>OX244028.2:11626349-12328849 GCA_945859785.2 Tridacna gigas
GTACATTTCTTGTTTACGCAGTTAAGTTCGCATTTTTTATCCAATTATTTTGAAACTTGCAAAGATTATTTGTATCAAGGGATTGTACCCTATTAAGAATGAAGAAAATGTAGCAATCTGTTTAGGAAAAATAGCCATTTGATGATTTAGTATTGTTTACTCAACACAGTCCTCATTATTGGTCATATTTCTTTGAAACTCTCAGGGATTGTTTAATACAATGAGAACTGAAATCCTATCAAATTTGGCTGGATTACAAACAGTTGAATTTGAGAAATTGTACTTCAATTTTGTTCAATATTTGTTCAATTCACCATATGTATACTCATGTTGTCTTAGTGGTTTCAAGCCCACTTGCAACTCCCCTTTGTTTTCTTTCTTTGTCTTTTTCCTTTTTTGCATTATGAATTCGTAACGTATATGTTAGAAGAAAAAGCAAAGTCATACCAGTAGAGCGATTCAGGAAAGATCGAAACATTATCGGTAATATTTTCACGAGTGGCGCTGCTTGTTTTATCAAGTATTTTTTTTTTATGAACATGTTTTACATGTAAGGTGAAGCTCATTTCTCATCCCTCTAAATCATTGATAAATCCTGAAGAATATTCGAATAAGAACTTCATATTGGAATATTCGGCAGTTTGTAGAATGTTTGAACATTCGATTATTTGGTCCCATGTCTATGTATATACCACTCCACAAATGCGCTGTCCAGGACTTTGAGCCCTTTGATTTTTGATTAGCAAGCTAGTCTATAGGCATTTTGACCTAGATTCAAAGTAAACAAAAAAAAAAAAAAAACCCACAGTTGCCAAATTCTGCCTCACAGAAAATACTTCTTTCTATTAGAAATCTTAATTCTGTTATATATGGCAATTTTGATAAAAACCACTAAATCTCTACCTCTCTAAGTTGAACATGTCGTCTTACAAAGTAATAAGTGAACAAGATGTCATTCATAAGGTACAAGTTCTTTGCTTATATGTAAATTAAGTGACCTATGCAAAGCAGAGAATCACTTATTCCTACACCACTGTAACATTATGAATGACTCTATTAATAGATACACCTAGGTATTAACCCTTAAGCTGCTAATCGCGACCCACTGACCTTTTGCGGACAGTGTAGATCAAGATCAGACTGCACAGAACGTGCAGTCTGATCTTTGATCTACACTGTCCGATACGGTAATTTTTTTCCGGTGAAATCAACTTTGAAACCGCAATGTTTAGGCTTTTAGTATTGAGTAGAAATTTGTGTTTGATTTATTCAGCTGCTTAAGTGTTAACTGTAGCAAATGCCGGCTATATCAACCCTCACTGGACAGAGAACCCTTGTCATTCATTATTTAGATCATTGTGTATATTTAACTGTTATGCTGAACTGTTATTCCACGCCTTGAATATTAACCCTTTACCAAGCAATTCCAAGTTTTTATGACACTGGGGAAGAATGATGAGCTATGAATATTGCGGGAAAAGGAGAAAATGCTGATAACCATCATTTTCTCCTTTTCTCACATTGTTTTCTGCCCTTTTGGAATCACGTTTCATCAGTTCAGCCACATTTAATATTTATGGTCTGCAACAGCTTTGAATTTGGACGAGTGTAAAATTTTTGGTTTTGTAAAGAGAGTTAAATAGTTAACTACATCTTGTGCTATTGGATATTGACTAGTTGATTGTATGGTGTTTAACGCCGTTTTCAACATTATTTCAGTGATACTGCGGCGGCCAGAGCACCTATCCATGCTTTCCTGGAGTTTCTTTTACCAGCACTACCGCAACTCAATGACCTTTTTGTGGACAATGTGGATTAAAATCAGACGGCACAGAGTGTGCAGTCTGCTTTTGAATCTACACTGTCCGATAAGAGGATGTTTTTTTTTCCAAATTGTAACGTTGAAATAGCAATATTCAGGTGTTTACCATCGGCTTGAAAGTTTCATTTAACATTTTTAGCATGTTAAGGGTTGAAATGGATTATAGTTAAACAATTGCACGCATAGCCCCAGCAGCTCAGTCGGTAGCGTACAGAATTTGAGAACAGGAGGCTGCTGGTTCGATCCCCGACTCTGCAAATTTCTTTCTGAAGATTGATGATAGTCACTGCGACAGGATTCACTCTCCTCTCAAGTTTCGACGATCGTTATGTGGTAAGCAGCCAGTGGCTTGGAAAGAATATTGTGCGGAATACTGGTAGAAGAAACTGAAGGAAAGCATGGATATGTGCACTGTCCACCGCTGCATAACTGAAATAATGTTGAAAACAGGGTCAAACACCATACAAACAATCAATCAATTAAATTCAGTAGTACGTCAGTACTTTCAGTACTTTGATTTTTAGTGTACCGAGCTATACATATTTCCTTTTTCCAGAAAGTTGGATATTTCGTCTATTGGTTAGATGATCGCTAATGAGCCGATAAGTAACTGTGATCTTAGATCGTTAAATATTCATCATTGTAACCAGTCTGCTTAACTCTCTCTTTCTGAAACAAAAATAAAATCTGTCGAGGATTCCAAAAACGTCCTTGTGAAATATAGGTTAACCCTTAATTAAGCTGATAATGTAAACTTACTGACCTTTTGCGGACAGTGTAGATCAAGATCACACAGAACGTGCAGTGTGATCTTGGATCTACACTGTCCGATAAGGAGATATTGTTCTCCAAAAATAGGTTTGAAATAACACTATTCGGGATTTTACTGTCGTCTTAAAAAGTTTTGTTGAAATCATTTAGCAGGTTAAGGGTTAATGGATAACCGAATAACACCGATATCCAACCCCTGGGGATTTTTCTTGGACTTTATAGTGTTGGAGTACATTTAGAACATTTGAAGGGGCAGGGAACAATATCAAAGAAACGGGGTATCAGGAAGAAAAACCCTGTTCCCCTCTTTCCCCCGGAAAGGACCGACGAGGCTGATGAACGGACCGAGTGGTAATAAATTCATTTGTTTGTTTGAATTTTATTTTGCCCCGCCTTTTGCAATATTGCAGTTATATCAAGGAAATAGTTAACTCATTCATGGCGTTCAGTGATATCAGAACCACAAGGCTTTGATCCTTCAGTACCTTTCCTCACTCACCCAGAGGGGACTAGACCATGATTTCCGTTTTTACAAATATAACGCCGTAACAAATAAGCATCAGAAGACCCATTCACAGAAAGAATTATTCGGGCCTCACTGCGCTAGAATAAAAGGTTTTCTTTTTTTTTTAATCTCAAATTTCAACGGTTCTGAGAAATAAAGTTTTTGAAAATATCGTTGGAAAAGAGAAAATGCTGGTAACTAGCATTTTTTTTTTTTTTGAGAATTTTTTCTATTCTGTGAACGACATAGCTCATCATTCGAGCTACATTCAACTTGTAGTCTGCGAGCGCTTTCAATTTGAAAGTGTCTACATTTTTTGTTGCCTGATAAAGAGTTGAACAGCCGGCTATGATCATCCAGGTTCAAGCGGAAAAAGAGACACAATTTGTTCCTAAGCCAAAACTATAGCAGTCAGTAGTTTTCTAAATGTCTGCTGATTTGGCCCTCAAAAGGCAATAATATGATCTGGATAGCAGACGGTAACTTGCATCACTCGAGATATATCGGTACAGGTCATGTGATATCGCAATAGGTCACGTGATCTATCGATTTCAGATGAAAGGATAGACGGAGTTAGGGTTTTGCTTTAAATAAATAAAATTTGCAAATAGCGTGTGATCTCTTTGTTTTCATCTTTGTCGTGTTAAATGGCGGAAAAGAATGCGTCCTTTTATTTCTATTAATCGATTGCCAGAGCTCTCTTACTCGCGTGATAATGTGTACGAGTTCTTGAACTTCCGGTTCTGCGCATTGGACATCTTCTTGCTAATAATCCATGTTGGTTATTTTTGGACATTTTTGACCTATTCTGACAGTTCGAAAAAGTGGTAGATGACATGGAGTTCAATGGAAGAAATTTTATCAATTTCATGGCAGTTTCTAGGTTAAACTGATTTTTATCTGAGTGGATAGAAGTAAATTCCAGTGATTACTGTAAATAATACGTTTTTTCTTTCTTTTTCAAAATTACTGACTGTTTTAAATATTTCGATTGTAATTTACCGATATCTGGAGTAAATAATGAACACATACTGTACTTTGCTTGAATCGTGATGAAGCTTTCATGAAAAGCTGTGCAAGGATTTCTGACGCTTGAAACTACAGGGAAAAAAAAAAACAGAACAATAGAAGTAGCAAATCGATCAAGTGTTCCATCATTGTGAGTGAATACATACAATTATGTGGGAGGAGGAATGCGTGCTGTACCTCCAAATTAACATGAACGAATTTCTGTGAGGTAAGGAGCAATGATTTGTACCTTATGACAGCATATGGCCCGTAACATGCGAAATTAGACCTTTGGACATTAGCGTAAAGTGTCATCCCGGATTAGCCTGCGCAGTCCGCGCAGGCTAATCCGAGACGGCACTTTACGACTATATAAGATTTTTTTCATACAGTAGACTTTCGTGAAACAGAAAATCGCACAAAAACTGGAAGTGTCTCGGATTATTCATAGACTGCACAGGCTCAGTTTGGACGACACACTTTTACGTATATATCCGAAGGCCCCTTTTCGTGTGTTACGCTTCATATCTCTTGTTGTATGTGATGGCATGGTAGAGAGGGAGAAAGACATGGGTAGGGAGGTAGAGGCAGACAAGTAAGAAAGGAGAGAGACACAGAGAGAGAGGCAGAGAGACAGAGACCAGACGGAGAGACGGAAACAGAGAGTTCGTTTGGGTGGGAAAAAGAGAAAGAGAAAAAATGACAGAGTGATGTTGGAAAACCGCGGATTTGCAAGACAGTCTGACAGACAAACAGGGGGCAAAGAGAGAAAATCGTTTTTGTATGGGAACGGGTTACACTGTGAACAAAATTTCTTGTAGTACGATGGTTGAACCTTTGTATCAATTGTATATCGATTTGACTGACAAAAGGCAAGTATATAGCTCTTTACCAAACAATTTCACGTCTTAAGAGCTAAGGGAAAAAAAAAAATGTCTTCTTGTTGTTTTTTGTTTCTTAGAATTTATCTTTATTTTTACTTGTGAGAAACGTGGAAAAATTGTAAGCAAAAGAGAAAATGCTGATGATCAGCATTTCCTCCTTTTCCCACACTTTTTCCCCTTCAGAAGATTTATTTCACAGTCTTTGGCTCATTTTTACATTGCTGTCGGTAAATGCTTTCCATTTAGACAAATATAAAGAATAGTTGTCAGCCAAAAAGATTAACCATTTAGTTACTAGATGTCAAAATTTTAGACTACTCCAAATTGAAGGCATTAGCAGACAGCAAATTAAAGGTAGCTCAAAAGATTGTGTTTGTTTCTGAAAGGTTAGACAACATTGTGGGAAAAGGAGAAAGTGCTGGTAACCAGCACTTTCTCCTTTCCCCACAATGTTTTTAAAGGCTTTCTTCTCAAGGATGGTAAAAAATACAGAAATGTTGGGTAAATGGTTAAACATATGCCCCGAATTGTGACTTATTCTCCAGTGGAAAAAAACAATATATACACATTCTGAATACAATACATAAACAAAATACGATTTTAATGTAGTTTGTTTGTGTGTGTGTTTAAAAAAAAAACACACACACACACACACACAACCTTGTAAACCACTGACACAGACAGATTTTAATGATTTTAGATGTGTTTAAAAAAAGTAAATAAATTTTCAACCATTCTTAGAGCATTTCTGAACAACACGACTTTTTGCGCCGCTGATGTGGAAAGCATGGTATAAAGGTATTATGGACAAAGAAGCAATTACTTGCCACAAGCAATGGCTCGGTTTCCCATATTCGTTGCATACGCAGTGCGCTGCAGAATCGCAGAAATCGAATTGTACACGGCAAAGGGTCAATTGGCTGTTATTGCATGTTAGTTCAACAGTTGTTTATCGATTTGACATTATGCAAATTTATCAGGCATCTGTCATGAACTCCAGCTTTTTCTTCAGAAAAACATGTTACTTTGGTTGGGAAAATGGTTGTAGAACGGGCATTGTAATTGTTTCCTTTGTCTTCTATTTTTTTTTTTTATAATCCTTTATTATAAAGTATTATTTTCTGATGCAGTTCACATCCATGGAAAACATTGTGAGAAAAGGAGCAAGTATTTGTAACATGCTATCGCTCCTTAACCCCCATTGTTTTTCATACTGCTTAACCTTTTACCAAAATAACAATATGTAAGGCTCTTCGAATTTGAATGCACGTCATATGGCTCAAATGATGGAATTCGTCTTTGATAAGGTGGAAAACATTGTGTGAAAAGGAGAAAATGCTGGTTACCAGCATTTTCTCCTTTTCCCACAATGTTTTTTTTACAACCTTCTCTTCCAGGGTCGTTTAAACTCGGGATTGTTTGGTAAAGGATAAAAAACCCGATTTTGTAAAAAACTTTCGTGAAATACAATCATGTCCTTTGGTTTAAAGAAGGGAAAGCTAGCCATTTTTAACAAATTATTTTGGGTTTTGATACATTTTCATTGAACACAAGTTTTTTTTTTATCGCATGTTATTGCAACAGTTGTTTATCGATGTTTTATGCAAATATATTAGCCATCTGCCGAAAGTTATAGACAGTTAATTAAGATTGGAAAAAAATGTTCATAGATGGACTTGAAATTGGACATTTTCTGTTGGATGGCACGGTTTATTCCGAGGGTTTCTGCATGAATCAGTGGCTTCATGATCCAGAGGTCCGTGGATCGATCGTCACCAGAGGTTTTTTTTTTTTTAAAGGTCCTTGGACAGATCTTTTCAGAATTTCAGCGTAGTGCTCATAGATCCTAGGAAAGACATTATTGAACTTTCACCGTGATATAATTAAAAGAGATGTAAAGTACTATTCAAACAATCAAACGCTCGTTCTCTCGGCATATGGTTATAGTCTGATGTTGGTCTGGGTCCATATTCACAGACCATTTTTAAGAACATTCTTAGTATTATTCTCAAAGACTTTTTTTTTTTTTAATTTGAACGTAACACAACTTCTGGTTGGCTAAACCAAATAGTTTAGCTAATTAGAAGTTGTGTCACGTTCAAATGTAGAAAATTCTGGAGAAAAAAGACAAGAATAGTTGGTGAATACGGAACCTGATCTCTTTGGTCCCAATGAGTCATTAAACTGCAAAATACAAAACGAAAATTTCCAGCCGATAGTTAAGTCTTAATTTCTATTTAAAGCTAAATGACGTCGTAAAAAGTCTTCATTCTTTTTTTAAATTTATGATTATAAGGGATTTAAGCCTTTACCAAACGACAAAGTTTTAGACTGGTCCAAACGACAAAGTTTTAGACTGGTCCAAACGACAAA
Organism: Tridacna gigas; assembly: GCA_945859785.2. Lineage (NCBI taxonomy): Eukaryota > Metazoa > Mollusca > Bivalvia > Cardiida > Cardiidae > Tridacna > Tridacna gigas. Next base: position 11,633,713 of record OX244028.2, read on the forward strand.
GTTTTAGACTGGTCCAAATTCTAAGCATTTTAAGACGACAAATGCAATGTGATTAATATTTTTTTATTCGTCCTTGAAAGTATAGAAAACATTGTGGGAAAAGGAGAAAATGCTGGTCACCAGCATTTTCTCCTTTTTCCACAGTGATTTCAGAAGTCCTTTTTTGGGGGGAGTCGTTAAAACTCGAGATTGTGTGGTAAAGGGTTTAGGGTTGGGAGAGCATTGTGACAAATGGACCAGTTCTTAAGACTCCTAAGATAAAAGAGGCATTTAAAGCTATCTTTCTGTTGGGAATACCAACTCCAGACAAGATTTTAGACTCACCGATATTCAAAGGATTTAAAAACGACAGACTAAGTTTGGTTGAAATGATAGGATTTGTCTTTGAAATGGTAGAACTCATTGTTCGAAAAAAAGGGAAATGCTGGTCACAAGAATTTCCTCCTTTTCCCACAATGTTTTGAACAGCCTTTTTCCCCTCAGCCTCGTAAAATCACGGGAGTCTTTGGTGAAAAGTTAAAGGTCTTTATTCCAGTTGTGGCAATATCTATAAATGGAATTAGTTATTACCTTTTATCACGTAGCTTAATGTATCTGAATCAAGACCTCTAAGATCTACAGAGCGGCACAGTTCAGAATCTATGCCACTGAAAAAAAAAAAAAAAAAATGAGCTATGCTCTGTGAAAAGAGGGCTAAATGCACCTGTTAAAAAAAATATCGACCCAGGTCAGCCTGCGCAGTCCGCGCAGGCTGACCTAGGCCGAATTTTTTCGGTATTGGTCAATTTTCTGTATGCTCAGGGACCAGTCTACCTCATGATTAAGTCGGCTGTTAAAAAAAAAAAAGTGGCTATTGTAAATCCATAATTATGTGATGGCTTTGTTGGTATCAGGCATCACGGGGATGCATTTAGCCCCCTTTTGCCAGAGTATGGCTCAAATCCTTTCCTTGTGACTATTTCATAACTGGAGCAAAGGAACCCTAACCCTTTCCCAAACGATAAATTGTAGACTGGTCAAAATTGAAAGAGTTTGCAGGCGACAATTTTAAATTTGATGAAAATGACAGAAAGTTCTCCAAAAGGGTAGAAAACACTGTGGGAAAAGGAGAAATTGCTCGTAACGAGCAATTTCTCCTTTTCCCACAGTGTTTTCAAAAGACTTGTACTGCAGACACGTGAAAACCAGGGCTTGTTTGGGAAAGGGTTAATCATTAGAGCCATGCTACGTGAAAAGGGGGCTTAACTCATCTGCAAGTTGTATTGACTCAGGTCAGCCTACACAGGCCTCGCAGGCTGACCTTGGTCAAAACATATTGCTGTTGGTCAATTTTCTGCATGTCAAAGGACAGTTTACCTAATTATTCAGTTGGTTAGTAGATAAAATATTTTTTGTGTCCGTGATTATGATGAATTGCTTGGTATAATGCATCACAGAGGTGCATGTAACTCCCTTTTGCCAGAGCATGGCTCAAATATTTGTATAACCATATATGGTGATCGATTTGTAATACGGCTTCTTAGGTAGATTCCGATCTGCTGAGCTGGAATGCGTGGGAGCATTCTTGGCAAGGTTCTGTACAATAAACCTCAACCTAGTGCTGTTCGGTTCTTTTGCTGCCAACCTTGGAAATCGACGTTTTCCGAGGTCTTAGTCCCTAGAGCGCCAAATAAACCCAATGTTCAGTCTAGAAATAGGGCCCAAATAATTGCAATTTGAATGGCTTTTGTTTACAGTGTTTATGCTAGGTAGACAGTGTAGATCAGACTTCAGGTTTTGTGCAGTCTGATCTTAAACTACACTGGCCGCTAAAGCAACTATAGTTGTGAAAGATACTTTAAGGATTGAAAGAGCATAAGACGAGAATTTGACCTAATGGACGGGTTGGGAGGAAGTTGCTATTTTGTAAGGAAAATGATAACGGCGTGACTGTACACTTTTAGTTTGGACGGAAAACTGCAAAAATCCGCTTGAATTCGATGACCTTCAGAACCTTGTCTTAGTGACTCTTATAACTGATCCGGACAACTGTTAATCTTTGTCCAAAATTTATTTGTCACTTGTAAAGGAATAACGTTACTAACGGAATAGGATATTTTACAGGACAAAAAATACAATAAAAACCCTGGGTAATTCCTCGTGTTTTCTACATGTTTCTTTGTTTATATTTAAGTTTGAAAGCCATCTATGTACTCGAAGGAGAACTACCGCTAAGGTTCTGTAAATCTTGTGGAACGAAAATATGTTGGATGCCACTTTAAAATGGGTCATTCTCTCGCAAAAGGGGGCTTAATGCATCTCTGTGATGCACTTTACTAACCAAGCCATTACATAAATATGGATCAATAATAGCCACTTTTTTTAATAACCGACTGAATCACGAGGTAGAGTGGTCCTTGGATAAACAGAAAATTGACCAATAGCGAAAAGTATCGCAGTCCGCGCAGGCTGACCTGGATCGATACTTTTCGAAGATGTATTAAGGCCCGTTTTCACAGAGCATGGCTCAAATAGATTTCCTCTACAACTGAAGATGGAATTTGGTCAGGGTAAAGTATAGGGTAGCGGACAGAGTAGACCAAAGTTCAGACGGAATCCGAATTATTCGTCTGGTACTAGAACTATCCGACAATACATAAAGTTAATGAAACGAATGAACAGATTTTTGATTTGACAGAATGTTGACATTGGTTATAAATTGCGACTAACATAAAGCCGTGCTCTGGCAAAAGGGGGCTTAATGCATCTCCGTGATTTATGATACCAGTCAAGCCAACATATAATTATGGATCCATAATAGCCACATTTTTTAACAACCGACTTATTCATGAGGTAGACTGGTCCTTGGACATACAGAAAATTGACCAGTAGCGAAAAGTTTCGGCCCAGGTCAGCCTGCGCGGACTGCGCAGGCTGACCTGGGTCGATACTTTTCGCAGATGCATTAAGCACCCTTTTCACAGAGCATGGCTGAAATATATGAGCCTTGCACTGTGAAAAATGGGATTGATACGTCTGCAAACAGTATCAATCCAGATCGCTGACCTTGGTCGAAAAGTTTTGCTTTTGGTAAATTATATGCATGGCCAAGAACCATTCTTCCTCATGATTCAGGCGGTTGCTTGACAAAATTTAATTTGAATGATCCATAATAAAGTAATGACTTTCTTTGTACGTATAATGCATCACAGAAATTTGTAACACCCCTCCCCAGCCAACTATTACCAAAGCCCAAAGCATTGCTTAAATTTAGGCCAATTTTCCCTACGTGCAGAAGTCTTGCTTACAGGTTGTATTGTAAAACCTGTCCTAGTGGCCAAGGGCGTAGCGTTGATTACGCACAATATGCAAGTGCGTGATTGTGGAAAAAATGGGAACAGGCGAACTATTCGGTTATCACTTTTTAGAACAACCCCATTTTCATAACTGAGCTTAAAACTGCGCAGAAAAATCAATTGAAAATTTTCAACTGATAGAAATTAGCGAAATATTGCGATTTTATCCGATTTGTTTTCTGTGGAAAATCGAATGCTCACTGTATCGGACAGTGTAGATCAAGATCAGACTGCACGTTCTGTGCAGTCTGATCATGATTTACACTGTCCGCAAAAGCACTCTGCCTCTCTCGTAGCAGCCTAAGGGTGAAATAACACTCTCGTTTCGGAGTTCGTAATGATTCTGGACCCCAGGTTGCGCCCTTGGTGGCCACCTCTACTGAGCAAGCAACCTGTACTAAAGCCTATAGTGGGTTCGCAGAGATGGCCAGTTTGTTAAAATGTACCTCTACCACAGAAACAATCACATTTTGAGTGTCCATACAGTGCGTGTTAGCTCGGCTGCATTCGAAGAAAACGTCGAGGTATTGTCATAGCCCTATCGTCATCTGCGCCGTTGGAGTGCAAAAACCTTGGCATTTTACAATTATTCTGTCATGGCTGAAGATATTTACTTCAAACTCGTGCACATAATTGACTTTCAGAAGGTGGGGGACCTATATAACAAGGGCAGGCAACCATCAAAGTATTTTGACACAATTATGCCCCTTTTTCGACTTGGAATTTTCACTTGAAATTAAGCACCTGCCGCCGAGCAGTGCTGTCGTAGTTTATGATGGTATAAACTAAGCTTGATCAGGTACATAAAATTAACCCAGAAGGATTGTGAAACCGCATAATCTTGCTATCTTAAAGTATTTTTCGACAATCAATGTTTTTATTTCTTTACTACTTAACAAAAATTTCCAGCCACTTGCAAAAAGTTAAATATTGGTATTTCAATGCTGTTTTCGCGCCCCCCCCCCCCCCGAAAAAAAAAAGTCTACCTTATCGGACAGTGTAGATTTAAGATCAGACCTCACGTTCTGTGCATTGTCCATTGACATATAGGAAAAAGACACAAAGCAAAAGGTTTCTACCCATGTCAGCCTGCGCAGACTGCGCAAGCTGACATGAGTCGATACTTTTTGTAAAGGCATTAAACCCTCTTTTCACAGAGCATAGCCAATTTCCTTTTCAAGGAGGTTTATTTCAAAAATCTTTATCTGTAGCAATATTACCAAGTTTCTGGAAAGTTTGACGGAGGTGCACCCTTTTTTTTTACCTCCAGTATATAACTGTCATTATATAGAAGTTCAAAGACACTCTTGTAAGAGATTCCCTTGGCAAGTCCTTGTGTGATCTTGCATTAATGTAATTTGCTCCCCAGTAGGCAAAAGTATTCTTCGTTCTTTTTCTTCTGTAATAATTGTACCCGTTTTTTTTTTTTAGCTCAGCTCATTTCGAAGAAAACTTTCGACTTAATTTCAATGCCCTGTCTTAGCGAAGATTTTGACTTCGTTTTTCTCATATTACTGACATATTTGAGCCGCACACTGGCAAATGGCGTTTAACCCTTAAGCTGCTAATCGCGACCCGCTGACCTTTTGCGGACAGTGTAGATCAAGATCAGACTGCACAGAGCGTGCAGTCTGATCTTTGATCTACACTGTCCGATACGGTATTTTCTTTCCGGTGAAATCAACTTTGGAACTGCAATGTTTGAGCTTTTAGTATTGAGTAGAAATTTGCGTTTCATTTATTCAGCAGCTTAAGTGTTAATGCATCTCTGTTATGCATGATACCAAGCAAGCCATCACATAATTATGTATCCACTTTGTGTAAAAAGTGACTGGATCGTGAGGTAAAACATGCAGAAAATTTACAGACAGATGCATTAAGCCCCCGTTTCATAGAGCATGGATTATTTATTTTACACGTGGGATAGTGGTAAACTATCCAAAAGCAATCGAGCACCAGAAAACTGTCTAGCTGCATTGCAAAAAGTTATGTTGCATGGAGGAGTCGACTTTTTACTGTGCGACCTTGTACTGGCAGCTTTCTTTGGAAAATGTGGTAGGCGGGGGAGGGGTGGGGGCGCAACTGCTTGTGAAAAACATTGGAGCCATGTAGTGTGAAAAGGGGGCTTAATGCATCTCTATGATGCATGATACCCAGCAAGCCATCGCAGTGTTATACATCCCTAAAATCCGTTTTGTGTAACAGCTTATTGAATCACGGGGCAAAAAGTTTCGACTCAGGTCTGCCTTCCCTGACTGTGCAGGCTGACCTTGGTCGATACTTTTTGCAAACACATTAAGCCCCCTTTTCACAGAGCATGACCTTTTTTGGGGGGGAACATTTTGTAGAGTAGGCAGCAATTACTTTTAAATAGTCTCTCTCATAGTGTTTTTCTTTACTATTAAAATAATATTTTCCTTTCTTTGATACATTTTTTCCCGCATGGTGTTTTGGTGTTTTATGTTAATTTTATTTTGGCAAAATGCACCAATACTACGTTTGCACGTTTGCAGTATGGCGGACCAGGTAGCGCTTTCGGAAGCGTACAGGACTTGAGACGAGGGGGTGGCTGGTTCGAATCCCTACGTCGGCGTTTTTCTTCTTTTTTTTCCCGAAATTGATGATAGTTATTGCAATAGTATCCATTCCTCTCTAAGCACTGATCATTGTATCGATGGTGGTTACGTAAGAAAGCAGCCAGTGGCCTTGGAAGAATATTGTATGAAGTACTGGTAAAAGAAACTCCAGGAAAGCATGAAAAGACCTGGCCCCCGAGGTATAATGAATTAATAATGTTGAAACCGGCGTTAAACACAATACAAACCATACAAACAAACGTTTGTCAGTTAGCCCCTTACCACACAAATCCTGGTTTTAACGACCCTGAGGAAGAAGCCTCTTGAAAACATTGTGGTAACCAGCATTTTCTCCTTTTCCCACAATGTTTTCTACCCTATCAAAGACAAGTTCCACAATTTGAGTCACATATAAATTGTCGTCTGCAAATGCTTTCAATTTGGAAAAGTCTACATTTTTGTCGTTTGGAAAAGAGTTAAGGGATAGATTACCGAAATGCCGGATAAATTAATTTTGCCTTGTTACAGTAGGAGAGCAGTGAACATACTCCAGAGAGATTGTATCAACTGAATTATTAATATCTGCAAGGAGTATCAGAAAATTAGTGTACAAGCTATACGTTCCCCTATATTACTCTATTGATTGCACTGTGGGGACCTAATGAAATCAACCTTTGTTATACGGGGGCGACTTTTGATAGTTTGTTGGGACCTACATGACCTAGTGGTTTAGGCGTGGGGTTTATTGTCCCGGATCCGTCTATATATGTGTCTTAGGTTCGATTCTACCTAGTACAGATCATGGTTGGCCTTGGATATAAGGCTATAAACAAGCGCATACAGTCTTTATGAAAAATGTAATTGCGATATTTTCTGAGAGCACTGCACCTCCGTCTTCTTGCAGCCCACTAAATCATAGAAATATATTATGAGTATATCAATCATTTGGTCCGGCACTCTGTTGCTTACATATCCGTGTATATGTGTCGCAAGCCCCTCTTTAATTTTGCTGTCATTTTGTTGAAACTTCGTGAAGCTAAAAAACAAATTGTATTTATGTTCTTCGCAATTTTCTGATACCTGCTTATAACACTTAAGCTGCTGTATAAATGAAACGCAAATTTCTACTCAATATTAAAATCCCAAACATTGCGGTTTCAAAGTTGATTTCACCGGCAAGAAAATACCGTATCGGACAGTGTAGATCAAAGATCAGACTGCACATTCTGTGCAGTCTGATCTTGATCTACACTGTCCGCAAAAGGTCAGCGGGTCGCGATTAGCAGCTTAAGGTTAAGGGCCTAATAGCAGCCAGCAACAGTGTAGGTATTACAGTGGATTTAAATTTAAATCATACCGTTTAAACGTATGGAAAATATTGTGAATACATGTATAATGATCTTTTTTGTCGGGTCGGTTTAAGTGTTAGTCGCTGGCAGAAAAATATTTTTGTCTAACAGGCGACTGAAATATGACATAGAATGGTCTTTTGACATGCAGAAAATTGACAAGTAGCAAAAGCTTCCGAACCAGGTCAGCCTGCGCGAACTGAGCAGGCTAGCCTTGATTGATAGTTTTTAATTTTACAGATGCGTTAAACTCCTTTTCACAGAGCATGACTGATCTATTTGACCATGGTGTCTCTATTTCGACACGGTACGGTCATGGTCGAGGTGAGCTTTGCCAAGGCAAATTCCAATGATAGGTGCAGCTTTAAGTTAGGTCACGTGTCAGTATTCTTGCAGACTTACATGGTATGAGTGTTATTGGGGGACACTTCTTGTCTGAGATATCAACCCTTAGGCTGGTAACCGCGACTCACTGACCTTTTGCAGACAGTGTCGATCAAGATCAGACTGCACAGAACGTGCAGTCTGATCTGTGATCTGCACTGTCCGACAGGACATTTTCTTTCCAGTGAAATCAACTTTGAAATCGCAGTGTTTGGGCTTTTAGTATTGAGTAGAAATTTGCGTTTCATTTATTCAGCAGCTTAAGTGTTAAACTCCCTGCAGCCGTTATTATGATGTAATAACCCTTGACCGAGTTGACCAATATCTGTTTCCTATAAAATCGATCACTGGACAAGAGATCAATACGAAGCAACCGTGACATAAAGGTGTTACATCGTAATGCATTACAGACCCCTTTCCATTATTTGGGCAGTTTTTATTTGGCCACTGCAGAAGAAAAGACCTTAGTTGTGCTATAAAAATGAATATGAAAAGCCAAGAAACATTTAACCCTTTCACGTGTCTGCAGTACAAGTCTTTTGAAAACACTGTGGGAAAAGGAGAAATTGCTCGTAACGAGCAATTTCTCCTTTTCCCACAGTGTTTTCTACCCTTTTTGAGAACTTTCTGCCATTTTCATCAAATTTAAAATTGTCGTTTGCAAACTCTTTCAATTTGGACCAGTCCAAAATTTGTCATTTGGGAAAGGGTTAAATACTGCATATGAGGTGAGAACATCAGCTAATGTTTTACTTTATCCCTCTGCCACACAATCCCTAGTTTTAATGACCCTAAGAAAGAGGCCTATCGAAAACATTGTGTGAAAAGGAGAAAATGTTGGTAACCAGTATTTTCTCCTTTTCCAACAATGTTTTCTACCCTATCAAAGATGAAGTGAATCATTTTAGCAACACTTAAATTGTCGTCTGCAAATGCTTTCAATTTGGACAGGTTTATTTTATTTATTTTTTTTTTTTCGTTTGGTAGAGAGATAGAGGAGCTTGAACAAGGGTACTGCTTACCTTTATACTCCCAGACCAGACGTGGATTGATATTACGGAAAGTGTAGACCAAGGTTATCTTAGGCATTTGTCGCTGTGTGATCTAGGCATATACTCCCTGCATCTCTAGTCTTCACCAGACGACAAAACTTTAGACTTGTCCAAATTGAAAGCATTTCCAGGCGATAAATTAAATGTGTCTTAACTGGTGAGATTTGTCTTGGAATTGGTAGAAAACATTGTGGGAAAAGGAGAAAATGCTGCTTTACCAGCATTTTCTCCTTTTCCCACGATGCTTTCATGAGGATGTTTCCTTGATGGTTGTAGGTAAACAGCTTTCCCCCCCCCCCCCCCCCCCATTATTTGCCAAATAGCTGTAACAGTAGCTGTTTCCTGTTGGTCAACATTTTATTTTCAGTAGGAAATGGGTTACCTCTAGAAGATTTGAAGTACTTAGACCATTTTACTGTCAGTTATGATTTGCCAGAATTACAGGGGCTATAAATAGTGCTGAATCGCCAGTTTATTTGGGGAAAAAAGGGAAACCAATTGTAATTGTTATTATATACATGTAGTTCGTTTTTGGCCAGTAAATCTTTCACGACACAGGATAGTGTAAAGCAAAGACCAGGCTGCACGTTCTGCACTGTGGCTGTCTGAAGATATAACTATGCCCTTACACGGTTTAATAACTTACACAGACATTTCTAAGTAATGGTGGTTTATTAACCGAGATATTGCGATTTCAAAAATCTTTTTGCCGGAAAGAATCTGACGTAATCGGACAGTGTAGATACGAGTAAAAAACAAAACAAACAAAAAAAAAAAAAAAAAAACAGAGCGTATGTTCATTGCAGTCGGATCTTGATCTACACTGTCTGCAAAAGCGCATTGAGTCTTACCTAACAAGCGAAGGGTTAACCATTGAAACAAATTTGCTGTATATGATACGATACAAAAAATGTTAAATTGGGGTAATCTATATAAGCCATGCTCTTGCAAAAGGATGTTTAATGCATCTCTGTGATGCATTATACCAAGCAAGTCGTTATATAGTTATGAATCCATAAAACTGATTTTGCCTAATAATAGACCGAATGATTGGGTAGACCGCTCCTTTGATATGCAGAAAATTTATAAAAAGCCAAAAGTTTGGACCCGGCGAAGCCTGCGCGGATTACACAGGCTGACATGAATCGATAGTTTTTGCAAATGCATTAAACCCCCTTTCCAAAGAGCATGGCTCATATTTTACAGGTTTTCATACATGTAAAATCGTTGCGGCAAAATTGTTCTCGTGCAAGATGCAAAATAAAAAAAAAAACAGAGTCTGCAGTACACAATGGTACGTATGTTAACTCTTGACTAGACGATAAATTTTGGGGCTTGTCCAAATTGAAAGCATTTGCAGACGACAAATTAGACATGGCTGAAATGACTTGAATTTTCTATGAAAGAGAAGAAAACATTGTTCGGGAAGGAGAAACTGTTGGTTACCAGCATGTTCTCCTCGTGCTCAAAGTTTTGAAAGTCCTTCTTTCGCAGGATCGTTAAAATACGAGATTGCTTGGTAAAGGGTTAAATGTAATGGAAGAATGCAATGGTGTTCAAATTCATTGGTACTATTTTTTGCAATGACAGCGGAGTACTTTCCGAGAATCAGTGATTTCACTAACGATTGTCTAAAATTAAATAAAACCCCCAGCTCATCATCAATAATGCAACAGAATCGACTGCAAAGTGCTTTCTAGGATTTCTAAGAATACCGATGGAAATAATCTGTCTGTTTTGTGTTTGACACCGTTTTCAACAATATTTCCGTGATGTCAAAAATAATGAGTATACTGGAAAGAAATTCTCGCGATCTGATTGGATAATATGCTCCGTATATGATAATGTACACTGTCAGTTCCCAGGGTACATCACAGCAAAAATATCGAAGATGGCAGCGTCGGATCGTCATGTAAACAAATCGTCATGAATTGCAACTTTAAAAAAAAAAGATGATGATAAACTAATGGTCGTTCAAAAGCAACTAATGATCGTTTTACTTTGCTAAAAAATGATAAAATGAATAGTTATTGCCTTCGTGTTGTTGAAATCCACGTTTAAATAATTAAAAAAAAAAAAACGTCGAGTATCTATTGCAGTGACTTTATGCACCAAACTGCGCGTTTTACGTAGCTTACAGTGACGTCAGTTTTCAGTGACGTCATTTTTCAGTGTGTTTTGAGCACTCAAAAAGGAAATTCGATTTTGTATACGTAATCAATTTGTGAGACCATAAAACACGGAAATGTCGCCGAATAAATCCTGGAATGGTAAAACTTTTACAGTATAATCAATTCGTTGCAGTGTCAGGTGGCATGGGAATTGGAAACCTGTTCAGGCTGTGGCGAATCATATCGCCACCTCGCCTTCAGCTCGGGGCGACACTGCCATGAACAAGTTTCAAGTCCTCTGCCACCTGACCGTGCAACTAATAAAATGGGCGTATCTAAAGGTATCTGTAGCCTCAATAATGAAACGTTTACGATTCTTCTTTTCATATTTGGACGTTTATTGTGCACCTTAACGTCTAAAGTCCATCGTGAATTTTCTCTGCAAAAAGGTATAGCGATGTACTGATTTCCTTTTCGTCGGTTTGATCTTTATTGCAGTGAAATGCAATTAATTTTTAATGACATGCATTACCAAGGACAAATTATTAAACGTTGCATTACCTAAAGCGCTTCTAGAAATCGTTTATAATATGTAAAATGTAAAAAAATCTTTCGAAAATTATTGTGTTTGACAGCCATTTTGTGTCTGTTTTGGGAAACGTAAAACATCTCGAGTAAAAGATAAATTAAACTTTGTTTTTTTTTCCCCATATGTTTAGCGTATAAATTGCAAATATCTGTATTTGAAACGAAGGATTATAGAGTATGCAAGCAACAAAAATGTACACGTTCTAGTTCTATCGTCGCTTTGTGAAAATGTGAGAGTTTAACGAAATCTGTTCGAAGATTTCGTCCTTTTTATGACGATCCTCTCTACCCGAAAGCGACCCGTCAAAAACTTAATTATGATTATGGGGATATTTATCTATACTATTTTAAAGGTGTCTGAAGTTACTTTCCGAGAGCGATAATACTTCCCACACTTTATGCAAGCCTTTTTTCCCCGTCTTTTCTGGATAAGCAACGCCTAAGGAAAGGCAGCAGTTTAGAGAGGAATCAAGTCTTGCTCTATAAATGTCCTCCTCCGTTCACCGTGTACCCTCCTTCCCCTCCCCTTTCTTTGATTACTAGACCGACGCGCCGTCACTAAGCAACGGGATTTCAAACTCAGATTTTGGTATGGCAAAAGACAGACAGACAGACAGACAGACAGACAGACTCTGAGAAGGCGCTCAATAGAGAGAGAGACAGACACAGACAGAGAAACAGACAGAGACAGGGATAATGAAAGAGGGGGTGAGAGAAACAGCATCTGAGAGAGATGGAAAAGTACAGATAATCTCCGTCATTTTATCATAGTAATTTTTTGTCTGTATTGATACAAGCCTGTTTTTGTTGTCAAGCAGCAAAATATAATATCGAATTTTCCGAGCCTTATTTACATAATAGAGCAGCTGGGGTTCGGTGGAATGTTGTTCGTTACCACAATCATACAGATAGCAATTTTCTCGGCTATTAGTACGACAAAGCTCTGTTTAACCATTTAACCCTTATCCTGCTATATAAGCTGAATAGAACTTTCAAGCCGATTATTGAAGCCCGAATTATGTTATTTCAAACTCATTTTTGGTGAAAAATATCTCCTTATCGGACAGTGTAGATCTAAGATCAGACTGCACGTTCTGTGCAGTCTGATCTTGATCTAAACTGTCCGCAAAAGGTCAGTGAGTAGCGCTTAGTAGCTAAAGGGTTAACCATACTATTCCAAGTTATGACGACCATGCTGAGAAGGGCTTTTGAAAAACAATGTGGGAAAAAGGAGAAAATGCTGGTAAGCAGCATTTTCTCTCTTTCCCACAATGTTTTTTACACGTTTAAAACAACTCTTATCAATTGAGCTTCATTTATTTTGTCGTCTGCTAATGCTTTCAAATTTGGACAAGTCTAAAGTTTTCCCCTCGGATTAAGGGTTAAAAGTGTTTCTCTTTTCAGTCATACTCCGCCGTCGGAAAACGAAATTGTTTTTTGCGGATGGCGTAGATTCAGATCAGACTGCATAGAACGTGCAGTTTGATCTTAGATCAACACTGTCCGCTATTTAGCCACACCGTAACTTATACAATCCTTCAGTTTACGCGGAATTTCATTTTCAGACCACAAACATTTCCATATACTTAAATTTAGAGCGTAGAAAAACAACTCGTTACCGTACTGTTTATATTATGACCCCATTCCCTAACATCTGTTACATAATAAAAAAAGGGACAAACAATCTAACATGGGAGAAAATATATTTCTGGTTTTTTTTCTTTTTAACACTATGGAAAATATTGTGGAAAAAGGGACAATTGCTTGTAAGGAGCAGTTGCTTCTTTTCACACAATGTTCTTCAAAGATTTCGAGCGTAAATGGCGTAAAGGCGGTACATGTACAGTAATAGGATAATAAGCGTATGTAGATCAAAGGTTTGCTGTTCTTTTGTTGTATAAAATAGGCGTTTTGATATGTTGACAACGTTTGTTGCATGATAAAAATAGTAATGATGGTGATGATGATTGTGATGATAGTGGTAATTGTGGTGGTTATGATGATGATAAAAGAAGCAAGAATGATGATGATGATGATGATGATCTCGCAAGAAAATATTTTCATCTTATTTGGGCCTTGATGTTAATTAAAGATTTTGACGATAACCATGAAACCAGCTGTTGTTGCAGAATAACTGACTGATTGGAAGTTGAACTCTTCGTTAGGAATGAGTCAGCAAAACTTGTTTTTGTCAGTAGTACATAAGACGTTTAATAATAAGTATGTCGGACAGACGTAAACAGTGTGACTAAATCCTCTTCCATCCCCGCTCGTTAATGTGCCTCAATATTTGCAATATTAGACTTAAGGGTTTTGTTGTGTCACATTGTCTTGATCTACATCTTTCGCAAAAGGCAATTTTATCTTGATCGACATTGTCTGTGAAAAACAAGTGAAGTTGTGGCTAGTGCTCAAAGGTTAAATCAACTGTTTGTTGAGAGGCCAGGGTCATCATCATCATCATCTTGTTCTTCTTTTTGTTCTTCGTCTTGTTGTTGTTGTTGTTGTTGTTGCTGTTCTTCTTCTTCAGCTTCTTTTTTCGTCTTCTTTATTTCATTGCTAGCCACCGTATTTAACCTTTTCCTGCTAAATAAGTGAAATAAAACTTCCAACACGATAGTAAAATTCCGAATAATCTTTTTGGAGAAAAACTAGAGAACAATATTTTATCGGGCAGTGTAGATTCAAGATCAGACTGCACGTTCTGTGCAGTCTGATCTTGATCTACATTGTCCGCAAAAGGTCAGTGAGTCGCGCTCAGTAGCTGAAGGGAAACCCAGCCCGACCTATGTGGCTAAAGTTATCTATCGATAATGTATTAGTAAGCATGTTATCCACGCTCGGCCCCTTTGGGAATCGACCAATCGATCCAATGTTAAGTGTTTTCTGTTCTTTTGTTTTATACAAAACCCATGCCATGTTACGTCCAGCGGGTTCAAGCGAAGTCCTATCGCAAACAAGTTCTTTTCGACGATTGATGATAGTCGTTGCGACAGGATTGGGTCCTTTCTTACCCGTAATCGTTATTTCGACGATGGTTATGTGGGAAAGCAGCTGGTGGCTTGCAAAGAATACTGTGCCAAGAACTGGTAAAAGAAACTCAAGGAAAGCATGGACAGGTCGCCGCGAGATAACTGAAATAATGTTGTAAGCGATGTTAAACACCATTCAGTCAATCAAACTATCCAAAACGAAGAAGACGTGCTGCTGAAGTTTTTTGTGCCTCTTTTCATTATTGGCTTTGTGTGTGTGTGTGTGTGTGTGTGTGTGGAAAAAGAGGTGAAAATTTGTTGTAAATCATCTCAAAGATCAATCAATCAATCAATCAATCAATCGATCAATCGATCGATCGATCCTTGCTTCGATCCACACTCGAGGCAGTAGTCGTCGATCGATCGATTGACGACGACTGCCTCGAGTGTGGATCGAAGCAAGGATCGATCCTACACCTATATCACTACACCACGTTTGACCCCCCCCCCCCCCCCCCCCCAAAACAGAACGGATAGAATTAATGTACACAAAATTGATTCAGTAGATCCTTAGTCATGTCCATATGCGTATGAATTACATATAAGCCATGCTCTGGCAAAAGGAGGTTTAATGTATCTCTGTGATGCATTTTACCAAGCAAGTCATCACATAATTATGGATCCATAAAATCAGTTTTGTCTTAGAACTGACTGAGTCATGACGTAGAATCAATCAATTGACTAATGGCAAAATGTTTCGACATAGGGCTGCGCAGGCTGATTTGAGTCGATACTTTATTACAGATGCATTAAAGCCGCTTTTTACAGAGTATTGCTATTTTTTGTTTTTGTTGTTGTTGTTGTTGTTTTTGTTGAAAAAAAGTTAGCTGCTGTACTTGTTTGAACAATCTGAACTGACCCTCTACCATACAATCCCGAACCTGAGGAAGAAGCTTTTTGAAAACACTGTGGGAAAAGGAGAAAATGCTGGTAACCAGCATTTTCTCCTTTTCCCACAATATTTTCGTCTTAACAGACATTTTACATCATTTGAGCCACATTAATTAAATTGTGTGGTCTGCAAATGCTTCCAATATGAACAAGGCTAGTTTTTATTTTATTTTATTTTTTCATCGTATTAAGGGTTAGATTAACCAGTATAACCGTATTGTTGAATATTTGTTTGATCGAGCATTCGCTGTATGCAATAACTCTCGAACTACTTTCAAAAATATGCGAATGACCGTAACAATCTAAAGTCATTATTAATACCAAGACGAGCCTTCCGATTGGCTGAAACGTTCTGTTTTAGTCAGTTAGATTGCTAGTCTTTGATTGTAGTGCTTGAAATAAATTTCCAGAATGATTGGGGAATACTGTCCCAATTCTTTGATTTCAATAGACTGGTTCCGCAATTGATTGCTATTTATTAATTCAATAAAGCTGTTTTTCCCTGAGGAGAGGAACCCGACCAGATATATAATTAGCGTGATACTAAGACGTAAACGATGTGTTATGAATCACCCAATTGTAGGTCTGAATTATTCATAGCGATACTCTTTGCCGGAAGTACGTTGATTTACACGTGGAGGGATACAAATTGTGTAGAAAATAGGTCGGTTTCATGTACTGAGTAGCTGAATAGTTCAATTGTTGGCGAAATATTACCGAGTTTGAATTTACCAAACGATAACATTTCAGACTTGTCCAGATTGAAACCATTTGCAGACGAGAAATTAAACGTGCCTCATAGTTTGAAATTTGTTATAGTAAAAATAGAAAACATCGCGGGAAAACGTTAAATCTTGGTCTACATCTATACTGTGAACTATTGTGTTTCTTGTAACCCTTAGGCTGCCAATCGCGACTAACTGACCTTTTGCGGACAGTGTAGATCAAGATCAGACTGCACATAGCGTGCAGTCTAATCTTGGATCTACACTGCCCGATAAAGAGATATTTTTTTTACCGAGAAATAAGTTCGAAATAGCATTATTCGGGCTTTTATTACTATCGGTTTGAAAAGTTCATTTCATTTACGTAACCGGATAAGGGTTAATATTTTGGGAAAAACAGCACGAAGTATCGCAAAGTCTGGGGCCTTTTTTTTTTTTCAGATTTTGGAAATTACTACTTCATTTATTCAGCACCAGTAAAGTTCATTTATTGGGGATAGAAGTTAAGACAAATGACGTCATATCCAGTTTTCTTTGATTCCTTTCGACTTTTCTTGTGTGCGATTATTATTTTTTTCTTTGCTCCAACGTTATTGTTTACTAATCGCATGGAATTGCGTACAAACTTGGAAATACTCAAACACAACTGTCATATTTTTATTACAGCGCTGTATCGTTTCTCGCGGTGTATTGCCGCCATATTGATTATCTGACTCCCCTGAGCGTTTACAGTGAGCCAAAATATATCTCTTTTTTCCCCTATCTTAATTGCACTGTATCTGTGTCTTGCAAAACAAAGGGAATTTTATACTGATGCATTAAACGGCTTTAATAAACGTTGTTGGGAAAGGAGCAAATAACAACTTTACTCTAGAAAGTTAATTCCGTCATATTTACAGCCATATCGATTTTCTTACTCTTCTGAGCGTTTGCAATGATCAAGAATATATCTTCTCTGAATTCAAGCTAACTTTATTATTCACCAAACAATGTGTCATTTGCCGTCCCCGCGGTTGTCTAATATTGTCGAATAAGGAGCAAAGCCATGACAGCGCTAGATCGTTTATCCCGGTATGAGACCGCCATATTGATGGTCTTACTCGCAACAGTGTTTACAGTTATTCGCCACGCTCTGGCAATAGGGGGCTTAAAGTATCTCCGTAATGCATGATACCAATCAAGCCATCACATAATTATGGATACATAAAAGCCACTTTTTTTAAACAACCAATGAGGTAGACTGGTCCGTGGACAAACAAACAAAAAAAAAAAAACAGTAGCGAAAAGTTTCGGCCCAGGTCAGCCTGCGCGGACTGCGCAGGCTGACCTGAGTCGATACTTTTTCGCAGATGCATTAAGCCCTCTTTTCGCAGAGCACGACTCATATATATTTCATTCGTCTTTCCCGTTTAAGTTGGCTCACCAGCACTGTACCAGTATTGTACAAAAAATCCAAGTTTTTAGCTCCTACAGACGACAGGCTAGGAAAACATTGTGGAAAAAGAAACACCTTCAGTATGCGTTGTGGTTGATAGTTTCTCCCTGTACGGGCATATGACCGCAGTATCGATTTAATTACTCCTCGGAGCCTTTACACTGAGCCGAAATATATCGTTTTGTTCTCACGCTGGCTTCACCCATTACCATATGAACATGAGCCATGCTCTGGCAAAAGGAGGCTGACCTGAGTCATTACCTTTTGCAGGTGCATTAAGCCCCGTATTCACAGAGCATGGCTCACACGTATTTTGAAGGCCCTGAATGAACAAAAAAAAAAGAAGAAAAAATGTTTGGAATTGGAGCAACTGCGTTTCAGAGTTTTTTTTTTTATATTGCTTTCCTCATCAAAACAATACACATTAGTCTTTCCAAGCCACGGACTTGTTTCGTACACAGAGTGGTTTAGCCAATTGGAAGTTGTGTTATTTTCACATTCAGAAAACGTGAGAATAAGACTTAAAATGTTCTTAAGAATGGTTGGTGAGTACAGACCTTGTTGTAGTAGATTCATCAGGGGTACACGTACCTTTTCTTTAAACTGTGTTCGCAGTAAATTTTCGTACAGAATCACCAGGTCTGAAAATAAGTTTAACTTAACTACATAACTTCAGTTTAATTAAATATTTGCGTAACTTTTTGCTAGCTCATACATTTGGGTAAAGCAGGATTCGTACGTGTGTATATTCAAACCCCCCCCCCCCCCCCCAAAAAAAAAAAACATGCGTACAGACCTCCAGATGATGGGAGTGACAGTATTCTAAATGCATTATTTCTTTTCCAAACCCTATGTTGTGGGTACTCATTAGAATCGACGAGACGATTCTAATGAGTACCCATAACGTAGGGTTTAGTGGAGAGTGATTGATATTTTCAATTTTGAAATCAAAATCACTCCCTCTATGTGGAGCTCTGTGCGTAAAATGTTTGCAGTTTAGTGAAAGGTAGATCTACCCCAGTTCCCTGAAAGAGCTTTGGAGGAGACAGTATTCGTAAACCACGACTCTTGCACTATTACAGCTGTATGTTACTACAAAGCTACTGAGGCTTTGCCAATTTGAAAGACATCAACCGTTAGGCTGCTGAGCGCAACTTAATGGCCTTTGGCGACCAGAGTAGATCAAGTTCAGACTGCACAGAATGTACGCTGTCCGATAAGAAGATTCTTGCCCATTGGGATATTTTTGTAAGAGCAACATTTTGGGTTTTACTATAGGCTTGACATTTTCATTTCAATTATTTAGCAGGTTGTTGGTTTAAATCTTGCATTTGTACACGGTAAAGGGTTACCTCTTTACCAAACGACAAAATCTTGGACTTGTCCAGATCCAAAACATTTGCAGACTACAAAAGAAACGTGACTAAAAAATTCATTTTTGGAAGGGTAGGAAACATTTTTAGAAATGGAGAAAATGTTGGTTACCAGCATTTTCTCCGTTTCCAACATTGTTTTACAAAAGCCTTCATTCCCTGGGCCGTTAAAACTCGCGATTGTGTGTTAAGGTTTAAGGGTTAAGAGAATTTCAGAACTTCCACGCAGAAAGACAGTCCCGCGGAAATCTAATATCGTTTTACATAAGTCATTTGCTTGCAAATAAGGCTGCATGAATTATGCAGAAGGCCGGATTCTCCTTTGTCTTGACCGGAACTAAGAAATAGCGAGATTTCACCTTTTTTTCGGAGTTTGCCGGAATTGAGCTATATACGAGAGATTGAGCCCCGTTCGTAACGTGCTAGGCTACTCAGACAAGGGTGTTGAGTTTAAATCCAAACACGGCAAAATCTCCCTTAAAGGATGACGTCATATATGGTCTCGTAAAAATAGCCGGAGTTTCCCATCGCGGAGCGACCGCCCAGTTACTTAAATGTCAAACTTTCAACTTGTACTGAATTTGACACTCCAATTTTGTACGTTTACAGAGAGAAATTAGACATGCTGCGGCAAAAACGGGGTTAACCCTTTCCCTAAAGATAAATTTTAGACTGGTCCAAATTGAAAGAGTTTGCAGACGACAATTTTAAATTTGATGAAAATGGCAGAAAGTTCTCATAAAGGGTAGAAAACACTGTGGGAAAAGGAGAAATTGCTCGTTACGAGCAATTTCTCCTTTTCCCACAGTGTTTTCAAAAGACTTGTACTACAGACACGTGAAAACCAGGGCTTGTTTGGGAAAGGGTTAATGCATCTCCGTGATGCATTATACAAGCAAATCATCACATAATTATGGAAACATGAAATTCATTTTTGTCTAACAACCAACCGTATTATGAGATAAGATGGTCCTTGGACATTGCAGGAAATTTTCAAAAAGCAAACAGTTTCGACCCATGTCAGCCTCCAGAGGCTGTGCAGACTGACATGAGCCGATACTTTTTGCAGATGCATTAATCTCCCCTTTTCACAGAGCATGGCCATAATATATTTAGTAGCATATTAATTTATTTGTGTTACTCAAGAAATTCTGACACACACACAAACACCAAAAAACAAGAAAATAAATATGCCCCTGTAAAGCCCCTTTTCCAGACAATCCCGAGGTTTAACGACACATAGGAAACAAATTTTTGAAAACATTGTAGGAAAAGGAGAAAATGCGGGTAACCAGCAGTTTCACCTTTACCCACAATGTTTTCTGCCTTGTTAAAGACCAAATTTCATAAGCTGAGCCACATTTAATTTGTCGTCTGCAAATGCTTTCAATTAGGAGGAGCCTAATATGTGGTCGTTCTGTAAAGAATAAATGCTCTTCCAGACGGCACAGTTTTAGACTGCTCTGTATTGTAAGCACCCGCAGACGACAAATTGAATGCGGCACAAATGATGACATATGTCTTTGACAAGTTAGGAAACGATGTAAAAGGACGGAATGCTGGTAACCAACACTTCGTCCTTTCTGGCAATGTTTTTAAGAGCCATCTTGCCGAGGGCTGTGAAAATATGAATATACGGGATTGTGAGGTAGAGGACTGCATTCCAAGTATGCATAAAACCCCTAAAGCGCATTTCACACAATATTTGCCTTTGCGGCCAGTGTAGATCAAGATCAGACTGCACTAAGCGTGCAGTCTGATCGTTGACCTACACTGTCCGCTTTGCTAAGGCACGCTGGACAAGAGCAGCTTTGATAATGCAGTTATCCTGGTCTTATTTCTTATGACTGAAAGTGTCCATTTCGGTTTAGTTGCCGCTCTAAGCGTTCCCTTTTACTGTTAGTACTAGTATAAAATTCTCAGCATCCCGATAAAGTAACATTCACTTTGTATCTGATATCGTTATTGCCAAGCCCCCGTAGCTCAGTCGGTAGCGTACAGGACTTGAGAACAGGAGGTCGCTGGTTCGATCTCCGGCCTGGCTAATTTCTTTCCGAGGATTGATGATAGTCATCGCGACAGGCTTTATTCCTCTCTCACCGCTGACCATTGTTTCGACGATGGTTATGTTGGAAAGCAGCCAGTGGCTTGGAAAGAATATTGTGCGGAGTACTGGTAAAAGAAACTCCAGGAAAGCATGGTTAGGTGCACTGGCCGCCGTGATATAACTAAAATAATGTTGAAAACGGCGTTAAAGACCATACAATCAATGATGTCGTTATTAAATTGCTGATGGACTTCTTTTTTAATTTAATGGTGTAGTCTTCTTTACATTAAAGCTGAAATATTTGTTTTGCTTATGAAGTTATAAAGATCAAATGACGTGAAAACGATAGCGATGGAAATTTTAACTCCCAGACGTTTGTTTTAATTGTGCATGCACTAGCGGATATGCAAAGGAATCATGTTAAGTCGCATTAACCCTTAACCTGCTAAGCGCGACTCCCTGACCCTTTGCGAACAGTGTAGATCAAGATCAGACTGCACAAAACGTGCAGTCTTATCTTTAATCTACACTGTCCGATACGGTATTTTCTTTCCGGTGAAATCAATATTGAAACCGCAATATTTGGACTTTTAATATTTTCGTTTCATTTATTTAGCAGTTAACGGGTTGACTTTGCAAGCTTCTTTTTCCTCTGAAAGTAATAAAAATACATATGAGCCATGCTCTGACAAAAGAGGGCTTAATGCATCCCCGTAATACACTGTACCAAGCAAACCATTACATAATTATGGAACTGTAAAATCCATTTTGCCTAAAAACTGGCCGAATTCTCGGATAGAATGGTCCTTGGACATGCCAAAAAAGGAGCCATAGCGAAAAGTTTCGGCCCAGGTTAGGCTGCGCAGGCTGCGCAGCCTGACCTGGGTCGATACTTTTCGCAGATGCATTCAGCCCCCTTTTCACAGAGCATGGCTTATATATCACACCTGCCGTTGTAAATATCTATGAGCTCTTTATGTTTTTAAACTGGTGATTCTGATGACCCACTTTGCAAGCCACTGGCTGTTTGTTAGCTAAATGGCGTTTTACGCCATTTTCAACAATATTTCAGTCAAAGTATGATGTGTGCTCATAAATGGTTAATGTATTTCCTGGTTTTCACCAGTGCTCGAACGGACTCTGCGTGCTTTGCTCAAACACAAATGATAAATTAAGCCTGCGGGAACTGAATTAGGAACTCCCGATTACAGATTCAAATCCTTATCACGATCAAACGACACAATTTTACACTTATCCAAATTGGAAACATTTGCAGACGGCAAAATTAATAAATATGGCCAAGATGATTATTTTAATCTTGAAAGGGTAGAAAACATTGTTGGAAAAGGAGCCACAATGTTTACAAAAGCTTTTTCTTCAGGGTCCCTAAAAACACGGGATTGTGTGGTAAAGGGTTGAATACTGAGACTGCACAGAACCTTGTGTTTAATCCTGGATCTACGGTGTTCCGATACTCGGCGGTTTTGCCTGAGCGAACAGCTTTTAAATTGCCATGTTTTGCTTGTTTATTAGGTAAAAAGAATGGCTGAATCTTTACAAAACGACAAAATTTAAGACTTAACCCTTTCCCAAACAAGCCCTGGTTTTCACGTGTCTGCAGTACAAGTCTTTTGAAAACACTGTGGGGAAAAAGAGAAATTGCTCGTAACGAGCAATTTCTCCTTTTCCCCCAGTGTTTTCTACCCTTTTTGATAACTTTCTGCCATTTTCATCAAATTTAAAATTGTCGTCGGCAAACTGTTCCAATTTGGACCAGTCCAAAATTTGTCGTTTGGAAAAGGGTTAAACAATTAACAAAAAAAAAAGTCAGACTCATAACGAGCAGTTTCTCCTTTTCCCACAGTGTTTTCTACCCTTTTTGAGACCTTTCTGCCAATTTCATCAAATTTAAAATTGTCGTCTGCAAACTCTTTCAGTTTGGACCAGTCCAAAATTTGTCGTTTGGGAAAGGGTTAAGAAAGTGAAACCATTTGCAGACGACAAATCAGTTGTGACTCAAAAGCTTTGATCTGTCTTTGAAGGATTGGATGTTATGGATCTATAATTATGTAATGACTTGCTTAGTATCATGGATCACGGAGATGCATTAAGCCCCCTTTTGCCAGAGCACGGCTCATATACCTTTGGCAGCTATTGTTATTTTAACTGAGCAGTTTCGCTTTTTCAGCGGCCAAATAAATCAGTTTAACGTCTTTCAACGGCTGAAAATGTACTGATACTCAGAAATATTTTTTTCAGATAGATTTGACATGACAAGAGGGCATTATAGATTCAAGATCAGACTGCACGTTCTGGGCAGTCTGACCTTGATCTACGCCTTCCGCAAAAGCTCTTGTTTTTGCCCATGGCGCTGTGTGGGTTAACCCCCATCCTTCATACCGGAAGTAAAAACCCGAATGATGCGATTTCAAACTTATTTTTAGGGGAAAAAATCTCCTTATCGGACCGTGTAGATCTAATATCAGACTGCGTGTTCTGTGCAGTCTGATCTTGATCTACGGTGTCTGGAAAAGGTCAGTGATTTGCGCTTAGCGGCCCAAGGGTTAGGGACTAATAGTGAAGTACAGGTCAGCTTGAAGGCAAATATTTCCGTTGCAAAAACAAATGAGCCGTGCTCTGGCAAAAGGGGGCTTAATACATCTCTGTGATCCATGATACCAAGCAAGTGATCACATAGTTATCGATCCATAATAGCCGCCATTTTTAACACCTGACGTAATCAAGAGGTAGACTGTTCCTGGAACATACAGAAAATTGATCAATAGCGAAAAGTATCAGCCCAGGTCAGCCTGCGCGGACTGCGCAGGCTGACCTGGGTTGATACTTTTCGTAGATGCATTAAGCCCCCTTTTCACAGAGCATGGCTCAAATATATTTCTCGAATCAACTGTATTAGAATGTCACATGAGTTTTTTCTAACCGATGTGTTGGGGCTCCATTATTATTACCAAAGCTTCACAATTAGGTTAAGGGGTGTAACGGATTGAAGTTTATCGTTCGTCTGTCTGCTCATGCGTGTTCTCAGAAAAACAAAAATTTTGTCCTCTTATTGCCTTATAGTTTACATGTGATTTGGTTGAAATTTTAACGGTAACATTCGCACCATGTAAACTTGTGCACATGCAATTTTCATTATAATGTATTGACTGTCAAAGAAGTTATTGCCCTTTGAAGATATTTCTTGGTGTAATATCAAGGCAAATGGTTGGGGGTATTTGTCGGCCTTCAACAATTTTAGTTATCAGAGTGACAAGACAACCAGTTTGGTACACTGCTGTCCATTGTGTATCCTGTATACAAGACCTATAGTTTGCTGTGACGGGGAGGTAACCCAATCTACTAACTTTGCTTGGGGGAAGTGGGGAAGGTATTCGTTGGCCTGCAATAGTTCTAGTTATCAAAGCTTCCGTGAAAACGGTTATTGTCGTAAATCACACTGATCCGATTTCAGTTTACCTTGTACAAATATTATATATCGCCGGGAAACAAACCGCTATGATGTCGCATTGTCGCCCCAATGCGATCGATATTCTGTACTCTATGCGCTATTTAACTCTTTACCAAACGACATTTTAGACTGGTCCAAACTGAAAGCATTTGCAGACGACATATAAAATGTTGCTCAAAAAACTGAATTTGTCATTCATGGGATAGAAACCATTGTGGGAAAAGGAGAAAATGCTGTGTTTTCAAGTCTTCTTCCCAAGGGTCGTTAAAACTAGGGACTGTGTGGTAAAGAGTTATGGTATTGGAGACATTTTCCAGAATTCATAATTTTCTAATATAACACGTTGCCTTCTGCAGTCGATTTATTTTCTGGTTTTGCTGTAAGCCACTTCTAACCCTTATCCTGCTAAATAAGTTAAATAAAACTTTCAAGCCGATAGTAAAAACTCGAATAACGTTATTTCAAAAATATTTATTGGAGAAAATATCTCCTTATCGGACAGTGTAGATCCAAGATCAGACTGCACGTTCTCTGCGGTCTGATCTTGATCTAGACTGTCCGCAAAAGATCAGTGGTTCGTGTGTAGCAGCTTAAGGGTTAAAAACATTCCGACATTGGAAGAAATTGCTCTTCACGAGGAAATTCTCTTTTTGCCACAATGTTTTGACGTGAATAAGGCATGCAGTGCAGTTGATCAATTTTGAAAACATTGTAACTCTTAACTTTGTGCCAGATGACAAAATTTTAGATTTGTCCATATTGAAAGAATTTACAGAGAAGTTAAATATGGCTAGATCTATAATGGTGAGATTTGTCGTAAAAAAGATAGAAAACATTTTGAAAATGGAGAAATGGCTGGTCACAGTCATTGACTTATCCTACAACGTTTTCATTTGTGTACAATTGGCTGAAACTTTTAATCTAATTCATTCAGTATCCCGAAAGAGTAAAATTTATATTTTCATTAAAGTTGGTATAGAAGCCGGAATAGTGCTGACAGTTGCATTTGAATTAGTAAAGCAGCCAGAGAGAGTGCTGTCGGTTGCATTTAAATTGATAAAGCAGTCGGACATAGTGCTTACAGTTGCACTTGAGTTGGTCAATAGCCAGAAAGAGCGATTTTATTTGGTTTTAACTTAGAAAAACAGCCTAATAGAGCATTGCATTCACTTGCACTTAAATAGGTAAAGCAGCAAGAAAGAGTGCTTCCAGTTGTATTTAAAATTGTAAGGCAACACGGAATTTAGTAAAGCAGCCAGACGGAAAGATTGCTTTAAGTTGCAATTTAATCGAAAGGCAGCCAAAAGAGTGCTTTCAGTTGGACTCAAATTCGTAAAGCATCCAAAAGATTACTTTCAATTGCATTTAAATTGGTTAGCAACCAGAAAGAGTGCTTTCAGTTGCACTTCAAATGGTAAAGTAGCCAAGCGGAAACACTGCTGGAAATTGTCTAAACATATAAGCACTGCACAAAGAGAGAGAGAGAGAGAGAGAGAGAGAGAGAGATTACAAGTGTTTGCGTTCTGGATTTATTTTGGGGGAAAAATGATAATAAATTCATAGATTTAAACAAGGCTTCAGCAACACGTTTCTGATTCTGATTCCATCGTATTTACCACAATGAGATCTTTGAATAAAATCTATATTTGTATTGTTTAGTTTGAGAGCATTCTGACTAACTAAGGACCTTAGATCGTATTAGATATTCAGACTGTTCTGTGATTACTGTGTAAGACTCAATAGGGAAAAAAAAACATCGACCGATACTCGTTTTGCAAATGTATCCTGTTGTATGTGTGTCGACTTTTGACGGTAGGTGGTGTAGCTAAAACGTTTGCATTTTGTATTTCTGGAATTTTACGTATGACTGGCATGGAATAATTGGTATTGTAGAAATAAAGACTTTTGGTAAGTAGAATTATGTGTAATTTGAATTAGATGTAGACAGACTATCTTTGCTTGTATCGCGAGTGGTTTTGTTTTTTGTGTGTGAAATGAGTCATAAATATTTAAAATGTGTCATATAAACAAAAACGTGATTCAGTTATTTGTTCAGTCCTTTAACACGCAACCCCGTGCCCCGAAGAAAACGGCTTTTGAAAGCTTTTGAAAGCATTGTGGGAAAGGGAGGAAATGCTCGAAACCATCTTTTTTTTTTTCCATTTTTCCAACCTTTTTACCACAATGCTTCAACCGTTTTAAGCATAAGTTTAAACTTTTGAGCAACGTTTAATTTGTCATTAGACAAGTCTTAAGTTTTGTCGTCTGGTTAAGAGTTAAAGATGTGAGCACGTGATAAAGAAAAAAATAAATAAATAAATGAGAGCTTTAAGTCATTAAGTCCATTTTGAAAGCATTTGAAGACGACAAATTAAATGTGACAGGCGTGAAAAAGAAGAAAACATGGTGGGAAAAGGAGAAACGCTGGTTTCAAGCATTTTCATCTTTTCCGATGTCTTCCAAAGCCTTATTTGCCATGTTCGTTAAAACTCTGGATTGTGTTGTAAAGGGTTAACAGTGAAAACCCACGGATGATGGGCTGATGATATACTCATGAACAAAAATATATCGCAACACCCGATTACGGTTTACATTTTAGAAGAAGAGTATGAGATTTAACTCTGGTAAGTGGGGGGTACACTAGAAGCCGACAAAGCGCTTTGCCATCGATACTCGTGACAGATTTTGAGGATGGATTGATGGAAATCCACGAATGACGAGTTGATAATATACAAAAAAGTATTGCAACACCAGGTTGCGATTAACGTTTAGAAGTAGAGTATGAGGTATAATTTGGGTCAGTAGGGGTACATCAGAAACACTACAAGTTCTTTGCCATTGATGCTGTGCCCCGGTAGCGAAATTGGTAGCGCACAGGTCTTGAGAACAACGGGTCGCAGGTTTGACTCCCCAGCTCGGCCAGTTTTTGAGGATTGATCGTCATTGTGACAGGGATAATTCCTCTTTTACTGCTGATTAATTTTTTGACGATGCCTATGTAGGAAATCAACCCATGGCTTGGGAAAGCTATTCTGCGGAGGAATGGTATACGAACCTCCAGGAAAGCATAGATAGGTCACTGGCAGCCGGGATTTACATGAAATAATATTGAAAACGATGTTAAACGCCATAAATCAATCAATAAATCAATCTTTTCCATTTATAATCGTATAATGTTGATTGGCATAAATTTTACATGTACGTGTCAACGGTAGCCTAACCATTACTTAAATGTATTGGAGCTTGTTATGGCTAGGCTATCAGTCCTTCATATTTTTTGGAACTGTTAGCTTTGCCGTAAATGTAACACACTGGCCATATAAGCAGAGGAACTGATAGCCTCGCTAAACCTGTAGTTGCACTGTTAGCCTAGCAATAACTGTAACAGATGGGCCATATATGTTGGCACTTGTAGTCTAGCTATAACTGTAACACATGGGCATTGGCACTTGTAGCACAGCTATAATTGCAATACATGGCAAGTAGACTTAAGTGATACTGGTAACCAAGCCATAGCAGTAAAACTCCTGGACAGAGCTATATTTAGAGATACTAGATACCGGTAGCCTAGACGTAACCTAAACACACGGGCTTTAAATACAGTTCTTTGGTAGCACAGCCGTTGTTACAGCAAAAAGGACATGAATAAAAGTACAAATACTACTGCTATTTTATCCATAAATGTAACACATGGACAAAGGTATATTAAACGATACTGGTAGCCTAGCCGTAACTTTAACATACAGATTATATATATATATACGTGTGTGTGTGTGTGTGTGTGTGTATGGCTCTGGTAGCCTAGCAATTGTTGCAGCAAAAACAGTGGAACTTGTAGCCTATCCTGGGATATCAAAGAGCGCTCTGGAAAAAAGGAGATTAATATATCTCCGTGATACACAATACCAAGCAAGAGTCACATAATTATGGACCCATAAAATCCATTATGTCTGGAAACCGACTGAATCATGAAGTAGACAGGTTCTTGTACATGCAGAAAATTTACAATTAGCAAAAAGTTTCGATCCATGTCAGCTGCACGGACTGCGCAGGCTGACCTTGGTCAATACTTTTTGCAGCTGTATTAAACCCACTAAATTTAAGTGGCACTGATAGTGTAAGCCGAGATAATGTAAACATTTAATTTCTCAGAGAATTCTTTTGTTTTATTTTCAGAATGGCGTCCTTCACCGCTCACAACATGAATAGGGACGATGACCTAACGGGGCCGCCTGACGGGTCCCTTGGACAGGCCACAAGCCGGGCTGCACATCTAAGTCTTCCGGGATTTGGGGACTCAAACACACGCTCCTTGTTTATATTCAGTGAAGAAAATTTCATAAGGAAATACGCCAAGATCATTATAGAATGGGGATATCCTTTTTCTGTTGAAGTTAAATTTGGAAAATATCGAGAGCGAGGCTGGAGATGTATTGTGGTTATTTTTAGTTCATCATGTTTGTTTCGTTTTGGATTTATATTTACTTTCTTCACTAAACCGTAAGTATTAAAATTTATTCATTTTAAGCAGTGTTAAAGCTTCGCAGTAGACAAACAAACTTGCACAGAGTCCGTTTTATTTAGTAACTACTCAATTACGTTAATTAGATTTCGGTAAAAAGTATTGATGCATGATGAAGCTATGGGTTTAACCCGATGCAAACCATTACTAGCACTAGTTAATCATACCAAACAGTGAAATAATTACTATAATATCTCGTAGAAAATGTGTTTTTTGTTTGTTTGTTTGTTTGTTTAACTTGAGGCCTTTGACGTATTATGACGACGCCATGTGATACAAGTTCTCGTAGCGGCTATGTGCGATATGCACATACGTCACGTATTGTCTTTTTGATATTTATGTTTAGGATGTAGATTTAGCCGTTGGCATATACAATTTGCTGTAAATATATCTGTATAATTTACACTTGCGATATCTGCATCATATACTATTCAGATGTCTATGAATTTTACTATTTGGATATATAAAGAATGTGCATTTGCTAACATCGTTTAATGGCTGTTTGGATATTCCATATTTATTGTCAGGATATCTGTCCATTCTTTTAGAGTGTGAACTCTAAATAGGAAAAAAATGTTCCAGGATGCTAAATAAAGAAACAAGATGGCTGCAATTATCTCAATTAGGCAAGGGTTTCTTAGTCGATAGACTTCAATTATTGGGTAATTTGAGAGAATGGTTCTGTCAAAGTTACGACAAGCATGGAGCGTAGGACTGGCTTCATCGGTCCGTATTCTCGCCTACTACTGGTCTGAAAATTGCTCCCAGTCTTAGTTCAGTTACTTGCTGTCTGATTGGCGGAAACAATCTAGCTTGCTGTCAACAAACAGTATTAGTCTCAAAAATTGTTCTTGAAAATTTTGCCCGAAACAATATGGGTTGTTATCTACAACCAGTCTAAGTTCACCCTTAAACTGCTGGATAAATGAAGCGAAAATTCCCCCTAGAAAGTGAAAAAAAAAACCCAAATATTGCGATTTCAGAATTCTTGTCACCGGAAAGAAAATATCGTATCGGACAGTGTGGATCAAAGATAAAGCAGCTTAAGTGTTGAGGGCCCGTATCCACCAACCATTCTTAGTAACATTCTTAGGTTTATTAACACTGGAAATCTTCCAAATTCT
This sequence comes from Tridacna gigas, assembly GCA_945859785.2. NCBI lineage: Eukaryota > Metazoa > Mollusca > Bivalvia > Cardiida > Cardiidae > Tridacna > Tridacna gigas. The sequence continues at coordinate 11,663,726 of OX244028.2, forward strand.
TAAGTAACAGAAGTTATGACTGGTTAAACCAAAGGGTTTATTGAATAAGAAATTGTGTTTCTAAATTTAGAACTTGACAAAGAATGCAAGTTAGATTGATTGATTAAATTCTGTTTTAACCCCTTGATTGGCGAAGCAATAACGTTTCAATCAATCGGATTGCTTGACTGTGAACTTTTACTAGAATTTAATCATAAAATCGTCGATAGATACGAAATCGGATCTGATGCTTACAGCATGAAGCACAGTTGCATCAAGCTCTGAATATAAGTGAGTCATGCTCTGTAAAGAGGCATTTAATGCATCTGCAAAAGGTACCGACCCGTATCAGCCTGTGCAGTCCGCACAGGCTGACACGGGTCGAAACCTTTTGTTATATGTCAATATCCTGCATGTTCAAAGAAGCATTGAACCTCATGATTCTGTTGGTTGTTAAACACGCCTGATTTTATGGATCCATAATTAAGTGATGACTAGCTTGGTATAATGCATCGTGGAGATGCACTAAACCCCTTTTTTCCCAGAGAGCCGCTCAGTTAAGGTTGCCAAAGACAGTGGGGCTCACCAGTGTCTCAGTGGTTAAGTCTTTAGATGTCTAGCTTGAAATTTTAAGGCGGATTAGGATTCGATCCCCACTGTTAGAACTGGTCGCTTGGGAGAGTCCTTGGACAAGGCAGTGCAGAGTCCTAGTTCAGCACTTGTGACATCAAGAAACTACTGTCTAATTTGGGAGTCGTCGAAATATGAACCTTGTTCTCTGATAAGGGGGTTTAATGCATCTACAAAAAGTATCGACCTAGGTCAGCCTGACCTGTGTCGAAACTGTTTGTTTTTGATAAATTTTCTGCACGTCTAAGGACTATTTCACTTCAAGATTCAGCCAGTTGGTAGATAAAATGGATTTCACGGATCCATAGTTACGTGACTAGTTTTTTTTTTTTGCATCTGGAGATGCATTAATTCTTTACCAAACAACAAAACTTTAGACTCAACCAAATTTAAAGCATTTGCAGACGACAAATTAAATGTAGCTCAAATGATGATTTCTGTCTTTGATAGGGTAGAAAACCTTGTGGGAAAAGGAGAAAATGCTGGTTACCAGCATTTTCTCCTTTTCCCACAAGGTTTTCAAAAGCCTTCTTTTTCAGGGTCGTTAAAAGTCGGGATTGTGTGGTTAAGAGTTAACCCCACCCCTTTGCCGTAGCACGGTTCATATGTTTTAAATACTGTTGAAAACCCGAAAGCGGAGAATAACCCCATCTAAACATGTATAAACAAAAATGGAATCAGCATAACATTATGACAAAACCGTCGAGTTCGTTGCGAATGATTAGCCCCATTTGGCACACTGTTACAGATACCGTGCTCTGTCGACGCATTAAGTTGAATCATCCTGAAGTTGCAAAAAAAAATAAAGACAGACCTGAGATACTGTTACACGGTCCAGATAAGTTTTATCTTTAATTTTTCTCGGTGTTTAGGAAAAAAGGCTGTGAACTACTACATTCACTAAAATCAGTCTTGTATCAATTGACCCTTTACCGAATGACAACATTCTACACTTGTACATTTTGAAGGCGTTTCAGAGGACCAATAAAACGTTGCTTGCATTGTGAAATTTGTGTTTGGAAGGTCTTTTATCAGCTAACTCTACATTCGACACTTGTCCATTTTGAAAGGATCCTCAGAGGACTAATAAAATGTTGCTTTAATTGTGAGATTTGTGTTTGAAAGGTTAGAAGACATTGTTGGAGAAGGGAAAGAATACCGGTTTCCAGCACTTTCTTTATTTTCATACTGATTTCCAAAAGCGTTTTTTTTTTTCTCAGGGTCGTTAAAACTCGGGATTGTGTGATAAAAGCTTGGTGATTTGTAATCGAGAGATTTTGGGTTCGATCCTCACCCGGGACGTTAGAGTGCCCTCGAGCAAACTTTGGTCAAATGCTTGTAAAGTTAAGAAAACATATATATTAGTGATCTGATCGTGATACGATTGAAATGCTGTTTATGACGTCGTGAACACCATTTAAATACACACAGGTTTAAAGGTATCATGGTGGTAGACAAATCGGCAATATCCATCAATTTTCGTCAGTTACTCAACCTTTGCGTACAAGATCTTCATGACCGACTTCTCTCAGCATATTCCATACGGAATACGAGGGCAACATATTTGACCGAATTTGGAAGCGGTCATGAAGCCACATATGATGGGATAAATCAAACAAAAAGTCGATGCAACATGGCTGAACTATAATAATTCTAGTTAGAGGAATCACAAATAATCCGTCTGAAAAACCAGACAACCAAGATCTTCGATATCTATCTTGTTAAAGAGCGATTTATTGACACTGAACGTTCAATATGGACGTCCCACAAACACTTGATCGATATTAATTGAGAATATCCGCAATCGTTTGAAAAAAGAACAACGCCCCCTAGCGGTTTTGTTTGATTTCAATAATTGACCAAAACGTATCGATTTGTTCTAGGCCCGTTTACGAGCTCTATTAACGGGTAACTGAAACTTTGTTTACATATTGGCTTTCCTTTCTTCTCCAAAAGATTTTTTTCTTTTAGATTTCCAGGTGTAAATTATGATATACTGAACATAAGTAAAAAGCTTTCTCCTTGACAAAGCATGACCATCTCTTGGGTATTGGGTGTAACGAAAACTTAGATTTATATATAAATTAGAAGGTTGGTCTCTGAACAGATGAAAGAAGAAGGCAGGTTACTGAAAGGTTGGGGAAATCATTTTTTCTCTCTCATTAAGGTTCTTTTACACGTGAAATGGTCATTACAAGGGTCAAAAGTAGAACGTTATTGGATTCTAATTTTCAACCAACGCCGCGTATTCAATCTTGTATACGTTGGTAATGACTTTTTGTCTTAACCTTTATCCTGCTAAATAAGTCAGAATAAAACTTTCAAGACGATAGTAAGTATCCCAGTAATGAAATTTCAACTTATTCTTTGGAGAACAATACCTCCTTATCGGACAGTGTAGATCCAAGATCAGACTGCACGTTCTCTGCAGTCTGATCTTGATCTACATTGTCCGCAAAAGTACAGTGAGTCGCGCTTAGCAGCCTAGGATAATTTCTCTAAGTCAGGTGATAACCTTTTTTGATAGCATTGAGCATATCTGGTGACACTGGATATAAATGGAGACCTGTACCATACATGGTGACCTTGACCTTGACATCCTGGTAGAAGAATCTCTGACTTCCCTCAATTGCGCTTAGGAGTAATCCATTACAACCTGCAGAATGACGTAGCTGGGTACACCGGCTTTTTACCTACTTCTCAGTATTGATGTATTCGAATGAATAAACAGGAATTTGTGATTGGTTGAAATTGTGGACATGTCAATTCGGTGGGTTTTTGCATGCATATTTGCAGGCACATTTATGATACCATTGTTTTTTTTTTTTTTTCATATGAGAGCACACACGAATTTTAAATATTCATAATCCGGTACTTCTTATGTCGTCTATTTTCTTTCAACAGTATTTCTTGCCCTATATTACAACAGACCGCGTTTGAAGACATCCGCTTGCAACAGGAGATATCACTTGCTCTGAAAAAAAAAAAATCCCCTTTGCCGTCATTCTTTGACAAAGTATTTAAGTCAATTACTTCATATTATTTACCTTTTTTTCAACATGCATGTTTTTTCTTAGAGTCGTCTGCTGCAAATTGTCTCTGGAGCTACTGAATTAATCGCATTATGATTCTGTAAACCTTAAACTGCTTAATAAATGAAACGTAAATTTCCACTCAATAGTAAAACCCCAAATACGGTGGTTTCAAGGTCTATTTCACCGAAACGAAATTATCGTATCGGACAGTGTAGATCAAAGATAAGACTGCACGTTCTGTGCAGTCTGATCTTGATCTACACTGTCTGCAAAAGGTCAGTGAGTCGCGCTTATCAGCCTTAGGGTTAATATAAAAAAAAAAAGTGAGTCATGCTATCTTAAAAGGGGACTTAATGCGTCTACATTGCATTTCCACGCAGGCTGAGATAGATCGACACTTTTTTGCTGTTTGTAAATTCTCAGGATGTCGAAGGACCATTCATCTTCCAGATTCAGGCGGTCGTTTGAAGAAAAGAGCATTTTATGGACACATAATTATGTGCTGAGTTGCTTGGTGTAAAGCATAATGGAGATGCCTTGCTTCTAGAGCGCCACTGAAGTAAATGAAGAAAGGTGTGACAACCAAAAGGAATGCTATACACATTATCAACAAAAATGTTCAAGACATTGAACTTTTAAGGTCATGTACTCTCTAAACGGGGGACACTTTTGATTCAAGACCATGTGCACGTTTTGTGCAGCCCGATAATGGATGTATACTGTCTGCAGAAGTAATGAAATAAAGTTGTGTTTGATGCCCAGAGGGTTACTGACTGCCATCAGAAAAATGAATACATCATTTACTGTGTCCGTGAATTGACTGAAAATCCTGAGCCTTGGAGGTCGTAAGACCATATCCGCACCTACTGAAATCTAGGCCATACCGGTCCGACCCATAGACATTATGTATCGTTTTGCCACTTTAAAAAGAAGAAAATATTTTTACAAACAATTACCTATACATGCACATAATCAAAAATATTTTGCAGTTGAGCCTCAAACAGATTTTTAGACTCTTTTATGCAATTATTGATCTGCAGCATTAAAACAAAAAGATCTATGAGTATGTTTAGCTGATTGGAGAGGTCATCAGACCTCTCCAACAGTGGTGAGTTTAAAAGGCAGACTGCCTCAGAAATAGCTGCCTAACTCCATGCTTTTCTGTTAAATCGTTCTGATTCACAGTCTATTTCGTCATGGTTTTATAAATAAACCGAAATCAAAAAAGTGAAATAGGAAATAGACGTGTTTTGTTTTTATATGATGGATTTCAAAAAGGATTTATTATATTGATTTGATTGCAAATGACCTTTCCAGTGGTTGTAATTTTTCATTAAACAAATAAAGTTACATACACAAAAAAAAAGAATTTCGTTAAAAGAGAGAACACCACGGGAAAAGATCACGCGACTTGAAAACTTGGGAAAAAGCTCATCGTCATGTAATGCATAAGAGGTTTCTCCTTTTTACACAGCGGCGATCATATAATGCCTTACTTATTTGTTTATATGTATCAAAATATATTGAAGTTAAAAGCAGTAAGCTATTTGAAAACATTGACGCTGACCTCTCCTGGCTTCTTTTTTAAAGAAGCCAACTTGTTTTAGTAAGACTTAAACCTTTGACCGGAAATGCGGGGCATATGTCCATCAACTATTGTGCTGTGCCGCGATGAAAAATAGACCTCTTATGCCATTCGTTACATTTAATGACTGTTGATTCTGTTCCGTTACCAAAGAGAAATTATCTGAAGTCTAGTGACTAACGCAGTTGTTAGCTGTTTTGTCAACACTATACAATCATTACCGTTCAAAAACGACCCTTCCTACCCCTGCAATTAATAGCACTGAAAAACGAGGCGTGGAAAAAAGTAGTTAACAAGCATTTACAAACAAATGCCCCTTTTCTCTGTAGACATGTTTTTCAATCCTTTTGAAAATATGTTTCTCGTTACTTTATCTTGTCGTTGTTCTGATTTGTAATAGGTATTTTAGGTCTAAATAGCCTATGAATTGAAAACTAAGAGTAGGTTAGGGCTGGCCGTATGAAATTTCTGTGCTTTGATTCTGCTATGTTCTACACCACCACCACGATAATCGTCAATAACTGAGCCATGCTCTGTGAAAGAGGGGCTTAATGCATCTCCTTGATGCTTGATACCAAGTAAGCAATCACAGACTTATGGTTTCATAACAGGCACTTTCTTTGAATTATGAGGTAAAATGGTCCTTTGACATGTAGAAAATTTACCAATAGCGAAAAATGTAGGCCCAGGTCAGCCTGCGCGGACTGCGCAGGCTGACCTGGGCCTACATTTTTCGCAGATGCATTAAGCTCCCTTTTCACAGAGCATGGCTCTACTGTATATCATGTTTTCTTCTTCTTCATCTTCTTCTTCTCCTTCCTCTTCCACGTCTTCGTCGTCTCCTTCAGTTGCCCTGCCACTCTGTAATGTCTCAATAATGCCATTAAAGCATATCATCAAGATTACACATTATCCTTCTTCATTTTTTTCTATCAATTCGTCACTTTGTTCAAATCTTTTTCAACTCGAACAACTCCTTTTTATCATTTATTAACACACATAGGCGCGCTAAATGACCAACGCTGTCGATGCTCCATAAAACAACACTCGTTCACTCATTCTTCCGTGCCACTGCCGCTCTGCTAGTTCGGTTAGAACTAGCGCAAAACCCATTTATACAAATCACATAGCTTTTCCGACATCAAAGAGACGACAAGTACAAAAATACATGAGCCATGCTCTATGAAAAGGGTGGTTAATGCATCTGCGAAAAGTATCGACCCAGATTAGCTTGCGCACTCCGTATTTCGCTATTGGTCAATATTCTGTATGTCAAAGGACCAGTCTATCTGAAGATAAAGTCGGCTGTTCGACATAATGGTTTTTATAGATCCCTGATTATGTGATGACTGGCTTGGTATCATGCAAAACGCAGATGCGTTAAACCCCCTTTTGTCAGAGTATGGATCACATTTTAAAGGCCGTTTTTTTTTGTGTCCACGTGAAAACATTGTTAATTCCCAGACTCTTAGACCCTCTAGATCATGAGTTTTAACAACTCTGATGGAAAAGGCTGGTAACCAGTATTTTCTCCTTTACCCACAATGTTTTTTTACCCTGACAAAGACAAATTTTACAGCTTTACTCATATGTGATTCGTCGTCTGCAATGACTTTCAATTAGGACAAGTCTAAGATTTTGTTGGTTGATTAAGACTTCAACAACTTGAATCAGAAGAGGTATTAAGCCATATTCCTGTCATTTAAAGGCCCAAATAGCGACCAAAAAACAAAGCAGTTGTTAACATGCATTTTAACTTAAATTATAACGTTTTAAATTTGTTACTGGCAAGACGAAAAATGTGTTTACGGCCTTTAATGTGTAAAGGGATAAATCTTATGAGAATATGCGAATCTAATAATTATATCAATAAATACAGTATTAGATATAGCAAACAGAAACCCATATACTTCCTTATGAGAAACATGTTTCTGTTTTATGTATGTTTTATATACCTAAAACGGTTTCTGATACTCATACGCCAGCTGTTACCAAACTCTAACCTTTGGATCAAAGCTTTTCGATAAAAAGTAATCTTTGACATTTTATTATAGGCTTTGCATCACTAAATGCGTGAAATGGAGTTAATAAGACCCTTTACGCCCATGTCAATTTGATAGTTTTAGATTATAATGTGGGAAAATAGGCATTTTCTGCAGGTTGCAGGCAAATGCTCTTTTCCCAAGATTGTTTTAATCTGATATAAAGGGTGCTATTAGTTTTTTGTTAGATACCGATTAAAACAGATATGAGCCATGCTTCAGCAAAATGGAGCTTAACGCATCTCTGTATTATACCGTGCAACTCATCACATAGTTATGGATCCACTACATCGATTGTGTCTAACCATTTGGTTTAGCCAATCAGAAGGCGTGTTACTTTCAAATTTGGAAAATTCTAGAGAATAAGACTAAGAACGTTCTTAAGAATGGTTGATGAATACGAGCCCTGATTATTAAATTTTGCATTTTATTTCGACAGAAGGTAATAAGCATTTATATAGTACATCATTGGTAGGATAAATCTTATTGATTCAGTGCATTATTCGTTTTAATATAACACCTTTACAGTCAATAATTACTGTCACATTTTCTCTGCCTTTGTGGGTGCCTCTCCATCTCTGTGCCTCCCACAAACACGCACAGATTTAATATTAATGTACTTGTACTCTACATTAAGCACTTTTAGTGGTGCATTATTCATTCTCATATAACACCAGTTCAGTCATTTGATAATTACTCTTATATCCTTATATTCTGTCTTCCTCTCTCTCTCTGTTTCTGTATCTCGCTGTCTTCCTACCTTCTCTCTCTCTGTCTCTCGCTCTCACTCTCTCTCTCCATGGTAAATCCGGGGCCCTAACACACCTAATATCTCTGTCGCTGTCATCCTATGAGTGTGTCCTCTTTGCCTGCCAGTCTGTCCCTCAAGATTATCCGGCTTAAGTGGTAGAGCACGGGAATTGCCATTGACAAATTTCGGGATACTTGTAGTTCCCTTCACACGACTGGCCGACTGAAATTACTAATAATCTTTCGGATGAGACTTTGAACCTAGGTACAGTATATATATGACGGTGCTATACGCCAGGCACATTCAAGAACAAACCTTAATTTAGGATAGATTTCGTCTTGTATCTAACACTACCACCGGTAACACAACTAACAGCCTTCTATAAATGTCGCCCATATGGGCAACCTGTAGCGATTATAACGCAATTCCAATTGTTCTTCTATCTAGCAATATCAATATACATGTACTTGTATAATGCGAGAGCGATATTGTGAAACCGCTTTGACTTGTCACTACTTTGTTTCCGTGACCGTGTTCGGCTTTTTTCCGATATTTGCCGAGGCTCCTTCTCAACGGAGTTCATATGTTAAACCCTTAGAGCTGCTATGTGCGACTCACTGACCTTTTGCGGGCATTGTAGATCAAGATCAGACTGCACAGAATGTGCAGTCTGATCTTGGATCTACACTGTCTGATAAGAACATATTTTTTCTCAAAAAATAAAGGGAAAAGGTTTGAAATAGCATTCTTCTGTTTTTTACCATCGACTTGAAAGTTTCATTTAAATTATTTACCAGGATAAGAGTTAATATGTTTGTACAACTCTTGTTGTTGCCGTGTCCATGGTAAACAGGTAAAATACATGGCCACATTACCCCGAAGTAAACTTCCTTTAAATCGTGAATTTTTCGGAGATCTATAAATAGTTCACGTAAACAGACGGAATATTCATTGAGTGACAAGTTAAAGCGGTTTCACCATAGTTGTGGTATTTGTTTACCAATTCGGGTTCAATGAAAACATAAACTCATGCCATACGTTTTGAATATGAGCCGTGCATGATACCAATCAAGCCATCACATAATTATGGATCCATAATAGCCACTTTTTTAACAGCCGAGTTTATCATGAGGTAGATTGGTTCTTGGACATGCAGAAAATTGACCAATAGCGAAAGGCTTCGTCCCAGGTCAGCCTGCGAGGAGTGTATCTGCTGCCGTGGTAGAGTTGTCAGATTACAGGAATGTCAATGAAGCGACTTACGTTTGATTGATTTATCCAGGTGGATGGGAAATTTATCGGGTTCAATTTATACCTTATCAGGCAGGTTGTATCCATCTAATACACTGTTCATTTCCAAAAAGCACGGTTCAGTCAATCATTGTTTCCCATTTCTTCTTACCTATCACAGTTAAACTATTTACCAGTCGACAATTTTTGAAAGTGGTCCAAATCCAATGTATATGAAGACGAAAATTTAGATAGCGCTCAGTCCATTGGATTTGTCTTTAATAGGATGAAAAATGTTGTGGGAAAGGGAGAAATGCTTGTGATCAACTGTGTGTTTTTTAACATATTCAAAAACTAATCATCATTTGAACGAAAGCACCGTTATATATATATTATATAAAGTTTGCTCCTTATAGCCCTATATATGCATGTATGAGTCATGCTCTGTGAAAAGGGTATTTCGTGCATCTGCAAAAAAAAAAAAAAAAAATTACGACCCAGGTCAGGCTGTGCAGTCCGTGTGGACTGACCTGGGTCGATACTTTCTTAAATTTTTTGCATGCCGAAGGACGTTGTACGTCCAGGTTCAGTTAGTTGTTAGACAGAGGGTTTTGAAGATGCATAGTTGTATGATGACCTGCTTGGTATAATGTATCACGGAGATACATTGAACCCACTTTTTCTAGAGTGCCGCTTATTTATACGAGAGCTGAGGTAAACGTTCTTGGAATTTGATAATTGAATCAAAGCTACGAGTGCTATTACACGTAAATTTTCATATGTTTAAGATGCATTCATAACGGACAAAACTGGAAAGTTTCAGGTAAATTGATCGAAAAACGTAGTTGCTATGACTCCCTTTTAAACGATCATAACGGCTACCCGGAGCACGCCATGACGTTAACGTCATTTAACTAGGACGTCATTTAACGTCGTTTAATGGTATATCGGCGCTCTCTAAGCGTATTATTAAAGTCTTTGTGGAATGTGCACGCGATAAATATTTTTTTTTTTCCCAAAATACAGCCCATATTCTCTCGTATGTCTTTGTATTAGGTATTAGGAAGTTTGTACGTAAAAAAAAGTGCGTTTTATATGAACCGCATTTGGTTTAATGTCTGCAAAATCTTTCAATATGGACTAGACTTGAATCTTTACTAAACAACCCCGTGTTTTAAGGACCCTGAAGGAAAGGGCATTTGAAAGCATTTTCTCCTTTTCCCACAATGTTTTCTACCTTACCGAAACAAATTTCCGTGTTTGAGTAGCATTTACGTTATTGAATGCAAATGCTTTCAATTTGAACAATTCAAAAGTTTTGTTGTTTGGGAAAGAGTTAATTTTTGTCAGCTGTGAAAAGAGTTCAGGCATCAGAAAATCCAGAGATTTAAAATACTGATGACGACGAAAATGAAATGGGAGTGTTCAGAGCCCAAGGTCAATACTGGTGAAACCCAGGAGCGACAAGAATAAGTAGGCTATTTCCGTGCTATGGCTGATATTATGTTAACATAATTATGATAAAAGCAAAAAAAAAACAATGGTCTGTAATTTAACGTTACATGATATTGTTTAAAACCGTTGTTTAATACAAACATAATGCTGTCAGCGCTTTACAGGGGCTTTGCGAACGGAATAAACAGAACGTGCATTCTGATCTTGGATCTATACCGTCCGCTTGTATAGTCAAGCCTATAAAATAAAAATCTGAGTTGCATTGTATTACATTTTCAATAAAGAAAGAGGTCGCATTTGAATGTATTTCAGCCATGCTCTGGCAAAAAGGGGGCTTAAGACACCTCCGAGATGCATGATACCAATCAAGCCATCACATACATGTAATTATGGATCCATAACAGTCTATTTTTTTAACAACCAACTGAATCATGAGGTAGACTGGTCCTTCGACATACAGAAAATTGACCAATAGCGAAACGTAGCGGCCCAGGTCAGCCTGCGCGGACTGCGCAGGCTGACCTGGGTCGATACTTTTCGCAAAGCCAGAAGTCATTCTTTGAGCTACTCGTAATTTTTCGACTGCAAATGCTCGGAATTTGGTTCAGTCCAAAATTTTGTTTTGGTAAAGGGATAAACAGGCAAACACGAGGTACATTTTGGAGCGTTGACTGTAGGATAACTTTACCGTACATAGAACAACACAGAAAAGAATAATTAAGTCATGCTGAGTGACGGGGGGGCTTAATGCATCTCCGTGATGCATGATACCAAGCAAGCAAACACAAAATTATGGATCCACTTTTTTTGACAACCATCTGAATTACGAAGTAGAATAATCCTCTGACACGTAGAAAATTGACAAATAGGGAACGTTTTCGTCCCAGGTCAGCCTGGGTGGAGACTTCGCAGATGCATTAAGCCCTCTTTTCACAGAGCATGGCTAATATTGTTTTAAACCGGCAAATTCGAGCGTTGATCTTTAGGTTTTATGATTGATTGAATGGTGCTTTTACGCCGCTTTTAACATTATTTCAGTAAAATCAAGGCGACAGTTCGCTTATTCATGTATGTCCAGGGTTTCACCAGTACTAAGCTAGGGCTCTGATGTGTCTTGTCTAAGGACACTCCCATGAAAAACCCGGTGCTTCCAGTGAGACTTAAACCTGGGGACTCCGGGTAACGAGTCCTGCACTTCACCACCCAGCCACGCAAGACCCCTTGATCGTACGGTACCTGTACATAAAACAACAGAGAAATGAATATTGTATAGCAGCTTTGTCTAGAGCGGGAAAAGGGTCTAAGCCTCGAGGCTGGGGAATTTCTGTTTCTATTTTTCACAACGTAGATATTGATCGAAAGAGCTACTGTAACTGAGTATGGTATTCAAGAATGGGAGAATTTGTGAATTTTACGTATATAGCAGTATACACGGATCAATATAGGAAGTACTGAGAGTATCGGAGCAAGCTTTTCCATACAGAATTTGATATACCAGAATCAACACAAACTCAAAAGCACTGAGAGTATCGGAGACAGAGCTTTTATGCCCCCGCCATGAAATGGGAAGGGGCATATAGTGTTACCCCTGCCTGTGTGTATGGTTTGTATGTACGTATATGTGTGCGTGTTCGGTAAATAGTGATGTTCGTGTCCGGCCAGTAACTTCCAGATGCATGGTCTGATTCTAAAATAATTTGGCATAGCTATAGATAGAGAACGTGTTGTTAGCAAGAATCGTGTTGCCAGCTCAAAGGTCTTGATCACAGTGCTTGGTTGAACTTAGTCAATATTTGCTACAACTATAGTGATGACATGTGTTTATGGCTGGCCAATAATTTCCAAGTGCATGATCGATTCTAAATTAGATTTTTGTAATGACAATATCAGCCCTCACATGCAACATCAAGCATTTTTGTGAAGAGGACGCTAATAAATGTAGCTTGTATTCGGTACATAGCGATATGGGCATATAGACTAACAGCCAAAAAAGCGACGTCGGCTAGCTTGAGCATCAAATGTGCATCAAGACATGACCCTAACTTACACCACAAGGAAATACTCCCTGGTTTTCAAAAGAAGTCCCATTTGAAAATTTGACATCAAACATTCCTGTTGAACTCTTTTATCAGAAATGACGTAAAGACATGTTTTAAATATGTTCCCAATGTTGCTTTAATGATGTCTATAGAAACAGAACGCAAATTTGGTAATTTTTAGGCTACACTTTGCTGTCTGCGGCCACATAGAGGGACATGGTCTACAACCGGCGCCATTTTCACTTTAATCTTCTAAGAGTAATTGTGTTTTAGGAAAAAAATGTTAAACAAAGAACCCGCAATCGATTTAGATGATATTTTTTTACGATTTAGTAGAACCAAGTAGGCATTTTTGTTTTTGGTTATAATTAAAAATAACAAGGCTCCCGCTCTTTTAGTGAATGAAAAGCAGACCTTCAAAGAATTTTTCACACAAACCGGTAGTGGTGTAACATCATTAACAGTATGCCCAGGATAAAATTATTTGAACAAAATTCTAAAGGAGCATTTGTAACAGATCATTTGTGAAAACATGTACAAGTTACGATGGTTTAATGCATGAAAAAGTGAAAGCATGTGGCAAAAAGTGAAATTGCTCGTCACGAGCAATTTCACTTTTTGCAACATGCTTTCACAAATGGTCTGCAATAAAAAACAAGTCGTAAGCAGGTAACAATATGGTCATAAAGCGATGATGGCTATGAGAGAATTTCGATGCACCTTGTTAACTCCCCCTGTTTTGGACAACACAATGTTTTCCCGTGTTGAATTTATCCTGGGCCAATTATATACACCGGAATTCTTTAACACTTTGACGCAGATCATCTCATTTGCATACGAATGTCTGCCTACACATGAGACTGGGGCTTGACACGGAAGAATTGAAAATGTAAACTAATCAACTTATGCAGACAATTTTCTCCGTTTTTGAACGACGTTCACTCGGAAAAAATCGTCGATAAAGGAGAATTTTCTCGCAATGGACAATTTCTCGGTTTGCAAAATTGTTTCGTTTGTATCCATGAATTTAAACTTACTTCATGTAGATTTTCCTTGTAGTGGTTTCACGTCTCCTTTGAACAGTATTTCATAATATCAAAGCATCAGTTTTTCATGTCTAATGTCTTCCATCAAAACAGGGCAAGGGCTTTGTTCACTGTGCCGTGCCCAATGACACTCACATTTCCAGCGACTCCAGTGCGGATTCGAACGTTAATTTTTCTGATTTTAGATACCGAGGACAAGTCCTGGAATATATGGGGACACCAACGATAAAAGCTTTACAATGCTGAAACAAACAAACCAATTTCCATCCCACATTTCGTGACGTCCACCGCCATTTTGGAACCGCAACCATCATCTTTCTGTAATCATTTTTGACGAACACTACATAACAGCTCTGTGGTGATGACGGAATACATTTACTTGAGAACCCCGAAAAATTTCCATTTTTTCGTTGGAGATAGCAGAATCCCTAATTTAGAAAGAAATTGGTTTCTATGGTTACCGTGTCACAGTGGATATTTCGCAGATTTTGCATTGTTTTTGTTAGAAATTCACACGAACTTGTCATACGCTATCTATTTGCATATTTATCAACTGGTTGTCGTAATGATACTGTTTGTTTCGGAAGTTTTGGTCGTTTTTTACATCTTACCACACAATCCCGAGATTTAACGATCCCGAGAAAGAAGTATGTTGAAAACAGTGTAGGAAAAGAGAAAACGCTTGCAGCCAGAGTTTTTTTTTTCAACAGTGTTTTCTATCTTACCAGACAAACTCCATCATTTGAGCCAAATTTGAAATTTCAGCTGCAAGTGCTTTCAATTTAGACATGTCTACATTTTTGTCGTGTAGTAAAGACTTAGCCCTTAGGTTGCTAAGCGCGACTCCTTGACCTTTTGCAGATGGTGTAGATCAAGATCAGACTGTACAGAACGTGCAGTCTGATCTTTCATCTACACTATCCAATAAGGAGATATCTTCCCCCAAAATAGCGTTGAAAGAGCCTAATTTGGGTTTCTTACTATAGGCTTTAAAGTTTCATTTCACTTATTAAGCAGGATAAGGGTTATCTGTATACCGGATTGGAGATCCTCATTTTAACACTTATCCTGCGATAGGCAACAGAGAGGCTTTTATAGAACGCAGATATCAAGATCAAACTCCACAAAACATGCAGTCTGTTTGATCTACACCTTTCACAACTACGTTATATCTTCGGTAAACAGTTCTCTACTTTTCAATTGCAAAATTTTATTACCTTAAAAAAAGATGAGCTTGTTAGAATACACAGATGGGCGCAATTATTTCCGAGGATTAATCATAGTCATCGCGACAGCCTTCGTTCCTCTCTCACATCTGATCATTGTTTCGACGATGGTTATGTGGGAACGCAGTCAGCGGCTTAGAAAGAATATTGTACGAATTACTAGTAAAAGAAACTCCAGGAATGCATGGATAGGTCACTTGCCGCCAAGATAAATTGGGATTGTCAACATCCAAACAGGCAAACAAAGGTCTTAATTTATTTCTTAGTTAGAGCGATGGCATGATTCATTCTTCTGTCACCTCTAAACTCCATTATAGACGATGTTTATGAGCAAAAGCAACCAGTGGCTTGGAAAGGAAGTTGTGCAAAATACTTGCAACAGAAACGCTATGAGGGCATAGGTAGGTGAACTCGTCACTACGCGTTGTCTGCGCATGTCATATTCTTCGAAGATTCGACCTGTCTGCTATGACGCATCACCCATCCCCCGTATACCTGGGAAAAGTAGGGCTTATATTGAAGCTATTAGCCTATTACCAAAGCATGTAGGGGCTGTTTTAATAAATGGTCGGTGCATAGATTATATGTTAGCCGATCATAGTTGCATGAATGGCACTAGGTAGCGTTTTATTGAGTAAACGTTTATTTTATTTGAAATTCAAAGTCACGGTTGTTGTTTTGAAAAATTACTCCGCTTCTGTACCCAGGATGCCCAAATTAGATAGATGTGTATTTGTAGAATGTCATCTAGCGGGAGATAATGGGTCACTACGATATGAGTAAAAGCTGTGTTACACAAAATAAGATCAATTGCCATGGCGACCAGCACACGTGTACATTAGATCCCGGAGTTCCTGCGATCAGTACTTCACAGAACGGCCCCTCTAGGCCTCTGGCTGCTGCCAACATTACTAAACTCGAAACGAACAACAGTAGCCGTGAGAGAGGAATGAAGAGTATCCTGTTTGTCGGATTTTCACAAATCCAACGGCTTAGCGACCAAGCCTCGAAGGATTCCTCTTACTGTCTGAAAATCTGGAATCTTTCATTTCATTGGCTCTGCATAGCTGTATCGAAGGTTTAACTCTTAACCAGACAACAAAATTTACCACTCGTCCAAACTGAAAGCATTTGCAGACGACAAATTTGATATGACGCAAATGATGGTATTTTTCTTCCAGTGGGTAGAACACGTTGTGGAAAACTGAGAAATTGCTGGTGACGGGCATTTTCTCCATTCTCCACAATGTTTTGAATATCCTGCTTCACAAGGGTCGTATAATGACGGGAACGACTGGGCAAAGGTTAATCACTCAGTTTCATTAACTGATTCAATGTATTTGTTTGCACGGACTGAGTAAACATTGGAAATTGAGTTTAGTAGCGGATATCCTCTTAACTTATCCTATTGATCTTATCGACCGAAACGTTGAGTTATGCTGTTGTGTGTCATACGAGAATTAGCGCATTAATTCAGCAATCTTCTACCTTTTTTTTTAGGTTAAGTCGGTCTCTCGTTGTCAACGTCGTTGTCTGGTCGAGTTCCGTTCGCTTATTGGTAACGAGAATGGTTCTTAATTAAGGGGTTGTGGGTTCGAATTGCTCAGTGAAGCGTTTTCCTAGAACTGATGCATGGCATTGCTACACACACCGTGCACCTCCAGCCACCTGCCATTATTTCGATTCTCTTTATGAACGGAAAGCTGCCAATGGCTTGAATAAATAGGTAAATAAATAAAACAGCTTTATATTAATTACTGGTACAGAAATTCCAGAAATAAATGGGTATGTGGGTTGGCAAACGTAACAACTAAATTGAAAAACGCCCTTGGAAACTGTAAGAAAGAACAAACAAGAACACTCTCTGTCTGTGTGTACGGATAATACATAGCCTAATGGTTAAAGTGATGGTCTTTTAATCCAAATATATAAATGTCTTCACCCACACTTAAGATATTCACCCAAACAAAAATGAAAAAAATGACAAAAAAAACCCCACTAGTTTATTGATAGTTCATTCGAAAAAAATGCATTTACGCATAGTTGTGGTATATACTGGTATTAGGCTATACAGTGTCAACCCAACCAAGAAACCAGAAATGAGCGGCATGCTCTGTGAGAAGTGGGCTTAATATATCTGCGAAAAGTATGGACCAGGTCAGTCTGCGCAGTCCGCGGAGGCTGACCTGGACCGAAACTTTTCGCTAATGGTCACATTTTGTTTGTATCTTTAAGGACCAGTCTACATCATCATTAAGTCGGTTGTTTGAAAAAAAGGTGGCTATTATGGATCCATAATTATGTGATGGCTTTTTTTGGTATCATGCATCACGGAGATGCGTTAATCCCCCTTTTCACAGAGCATGGCTCAAATCTAAGAACCGATGCTCGTGGCACTCTCGGGTAAAGCTTTCCTATCTTTATGAAAGAGTTCTATAGTTGAACGCCATATTCGAAAACGGGTATTTTTTTTACGGACTGCATAGCACAAGATCTGAGTCCGTATTCACTAAACCATTCTTAAAAACGTTCTTAGACTTATTCTTCAAGATTTTCCAAGTTTGAAAGTAACACAACTTCTGATTGGCTAAACCATATGGTTTAGCCAATCAGAAGGTGTGTTACTTTCAAATTTGGAAAATTCTGAAGAACAAGACCAAGAATGTTCTAAAGAATGGTTGGTGAATACGGACCCAGGCCACATATTTACATACCATTTTAATTTGCATCCATAGCGTTTTTCTAGATTCAGAAAGTAACACGCACTCTTATTGGCTAAACCATTTGGTTTAGCCAACCAGAAACTATCTTACTTTGAAAGTTTGAAAAATCTTGAAAATTGGTATAAGAATATAATTAACCCTTAGACTGCTAAGCGCGACTCACTGACCTTTTGCGGACAGTTTAGATCAAAATCAGACTGCACGGAACGTGCAGTCTGATCTTGGATCTACACTGTCCGATAATGAGATATTTTTCTCCAAAAAGTAAGTTCGAAATAGTGTTATTCGGGTTTTTACAATCGGCTTGAAAGTTTTTTTTTTATTTATTTAGCAGGATATGGCTTAAGAATGTTTGGTAAATACGGGCCCAGGCTGCACAGAACATACAGTCTGTTTTTGATATTATGTAATTACCTTCTTCTTGTTTAGTCAAGCCTTAACTATAAAATATTTCTGGAATTCAGTTGATTGTATTTTCAGCGGTCCAAAAGGTCGACTTTTATGTGTGGCACTGAAAATATTCTGTAGTTGGTTACGAACGGTAATCGGGATTCATAGACTGTCTTGTAAAAAAAAATGTCTTTGTTGTGATGAAATCCTGTAAATTTGACTGTGTAGTGTAGGCTGTATGTAATTAAGTCGCTCTGTAAAATTGGTCTTGACACATAAAAGTGCTGCTAATCAGAAATTTAATCTCTTAAAGTATCTTTAGATTATGCAACAGAATGTCGCAAATGTTTGTGGGAGTGTAAGATTGTTTTAAGATAAGTACGATGACGTCATATTTGATCTCTTAAAATTGCAGTCACCGAATTGCAAAGCAACCCACCCATTATTTAAACCTCAGCTTTGCACCTTTTTTACTGCATGCAGATCTAACAGTTCTGTTTCTTTACGTGTTCACAGACAAGTTTATTTTGTACCGTTTATCAGGTTTTAACATGAAAATCTAATTTACTGTAAAAAATTATAAAGGACCCTTTAAAAACCTAAACAAATTTTCAGCAGACGAAGACGATACTACAAAGATTTTAACCCTTTACCACACAATCCCGAGTTTAAATGAATCCGTCAAAGAAGCCTTTCTTTTGAAAATATTGTGAGAAAAGGAGAAAATGCTAGTAGCCAGCATTTTCTCCTTTTCCCACAATACTTTTCTACCCTGCCAAAGACAAAGATATTTGAGCTACATTTAAATTGTTGTTTGCAAATGCCTTCAATTTGGACCAGTTGAAGTTTTTCTTGTCTGGTAAAGAGTTAAATACAGTCAATTCTTGTACAGAAAGAGTTTTATGAAGTGACAATTACAGCTGACAATTCAATCTTCTTTTCATGGTGAAAACGAAAATTCCATTTTCGTCTTTCCGTTGCTCTTGAAAGATTTGGATTCTTTCTCAAATTGATTTCAGTCGATCACCGGAAACCCGGTGTCAACGATCAGGTAAAGAAAATCTGAGGCTGTTGGTTTGAGCACTGGCTCGGACAAAAGCCTGGGGATTGGTTAACCCTTTACCATACAATCCTGAGTTTTAATGGCCCTGATAAAGAAAGCTTTTGAAAACAACAATCTTTTTATTACCCTCTTATAGGCGAGTTCTGTCATATGAGTCACATTTAATTGTCATCTTGAAATGCGTTCAATATGACGGTGTCTAGTTTTTTTGTCGTCTGTGTAAGAGTTGAAGCGACTTGCAACTAGACTGAATAAAAAAGAACCTAGGAAAAGAAAATAATATGAGCCATGCTCTGTACGTTACTTACTAATCTAGAGGTAGACTAAGAATGCCATTTAGAAAGGTCGGTGAACACGAGCCCAGATATTCAAACCCACCACAGACATCTTACCCCAGAAAGCCACCGCGCTTAACTCTTTCGGCGCCAAATAAACAGACTCGGCTTCTTTTGATGGCTGTAAATAGAATCCACCAAGTCTCCGGAAGACTTTTATCATATAGGCTTGACCAAACAAGCGGAAGGTATAGATCAAAGATCAGACTGCACGTTCTGTGCAGTCTGATCTTGATCTATGCCGTCCGCAAAAGTCCCTGTTTTCGCCTATGGCGCTGAAAGGATTGATGATAATTGGGTTTCGTAAAAAAAGTAGCTGACAAAGGTAAACAAAGCGGGTATTAAAATGCATTTGAATTTAATCATACTATTTAAAAGTATGGAAATTATTGTGAAGGTGACAATAAGTTATTGTACGGTCCAAGTGTCGTTCACTGGCAGACAAATTAATGTCAAAACTAGGATAAAAGTTGCCAGGTCACTCTATCTTTTGCTTACTTTTTGCCTGATTGTTAGATTCATTTTTCTGCCAGCGATTAACACTTTGACCGACCGTACAAAAACAGTATTTTCCATACATTTAAATGGTATGATTTAAATTTGAATGCATTTTAACACATGTATTGATTTTTTCGGTCGCTATTGAGACTTTAAGTGTTTCACTTCTGTAGCTTTTGCGGATGGAGTAGATCTAAGATCAGACTACACATAACGAACAGTCTGATCTTTAATATACACCGTGTAGTTCCCGGTGTTAACCTACGACCAAATAGTATCTTCATTTAATTAGGAGCTCTTTATTTAGCTCCCGAAAATGGCCGCGTTAGTTGATTAGGCAGTGAAAGTTTCATTCTATACCAGGCGACAAAATTTTAGTCTCGTACATTTTTTATGGCTTTTGCAGAGGACAAATTTACTGTGGCTCAAATGATAGATTTTTTCCTATAAAAGAGTAGAAAAGATTGTGAGTAAAAGAAACAATGCTTGTTCCCCACCTTTCTCTCCTTTTGCCACAATCTTTTCCAAGAGTCTTCCCCACTAAAAGTCGTTAATAGCGGGATTAGTTGGTACAGGGTTAAATATACATCTTGCCTCGTGATGACGTCTACTCCGTGACAGACAGACTTTTCACAGAAAATTAACGTCAAGATTGGATATTTACATGTCCTCTCTGCAACTATCTGAGTTTAAGGGCCATCTTTGCTGGTGAAAAATATGAGCCATGCTCTGTGAAAAGGGGGAATAATGCATCTGCAAAAAGTATCGACCCAGGTCAGCCTGCGCAGTCCGCGCAGGCTGACCTGGGCCGAAAATTTTTCGCTATTGGTCAATTTTCTGTATGTCAAAGGAACATTCTACCTCATGATTAGGTCAGTTGTCAGACAAAATTGACTGTGTGGATCGATAATCACTTGCTTGGTATAGCACATCAAGGAAGTGCATTAAGCCCCCTTTTGCCAGAGCATGGCTCAGTTATACATGTAATCAGTTTTTATCTTTTGAAATTTGAAAAAGCGAGGTCGAAGCACGAGTCGCGTTCTGTAGTGACTGGTAACCGATGTTCATAAATCAAACCTACTGAAAATATGCAGTGTAGCATAGCACTGACATTACCGAAATATGAATCGGTGTTTTTGTCCTACGACATCTCTGGTATGTTGCTGAAAACAGCATATATTGCTTCTACACTTATTATTATTATAATTAAAATTATTATTATTATTATTTTTTCATTTATCTGTTGTTTTATTGGTTGCTGGCGTGCGTGTTTATTTACTTGCTACTGTTATACACTTCCTTTTTTTCTGTTACCTGTTTGCCGTAGTGTAGGACGGGAATCATTTCCTAATGGCTCATAATTGACGGTAGTTACTTTTTACATCAATTTTACTGTACATGTCAAATGTAAGTTCATGTATTGTATTGTACGAAAGCCAAATGGGACAATCGGAAGTTTTATGTATGGAATGCACATTTTACTTTCTTTAATTCGAATACATGTATACGAAATGAGTCATGCTATGTAAATGGGGGTGAAATGCTTTAGCAAAAAGTATCGACCAAGGTCAGCCTGTGCGGACTGCGCAGGCTGACCTGGGTCGATACTTTTTGCTACTGGTCCATTTCCTTTGTGTCAAAGGACCAGTGTACCTCATGATTCTGTCGGTTGTCACATAAAAATCAATTTTATGGATACATAATTATGTGATGACTTGCTTGGTATAATGGATCGCGGAGATGCATTAAAATCCCTTTTTCCATGGCTTATATTATTTTACGTTTTATGGAAAAAAGATGTGAGCAATACATGTAGTATAATACTATATCAACCCAGATCCTGCCAAACTTTTCTTGTTGACTAGACCCCACCCCTTTTACAAAGCCGCAATGATCATTGGCCTAAAATTGGGATCATATATGCATGACCGAAACCGTAAGGAATGGAGAGTGCTGACCAAAAATCAGAATACATATATGCAGGCTGATTTTGATCGACAGTCTCCGAGAGAAAACAGCTTTCGCAAGATATGGCAGGATACGGGTTAGAATATTGTTAAATATTCGTTTTTAATGTATAAACAAAACGAAGACAAGTTTTCCTTAACTCTCAATCACGCCATTCGAATACATGGTGCTACTTACGATCATCGCTAACTGTGTAGTGCTAGGTTTAGAAGTACATTTACCGGAGAAAGACAAGACACCTTTAGCTGAGCAACTTGTGAGTATCTTTTGTATCTTCTATAATTGAGCCATGCTCTGGCAAAATGGGGCTTAACCCTTTACCACACAATCCCGAGTTTTAACGACCTCAAGGAAAAGGACTTTCGAAAACTGTGGCAAAAGGAGAAAATGCTGGTAATCAGCATTTTCTCCTTTTCCCACAAAGTTTTGTACCCTTCCCAAATCAGATTTCAACTTTTCAGTCACATTTATATTGTCGTCTTTCGATTTGGACAAGTCTAAAATTTTGTCGTTTGGTAAAGAGTTAAATCTTATCCTGCTAAAGAAAAGAAACGAAACTTTCAAACCGATAGTATAACTCTTTACCAAACGACAAAAATATAGACTGGTCCAAATTGAAAGCATTTGTAGACGAAAATTGAAATGTGAATCAAATGACGTAATTTGTCTTTGATAGGGTAGAAAACATTGTGGGAAAAGGAGAAAATGCTGGTTACCGGCATTTTCTCCTTTTCCCACAATGTTTTCAAAAGGCTTCTTCCTCGGGGTCGTTAAAACTCGGGATTGTGTGGTAAAGGGATAAACCCAAAACTTCCTATTTAAAAGCTATTTTCGGAGGAAAGATATCTCCATATCGGACAGTGTAGATTCAAGATCAGACTGCACGTTCTGTGCAGTCTGATCTTGATCTACGCTGTCCGCAAAAGGTCAGCGAGTCGCGATTAGCAGACTAAGACTTAAAGCATCTCTGCATAATACCGAGAAAGTTATCACGTGATTATGCACCCCATAAAGTCCATTTTGTCTGACGACCGACTGAATCATTAGATAGAGTTGTCCCTTGACACGCGGAAATCGACCACTTACAAAGAAGTTTCGACCCATGTCAGCCTGCGCGGATTGCGCAAGCTGGTAGGGGTCGATACTTTTTGCAGATGCATTTAACTCCATTTTCACAGAGCAGGGGCTCATATCACAATGAGACGAGTTAGAATTACTCAATTACTCAAAAAAAAAAAAAAAAAATGCTTGCAATGGGAGGAGGAGGAGAGAGAGAGAGAGAGAGAAAAAAAAAAAACCAAACTGAGTTTGTATATGGGCACTGTGTAAGAAGGGGAAATAATGTTCTTTTTAAAGGTGGTCAGTTACGAGAAGATAAATTTGCGGTGTAAGGTAGAAAAGAGTGCAAGGTGCTGGTTGTATTGATATGAGACATGCTCTGTGAAAAAGGGGGTTTACTGCATAATTGTAATGTATTACAGCAAGGATGCTGTCGCACAAGATAGAACAATTTTACTTAAGAATCGCTGAACCACGGGGTAAAATGAGGCAGAATGGTCTTTTAACATTCAGAAAATTTACCAGTGGCAAAAGGTATCGACCCATGTCAGTCTGCGCGAATCGATACTTTTTACAGATGCATTAAACCCCCATTTTCACAGAGCATGGCTCATATTTTTTGGATTCTGTAAATGGCACTTATCGTTCAACAATGAAGAAAACCCGATATTGTTATGAAACCTGCTTACAAAAAAAAAAAATATCAGCATAGTTTAAGGCTATAAACGCAGAAACAAGCAAAAACATTGTGACTCGTTTCAAGCAATTTTGTCGAAATATTCTGAAGCTTTTTCATAGTAAGATGCTAAAAAATGGTTTTCAGATAGAAAAGATTGAAATGATTAAATAGCAAACGGAACAATCCATTAGGATTCTTTTGAAGTTTATAAACATGTTTTTTTTTTAAATCGGTAGACCGAGGACCGGGTACGTATTCACCAACGATTCTTAAGAATATTCATAGTTTTATTCTCAAGAATTTTCTAAATTCGAAAATAACACAACTGATGATTGGCTAAACCAAATGATTTAGCCAGTCAGAAGTGGTGTCACTTTCTAAGTCTAGAATTAGACAAAGAATGTTCTAATTTTTCTGAATTTGAAAGAAACACAACTTCTGATTGGCTAAACCAAATGGTTTAGCCATTCATAAGTAGAGTCACTTTCTAAATCTAAAATTAGACAAAGAATGTTCTTGAGAATGGTTGGTTGATACGGGACCTGATCATGGCAGAATTGCAGTTTGATCTTGGTCAGCTATCTTTGTAGGCCACCAAATTTTGTAATTATTACATTAAAGCATTTTTTGTTCTTGTCTCATTTCAGGATAAGACTGAAGTTTACTTTTTAATTATATTTTTTGTGGAAGCCTTGTTAAAGATAGTAGCATTAGGTTTTATTTTACATCGGGGGTCCTACCTACGAAACGTATGGAACATCATGGACTTCGTCGTTGTGGTCACAGGGTAAGTTTTTTTTCCCTATGTATCTATTTTGGAAATTTCTACAAAATTTAGAATTTTATAATGAAAATTATAAAGATAACAATAAAGAAAAAATGAAGGCGAAGATGATAAAGGTGATGACTTTGATGATGATGATTGTAATGAAATTATTATTTGTTTATTTATTATCATTATGATGATGATGATGACGATGATGATGATGATTTCTTTTCTAGAAACGAAAGAGATCAGGTGAAAATTGATATACCATCGTAACAGTTTTAAATGAAGAGAGTTAATGCAGATAATGTTAATCTTTTTTTACGATACATACTGTGTTGAACTCTTCATATTGTGTCATTTTGTTTAATCGGGTCTGTCATGACTCAATTTTCAAATAAAGTAAATATCTGCTTTTTACATTAGGCATGGATAGAAAATCTGCTGTTTTCTTTGATTTTCATCGTCGAAAAGTCACATCGAACATTAACAGTCGCAAAAAAATCACTTTGCAGATGTTGATATGCATTTTTTGAGCTTTTTTTATTGGCGATACTTTGCAGGCAAAATTATTGGAGTTATTTTGCGCAGTACTTTTTAGGAGCCAAGTCGCGGGTATAATGTTTGTTTAACCTTGCCGAGATTAAGTTAAGTACAGGATGTAAGGTCCAAACAATAAGATTACCAGCAAGATTATGCAATACTTTTTCATGAATTAAGAAACCTTTCAAAGCATGATGGGGAAATAATTCAGTAAAGCTTTACATGACACAACGTAGGTGGCCTGAAAACACCCACAATGAAAAACCCTGTCAATTTACACAACGTAGGTGGCCTGAAAACACCCACAATGAAAAACCCTGTCAATTTACCTTTAACCCAAATCCTGCTAAGTAAGTTAAATGAAACTTTTAAACCGATAGTTAACACTTAAGCTGCTGAATAAATGAAACGCAAATTTCTGCTCAATACTAAAAGCCAAAACATTGCGGTTTCAAAGTTGATTTCACAGGAAGGAAAATACCGTCTCGGACAGTGTAGATCAAAGATCAGACTGCACGTTCTGTGCAGTCTGATCTTGATCTACACTGTCCGCAAAAGGTCAGTGGGCTGCGATTAGCAGCTTAAGGGTTAAAATCCGAATAATGTTATTTCAGATTTATTTTTCGCAGATGAAAAATCTTCTTGTCGGACAGTGTAGATACAAGATCAGACTGCACGTTCTGTGCAGTCTGGTCTTGATTTACACTGTCCACAAAAGGTCCTTGAGTCACGCTTAGCAATTCAAGGGTTAAAAAGGGCCCGCAAAACATCGTAAAACAACTGTCCACAAAGTCTCGCCAATATTTACCACCGCAAATAGCAGCCACACAACTGCCATATTGCTGTTCCCAAAGTACCATCTATACTACCTAACTGCACTTCTAGCCACAAAGTGATCCATTCTAAAAGTTGAAAGCAAATTCAGATATAATAGATTTTTTTTAAAAGTAGAGCGAATTTGAGCCATGCTTTGGCAAAAGGAGGCTTAATGCATCTCCGCGATGCGTGATACGTATCAAACCGTCACATAATTATGGATCCATAAAAGCCATTTTCTATTTTTTTTAAAAACTGTCTTAATCATGAGGTAGACTAGTCCTTGGACATACAGTATATTGACCAATAGCGAAAAGTTTCGACCCAGGTCAGCCTGCGCGGACTGCGCAGGCTGACCTAGGTCTATACTTTTCGCAGATGCATTAAGTCCCCTTTGCACAGAACTTGGCTCATTTCTCTTTTGATGAAATGGAAAACATTGTGAGAAGAAGAAGCGATTACTTGAACTTCGCAGTTGCTTGTTTTCATACATTATTTTTAAGAGTTATCCACCGCAGAACGTAAAACTTGCATTTTGTAGTAATTGGCGAAGACTTGATGTGTCTTCAATGTGATTCACTGATCGGTGTTTATCAATATTTTTCTGTCACGTTATTTTCTAGACTCGGTTCTCATTTTCACTTTTATTTATTCATTTTTCTTCTTCTCGCACCATCAGAGTCATTGAATACTCATTTCCGTCCTTCGACCAGCCAGCCGTCCGGTCTCTGCGAGTGCTAAGACCACTCAAACTTGTGACCGGGATAGAGAGTGAGTCAGAAGCCCTAACTATCCATACATCTATTCGTAATCCTTTCTACCCTCTGTCTGGGAGAACAAAGATATAGTCTGAAACCCCCTAATGTATATTACCGTGCGGGTTCGTGTCACTGGTTTTTACAGAGTTGTCTTTCCTTAACCGAGCATTACAAAAAAGGCCGTATCAAAGCGACTTGTAACTAGATCTTCACGAAAAAAGGTTATATATGAGCCATGCTCTGGCAAAAGGGGGCTTAAAGCATCTCCGTAATGCATGCTACCAAGCTATTCATCACATAACCATGGATCCATAAAATCCATTTTGCCTTACAACCGATTGAATCATGAGATAGAATGGTCCTTTGACATGTAGCAAATTGACCGATAGCAAAAAGTTTCGGCCCATGTCAGCCTGCGCGGACTGCGCAGGCTGACATGGTCGATACTTTTTGCAGATGCATTAACCCGCCTTTTTCACAGCGCATGCCTCATTTGTATGTAAAAATTCGATATTAGATAAGTTACTGTTAATAAGAGGTGACTTTAAGATCTGAGGGAAATTAGTGCACGTCTGAACCAACAGAGCTACCGCCCTATTTGACAATCGGTTGTGCTTAGAATTCATTGATAGCGAGTTACTAATTATGTCATGGCTTGTCATGGCTGTTGGGGCTATAGCTTTTTCAGAAAAAAGGACGATAAAAAAAGAGGAGGTATCCGTTGTATTTTGGGCTTGTATTTTTGTCTGACAACTTAGATGCCATCTTTTCAAGCAAGTTCAAAATATTTTTTTTTATATACTGTATATATAAATTTCTTCTAAAACCTCTCAAGCTAAATCTAGCCGCAAGTCGCTTTAACATATTATCTTCAAAGATAAATATACAGCAGATAGCTATGAAAATGTCCTTAGAGATGCTTAAATTGACGTTTGTTCATTCATTACATGAAGTCAAGTAGGATTGCTCATCAGTAATCTCTTCTATTAACCCGTTCATTTATATTCAGTAAGGATGTTTTGAAAGTCGCCGGTTGTCCTAAGTACTAATTATTCGGCAAACCTCGGGCGAAACTCCATTGATACGGTCGAGGTTAGATGTTGGTACGGAATTGACCGGGTTGTCATTAGTGAGTTGCTAATGTGACAACATACATGTTTTGACAGAGGAAAAATAGTTTGGTAAGGAAGGACAACTCTCCATCCGATGTGGGAAAAAATGTCAAATATACCTGGTTGGTTATACCGAAAGTAAGAGGGACGACCTATTGTGTAGGAAATATGATTTGGTCAGGTGTTAGCCTAGTACTGTACATAATTGAGCTGTGGAAAAGTTTTAATGCATAGCCCTTATGTATTATTCCAAGCAAGTCATCACATAATTATGGATCCATAAAATCCATTTTGTCTCACAGACGACTGATTTATGAGTAGAATTGTTCTTGGACATACGGAAAATTTACCTAAAGCAAAAACTTTCTGCCGAAATACTTTTTGCAGATGCATTATATCCTCTTCACAGAGCATGACCAATTTAATTTTGAAAAGAAAGAAAAAGGTTGTTGGTAATAGGGAATAGTGGATCGGAGAAATGTATCTAGATCTACATGAACCAATGGATTCTTTTAAAATAAGGAACATTGTTGGAAAAGGAGCAATTGCTAGTTGCAGCTCCGTTTCCTAACAGAAGCGTCAAAAGCCTTTCTACTGAAGGGACGGCGCAAGTCCTTTTTGTTATAATCATTTGGTTCAAATTACTGTTGTGTTTAGGGTTTTTAGGGTTCAAACTGTTTCAGGATATATCATAGCGGAGATGCTCGATAGTGTTGTGTATTTTAGCCTCATCACTTGAAAATAGTCTAGTCAAACAGTTTTTCGGGTTCAAACTGTTTCAGGATATATCATAGCGGAGATGCTCGATAGTGTTGTGTATTTTAGCCTCATCACTTGAAAATAGTCTAGTCAAACAGTTTTTCGGGTTCAAACTGTTTCAGGATATATCATAGCGGAGATGCTCGATAGTGTTGTGTATTTTAGCCTCATCACTTGAAAATAGTCTAGTCAAACAGTTTTTTGTGAATAGGGGAATAGCTATAGTTTACTGAAAACGATTTTCATAAAAACGAACTGCCCATTGGTTCACACTTATATTGTAATATAGAACTGACGAAAAAATACATTCTTTTCAATGTTCATAAAAGTGAAACATTCACTGAAAGATTGATAATTTCTGGGTACTTTAATAAAAATGCAAATCTCACGCAAAAATGTCATTTAGGTTTTTCATTGGAAACGACAGTCATTATCATGAAAAGGTCAACCATCGGGGGACCAAATAAACGGTCAATATTGAACGCGTGCACCGTCGCCGCCATAAATCCCTAGTACAAAATCACCTATACGACAAATTAATCCCCATCTCATTTATGACGTTGATGAAAGATATGATCCGCTCTGACTTGGTCTTCGTTTGTTTTAGAATATCTCGTCTACATATAATTGAGCCATCCATGTTGAAAAGGGGGTATAATACATCGGCAAAAGTATTGAATCATGTCAGCCTGGGAAGTCCGCGCAAGCTGACCTTGGTCGAAACATTTTGCTATTAGTAAATTTTCTGCATAATATCGGAGGACCATTCTGCCTCATGAAACACCCATATCATGCAATGCCTTGCCCTACAAAGATACGCGAAACCTTGTATTCCAAGAGCGCTGCTCAATTCTATATGGCTGTCTATCTATTTTATCTGCGTCACCGATGGCATTCTCGATAAAACACACAGCAGTCTCATTAAACCAAATTTCTATGTTGACAGCCTACATAGGATCATCTTCAGTTTACTTTTCTGTCAGTCAAGGGAAATGAGCCGTGCCCTAGCAAAAGGGGGCTTAATGCACCTCTGTAATCCATGGCACCAAACTAGTCATCACATATCTATGGATCAATGGAATCCATTTTGAATAACAACCGACTGATTCAGGAGGTACACTGGTCCTCTGACATGCAGAAAATTGACCAATAGCGAAAAGTTTCGGCCCAGGTCAGCCTGCGCGGACGGCGCAGGCTGACCTGGGTCGATACTTTTCGCAGATGCATTAAGCCCCCTTTTAACAGGGCATGGTTTAAATCTATTAGTCGTATAATTGAAAACTAAAAGTGAGCCGACCACACGTTCATAAACTGAACCATGCTTCAACACCGTCAAACTCGGCGAACGTGTTTTTTTTTTATTTCGAGAAATGGTGTCACGAGTCCGCTTATCGGAACGGAAGAACAGAAATAATAAACTCTTCTCATATGCAAGGTTTACTAGAAGTCCACCTTCAGATTTTAGTAATAAAAAACTATATTCTTTGGGATCATATTATTGCCATATTTGTCAGTTAATGACTTGATCTTCATTTTGAGTTTCATTTTAAATCCCCCATTATCTGTCACGCATTCATGGTTCTTTTATCTATCCTAACCTTTGGAGTGTCAAGAATAACTCTGCTTTTACAAGATAAAACTGCCAGAACATGCAACGTGATTTGGATATACTTCGTTCGCTTTTACCCTTTACCGCAAAGTCCGGAGTTTTGCCGGCCCTGAAACAGACGGCATTAAAAAAACATTGTGGGAAAAAGAGAAAATGCTGGTTACTAGTATTTTTTTTCATTTTCTTACAATGTTTTCTACTTTATCAAATACAGAAAGTGTAATTTAAGCTGCATCTATTTTGTCGTCTACAAGTGCTTTCAGTTTATGCCAGTCCAAAATTGTGTCGTTCGGTAAAGAGTTAAAGGGTATTCTGGACAAAAGAAAAAAATCAAATTGTTACAACTGAGTATGTTTTTCTTTAACCCTTTGCCACACAATGTTCTGACTTTTAACGACCCTGTGGAAACAGCCATTTGAAAACATTGTGGGAAAAGGAGAAAATGCTGGTAACCAGCATTTTCTCCTTTTCCCACAATGTTTTTTTTCTACCCTTCTCAAAACAAATTTCAATTTGTCAGTCACATTTATTATGTCGTCCGCAAATGTTTCCAATTTGCACCAGTTTTAAAATTTTGTCGCTTGGTAAAGTGTTAATTTCTTATCTTATTTCCTTGCAAGGGTCGTACATGCTATTATTTCTGTTGGCACTCCAAAGGTTAACAATCATTTATTCTTTGCCTGGTATTCATTTACATGTACATTTATCATTTTATTTTTTTCACGTGCGTAAGTATTTTCTGTTTACCGTATAGTGGTCGTATTTTATTTTCATTTAATGGTGATGGTACCCCATTATTCTTTATTGTTTCTCAATTTTTGTCAGGTTTATCACTCTAGCTGCTTCCAAATCGTTAGATTTGCGGACATTGCGAGCTGTGAGAGTATTACGTCCGCTGAAACTGGTTTCCGGAATTCCAAGTATGTATAAAAATAGAAACATGTGTAACAATGACGTATTTATTATATACTCATGTGCGATGTACGTGTGTTAAGTACTAGAAAAAAAAATTGATATGTCTTTCAGTCTTATGTATGACTAGAGGATGTATGTTTTAAAGATATGAGCCGTACTCCGGGAAAGGGGATGGGTCTAATGCATGTCCTTAATACCAAGGAAGTCAGCACATAATGATTGATTCATCGAATCCATTTTGGCTAAAAACAAGTTGAATCACTTTCTACCCTATTAAACGCAGAACTCATCATTTGAGTTACGTTTATTTTGTCGTCTGTAAATGCTTTCAATTCGGTCTAATCCAAAATTTTATCGTTTGGTAAGGGGTTAAATCTTTATTGCGCTAGCCATTCAATGGTAAGTACTAAGGGTTCTGCAGTTCTTTGTGAGCCAAGTCAAGCATTTGCATTACGATATGTTATTCCCGTGTCGGTTTGTGAAAGGCGGGAATTTACCAAGGCGTTAATAACGAGTCTGATCTCTAAAAGGGCTGTGAACACTGTCTGAGGGGAAGAAAATGCTAGCTACATGCTAGAAATGCTCTTCTGCCCTTCAGACAGTGGTTTCAAACTGTGGTTTCAAAAGTCGAGAGTTTCTCTTTCGGGTACTCTTTGTTAGCCATGTGTTGACTTATGCTGTAATTTTAAGTCTTTATTTTATTAGACCTGTATTTTCTGTTTTCTATGGATTCTGTAGCTTTTATGAGCCAAGATGCGTTTTTGCAACACGATAATGTCTTTTCTCGTCGAAGCTTAAATTAGTTATAGACGTAAGCTTACTACGTCTATGATTACGAGTCTGGTCTCTAGAAGATCTGAGTGCATTTAGGGAATGGAGGAAAATGCCGGTTTATCGCCGGCTTTTTCTGCTTTTCACGCAATGGTTTCACAGGTCTATTTCCGAAAAGATCTATGGCATACTGGGTTGAGTGTTTAACCCAAAGAATCCACACTTTAGTAATGTGGCTGGTCGATGGAGTTGCTTATGTATTTGACCGTCTGACAAATGCAGAAGTAACTCTTACGATGGCCACCTGCAAGGAACATGTATAATCATACTTGTACTGTGATTCGAACCTGAAACTGTTAGTGCTCATTCTTCACGTTCTATTTCCTGATTCCTTTCTCTTTTCTGTTTTTCTCCCTCTTTTTTTTTTTACGTCATTTCATTATCTATTTCAACACTTGTAGTGACCTTTAATTTGTATTATATATGAGTATGTTACGAAATGCATGTGTATGCATAAGTAATTAATAAAATCTAATCTAATCATGAGACAGACTGGTCCTTCGATCTGCAGGAAATTTAGTGATAACTAATAGTTTCGGCCCATGTCAGTCTTCACGGACTGCGCAGGCTGACATGGGTCGATAATTTTTGCAGACGCATTAAACCTCCTTTTCACAGAGTATGGCTCATATAAATGTTTGTTTATCAATGATATTATCTAATTCCTGTCGGAAATCAAGCCCAAAATAGGCTGTCATCAATAATGTAAATATAGAAATAATTCTATGAAAAATAATTTTATAAATAACAAAAACGAATTTAACGAATGAACGTGTTATTTGAAGAAATTGTCTTCTTTTAATCCTTTCAAATTTTCTGTAACTGCATTTTAAAGACATATGCCACAGTTTTCTTTGCTCACCAGTGTGTGCATGTTTCGCAATTTGTAACCCTATTTTCTATTGGGTTACTATAATAGTCAGATAGTATATTTTTATCTGTAAAATGTCGGTTGCCTTGAAAAAATGTGGAAATCACAGACACGGAGGAAAAATTGGAGATTTATTAATAACTGGGATGCCTTATCACGCCAAAATAAATGTTTATTATAAAGGGAGGTAATTCATTTTGTCAATAACTCTTAAAAATCCATCGTATCTCTTTAAAATGCCCCTGATACACCATTTTTACAGGCTGTTAGAAAGTACTATTTCTGTGCAAAATGTTAAAACAAAATCTTTCCTCTAATTTTTCTTTTATTGCAGAAAAAATGTTGGAAAATAAGTCTTTGTTGACACGTTAGAAGATTTCTTATTGCTACTGTGATCTGTCTAGTGTCTTAATTGTTTCGATTAATTATTTTTACTATTTGCAAATATCACATTTCTTATAGCCGGTTCGTTTGGGCTCTGCTAAGAAGAGAATGCTATTCACAGAAACGATTAGAATAGAAAGCCAATCGAACGAATTTAGAATCATTCAACATGGCGGCTTTTTACAACAAACTGCTGTTGTTTGTAGAAGAATGGCTATTTGATGAGAATGACGCTAGCTTATTCTGTCTAAATAGGCCTTGAACAATCCCCAAAATAGCAGCTTTGTATTCATCAGTGTAAGTCGAATAAGTGATAAAAAAATACATACTTTTTATACCAATTCGAGAGATATTAGAACGTTTCGAACCCAAGACATTTCGCCCTTAAAATTCTGAGGGCGATTCAAGATATGCGGAGGAATTAATCAGTATTTACCGTATATTTACCACCGCAAATTGGATACTGAGCAAGAGCAATCTTTTCAGCAAGTAAAAACACGAATATTTGCACATGACAACAATAAAAAAAAACAGATGTCAACTGAAAAGAAACCATTCTTCAACTCCCGTTTCGTTGGCTGCTTCCGCCATTTTGTTTCGAATCTCTGCCGGCTCTTCCAAATATCGAGTGGAAGAGACGGCAGAGCTTCTAAAAGCGGAA
Organism: Tridacna gigas; assembly: GCA_945859785.2. Taxonomy (NCBI): domain Eukaryota; kingdom Metazoa; phylum Mollusca; class Bivalvia; order Cardiida; family Cardiidae; genus Tridacna; species Tridacna gigas. Next base: position 11,697,484 of record OX244028.2, read on the forward strand.
GACGCCCAATCGAACGCACCGGAATATCTCCTCCAATTCTGGCAGCTCTACCGTTGGCCCAAACGAACCGGCTATATGAATAATTATTTGTTTGAGCCGTATTTGTTATTTCAAGAACCTTTTTTTAAGGTTTGAAATTAAAGCCTATTTTCTGGAATTTAAACAGCGTCATCTCCTTTGAAAAACTATATCTTTGTATTTTGCCCCGCAACGCATGAATTTCTTTTCATTATTTTAGTCTGCATACAATTTACATGTATTATAAGCTGACCGAAAATGGAAAAAAAAATGTCTTTCGAAAAAAACTGTGGCATATGTCCTTTAGCTTGCTAATGGGAACTCTCTGACGTCCGTCGTTATGGTGCGTAGTCGAAAACCGCTGATTATTAAATTTTTAACCCTTTCCCAAAAAACCCTGAAAATGAGGTCCTTTAGAAAAAAAATGAGAAAAAGAGAAAGACTGTTTCAGGACCAAAATATTTCAATAAAGCAGTCATTGTAGATCAAGATCAGACATGCTTTTTTGCAGTCTTATCTTGATCTACACCGACCGTGGAGGCGATAAAAGTGGTTAAAAGCCACAAGTGTTAAAGCCTCAAAGCGGCCAGAAATAATCCCTGCGGGATTGTTGAAATACATTTGAATTCATACATTTTGAAAGTGTGGACTTACCGTGAAAGTGACAATCTATTATTGTACATTCGGTGCAAGTGTAAGTCGCTGGTGGAAAAAATGCTGTTGAAAACCAGTTATAAAGTAAACGAAAGATACAGCGACCTGGCAACTTTTGACCTACCTTTAAAATTTATTTTTCTGTAAGCGACTAACATTTGGACCGAACGTACAATAACAGATTGTCATCTTTAAAATAATTTCCATGCTTTTAAATGGTAAATTTAAATTTAAATGAGCCATGCTCTGACAAAAGGGGGCTTTATGCATCTCTATGTTGCATGATACCAAGCAAGATGTTACATGAAAATGGATCCATAAAAGCCACTTTTTTTTAACAGCCATCTTAATCACGTGGTAAACTGGTCCTTCGACATACTAAAAAATTACCATTTGCGAAAAGTTTCGGCCCTGGTCAGCCTGTGCGGACTGTCGATACTTTTCGCAATGCATTAAGCCCCCTTTTCACAGAGCATGGCTGGATTGTTTACTTTTGGCCGCTGGGGCTTTAACTGATACAATTTATTTTTTCCCCAGGTTTACAGGTTGTGTTGAAGTCGATCATCAGAGCCATGGCGCCTCTCTTGCAAGTCTGCCTCCTGGTGTTCTTCGCCATCATCATGGCCGCCATTATTGGTTTGGAAATATACAACGGTGCGTTCCACCATGCCTGCTATAAGTCGGACGTGGACGTTACGTTAAATGGTGAAGGTGAGTTTATAGACATCAAATTAAATAATTCAGCATTGCTTTGTGAAAAGAGGTTTAGTGGATCTGAAAAAATGTATCAACCGATGTCAGCCAGCGCAGTCCGGGCAGGCTGACCTGGGTCGAAATTTTTTGTTAAATTTCTACATTTAACCCTTTACCCCACACTCCCGACTTTTAACGACCCTGAGAAAGAAAGCATTTCAAAACATTGTGGGAAAAGGAGAAAATGCTGGTATCCAGCATTTTCTCCTTTTCCTACATTGTTTTCTACCCTTCCAAATACAAATTTCAATTTTTGAGTCACATTTATTTTGTCGTCTGCAAATGTTTTTAATTCGAACAAGTCTAAAATTTTGTCATTTGGTAAAGGGTCAAAAGGATCAGTGTGTCTCAGGATTCAGTTTGTTTCTTTCAGAAAAAAATGGCCATCATGGAAACATGATTATGTGATGAGTTGCCTGGTAAAACGTATTACGGAATTGCATTAAACGCCTTTTTGCCAGAGCACACATCTCTTCTTTTGACCACATTGTGTACGGTCTTTTTAAAGACAAAACCATCAAAACGTCGTCCCGCGGCCAGGTGTTGGATGAGGGTGTAAGATTTATAACTGTATACCAAATAACAAAATTTTAGGTTAGTCCAAATTGAAAGCATTTGCAGACGACATGTAAATGTGACTCAAAAGTTGAAATTTGTTTTGGGGAAAAAAGCATTTCTTTCCTTCTTCCACGGTGCTTTCAAAAGGCTTGTTTCTTACGGTCTTTTAAAGTCGGGATTTTGTGGAAAAAGGGTTAACCCTTAAGCTGCTAATCGCGACCCACTGACCTTTTGCGGACAGTGTAGATCAAGATCAGACTGCACAGAACGTGCAGTCTGATCTTTGATCTACACTGTCCGATACGGTATTTTCTTTCCGGTGAGATCAACTTTGAAACCGCAATGTTTGGGCTTTTAGTATTGAGTAGAAATTTGTGTTTTATTTATTCAGCAGCTTAAGTGTTAACTTTTTACCAGATAGCAAAGCTGTAGACTACTTGATATTAAAACTGTTGTAGACAAGAAATTGAGCCATGCTCTGGCAAAAAGGGGGCTTAATACATCTCTGCGATATATTATACCAAGCAAATCATCTCATGACTATGGATCCACAGAATCCGTTTCGTCTAACTACCGGCTGAATCCCAGGATATGATTGTCCTTGGACATGCAGAAAATTGAGCAATAGCAAAAAGTTTCGACCTAGGTCTGGCTACGTTGACTGTGCAGGCTGACCTGGGTCGATACATTTTGCAGATGCATTAAGCTTCCTTTTCCCAGCTCATAACACAATTAAATTTGGAAAAGTGTTGTTAGAACTGTCTTTGAAATGGTAGAAAATATTGTGTTAAAAGAACACAACGCTTGTTACTCGCAATTTCCCATTTTCCCATGATGTTCCCAAAAGCGTTCTTCAAAGATTCTTGAAAACCACGTAGTCGTTAGAGCAGGGATTTAAGCATTTATTTTTAATAGGGGGAAAAAAATTAGCCACGTTCTTGTAAAAGGGGTTAAATGCATCTGTTTGATGCATCATACCGTGCAAATCATATAGTTATAAATCCATAAAATGCATTTGGTCTAACAACCGACTGAACCCTGAAATAGAATGGTCCTATGACATGCAGAAAATTGACTAGCCGAGACTTTTTTTTTTTTTTTTCAGATGCATTAAATTCCGTTTTCACAGAGCATGATTCATATATATTAGAATGATGACTGTATGCTCTGGTTTAAAATAAGCCAAATTGTTTGATAGTTTCTGTGGCATTTATCGAAGACAATGCCACTATGTGTTCAACACGGTATTTTGAAAATCATGTATCGTAGTTTGTGCAAAACCGAAGGAAGTAAACCCAGTTAAACTCAATTTTTCTCAGACAAATAAGTGTTTCGATTGCACTCAGATATGAAATTAAAAACGGTGTCATGATCGAAATAAACTGGATTAGGTTATTGATCATGAAAATACTTCTTATTTTTATCGAAATTAGCGTGATTCGCTATGACCTTCTATTGGCGTCATGATACATACAATCTTTTACTCCTGACTGCTCGATTCCGTGCTTGTTCGTCCCAAAACCTGTTCGTTCCTGGGCTTATTCGTCCTACGGCTTGTTCTCCCGGACTTGTTCGTCCCACAAGATTGCACACTACTCTATCGGATTGTACAGTAGGTTGACTTTTAAGCGAATATTTTGAAACGATTTCTATTGTTTATTTTTCAAATTACTAATTCCACACAATGGCTCCCTTGACAAATGCCACACCAGTGCTTTCAACGCTTTGATTTTTTTCTATAGAGTTATCATTTTCTGTTGAAAAATGTTTCAGAATCTTTGGTCTGGAACCACAAATCCCAGCGCAAATCCATCTTGTCATGTTTTCAACAACCCACCCTATAACCAACGAAACAAGCTACTCTAATTATTCAACCTGCCAACAAAGCACTCTGAATGAGCCATGCTCTTTGAAAAAGGGGCTTAGTGCATCTGTAAAAAGTATCGATCCATGTCAGTCTTCGCTGGCCGTGCAGGCTGACATGGTCGAAACGTTTTGCTTTTTGTCAATTTTCTGCATGTCCAAGGACCATTCTACCTCATGATTCAATAGGTTGTGAAACAAATTTGAATTTTGTAGATCCAAAATTATGTAATGACTTGTTTGGTATAATGCATCACAGAGATGCATTAAACCCCTTTTGCCAGACCGCTGCTCAAATATATCTAAATCTAACAGAACATATATACATTGGTGACGAGGATGGTATCCGGCCCTGTAGACCTAAAGGCGATGTGGTATGGTACCAGCAAGGGAGGTTCCAGTGCCAAGATGAAATATCAAAGTGCAGACCGTACTGGCGAGGCCCAAATTACGGCATAACCAGTTTCGACAATATAGGCTACGCTATGCTGACGGTATTCCAGTGTTTTACAATGGAAGGGTGGACCCAGATTTTGTATTATGTAAGCCTTATTGTCATTCAGTTTTCTTGTTCTTGTCCTTTTGGCTCACCTGGGCTGTAATATATTTAGTGAGCTTTTATAATCCTGGTGTTCCAAGTGTCCAACTTCCGTCGTCAAGTTTCATCTCCCGTGCACTCTAGAGGCCATACTTGAGATTCAGTGCTCCGAGAACTTAATCAGAATGTTTGTCTTTTTTATGTTAAAGATGGCTACATACGGTCAAACTAGGTCAAATCTAATACGGAAAAAAAATTAGAGGCCATTTAGAGACCACATGTTTAGTTCAGTTTTCACGATTTCCTGTCAGAATTTTTATTCTGAATATCTCAGACAATGTTAAAAAATTGGAAATCAAATGTCAAAAAGCTGATCACTAACCGGTAGATTAAAATTTAGAAGTAACAATTTAAGTCCAGTGCAGATAAACTTGGTCAGTTTTTTTTTTTGAAAATATCTCAGACATTTCGTGATGTAAAATTTATGTAACTGCTACACACTGATTATGAAGTAACAATAAGATTATAAAGTGAGAATATTGGTACGACATCATCTTGATTTTAACTTATCACTATTCTCGTATGGATACAAAGGTTCAGGAGAGAAATTTGGTACCATCACGACGCTCTTATTCGCTATATATATGCTATCTGAAGCATAGGGCTCAAAGTATATCAGCTGTAATTTTTAATCACATCATACAAGGACTCGTGAATGATACTCTTCTATAACCATAGGCCACTGAAGTGAGGTTCCATTAGTCCATCACAGAACACCAAAATGTTCATTGCTTGACCATCGGACACCATTACTAATATAGCACCCTGGCGCATTGTCTCTATATCGTATAAAATAACTCTATGAACTGCTCGTATATACTATATAGAGGCGCAAATATGCTATTTTTAGTAACGGTGTCTGATGATCGAGTAATGAATTTTTTGGTGTTTCGTGATAGACCAATGGAGCTTCAAAGGCATGCGCTATAACTGATCATTGTAGTGCTTTTGTTTTTGTGAGAAATCAACCAGTGGCTTGGAAAAGCAGCGAACAAACATCAGAGTTATTTATTTATCTATTTATATATTTACCTCTTTTTCTTTTTCAGACAAACGATGCCCTGGGTGTATATTTCAACTGGATCTATTTTTATCCCCTAATCATATTAGGGTCCTTCTTTATGCTCAATCTAGTTCTTGGTGTTTTGAGTGGGTAAGTTGTCTTTTCATTTAATCCTTAACCGAACGGTAGCGTGCTTGAACGATAGTCAGGGCAAGCTGTCTTTTTCAAATATTACGAGAAAAGGAGAAAATGCTGAGACGTACCATTTTCTCCTTTTTTCATTAATGTTCTCTGGCCTTTGAAAGACGACTTCTAGCATATAACCCTTAAGCTGCTAAATAAATAAAACGAAAAATTTCCACGCCATAGCAAAAGCCAAATAATGTCATTTCAAAGTTGATTTCACCGGAAAGAAATCACCGTATCGGACAGTGTAGATCAAAGATCAGACTGCACGTTCTGTGCAGTCTGATCTTAATCTACGGTGTCCGCTAAAGGTCAGAGAGTTGCGCTTAGAAGCTTAAGGGTTAAATTGTTGTCCAGAAATGCTTTCTGTTTGGAGTCTATAGTTAACCCCTAGGCTGCTAAGTGCGACTCAAGGACCTAAAGCGGACAATGTAGATCAAGATAATACTGAACAGAACGTGCAGGCTGATCTTGGATCTACACTGTCCGATCGAGTGAAATTTTTGCTCCAAACATCACTTTGAAATAGCAATATTTGGGTTTTTACTCTCGGCTTGAAAAAATTCATTTAACTTATTTAGCGGGATAAGGGTAAAATCGTTACCGTTGGACAGATTTTTAACCCTTAGGCTGCTAAGCACGACTCACTGACCATTTGCGGACAGTATAGATCAAGATCAGACTGCACAGAACGTGCAGTCTGACCTTGGATCTACACTGTCCGATAAGGATATATCTTTCCTCTAAAAATCCCTTTAAAATATGAAAATTTGGGTTTTTACTGTCGGTTTGAAACTTTCATTTCTTTTATTTAGCAGGATAAGGGTTAATAATGATCAAATGACGCACTTTTCCGAAGTGAAAGTATTGGTAGACTGCGGAGAACATTTGTCATGCATGATAAAATTTGTTTCTGAAAAGGTTATAAAAAGTTATAGGACAAGGAGAACATACTGGTAACACACCTTCAGGGACATGTTTAATTGGGCTACGCTTCGGAAAAAGGGGGCTTAATGCATCTCCGTGATGCATGATACCAAGAAAACCATCACATAATTATGGATCCATGAAAACCACTTTTTTAAACAACTGACTGAATCATGAGGTACACTGGTCGTTGGACATACAGACATACTGCGCGGGCTGACCTTGGTCGATACTTTTCGCAGATGCATTAAGCCCCCTTTTCCCAGAGCATAAGCTTGGTCGATACTTTTCGCAGATGCTTTTAGCCCCCTTTTCACAGAGCATGGCTCAATTAGTTGAGCAAGAATCAAGTTGTCTTCTGCAATACTTTTGATTTGGACAAGTCTAAAATAAGGTCAAGAGTTAACTGTTCCTTTGAAAGTAATTTTTAACGCCATAAGAAAATTAACTGAATGAAACTTTTAATAATTATTAGGTCTCGTTGTTATTTCTAATTGAATGCAGTAATAGTTAGACAATTTATTTTGGTATAAAGTGTAATAGAAAACAGAGATCGGCCTGCACTGACATGCATGCTGATCTGCTTCTGTTCAGTTGCTTAGTCCCCTCCCTCTTTTTCATCAGATGGATCCTTGCGTTACTCTGTAGCTTCGTGCCAAAGTCCTTGGGCAAGACACTTTAAGGCCCTGGCCTTTCACTGGTAAAACCTTGGACACACATGGATAAGTGGGCCGTCGTTGTGATGTAACTGATAAAAATTGAAAGACGCTTTAATCAATCAATCAATCAATCAATCGATCGATCAGTTACCTTCAATAGTTGGGAAACACAGATTATTGGCTGAAAAGCAGCACAACCAAAGTTTTACATGTATTGCCAAGAGAGATAAAAACTGAATCTGTTTACAACAGCAGGAATGTTCATTCAGTATATTGATTTACCTTGCATTATTTATCAGCATCGATCATCGTGCATTACACATCCAAAACATGAGCCCCAGCTTGTTCATCTGGAGGCTGCATAGTGCAACTCAAGGCCCTAAAGCGGACAGTGTAGATCAAGATCAGACTGCACACAACGTGCAGTCTGATCTTGATCTACACTGTCCGAATTTTTTTAGATTTTTTTTTCTGTTTCAATACGGAAATATTTCACTATTGGCTTGGAACTTTTCATTTAATGTATTTTCCGGTTTAAGGGTTGAATCAAACTGGGAGTAAAATGGAAGCACTTGATGACTTGTTTTAGCATTCATTTTTTCACAATTTCCAAGTACACTTCTGTCCTTATATTAGATAAAGATTTTTTTTTATAAGTTTGGTAACTCTTTAAACAATTTTATAAGTACTGATGAGCCATTCTCTGGCAAAAAGGGGGTCTAATGCATGTCTGCGATCCACTATAATATAGTATGTAGGCAGAACATACATTTTTGTCGATGCAAACATACACTATCTTTTTGAAGTAATTTTCTTATTCCCAAACAGCGAGTTTACCAACGATATGAGAGAGAGAGAGAGAGAGAGAGAGAGAGAGTATGTGTGTGTGTGTAGAAATAGTGAAACATTCTTCGAACTACGTCGTAGGCAGAACATACTTTATAAATGATGAAAATACTCTAATTTTTCAATCAATTTCTTTGCCCCAACAGTGAGTTTGCCAAAGAGAGAGAACGTGTAGAAAATCGTCGAGCATTCTTCAAACTACGCCGTAGGCAGCAGTTAGATCGAGAATTGAATGGTTATTTAGAGTGGATCTGCAAAGCAGGTAGGTAAAGCTTTTCAAAGCGCTGAAGGCGCTGAGAAACAGGCTTTGCGTCAATGCAGCAAGAACAGAACTTAACCCTTAGGCTGATTAGCGTGATTCAAGGACCTTTTGCGGACCATGTAGATCAAGATCAGACTGCACAGAACGTGCTGTCTGATCTGGGATCTATACCGTCTTATAAGGAGATTTCTTTCACCAAAAAAAAACTTAGAAATAGCAGAATTTGGTTTGATACTGTTGGCTTGAAAGTTTTATTTCATTTATTTAGCAGGATAAAGGTTAACGTTTGTTAAGATTGTTTGAAAAAGGGAGATTGTCTGTAATGAGCAATGTCTTGACCAGTATATTGTTAACAGTCATCCGGTCAAGGTTAAAGACATGATTATATAATAAACACTGGCTTGAAATTGAATGGTTCATACCTTAGTATACTTGCTGGCGCAGGCTTAATTAAGATTGAAGACCATGACACTTTTTCGAGTGAATCTTTAATACTCTGAATGTCGATGATTCAAGCTTATTTCTTTATCCATACAAGATTGAAATTATTAAGACTTATTGTATCCTATATCTGTTTAATTTGCTACTCGTAACATTTTATTTTGTCAACAGAGGAGGTTATATTAAATGAAGAGCGGACAACAGATGAAGAAAAGATAAAGATAATTGAAGGTACAGTATTTAACCCTTTTAGAGTAAAATATTTAAACTCAACCTCTTTTGATGGCTAAAAATGCAGTCTCTCAAAATTTAGGACGACTCTCATCTTATAGGAGTGACTAAATAATATGCCCGTATAGTTCCAAGATCAGACTGCACGTTCTTGATCTTTGTCGTCTGACAAAAGCCACTGTTTTCACGTATGGTGCTGAAAGGAACAAAACAAATTCCTCTTTTGTTTTAATCCCTAGTTTACCTCCATTTATAAATATACAAAGGATTCATTATGTAGCAAGTATATGACACGGGTAAAATGTGAAGTATATCTGTTTATATGTAATGTGTATTGCTCGCTAACAGGCTACATGCAGCATATAAGGGATTAAGAGTGCCTATAAAGTGCATTTTAGCAGTCATTGTGGATAAAGAACAGAATGCACAAAACATGCAGTCTGATGTATTATTGTCACCGTCGGGTATGTTGGGTAATTACTCTAAGCCGTCTTGAAACTGGTGTAAATTCTGTTTTTTTCCCAACCAAAGCTTTCAAAATTGTGTGCCTTTCTCCTCAATAACATGTTAAGGCATATAGATAGATTACAGTAGAATATAATTATTTTATTTTACAGCACGACGTCGAGCTGCGGCTCGGAAGATGAAACAACTGCAGGAAGGAAAGTTTGGTAACGATGATGGAAATGATGACAATAATGATGATCTGCTCACAGATATCAATCTAGGTACGCATAACTAGTGAAACGCCTACATGTGTTTGCATTACCTTGAATTCAAAATATTTGTTTTAACAGAAATAGAATACAAGCGGCACGTCTTATTTTTCTCTCAAAACATGGTAATTCAACGGTAATACATATAGCCTATAATCCAAGAGTTACGTGCTAAAATCTTGACTCAGCACAAATATTTCTTGAGAAATTTGATGCAGATCATTTCGACGGGATTAAATTTTCTTCGACAGCAAAATGTTATTTTGACTCTTTGTCTGGAAAACCAGCATAGAAGGAAAGTTCTTAAAGGGTTGGTTTGAGATGCCTAAGGAAGACAAAGAGAGTAACTGATGAAATAGCAGTCTTGATATGAAACAATGACGATTGATGAACACTCATTTTTTTCACAATTACTTGAATGATTTGCTTGACTTAAACTATGATGATGATAATAATAGTAAATTTACTATTTTTTGATTTACATCGTTTTGTCTGTTTAAAAGGGAATGCATTTGGGAGAACTTTGCGAGGGAGACGAAGCCAGGGGAAGTTTGCTACGTTCTGGAAAGCAGAGAAGCGTTTTAGGTGATTATTTTGAAATTTCTGAAAAGTGTTTAAACAAGTGAAGAATTTCAACAAATGAACATGAAAAGGGAAACTCATTACATAAGTCCACATTTATTTTGTTGACATAGTATACTTTATAGGTATTTTTTGTCATTCTGCAGATCGCATTAAAAGACATTGTGGTAAAACCAGTAAAAATGTCTATGAGTTCTAAATGATTTTTGATTATTTATTCTTTACAAAAAATACTTTCGAAGGTTATCTGGTGTAAAATACATGTAGTTCAGGCAGTGACTGCAATGGTTCAATCAACTGAATTCCCCCCCCCCCCCAAAAAAAAAAAATTATATTTTTAAAATAACTCAATGTTAGACATACTTTTTTCCAACAAGTTTTAGATAGCATCTTTTAAATATCTGAAGTTCTTCCAAAAATCTTTAATTGGTCAAACTTTAATTGTAAGGTGCCTCAATACTTTTTTTTAACTTTGCAGTAAAATCAAAAAGAAATTAGATCTTTAAAGGAATTCCTGCATCTTTTTAAAGGTTTATTGGGGGACGAAAATGTCCATGCGCGACACTTTTTGAGAAAGTGATAGTTCAACCTATCAAACTATGGGAGGTAACTCCTGTATTAATATCTTTAACAACTCTTAGGACATGAAATGTGTCTGAAGATTTTTTTTATGTTTTTATGTGAAGATGTTTATTATATTGCATACTTTACCACCAACAGACGCCTTTTTTGTATTAGGCTAATTTTGAAAATCAATGCAGTGGACTAGTTGTAAAGAAACAATGGAAATGAATGGAAAGATGCACTTGATGTAGTTACATGCTTGAAATATTGTTGAAAGGGACATAAAATTGTATGCAAACAAATAGACAAAAATACTGTATTTTACTATTTTTACAGATATGCTGTGCGACGAGCTATCAAAAGTCAAGCCTTTTACTGGACTGTTATTGCTTTGGTGTTTTTAAACACACTCTCAGTCGCCTCGGAACATTATGATCAGGCTCAGTGGCACACAGATTTCTTGTGTATGTATAATATTTCTTTTCGTGGTTAAATGTGTTTTCTTTAATTTTTGAAAGGGCGAAGTCCCGTTAGTTAAGTTGTCACACCCAGTAAAAGTAATTAAGGAGTTGAAAGTTGGAATCCCCTCAGTTACATTTATACAGTAGGCATTCCTCTCTTACAAATGAACATTGTCTCAGCTTGGGATGGCTCAATTGCACGACTCGTAACGTGGAGGCCCGGGGTTCGAGCCTCACTAGATCAACTGGGTCTTTGCAATAATATTTTTTGTTCATTTACACATTCTACATTCTGGTATATTACGTTTCAGACGGATTTTACAACTTATGTAGCCAGTTCAAAGCTATGAAAATAAACGGGCTCAAACGCAGGATTATTTTTGGTTTTTTTTGACAATTTTTCTTAAACTTTTGTTGATAACAATTATAATGTATTTAGGTTGGAAAGGAAGCCATCAGAATTTTCAAAGCTTTTATGGTTATAATATCTCGCGAAATATCAGACGTTGTAGTCTCAACAGTGACACGTTTACAATGCTTCATTAAAGTTTACTGTGCACCGTAACGTCTCAATTCCATCGTGAATTTTCCGTGCGAAAAGCTACAGCGCTGTACTGACTTTCTGTTTCCTCAGTTTAATCTTTATTACAGAGAAATACAATTGTTTTTAGTGACGCATGTGACTAAGAACATATAATTAACCCTTTACTAGACGACAAAATTTTAGCCTTGTCCAAATTGAAAGCATTTGCAGACATTTTCACTGTGGCTCAAATGGTGCAATTTTTCTTTGATAGGGTAGAAAACATTGTGGGAAAAGGAGAAAATGCTGGTTACCAGCATTTTCTCCTTTTCCCACAATGTTTTCAAAAGGCTTCTTTCCCAGGGGCGTTAAAAGGCGGCATTGTGCGTTTCATTACATTCAAAGCGCTTTGAGAAGTCGTTTATAACACTTAGATATCGAAAAAAAAAAAGTACCGTGTTTGGCAGCTATATGAGTCTAATTTCGAAAAGGAAAACTTCTCGAGTATAGGTTGTTTAGCTTTTAAACTGAATATGTTTGTATCTGAAACGAAGGATTATTTAATACGCAAGCAACAGGTATGTTCAAATTCTAGTTTTGTCGTCAGTTTATCAAAATATGATAGATTAAACGTGCGCACAGAATCTGTGCGGAGATCTTGTCCAATTTTTTGGCGATCGTTTCTGTACCTGAATGCAACCCGTCAACAACTTGAATCACATTCGAGGACAGTTACTTGTACTATTAGACTGTGTAAATCCAAGGCTGTTAAATGCAAGATCTCCGACTGTCAGGGTGTTTTCAATTTTGACCTTCTGCAAGACGATTTAGAAAGGTGATAGCATAATCCTTTACCACGCAATCCCGACTTTTAACAACAACCCTGTTGAAAAAAAAAAATCATTTGAAAAAAGAAAAGAAGGAACGCTGGAAACCAGCATTTTCTCCTTATGCACAATTTTTTTCTATCGTATGAAAGACAAATGCCATGTTCTGAGTAGCATTTACTTTAATTTGTCGTCTGCCATTGCTATCAATTTCGACAAGTCTAAAATTGTGTCCTTCTGTAAAGAGGTAAGATAATATGGTTATTTAGCGCTTTTAACCCTGACGAGCTTACGAGGTTGGCATACATCATGATCAGACAGCACAGAACGTCTAGTGTAATCTTGTGTATATACCGTGCGCTTCTTTAGTCAAGCCTAGAAGATAAAAAAAAAAATAAGTTTTAGTGAATTATATTTTCAGGCATCGAAAAAGGTCGAGTTTACAAATATAGCACTAAAAAAGCTCACATAAATACTGTTTTTTTTTTCAGATGTGACAGAGTTTGTGTTTCTAGGCTTGTTTATGGGCGAGATGATCTTAAAGCTTTACGGACTGGGGTTCAGAACATATTTCCAGTCATCATTTAATAAATTTGATTGTGTAGTAAGTGTTTTGTCTTGTATTATTGTTTATCTACTCTAATGTGAAACTACTCGAGGTCACGAATCAAAGGCCTAGACAAATAGCAAATTTGGAGACAAGCTACAAAGTTAGTTCCCCTGCATTGTTGAGAATTTTATTCTGATCGTCTCTCCACAATCTAGTTCTGTCGGCCTAGAAAAAACAATCTTTAGTAGACTAAATTTAGCGATAGGTTGATAAGAGTATAGAACGCACTTAACCCGTAGGTTGCTAAGCGCGACTCAAGGACCTATTGCGGACTGTGTAAATCGAGATCAGACAGCACAGAACATGCAGCCTGATCTTTGATGTACACTGTCCAATAAGGAGATCCTCAGTTTCATTTAGCTTATTTAGCAGGGTAAGGGTAAAGAAATTTTCCCTATCCAACCTTTGCCACTACCTGTAGCATGCAACTGCGGGTCAACCACCCAAGTATTAGCCATATACAATGTTGATAAACTTCCCCAGATCAAAAGATATCGAACGAAATCAGAGAACAGGTATAGGTGCTATATATTTTACCCTTAAAACCCCTGTCCCAACGTCAGTTGCCTTTGTTGGCAGTGTTTATCAAGATCACAAGATCGGACTGCACAGAACATACACTCTAATTTTTTATCAACACTGTCCGCTTAAGTCTTGAGACATTCTGGATAAAACAATCATCCAAATATGATTATTAATTTTGGTCTTATTTCTAGACTGAAAATGTCAGACGAGTTTATCAAGCGGTGTAAAGGTTAAGTGTAGCTTTGTGATGAAGTAAACTTTAATATTTCTTTAGCCTTGGTATTGCAAGTGTTGATGTTCTTTGGGGAGGACTGTGCATCAGTGTATCAGCAAAATATATGAGCAACACTCTGGTAAAAGCGGGTTTAATGCATTATCTTGATGCAGTATGCCAAGCACGTCATCATAAAATTATGCATGCATTAACCCTTTACCACACAATCCCGACTTTTAACGACCCTGAGGAAGAAGCCTTTTGAAAACATTGTGGGAAAAGGAGAAAATGCTGACAACCAGCATTTTCTCCTTTTCCCACAATGTTTTCTACTCTTCCCATGACAAATTTCAAATTTTGAGTCACATTTATTTTGTCGTCTGCAAAAGCTTTCAAATTGGACCAGTCTGAAATTTTGTCGTTTGGTAAAGAGTTAAATCCATTTTGACTCGCAACCGACTGAACGATTAAAATAAACTGGTCCTGGGACATGCAGAAAATTTACCAAAAGCAAACAGATTCGGCTCAGATCGGACAGCGCGGACTGCGCAGGGTGACTGGGTCAATACTCTTTGCAGGTGCATTAACTCTTTACCAAACGACAAAAATTTAGACTGGTCCAAATTGAAAGCATTTGCAGACGACAAAATAGATGTGACTGAAAAATTGAAAATTGTCTTAGGAAGGGTAGAAAACATTGTGGGAAAAGGAGAAAATGCTGGTTACCAGCATTTTCTCCTTTTCCCACAATGTTTTCAAGAGCCTTCTCCCACAGGGTCGTTAAAAGTCGGAATTGTGTGGTAAAGAGCTAAGCCTTTTCTTCAAAGAGTATGACTCATATGAGATGCTCTATTTGTTTCAGGTTATTGTAGTTAGTATATTGGAGGTTATTTGGTCTCATTTTAAAGAGGGGGCTTCATTTGGTATCAGTACTCTTAGAGCACTTCGACTACTTAGAATTTTTAAAGTGACCAGGTAAGAAGTTTTCGTCATTCAAAATTGTATGTGGGAAACCAGAGAGAGAGAGAGAGAGAGAGAGAGAGAGAGGTGTAAGTTACAAATTGGCTCGACATTAAATTGCGGTATAATTAACTTGATACGAGATCTAGATTTTACTCAAATTGTTCCAATTTCAGGTTATAGATAGATTTTAATTGGTGTTATTAGTTTACCAAGATCAGACTGCACGTCCTGTGCAGTCTGATCTTGATCCACACTTTTCACAAAAGATCAGTGAGTCGCGCTTAGCAGCTTAATGGTTAAGTTGTAGATTTAGGTCCTAAACAATGAGAAAAAAAAAATCGACATTTGATGTTTTTCTAGTTTAAACATATTCCATTTTTTTTTTTGTTTTCGACAATTTCAGATACTGGTCGTCATTACGGAATCTTGTGATATCTTTATTGCACAGTATGAGATCCATCATCAGTTTGTTATTCCTTCTGTTTCTCTTCATCCTTATATTTGCCTTACTGGGTATGCAGTTGTTTGGCGGAGAGTAAGTAATCTACCATCTAGTCTATATGAGTCATGTGCTCTGTGAAAATGGTGTTTAGTGCGTCTGCAAACAGTATTAACCCATCTCACCCTGCACACACCGCGCAGGCTGACCTAGATTGACACTTTTTGCTGATTTTAAATTTTCTTTATATCAAATAATCGTTCTGCATCGTGATTTAGCCGAAATTTACACAAAATGGACCCATATTTTGCAGAGAATTCCTGAACACTAGGGATTACAAAGATGCTTGAAAACCCCTTTTTATCAAGAGCGCTGTTCATGTTTGCATGGTATCACTTAACGCTTTACCTAATGACAGGATTTTAGACTACCATAGATTCAAAGCATGTATAGATGATGAATTAAATATGAGGAAATAATGGGCTTTTTATGTAAACGGATAGAACTCACTGTTGGAAAGTTTCTAACTCTTTACTGGTAACCAGCATTTTCGCCTTTTCCAACAATATTTTAAAAATCTTTTTTTCTTCAAGGTCGTTAAAACTCGGGAATCAAAGGTAAAGAGTTAGACATTTACCTTGAGTAGATAATCCTGAGTTTTAACGGCCTTAGGAAAAGTGATTTTTAAAACATGGTTGGAAAAGGGAAAACGTTTCAACAAACACTTCCTCCTTCAAAGACAAAATTCCATTCTTTGCACTTCACTAATGTTGTGGTTTGCAAGTTCTTTACGTATGGACTAAAATGTCAAATATGGTCTAAAATTTTGTTGTCTGGGAAAGAGATGTATCTTCAGGTAGCATTGTGTTGATCTTTTACTGTTGTAATCTTTACCATTTCGGTTGTGGTGTAGGCAATGTAACTAGATATTTGAGCCATGCTCTGGGAAAAAGGAGCTTAATTCCTCTGCATAAAATATTTACCAGGTAAGCCTGCACAGTCCGTGCAGGCTTTTTTCTGCATACCAAAGGACCATTGTACCGCAGGATTCAGTCAGCTGTTATACGAAATGGATTTTATGGATTTATATGTTTGTGATAACTTGCTTCATACAAAGCTTCACGAAGATGCATCAAGCCCCTATTTTACCGAGCATGGCTCATTTGTAAGTTTCGTGTTTTCACTGACGTGTACCCATAAAAAGCATTTACTACTTTTTTTTTTGCAACTTTACAAATATTTTTTTACGTAATTCTTGTGGTGTAAATGGCAGGAGGATCCCTGTACATACCTAGAAGTGTTTTTCTTATTATGATCCAATGTTTTTTCAGCATGAACTTTGAGGATGGGCGCCCGCCACATAATTTTGATACATTCCCGATAGCTCTTCTGACAGTGTTCCAGGTAAGTGCTGTGTTTGTTTATTATGTAATCATTACAAGCATTCAATCTACAAGCCATCTTTTGTCTTTTTATTTAAAGACAATTGCAGTTTTGCATTTGAGCCAGGCTCTGTTGAAAGAGGATGTAAGGCATCTACAAAAAGTATCAGTCCAGGTCAGCATGCACAGTCCGCACAGGCTAATGTGTCGAAAGTTTTTGTTTCTAGTAAATTTTCTGCATGCCCAAGGTCAGTTCTACTTTATACTTCAGCTGGTTGATAGACGTAATGGATTATTATAGAGCCATAATTATGTGAGGATATTTTTTTTTTTTTGGTATAATACATGTATATCACTGGTATGCATTAAAACCCTTTTACCAGAGCACTGCTCAACCTTTGTAGCGCTATATCTGGATTTAATTGCTTATGCGGACCGTGTATATCAATAGCAGACTGTGACAAGAACGCGATATCTGCATCTTTAGTACCGACTGAATTTGTTAATTTTATTTAGTAAGCACTACAATGGTTAAGACTGGTACCGTTGTATGCATAACCTGAAATGATTTAGCTGAAATAAATATGAAATAAATATGAAGCACACCAAGTTAATGGAGCTGTAAGGAAATATAGTTTGATTAGACAACAAGCCAGGGCAACTCTACCAAAGGAATTTTGTCCTACAAAATATATCTGGATTTGTATGTGAATCGTATTTGAATTTGTATTGGAATATATACTCCGTCGTTCGAATTCTTTTATGAAAAGGGATTGAAATTATTAATTAAGATTTAATACATAAACAAACATCAAAACATAACTGAAAAAAAAATATGTATATGTTCAAAAGTAACCCGATACACAATTCAGAAAGTTGTCTTGTGATGTAATACTATGTTTATCTGTTCATTTGAATTGATTATCCTTTTTTGATTATTTTATTTCTTTTTATCTTTTCTTAAGATTTTGACGGGAGAAGATTGGAATGAAGTGATGTACAGTGGTATACGAGCTGGAGGTGGGACAGAGAATGCTGGCATGTTGTCATGTCTCTACTTTATAGTGCTTGTTGTATTTGGTAACTGTATCCTTAAAAGTGATTATCACGTAATATTTGGGGATCATCCTTGGTTCGGCGGTCTCCCTCTTTCCCTAGTTGGTTTACTAGCATTTTCTTGTTTTCCCCATAGTCTTTCTATCTTATCAAAGACAATTCTCATGATTTGAGCAAGACTTAATTTTTTTTCGTTCAGTAAAGAGTCAATGTATTTTGAGGCGCTTTCTTGCTTTGTAAAATAAGGACTATCAACTAAAATCAAGATTTAATACATGTATACCTCCGAGACACTGAAGTAACGGGAGAAATTGAACACCATATATATTTTTTCTTGCGGTCAAATTGTTTCCACGAGTGCTCTACCACAAAAAAAAAAAAAACTTTATGCCTAGAATCTGTTATTTGTTTTTCTGAAATTGAATTAGAGTGTTTCCTTGACTACCGACCAGATACTCTGCTGAATGTCTTCTTGGCTATCGCAGTGGACAATCTGGCAAATGCTCAGGAACTGACCGCAGACGAGGAGGAATCTGAAGCTGCGCGGGAGGAAGTGAGTATTTTGTTTACCTTGCTAGACTGAAGAGCTTCTGCTTCTACATTCATTTCAAAATGAACACGTATGCGCGCATGCGCAATAAAACCTCTTTTTTCCATCCAGTTGGATTTACCATCTTTGTTGCACCATCACACCAGCTATAAATGGTGGTATAAAGTAGAAAGGAATATCGAAAGAAATAATGGATATGCAAATAATGAATATCCTTCCGGTTTTGTTTCTAACATTTGCGGGCAAATAAGTCTAGTTCTACAAACATCATGAAAAGAAATTTATTTTAATGATTTTAGACGCTGAATTTGACTGAAATAATTATTATGGCTGACTCTGTTTAGCAGAGCGGAATGATATTCTAGAGATAAGTGTTGACAACGTGATTCCTTTGCCTTTTACATGTATTAACCCTTTACTAAGTTTTAGTTCCATGATTGAGAAAGAGAATGCCATAAACTGTTGAACTTGTTCAAAAGTATTCCAACCCAAAATAATCTTGATATCCCTTTCAAAATCTACGAAAAGTCATACATTAATTAGATCAATCTTCCGATGCCCTGCATGTATTTGAAATACTAAGTGTCATCATCGCAATATAGTTAGTGCAAATGGTTGCAATCCAAATCGGGACTTTGAACATAAAACTCTGAATCTTCATTTAGATTCACGCCTACTTGAAATAATTTTGAATAGAAAATACCAAGTCCGTGAAATTTCGAGAGTTTGTGTGCATGGTTCTGTTGGGAAGATAAACAGACCATGTTCTGGGTGCAATTACAAAAGAACTCGCTACTATGGAAATAACTTATACCACCATTTTCCCCAAACCGCCTTGTACCAGTGTGCACAATCTTCCCAAGTGTTGCGAGAAAACAACGGTCTATCCTTCCTGGAGATACTATGGTGCACATTTAAGCTGTATTTGTGCTTCTAATTCTTCTAAAAAAACGCTAACGCCGAATTACGATAGGAAAAATTTAGTTGCAGTTCTGAATTTTGTGGTATCAAAACTTCATGATAACCATAACGATTAATATAATTCAGGAAACTGTCAAAAGAAAGGATAGCGGGCTTTTAGTTGGAAGTCTTCCATTTTTCGTATTCTGCTTAGAGGCTTAAGAATAGTTCGTAATCTGCAGCGTTTCGTTTATCAACTTGAAATATCATCGTTCATGAGAATGGGGCATGGTCCCTGTTTACTGTTTTCCTTTTTAGCATTTATTTTCTGACTATCCATTTGTTCAGACGGAAACTTTAGTTGTGATAGACTGTTATCCATTTGATGAAATAGACATTAAACGGTTGTCTCTCATGGAGATAGAGAAGTAAGATACAATCATGCAGTGGATATCTATAATGCAGTATAAAATGCCGTTCAAATGTGCACCATTACCTGATAGTTGTCTATTTCTTGACAGGTAACTGCATCGCTGACTTAGCTGTTAACCCTTTACCAAACAACAAAATTTTAGCCTCGTCCAAATTGAAAGCATTTGCAGACGACAATTTCAATGTGGCTCAAATGGTGCATTTTTTTTCTTTGATAGGGTAGAAAACTTTGTGGGAAAAGGAGAAAATGCTGGTTACCAGCATTTTCTTCTTTTCCCACATTGTTTTCAAAAGGCTTCTTTCCCAGGGTAGTTAAAAGGCGGCATTGTGTGGTAAAGGGTTAAACGAAGGTAGGCACCATATAAATGTGAATGATAACATCTGCACCTTTTAGCATAAAATTACATTTTATCAGAAATTAGTTTTATGCGATTTTCAGATAAAGAAATTAAAAATACGGAATAACCATCAGAAGTAGGTGATTTTGTGGAGCGTTCAGATCTACGTATCGAAGTTTTATATTGGAATTGATTGATTTGGGATCTTTCGTATGAAATTTTAGCCAACTTTTTGTGAATAAAATGCAGTAGTTGAATATTTTCTCCTAACTGAAAGCATTGCATTCTTTTATGTTGCAGTCCATGTATAGAACGGATTTATACATGGTAACCTTCGGCAACTAAGCAAGTTTTGTGGTTGTACATGCCAAGTTTATAGTTCTAAAGTGTACTGAAACAAATCCTTAGGCCGTTTCCTAGCATCTTAGATCTTGTTGGAAATGTCAAACATCACAAGAGAAATTTTGATAGATACGGCTTCCTTTATGGTTAATTTTTACTTTGTGATTTAGTTCAACTCTTTATTTTTTTTTTACTCTGAGCCGCAAGAAACAAGTTTGAAACAGACTGAAACTTTCCATGTGAAATATTGATACATTATTTCGACTTGAATAAGTTTAATTAAATCATCTGCATATGTGAAAGCATTACTTTTAAGAAAAATGCTCTTTATGACTACATTTACTAAATTCTCCATTGCTGCAATATGAACAGCGAAGTTTGACGGGTGTTTTTGCAATATGACGGATTTTATTTCTCTAATATACTAATTTCAGACCCAGGTGGGATGTTGATTTGTTATGTGATAGGCACATGGAATTTCTGTTTGGAAATACAGGACTATACCAGATTTCAAAAATGAAAACCAGCACAAGTCAATTTTGTAAAAGTCTAGTTTGTGTTTGGGTTTGAATGAACGAATCAAAGTAGTACGACAGTACTAAAAGACAACGTTTATTTCACGGGGCACAGACAGGCTGTTGACAAATTACAGTATTTTCGTTTTGACCAATATCTATTTTTGAAGTTAACTTTCTTTGCGATTTTGTACATGATATAAGATTATTGATGTATTATATTCATAGCAGCGATGCAATCTTCTAGTTGAAAAACACAACAACAGTTGAAAGGCTTAACAAATACATTGATACATAGGTTTCCGGAAGTGTAGCTTAGTTAATACTTGTTCAATCTGTTACCATGTTTTTTATTCTATTTTCTGATTCACATTTTGTCACGTTTTTTATTCCTTCTTTACGTTCGTGATGGAGTAGACTTTGATGCTGATGGATGCTCCAATGCTCGTAGACGTACGTTGCCATGGAAACAATATCTTACCCCATCTACCCAAATATTGTATTTTGACCTTTTGTTTTGAGCATCATTCTTGTCTTGTTGCTTCAACAAGTAACTTGGTAGCTACTGACTTGTTTTGTCATTCTACACTTGAAGGAATTTTTGATAAAAATTCTGATATAGAAAACAGATTTTCTTAATCCGGTAACATCTTTCATTTTAAGACGAACGATGCTGATTGATTTTCATGTGCTTAACTTGTTGGTTCTGTATTTCACATGTACAGGCCATTCTTCACTTTAGGTTTCTTATAATCTGATGTTCGAACAGATGTGAAATTACAGTATTTTGGCTACTCAGTCTGACTGAAAGGGTCTATTCTATTTAAATTGTACTGGAAGAGTTAACCCTTAAACTGCTAAATAAATGAAACGAAATTTTCCACTCAATAATAAAAACCCAAATATTGAAATATTGGGGTTTTCAAAGGTGATTTTCACCGGGAAAAAATACCGTATTGGACAGTGTAGATCAAAGATCAGACTGCACGTTTTGTGCAGTCTGATCTTGATCTACACTGAGGGCATAAGGGCATTGAGTCGCTTAGCAGCCTGAAGGTTAATAGCGATAAGTTTTTGTATTTGATCGTTCTTTGTAACACAAACTATAGAATTATGATTGACGGAAAGTGAAATATTTACAAGAATGTTGCCAAAACAAGGGATCAATATTTGTAATTAATTCTGTATGAGGTAGAGATATTGGGATTATTTTAATCTTGCTAAATGTTTATGTCCGCTTCTAGATATTTTGTTTTTTATCGCAAGCTCACATAGTTTTGCATGCAGGATGTTTTAGCATAAAAATGAAAATACTGCGTTTAGACGATATACAAATGCTAAGTTCTTAATTGTGGCAAGCAGCCAATTGGGTTTAAAAAAAATATATATATGAGCTATACTCAGTGAAAAGGGGACTAAATGCCTCTGCAAAAAAAGTATCGACTCAGGTCAGCCAGCACGACCTGGCTCGAAACAATTTGCTATTCGTCAATTTTCTGAATGTCAAAGGACAAGAATACCTCATAATGCAGTTAGTCGGTAGACAAAATGTATTTTATGGATCAGTGATTTTGAAGTGACTGGCTTGGTGTGATGCATCACGGATATGCATTAAACCCCCTTTTGCGAGAGCATGGGTCATATTGAAAATAATGTTACTTAACCCTTTACCAAACGACAAAATTTTAGACCAGTCCAAATTCAAAGCATTTGCAGACGACAAAGTAAAGGTTATTCGAAAATTAAAATTTGTTTTGGGATGAGTAGAAAACATTGTGGGAAAAGGAGAAAATGCTGGTTACAAGCATTTTCTCCTTTTCCCACAATGTTTTCAAAAGGCTTTTTCCTCAGGGTCGTTAAAAGTCGGGATTGTGTGGTAAAGGGTTGAACACAATTCGGCATACATTACCCAACCATTCTTAACTGTTGCTCTGCATCGAAATCTAAGACTACCCTTTTAGTGCAACTCTGTCATTCAGATGGCTTCTATTGGAATTCAGCATTTCCAGTGCTAGAGCAACCTTTAAAATGGTAGGTAAATATGGCCGGCAATGGACGCTAATGCTCCTCATTTAACCTTAATCCTGCCAATTCACTAAAGTAAAACTTTCAAGTCGATCGTAAAAACCCGAATATTGCTATTTCAAAGCTATTTCTGGGTGACAAATATCTCCTTATCGGACAGTATAGAGTCAAGATCAGATTACACGTTCTGGGCAGTCTGATCTTAATCTACACGGTGAGCAAAAAGGTCTTTGGGTCGCGCTTAGCAGCCTGGGGGGTTAGATTTACTTTGAATATTCATTAAATTAACATTCGCCATGCTCTGTGAAAAAGGGGATCAATGTCGTGCAAAAAGTGTCGAGCCAGGACAACCTGCGGGGACAGGCTGACATGGATCGAAACTTTTTGCTATGGATGAATGTTTCTGCGTGTCCAAGGGCCATGCCACCTCATAATTTAGTCGGTTTTCTAGACAAAATTGATTTTATGGATTGATAACAATGTGATGGCTCCCTTGGTACAGAGTATTATGGAGGTGCGTTAAACCTCTGGTGCCAGAGCGCCGCTCAAATATTGCATCTCATACGTACACATGAACATATCTACAATTATCGAATTTGATAAAAGCGTACCATGTAATCATGCGATCTAGGGTTTGTTCGACATTTAGATATTGCAACTTATGAAATATGTATTATCTCCGAAAATTTGCACAACTTATAAAACCGAATCAGTTTTAATTTTGTGAAGATATTGTGGCAAAAATTGAAATTGCTTTTGCACAAGCAATTTCTCGTTCTGTCGCTATGTTTTCTAACGTCTTTGCAACAATATGAAGAGTGGTCTGCAGTTGGGATTATTACAATGCAAGAACACCCAATATCTTTGACCTTTCCTTTATGTTTGTAATATTTCTTCTGTTGAAAAAAATGTAATATACATTTATTTCTTTAGTCTTACACAGGAGCTATTCACACGAGATAAAGGGGTCAATAAAAGGCGAACAAAACCTCTTACAGTCCAAATTGACTCACATACCACCGGTGTTAAACAGTCACCTGTTTCATTGTTTTAAGCTCCAAAATCCTAGGTTC
The DNA here is from genome assembly GCA_945859785.2 of Tridacna gigas. Lineage (NCBI taxonomy): Eukaryota > Metazoa > Mollusca > Bivalvia > Cardiida > Cardiidae > Tridacna > Tridacna gigas. Next base: position 11,721,520 of record OX244028.2, read on the forward strand.
TAATGTGTATGTCATTGTGCTAATTATCAACCTACAATTGGAGACCATTGCTATTAAGCTTTATGGCTTGATGTTTAAAAAAAGCTTGACATTGTCTATTTATATCATTTTCAAAATTGTGAAGGTAAATTTCATTTGTTTGAACTGCGATCTACTTAATATAGCAAAAGGAGGAAATATTACGGTTGTATTGACCTCATTTGTAACCGGAAGTTTTAACCTTGTTGCCAGTAAATGTACGAAGACAAATTGTAAAAAAATTCGTTATATTTCAGACTGTGGATCTTATTTGCTAACTTTAATATTCAATCCTTGTGAACAAACCTGTTCTACCTCAGGTCAGAAATGCTTATTTTTGTCCCATAGATAATATGAAGTCGCAATGTCATGACCTAAAACTGATAAAATTTCAATTCGTCACATTATAAAAATGCAGATTTGACAGTTAAGCCCTGGTATAGTATTCCCAGTTAGTGTGATTTGGGTCGTTAAAATATAGTTTAAGTAACCTGTTTTCCCCTATGTTTAACCTTCGTAAGATTGTACCCCCATGAGATGCTGTTTGCTTGAGATTTAGTTAAAGTACTTTAAAATGTTTAATTCAAGGGTGTATGCCACAGTTTTATTACGGAAATATATTTTTTAAATTATTAATATTATTCTAATCCTCGCTCATATGATAAGATGGTGTATGACGAGTAAAAATGTAAAGAAAATCAAATGTTGCGGTGCAAAATACAAAGATATAAACAGATTTTTCTTTTTTAATTTCACAGAAATAGCACTGTCTAACATCTTTTAAAATAAAAAAAAAAGTATATCAAGCGGTACATTTGACAAAAAAACACGTCGCATTTGTATGAGTTATTGACAACATTAATTACCCTTTTTATGATAAACGTCTATTTTGGCGTGATTTAGCATCCCGATCATTTATCAATCGCCCATTTTTCTTCCGCGTCTTTGATGTCCCCTTTTTCAAAACGCAGCCGATATATTACAGATAAAAATATTTTTATGTTTTTGTTTGAGTTACCCGATGTTTTATAGGACGGTTACAAAACATAACGGAGAGGACACCTGCGTAAAAAGATGTGCAGGGGAAAAACTGTGGCATATGTCCTTAAGTATGATTTGATTTATTGTATGCAATTCTAGCTTAATTCATAGCCTCCTATGACAATTTTGCAGCAGACGACATAGGAGAAACAAAATCTTGTAAAGCATCAATGCTCAACAAGAAGAAATGTTAAATTTGTGTAAAGAAAACCATTGTGGCAAATTGGAGCAATTTCACATTTGTCACTATGTTTTATTAAAGAAGCACACTTCAGGAAGCTAAAGGTTGTCTGTCGGAGGTTTTGGAAATAATTATCTAGTGCAAATGCATGAGCCACTTGTTATATAGGTATATGAGTTTGACCCATTCAGTTATAGTCAAATTACCTCAGCTTGCACCAACCCTGTGAGAATATTTTAATGGCTGTGCCTGTTCATCACAAGATTCATACCATTTATCTTTGGTGTATGGACAAAAAACAACAATTTAAACGCTCCGTCATTTGGAATATATCAATTACTACCACAAGATCAAGCTTCATCGTCGACCAAAGAGACAAAGGAACTTTTGATAATTGGTGCTTATGTTGACCTTCCTGCAGAGTCAAAAGAAATGTGTTTTATATGTTTTCAAACGTCATCAACGAAAGATGGTTGCAGTTGTATGTAGAAAGTTTAGACTTGACTAATACCTAGTTAGTTGTTTAACGTTAAATGTGTATTATGCCATATGCCTGAGAGCACCAACAGTAAAGTCCAATTTGCGTTTCATTTGCAGACAGAAAGCACAAACACTGCTGTCTTATCTTTCATATGCTCTTTCGATATTGTGAAAAAAGAGATATCTTGGTAAAATCAACTGTAAAAATGTAATGCCGGTATTTGACCATTTTTCAGACAGAAAATGTCTCGTTTGTTTATTTTGTACTCTAAAAGGTAAAATATATATATTATGTAACCAACCAGTCATGATAAACTAATGCATAACTTACCACACGTGATAACCTCATGCATTTCCAATAATTTATGTTAACCTTATGCATAACCCATCCACTCATTAAGTGCTGTTATTTATTCATATGTTCTAAATTGGTATATGACGAAGCAATTCGATATTTTTTCCCAGATAGATATTATTTTTTATAGAACTTTAAATATTAGAAGTGTGCCTTTATAAGAATAATGGTTTTAAAGATATCATTTCCAGTGTTTATTGACGTTTAGCCTAACTTTCTGCTGTTGATAGGTGACTATTGCCTTAAATTAAGATAAATGCTTAACAAAAGACCAATTTTAGCTCACCTGAGCGCGAAGTGCTCAAGGTGAGCTTTTGTGATCGTGCTGTGTCCGTCGTGCGTCGTCCGTCGTCAAGGCGTCAACAGTTACCTTGTGTGCACTCTAGAAGCAACATTTTCAATCACATACTCATGAAACTTGGTCAGAATGTTTGTCTTGATAATATCTTGGACAACTAAGAAATTAGGTCATGTCGGGTCAAAAAGTAGGTCACCGGGTCAAAATTTAACAAAACCTAATTTGCACTCTAGCGGCCACATTTTTGGTCCAATACTCATGACACTTGGTCAGAATGTTTGTCTTGATAAAATCTGGGACAATTTGAAATTGGGTCATATCGGGTCAAAAAGTAAGTCACTGGGCTCAATCTTAGAAAAACCTAGTGTGCACTCTAGAGGCCACATTTTCAGCCTTATACTCTTGAAACTTAGTAGGAATGTTTGTCTTGATAATATCTTGGACAGGTTTGAAATTGGGTCATGTCGTATCTAAAAGTATGTCACTGGGCTAAATCTTAGAAAAACCTTGTGTGCATTTTAGAGGCCACATTTTCAGCTTTATACTCTTGAAACTAGGCCAGATTGTCTGTCTGAATGAGATCTTGAACAGGTTTGAAATTGGGTCATGTCTGGTCAAAAAGTAGGTCACTTGGCTAAATCTTAAAAAAACCTTGTGTGCAATTTTTAGCCTGATACTCTTGAAACTTGGTCAGAATGTTTGTCTCGATAATATCTTGGACAAATTTGAAATTGGGTCATGTCTGGTAAAAAAAGTAGGTCATTTGGCTAAATCTTAGAAAAACCTTGTGTGCACCGTAGAGAGCTCATTTTTGACCTGATACTATGAAACTAGGTCAGATTGTCTGGCTTGATGACACCTCAGGCAAGTTTGAAATTGGGTCATGCCGGGTCAAAAAGTAGGTCACTGGGCTAAATCTCAGAAAAACCTTGTGTGTACTATAGAGATAACATTTTTAGCCTGATATTCATGAAACTAGGTCAGGTTGTCTATCTTGATGATATCTCAGACAAGTTCGAAATTGGATCGTGCCGGGTAAAAAATAAGTCACAAAGCTAAATCTTAGGAAAACCATGTGTGCACCATACAGGCCACTTTTTCAGCCTTACACTGATGAGGATTGATCAGAATGTTTATCTTGTTGATATTTCAGACAAGTTTGAAATTGGGTCACATTGGGTCAAAAAGTAGGTCACTGGGTCAAATCTTAGAAAAACCATCTGTGCACTCTAGAGGCCACATTTTCAGCCTGATACTATTGAAACTTAGTCAGAAGGTTTCTTTCGATGATACCTTGAAAAAGATCTAAATTGGGTCATGTCGGGTCAAAATGTAGGCCAGTGTTCCAAATCCTACAAAAACCTCGTGAACACTCTATAGGCCACATTTTCAGCCTGAAATACATGAAACTTAGTGTCTTTGACAAGTTCAAAATTAGGTCTCATTGGGTCAAAAAGTAGGTGAAAGGGTCAAATCTTAGAAAAACCCTGTGGGCGTCGTAGATGCCAAATTTTCAGCCCGATTCTCATGAAACTTGGTCAGAAAGTTTGTCTTGGTGATATCTTGGACAAATTCCAAAATGGGTCACGTCTGGGCACAGAGTAGGTCACTGGACCAGATCTTAGAAAAAAATTGTGTGAACCGTATACGCCACTCATTGAACTTGGTCAAAACGTTTGTCTTAATGATATCTTGGACACGTTTGAAATTGGGTCACATTGGTTCAAAAGGCAGGTCATTTACACTCATGTGTTTTACATCATTAAAACCAGGATCTCTTCAGCTTTATCACCTGTAGATGACTTTACTCAAGTGAGTGCTTCAGGGCCAATGGCCCTCTTGTTTAAATACTCTAATTGAACGCTCTTTTTGTCGCCAAATTTGATCGAACATTGGTAGAAACTGATTCATTCTCAGAGATTCGTTTGGTAAAGTGATAAACAATTCTATAAAAGATAATTCCTAGTCAGTTTAGAACTATCTTTTTAAAACCTTTTTCTTTTGCCAGTCTTAGCGACTGTTTAAACACCAAACATTTCTGAAGATTCCTGTTTACTCTATTCTTGGCTATTAGAATTAGCTTTCGAAACGTTTGCATAGCACTGACACGCAGAGACTCCAAAAATTAGTTTTCTTGGCAGCGGTGATATTGTGATGTTTGTCTTTGTAAATACACCGAACATGGGTGTACATACATGAGACAAGTAGACAATTCCATCGTTTAAAGTACGTCGGCGTCTTAGGTTTTGAGTTTATCACTACTCTTCGTAAATATTGTGGGTAATATTGACAAAACATCCAGTTTGTTTTGCTTGTTACGTTAACAGTCAGAAACATGGACACTTTTTAAGGTTCATCACTGGTATAAGAAAGTATATAGATTGATGAGCTCACTAGACCATTTTCCATTGATAGAAAGTGTTTTCATTTGATCTGGAATGAGTATGAAACGTCTTATGTACAATGTACATGTTGACAGTGAGGCATTATTTGTTAATGATTTATTATTCCCCTGTACAAATTGCAAACCATGTACCTCTTAACAATGTTCTAGGTATGAATAGTCATCATGAATTACTATTGGGTTCAATATGAATTGTTAAAAAAAAGCTTATTTATTATAAGCAAAGATATTTCTTGGTACAAGTAAAAGCGATTTGTACTTTGACGCACTGTTTTAACGCATATGCTGCTAAGCTGGACTTCACGGACATTGTAGATCAAGACCAGACTGTACAGAACGTGCAGTATGATCTTAGATCTACACTGACCGCAAAGTCTGCTTAGCAGTGGGATACAGTGAGGTCTGTCCGAAGAGCAAACTTTTTGCATGGTAAACTAGAGTTATTCACTATTGACTGAACAACTTCAGTTTGATTTATTTAGCAGCTTAAAGATTAAAAAGTCTGTTGCAGGACGTAAAAAAATCCATCGGTTGTAGATAATGAGGACTATAAATCCTGATTCATATTTTACTTTAGAGACGAGATGAGATAGGAAAGGCCATGGGAAACCATTTTACAACCGCTCCCGGAGGAGGACCACCCTTGGTTAATATCTGTCCGCCTTCTCCGCAAAATAATGGGGAAACAAAACTAGCGAACTTCGACTAGTAAGTAGATATTTTTTCACAACCGCTGATTTATAAAGACTAATTACAGGTATGTCAATTTGTATAAAAAGTTAAATTCTGTTACTTTATAAACATCAGTGTAAAGCTTCTCTGTAAAAGCAATCAACCTGATTTAGAAAAACAACGTTTTTTTTATCAGTCTTAACGTAAAACGTGACAAAATGTGGTAAAATCTGAAAAGAAAGCTGAATTGAAATAGGGCTGCGTCTGTATCGTTATGTTTTATGATTTATTATGTAGAAATTTACTTTCATGGAGTACAGTTTTTATTGATATGGAATTTTAAGCCATAGAATAAAGTTTTCACTAAAGTTATTCCCTTTAGTAACGATGATACACTATGTTTTATGATTTATTGTGTAGAAATTTACTTTCATGGAGTACAGTTTTTATTGATATGGAATTTTAAGCAATAGAATGAATTCATCACTAAAGTTATTCCCTTTAGTAATGATGATACCCCTGAGGTGTTACGATTAACTTTTACTCTATTTTCTCATAACTTTGCGGCAGAGAATTTACAAAACATCTTGGATATTTGTGGAAAATATACATTCTGAATCATTTTGGCAAAGACAATTTCCTATCTAACTGAAACCTTTTAAAAGTTGATATTTTACCTGATGAAAAACCAGGTAAAGGCAATGTAACCCTTTATCACACGACAAAAAAGACTTGTCCAAATCGAAAGCATTTGCAGACGACAAAATAATTGTAGCTCATAATAATTATGATGACTTCTGTCTTTCATAGGGGAGAAATAATGAAGGAAAAGGAGAAATTGCTGGTTACAAGCATTGTCTCTTTACCCACATTTTTTTTCAAAAGTATTCTTCCACAGGGGTGCTAAATGTCGGGATGGTGTGGTAAAGGGTTTAGGCTTACATAGCAAAAATTCATATTGTGGTGTACATGTATAATCTAAAGACTTTTCCTTCATCCAAATACTCAGTTCACTATTTTCACTTGCAGTATATCTTTCAGTACCTCTCGCCCTGATACCAACCTTAGCCTTAACAACTTAAAGGATAATTTAAGCAAAGATTCTTCCCGCCACAACCCTGCAGAGAAGATTCAGTCAGATGGTGGTAGGTCTCACTGTTATTTGTTTGATCTTTTTTTTTTTAAATAGATAATTGCAAACAGAATAGAATTGATTCTCAAGTTAAGTGAGCAGTGGCACATTATGACTCAAGCGTCTGCGAATTTACTTCCTCTGTGTCCGTTTGGTAAGAGTTTTGATTCGTAAGCAGAAATCCTTGTCTCAAGCCAACATTGATTGTTACCGTATTTAATGACTTTCTTCTTCGTCCTTAAAGTGAAATAAATGAATTAAAAGATAAAGAGTGGATTGTTGCTGGATAAATACTTCATTAAAAGTTAATTGATATTTAAACATCATGAAGGCAAATTGATGGTCGGAGAGTATATAACACATAGGAGGTCCTACGTGGCTAATGGAGTTCAACCAAAACCATAGGCATGAGTTATGTAGCAGCATCCTTTGGCAAGGTAGTGCAGAGCAAAAGGCAGTGGCTGGCGAAACCTTGGAAGTAATACAAAAGTAAACTTTCCCTTTGATGATATGAAGCACTGTTGAAACTGGTATATAACCCTTTCAGCGCCATAGACGAGAGCAGGGGCTTTTGCGGACGGCACAGATCAAGATCAGACTGCCATGAATTGATCTATACCATCCACTTGATAGGTCAAACCTATAATATAAATTCTCTCTGAATGGATAATATTTTCAGCCGACGAAAGTCTCAGAGTCTTAATGTTGGGCGCTGAAAGAGTTAAAGAAATATATAAACCATAAAACTGACTTAATTAAATTCAATATTTACAGCAAGTTCTACCAGAAGCAGCAGTATTGATTTACCCAGACAGAATACAAACACAAGTCAGGATGAGCCGTCAGTCGGCGGACAACCAAAACCCATGCTGCCTTACAGTTCCATGTTTATTTTTAGACCAACAAATCCGTAAGTCATTGTTGAGACTACACTTTCCCTCCATGGTTTAATTATGTAAACAACGTACCTGACGGAAACAAAAATGAACAATAGTCTTAATATCTCATTGGAAACCTTGGGTCATATTTATAAGCCATTCTCAGTTCATCTGTTTCTTTAAATTGAAATTAGTTATTTCGTTTTCCAATAGTTCCTGCCTCAGCAAATCCGATGGATAGTCTTGCCATAAAAAAACAATAATTGATTGGTTAGAATGCTTGGAAAATATAGACCATGATATGCATGGCTTTTAATTCAGTTAATTCTTGCTTGGTATTTGTATCAAGGATTAATGAAGGTCGATGAAACAAATTAGTTTTCATTTGAAAGCTTTATTTTTGGCTATGTTTATGTGGAAATTCAGCGAGTGGTTTTAAAAGAATTTTGTGTAGAAGGTTATGGTACTGTTAAAGAATTAGCAAAAAAAAAACAAAGATGGGTGCTCTGGCCACAGTAATATAGCTGAAAGTAGTATTGACATCATTTTCTCAATATGATACACACTGGTTATAGGGTGAAAAAAGTCACAACTATGAAAAGTTTTTGTTTGTGAAATCAAATGATACGGGTCCTGCGTGGCTCAGTGGTAAAATATAAGATCCGTAACTCAGAGGTCCGGGTTCGTGCCTTACTGGAAGCGCTGGAGTTTTCATGAGAGTGTCTTTAGGCACGACACTTCAGAGCCCTAGCCTAGTGCTGATGAAACCAACGACATACATGAATAAGCGAGCTTTCGTCATGATGTGACTGAAATAATGTTGAATGGGGCATTCAGTGAATAAGTCAGTAAGCAAAACGATTAAACGATAGTGTTAATGTGCAACACTGTTTAAAATCTCAGTATATGCTTTTATTTTGCATTTTTGATTTCAGAATCCGACGGTTTTGCCATTTTGTTGTAAACTTACGTTACTTCGAAATCTACATCATGATCGTGATATGTGCCAGTAGTATTGCTCTAGCCGCAGAAGATCCAGTTGACGAAGGCTCCCAGCGCAACATAATTCTCAACTACTTTGACTATGCCTTTACTGGTGTATTTACTATAGAACTTATATTGAAGGTAATGGACTTGAGTGTGAAGTTGTTGGAAGTTGCTTTTGTACGGGGGTGACTCCGTGTACTCTTACCATACCATTCAAAATTTTATAATTCCCTGCAAAAATAATATTCTCGGGTGTATACTGGAATCAGTTTGTCTTTCTGTCCGTCCCTACATAAAACTGTTTGCATTCACATAGGTTTTCTGCAGTTAGGTCGTGAATGTCTTAAAACTTTGCACATTTACTAACAAAGAACTTTAGATCTGCAACAGAAAAATTTGAATGCCTAAATTTTATTGTTTGAATTCATTTTTCCTTTTCAAATACGTAATCCTCATTCAATTTTAATTCTTTCGTCTGATAACCTATACCGTAATGTTTAATCGTTTTCGACTATAAACTCGTATATATTATAAAACTAATTATTAAGCACATTTTATCTAAAACAATTTCAGCATATATGATTGTAGTGATAATAAAAAAAATCTATTTCAGTAATGATATCGATAATTATAATGGAAATTAAAGAAACATAAACCATCGATTCTTTGCATTACAGGTCATAGATTTGGGAGTTGTGTTACATCCCAAGGCATACTGTCGTGACTTGTGGAACCTCCTGGATGCCACAGTAGTCATCTGTGCCCTGGTTGCCTTCTTCTTTTCGTAAGTATCATGATGCTTCATTGTTGTGCAACCAAATATCATTCATTCATTTCTTAAATGTGAAGCGTAATCATCTTTTGTTTTTTAACTTTCTTGGTCTTGTTATGAACATGGTGTCATCTTTACTTAGGAACCGAAATTCATATCTCTCGCAATATGTTAAATGAAATACCTTTTCAGATGATCTTCTGTCTAGCAGCAGACTGCGTTTGAAAACATTTTTGCAAAGTGATAGCAAATCATTTTATAGACATTCTTTTAACTGTAGAAGGGAAGAAATGGACTTGTGTTCTTGAACAAAATGCCGTCAAATACAATGTCGTAGCATGTTCTTTTCATGGGTCATAAAATATCCCATTGGTAAACAACTGCTGCAGCTCAAAGTGTATTCTCACCTGACCAAAACTTGTAGTATGGAACCTTTGTGCTTTGACTACAGTATTCTACGTTGGTCTTTTTCGGTAATTGTGGGCCATCACAAAGTTTAATTTAAGCTTTGCATAACTCTAAGACGTCTCCCTTTTTTTTTCAAATCATACATTGTGATATATTTCATGCTAAAAGTGTAGTGGGGAAATCCTGCATTTATTTTATACACTTATCTTCTGAGACTTTGTTTGCTATCTTTTATCAATTTCAATTTACAAGTATTTTTCTGTGTGTATAATGTTGTCTGCAAAGTAGGTTTTCCTTCGCAAAACCCTGTTTTGTTTTCCTTTTTATCCAAATTTGCAGACAAGTTAAGTAACGAAGGAATATCATATTTAAATTGTTACCACATTTTTTATTACTATTTTTCACTTGTTTTTATCAAATCTAATTATAGAATTAATTTCTTTCTTTATTTATCCTGTTTATATCTTAATAAAAGTGACCAGAAATAAAATTAATTGCCTTGCGCAAACTGTTCTTCTATAACCGTGATTTCGAACCTACTTCATCTATATCTACAACTTCTTTCCATGTATTTATACAGAGGTTTTTTATTCTTATTTGCAAATACTATACAGGGTCGTTCATTTATCCAGGATACTTATTTACAATTTACTGTCACAAGATTGTTGTCTATAGTTATATTATTTGGTTACAAAGAATTCACTTTAAGACAAGTAAATTGTACATTTGATATTTGGTTACGAAAGAATTAAACAAATAAACAAATGTACACATACTTTATTTCTATAGCTATTTAATGTTAGCAATGCATTTATACATACATATATATTTTTTTATTCTTGTGTAAATTTTGCAACAAAGTGATTTTTTTTGTAAGAAGTTTCTTTCCTGTTAACGATTTCTGTTTATGGAGTAACAAGTTTTTTTTTGCACAAAAGTAGTTGGTTTTGACGTATCTTGCGTAAAAAGTTTTGAATCAAAGATACAAGGTTAAGAACTTTTTTTGAGTACAATTTGCTTACTGACAGGTTCTTTAAAGTTTGTCTTACTATATGTTTAGATCTTTCATTGCTTTCTATATTATTTGTTTACAAAGTGTTTACGCACGGTAAGAAAAAAAGCAGAAGTGCCACAGTGGATGTAAACTGTTTTATGTTTAAAATTACCCGCACATTGCTTAACCACAGAAATTCTACCTAACTGTTTGAGAGGAAAAATAACCATTTTACTGATGATATAGAAATAGTTTAAAATTAGGCTGTAACATTTCTTGGAATGTAAGATGAGTGGGAATTTTCTGCTCTAACATTGTCTTGATAAGACATTTTTTACTAAAATCAGTAAAAAAAAATTAATGAAGAATATAGGATCATCACCTGTAAAATTCCTCTTTTTAACCCTGGATATATACACAAAAAAGTTATAAAGTAGATTAACATATCAGCATCTCTAATACAGACATCTTGATCAGACTTTTTAGAATTAGTTCATCTGATATTAAGATGCTTTTTGAGATCTATTGCAATGAAAAATCAAGTAGTGTTTGTTTTTAGTACATGTAGTTCTTGTTACTGCTGATACTTGTATACCTGTTACTTATGGAGATTCTGTTCAAGCAATATCTATTAATTACCAGGATTCTGTTGAAGCAATAACTGTTATTTACTGTATACAGAACCTGTTAACTCAAGGCATTTTGTTAATGAAATGAGTGCTACATGTATTCAGAAGGATACTGTTTGAAAATTGTGTGTTTTCCACAGGGATTCTCTCACATATGACTATACAGATAGGAAATATATTGCTATCATGGCTGTTATGAGTAGTTACTTTCGCAATGCACCATTCATTATTTAAATAACAGTAATCAATTACTGATACAAATAGAAAAATATATTGTTCAATGTAATGAAAAACTTTGTCGAAGCAAATCAGTTGCAGTGATGGTTTTTGCATTTGTTAAACAATAGCAAGTATATTAGATGAAATTGGAAAACAGAAAATTAAGTTACAATATTTAGTTATGAAGTTTATATTTAGCAGAATAAGTATATTTAAAGTAAATTTTCCCATACCTGAAAGCGAAATAAGACAAACCGTCATGGGTGAATAGCTTAATGGCTAACGTTCCCGGATTCTCTGAACACCATCAAACGTGCTGTTATTTGCAATGAATTCGGACATTTGCAATGTATTGTATCTATCGATATATGCAAACTGAACAAACCCCTTGCTTGTTTAAGGAGGGATAAACGCAATATAGTGTGTCCTAACAAAGTAATTGGCTGTTAGCATTATAAAATTAAAGGGTTGTCTTTTGAATGATCATTGCACAAACTAATATTAAAGCTCGAAACGACTTTGGGAAAATCTAATTCAAGAACTGAATGACCGCAAAAGAAATTTTGCCATCTACGGGCGAATCCTGTAAGTCACTCTCTGTCTCCCTGTATGACATAATTTCAAATTATTACAAATGGAAGCAATCATACAAGACAATAATACTACATCTTTGTAATTTTCATAGGAAACATATAACACAATGGAAGTATATATTTCTTCCTGGTTTATTCTTATTTCTTCCTATATGTAAATATCATACAATCGTCTGCGTCTGCGCCTTCTCACCTAAAGCTATATCTGACGGTGTATTACCTTATGGAACATTTCAAAAAATAAAGGAAACAAAAATCAGGGCCTCTTGCAACTTTTGCAAAGTTTATGTTTTATTATAATTACCTCACAGACTCAGTTCTGCTACAGTTCATAGATGCTTTTCATATATGAGTATCAAAACTACATTCAAGCGATTTGCACTTCTCAATCTCTGCTTTCACTTTTTCCACGCTATCACTCACTCTTTGCTTGATGACAGGGGACCTTTCTGCGGTCAAGAGTCCTTTTCGAAGGCCAGTGTGATGAACTTCTTTCTAAACAAATTCAATGCAATCAAACGGGAATGTCACAAAATACGCTAAAATGCAACCAGTTACCTATAAGGTTGACTATTGTGAAGGATTATCAGAATTACTCTTCATTCTTTATTTGAGAATGCTCTTTGAAATGTTGTCTTACTCTGTGTTAGCTGAGTACGATATCATTACATAGTCCATCAAGAAACTTTGTATTTTTTTTTTTTTTCACTTTGGACTATATAAAATTTAAGTGAAAGCAGGATTTTTTATATTGATTTCTCTGTGTATTTATAGGGCACCGACAGAGTAAGCAGTGTGTATTTGAAATTGCTGTTTATGTATACACACTATTTTGACATATATGCATATATCTTTCTAATTAAATTCAGTAAATGTATCAGTATTCAAATATTAATAAACTAACACTCGCATTCTTTGTCAATTACAAATTCTGTTGCCTTTGCAGAAAATGTGTATGTATAAAACAAGATCAGACTGCTACGAGAGTGGATTCTGGCTAAATTGTCTAAGAGTTTGTCAGATTTTATTTTAATCCGTCGGCATTAAATCGGCAATAAACTAACCGTTTATACCACTTATATTGCTATATTGGCACACGGGGAGTAAACCGTTACCTAATGATACCATCGTCTTATAACTTTGAGAAAGAATACTTTTAAAAACAAACATTGCTTGATCAGATGAAAATGCTTATAACAGGCCTTTTCAACTTTTTGATCGTGCTTTCTGTAACAGATCCTACTATTTGAGCCACATGCAAGTTGCCATTTGCATATCGTTTTAATACGGATATCTAAATTTTTCTGTTGATTAGTATGAAATTATAGTTATTAGAACCCAAAGCTTTATTGTGCTGAACAGACCATTAATTCATGATACATTTGAGCCATGCTCTTGCAAAAGGGGGTTTAATGCATCTCCGCGATGCATTATACCTTACAAGTCATCACATAATTTTGGATCCTATAATCCGTTTTTTCTAACAATCGACTGGATCTGGATTTAGAATGGTCCATTGAAAATGGACCAAAAGCAAAACGTTTCGGCCTAGGTCAGACTGCGCGGACTGCGGAGGCAGACCTGGGCGAATATTTTTTGCAAATGCACTAAACCCCTTTTTCACAGAGCATGGTTCATTTACTTGGTGGAGGAATATACATGTAACATTACTGTACATTTTTTACAGTCTCTATGACATAGTGTAGATTGTAATACATGTTGATGTTATATCCGTTACAGGGTTACACGTGCTCACAATTCCGTTGCAGTAAAAGGGCTATTTTTGTCCTTTGGAAATTCTGTCAAAGTAAAATGAATCTGACTGGAAGCCAAATTAGGCCAAACGACCGAAGAAACTGCAAAGTTACACTATGATATTACATTTCAACATACCCGTCCTGTAAAAGATCATTGCCAGTGCAGACCCTTGCTACATTAATGTCAACAGTAAATATTTGCTGAATAACCACAACATTTTATCGAGAGTAAACATTTGCTGGATAACCACAACATTGTACATAATTATCATTTTCTTTGTAAAAGAGGGATATTTAGTCATTATTTCCTGTAAAAAATGATATTTATACAATCTAGTACAACATACATGTACAAGAACATTTTTGATAAATGCAATTTGATACCTGTATATTGCAAACAAACCATGGTGATGTAAACAACCTATCGGCTCAATGGTTATCAGATGGGCATAATTAATATCTTCATGAGATTAAATTTGTATCTTTTTCATCATTATCTTTTTTGTGTGCAGTGTGTGCAATGTAGAGTCCATAAACAGAATTTCAGTATAAAAATTGTATCTTTTGTTGAAAGCATAAATGTTCCGGTTAGCGTATTCTGTATGCAACGTGCTGTATGACTTTAGTTTCTGATTTGCAACAAAATGAAACTTGCTCTAGCTGTACCGACAGGTTAAATATTTGTCCTAACAAAAACTGACTATGAATACTGCAGTCACTACAGACCAAATATTCTTTGTTTTTATCCATATTGCCAGGATCAACACTGTGAAATGTTCGTGTACGCTATTGAAATATTTAGATCGAATTAACCTTAAAGTTTTATGGGTTTTCTTCTGTCATTTGGCCTTATTTGGCTTTCCCGCAAGATGAAATTTTACTCTGACGGATTTTGTAATTGGCAAAAAAGCTTTTTTTCCTGCAACAGAAATGAAATTTTTAGGTAATACTGCGATAGGATTAAAAAAAAAAAAAAAAAAACATGTGGCACAATAGACATAATATTTATCCAGACATATTTTCAATGACCTAAGTGTATGAAAATGACATATCATTACTATGCCTACATATGTCACAGTCCGGGCGGGTTGCTCAGTTAGCGTATCCGATTTGTAACCTGGTGCTTGCGGGTTCAATACCCGGTTGCACCAAACTTTCTTTGGCGGCGATTTTTCTTATCTCACCTCTAATGTATGTGAAATAAGTAGTCAGTGGCCTGGAAAAAGGTTTTCAGTACTTGAGTTAGAATTCAAGGAAACACATGTGTAGGTGCTCTGACCGCTATGATATAACCTAAGCTGTTAAAATGGCGGTAAGCTCTACTACAAACAACCAAGAAAAACAGATATTGCAGGTGTATTATTTCATAGTGAAGTTGTTATCAGATGGAGTAGAAACAAGATACTGTATACTAACGTAGGATTAATGTCTTGCCGATTGATGTACATGTATTTATTAACCGATTTTAATGAAAACTTACTAACTACTTGCTACTAACTGAAAATCGATAACGGCTAAAATTCTATTTATATGAATAAGATTATGATTATGTTCACAATGCACTGAAATTGCAACTTTGGTATTAGATTTTTTTTTCTCGGCAAAGAGTTTTGCCAGACATCTCCGGAGATGAGTAACGGAGCACCAGTAATGTATTTGCAGCTTTAATGAAATACTGTCAAAAACGCTGCTAATGGTAGGCCTTATTAAAACATAAAGATAATTATAATCTATCAATTTTTATTTTGTTTTGGTACATTGTTTTGGAAGGGCTGTGAGGAGGTTTTGGACTAAAAGCTATAGGATTTGCTTAGAGCTCTTCAAGGGTAGGATAGGTTACATGCTTATCTTTGAATGACATGGGGTTATTTGCTATATTTCAAGAAGGTTTAAATATTTAGTTCAAGTCCCCTTGTCACACCAGCGCTTTCAGCTTTATTTTGACATTCTTTTATTCAGCAATACTGAAATTCAGGGACTTAGGTAAGCTGGAATTTGACCTGTTTTCTATTATATTGCACAATTGATTCAACACTGCATGGCTACGCAACTAATATTTCAACCGCATATTTCATTTTGTAGGTGCTATGTCCTCACAGTTGAAAAGAGTCATGAAGTTTGTGTTTACATGTATGTGGTTCACAGTATTCATTAAATCATGGAAGGATGTCTTTCCTCACCTACACAATAAAGACTATTCAAACTGACTGATTAACTTAGCATGTTTTGTCAATTTCTGTTAGGTTTAACTCTTTACCAAACCAACTCATGTATTTGAACCATGCTCTGGCAAAAGAGGCATAATGCATTTCTGTGATGCATTATACCAAGCAAGTCATCACATATTTATGGATCCATTAAAAACATTTTGTCTGTCTGTTGACTCACAGAAAAATGACTAAAAGCGAAAAAATCTGGCCCAGGTCAATCTGCGCATGCTGGCCTGGGTCGAAATTTTTCGCAGATGTGCTAAGCCCCTTTTCACAGAGCATGGCACATTAACAACCCTGAGGAAAATGGTTATAGAAAAAAATGTGGTGTTACATTGTCATTTGAGCGACATTTAATTTGTCGTCTGCAATTTATTCAATTTTGACTCGTCTGAAAATTTTGTTGTGTGGTAGAGAGTTATCATAAAACTTTAATAATACATTCATTGATATGAATTCTTACTTACTATTTTGGCAACCACAATGTATAGCTAGGTAATTCCGATCTAGGCATTACACAGTTACGTTTAGTAGTTTTGACAAGTGGTACTTTCTTGGTTTTTAGAACAATCCTTTTTAAATGCATGTTCAACTCCACAAAATTCATTCAGATATTCAAGCATGATTTTTATTTTGGCCTGTAGGATTATCAAGAAAGTAGATCAACAACAGAAACTACTAAAAAAAAGAAACAGTTGTGTAATGGAAGGGTGTTGGCCTCTCATGTTAGAGGTTTCGGAATTAATTACCCTGATGTGCGGGATCTTCTAACACATTAGCGCGAGTACCAGTTATATATATTCAAGGAAGCAACAATAGAGAGGAAGAATGATTAATAACAAAATACACATGAGCCATGCTCAGTGAAAAGAGGTTTAATGCATCTGAAATCAAGTATCGACCCAGGTCAGCCTACGCAATCTCGGCAATGTGACCTGGGTCGAAACGTTTTGCTTTTGGTAAATTTCCTGCATGTCAGTGGACCATTCTACCTTCGAGATTATTCGCTTGTTAGACAAAATAGATTTTTAGGACCCAGTAATATGATGACTTGCCAGGTATAATGTATTGCTTAAATGCATTCAATTCCCGTTGCCAGATTTGTGGCTCATTAATTGTGAATATTTTATCAGGGAATATTTATGAACAAGTTACGTTGCTATTTGACAAATGATAATAATAAGTGTTCATGTTCATTTAAAGCAGATCGATGCAGCCTTTTTTTTTTTTTTTTTAAATAAAATCGGCCAATGTGTTTTGCTAAATGTCTAAATGAGTTTGTTTTAAAGACTCTCAAATAAATGTATAAAACTTTTTTTTTCTTATTGATTTAATGTTTTAACGATTCTGAAAAGACGGCTATCGAAAACATTGTTGGAGAAATGGAAAATAGTGATAATCAGCAGTTTTTTTCCCTTTTTTCCATAGTATGTCTCACTCATTGACGTATAAATTCTGTCATTTGAGCTTCTTTTTTGTCAGCAAGTGCTTTCAAAATAGTCCAGAACATGCCAGCTGACCTTGGGCATTCCCTGTCATTACATGTGAAAACATCTGACAGAAAACAGCCTTGAAATCTGATAACGTGTGGCTTATTTACAGCCTAAATGAATGGATTAGGCATTTAACTCTTTTTTTCATCAATTATGTCTCAGAGGTCTCTCTTTAGGTCCCAAATACATGAATATTTTGTTTTGTCAAGAAAACACAATTTTATGCAAAACTTTGTTTCACATTACATGTATATTACAAAACATGTTTAGGTTATCGCTTATCAATTTCCTTGTGTAGTTGGCAAATCCAGAGATTGAAAATGGGTCATACCATTAAAGTGTGTTTAGCCAAGTAGGTTCAGTGTATTAATGAATCCTGCAGGATTATAAATGAACTATAAATCACTCCAATTTTTTTTATAAGATAATTTTATTTCGTATAGTTCATTCTTCAGTCTTTGAGGCGTAAGAATTTATACTACCTCTTATGATTTGGATGTCTTCGGATAAGAAATGAACTCCAAATAAAGATATTTCAAGATAAATTTTGCTCGATCTCAATTCTCAGATTTGTTTTAATGTACTTTCCAGACAACTTGTTTATTATCGTTATATTTTTCAAATATTATAAATTTTCTATTTGTATTTCAGTGGGACAGCTGGAAAGAATTTGAATACAATCAAATCATTGAGAGTACTTCGTGTGTTGCGTCCATTGAAAACCATTAATCGTGTGCCGAAACTGAAGGTGACGTATCTATTTACAAGATTTATATTCACTAATATCAAAATGATAAAACTTAAACTCAGGATGATTTTAGGTCGTTACATTTTAAAACAGATTTGCAGCAATAATGAGTGAAATATTTAACTTTCTGTGTGTAGGAATAAATGAATCTTATCCCGGCTGTCAAAACTGATTTTTTTGCACATTGGTTCAATGTTCTTTTTTCTGCTGGATAATGTCACAGTAAAAACAAGAAAAAATATTTGGCCATGTTCATGATGTACTTTTATTGCAAAACAGAGGTGAAATGGAACATTCAAGAAGATTGTGAACTTATATTATCCCACATGAAATTGTAAGTTTAACCATACTTTTTTAGAATAAAATTCACTTTGAAATATCGATAATCTTTCAAACTTTATACTGCTAGATAAATGTATATTTCTAGCCAATGGTATAGTATGAAAATGACTCTTTTCATAACCAGGAAAATCCTGTTATATTGGACAGTGTATATCAAAAATCAAACTGCATATTCTGTGTTACCTGATCTTGATATATTCTGTCTCCAAAAGCGCATTGAGTCTCGTAAAGCAGAATGAGGGTCGTATGCAATGAAATATTTGTTTTGATAATTTACCTCCCTTTTATTTGTTACAGGCTGTATTTGAATGTGTGGTCAACTCATTGAAGAATGTATCCAATATTCTAATCGTGTATGCGTGGTTTCAATTTATTTTTGCCGTGATAGCTGTACAATTATTTAAGGGGAAGTTTTTCTACTGCACTGATGAATCGAAGGAAACAAGAGACGAATGCAAGTAAGCAAACAGCGTCAAGTGACAATTCATGTACATTATTTGTGGAGATTTGAAAGTCATTACTGATCTGGATCTAAACTATCCACATAAGCAACTTTAAGTTCTACAATTAAAGGTTTAGAATTTAATTGCTCTCTCTCATACGGACCTTTCCAGTATGACGTATCTTATCTCTTTACCAAGCAATCCCAACTTGTAACGGCCCTAACGAAAATATTGTTTGAAACTGTGTGCTAGGAACGTAGATGTCACGATTTCGTAACGCAAGTGATTTACTACTTAGATTCGACTGTATTTCAAGGATGATTGGGTAAATTTGTCAGAATGCTACTATTTCTTTTTGTTTATGACTAATTTTACGTAAATCCTTTCGGCACCATAGGCCAAAAAAAAAAAAAATGGGTTTTTGCGAATGGTATAAATCAAGATCAGACTGCACAGAATGTGCAGTCTGATCTTGGATCTATGCCGCCCGCTTGATTAGTCATGCATATAAAAATTAATATCTTTTCGAGATTTAGTTGATTGTATTCTCAGCCTTCTAAAGAGATCAAGTTTACACGTATATATTTGGCTGTAATCAGATCAGTTCGAAATGTCTCACCGCAGAGGCTTGAAAGGTTGTATTTGTATCAAAAAGAGTTTAGATGATAGGTTTGAGTTGTGTTCTGGCGAAAGGGGGTTTAATGCATCTCCTTAATGCATTATTCCAACAAAAGTCATTAGATAATTATGGATGTATAAAATACATTTATTTTAACAGTCGAGTGAATCTTGAGGTAGGATTGTGCTTTGACATGTAGAAAATTTACAAATAGCGAAAAATACTGCGCAGGCTGACATGAGTCGACGCTTTTGCCGATTCATATACAGAGATCAGTGATTCCTAGCCCAGTGAAATTAAGGAAACAATTATGTCTGGCTTTGGCAAGAATCTTTACCTCCATGTTAAATTTCAACAAGACGCCTAACCCTTTTCCAAACGACAGATTTTCGACTCCTTCAAATTCAGAACAACTGCACCCGGTAAATTCAAAATCGGTACAAAGTTGATACAAAATTGGGTCTAATAGAGTAGAAAACAATGTGGGAAAAGGAGAAAATGCTGGTTACCAGCATTTTCTCCTTTTCCCACAATGCTTTCAAAAGCCTTCTTTCCCGGAGCCATAAAAACAAAGGGTGAAAAAAAGCTTTTTTGCAGGGGTCAATACTTTACATATGAGGACGGTCCAGACGCCCCAAAGGTTGCCAACAGAGAGTGGTTACGACAAGACTTTCATTACGACAACACCATGTATGCAATGCTTACTTTGTTCACAGTCACCACTGGGGAAGGATGGCCAAAGTATGTTCTAGAAGCCTAAGTTTGTCATTTATTGTTTTTTTTTGCTGGGCTCTACGACGGTCCCTATCTATGAGATGTTATAAGTTTCGTGCTAATTTGTGAGTTCGTGCATCAGTCACCATTTATGATTTCTTTTTTCATGGTGGTACATTAGTCTTCTCAAGATATGTTATTAATACTTTCTGGTAGTGCATCATTCTCCTCTTCTAGGAGGACATCTGTGACACTGGAAGAGTTCAAACCCATACTGGCCTCGGAAATGCCTGTTTGTAAGGAGTAGGAAAATGGCCTTGTGTAAGATATGCCATTTAACGGAAACTTAGGGGAGCTACCTAGGACCATTCTCTATGCATCTCCCCAGTAGCTCTTTAGCAGCTTAAGGCTATCCCAAGAAACCATCAGGATGTCCCAATTATGAATTCACCATTATGAATCAGTAATTCACGGCTCTGGTATACATGTCTTCCTATTAATACTGGTAAGATAAAGCCCATCCTTTATCTTTGAAGTGTGTTTAAAGAAAACAAAATTTTGTCAGCCATCTTGAGAAATTTTGATTGTATGTGTATGTTTTTATTTTACAGCATCCTAAAACATTCAATGGACTCTACATATGTGGACCAGGGGCCAAGGCCTAATTACAGTATGGAGATGTCCATATTCTATGTCGTGTTTTTCATTGTATTTCCCTTCTTCTTTGTGAATATATTCGTGGCTTTGATTATCATCACATTCCAAGAGCAAGGCGAGAGTGATTTAGGGGACCAAGATCTGGATAAAAACCAGGTAAGTAGAATCTTTTAAGTCTAACCCCTTACCGTGCGACAAAATTTTAGACTTGTCCAAACCCATAATATATGCAGACGCCAAATTAAATCTGGCTATAATAGTGGGAGTTATCTTTGGTACGGTTGAAAATATTGTGGGAAAAGGAAAAACATGATGGTTACTAGCATTTTCTCCTTTTCCCACAATGTTTTCAAAAAGTCTTCTTCCTCAAAGTCGTTAAGAGTCGAAATTGTGTGGTAAATGGTAAGTGGCTCTTTCCACGATGTATTTTAAAAGCTTTCAATAGCAAGGGATGTAGAAGGACGTATCTATATGATAATTGGGGGAGGGGGTTTACCAGTTGGCCCATCAAACCAAAGCTCTCACCCTCCAACAGTGTAGCATCAATTCCTCTGTAGTCATTTCTTTTCACCATTTTTGTTTTTATCCCTAAAGCGCATTTTACAACTAAAGTTGCTTTTGGGGCCAGTGCTGATCAGGATTAGTCTGCACAAAACGTGCGGTTTGATTTTCGATCTACACTGTCCGTTTTGCTAAGACATTCTGGCCAAAGGCAGACTTGAAAAAAATCTGGATTACCTGCCTGTAACACTACGTTATCGGGTCAAGCAAAGCCAATAATGGCACCTCCACGGCGGCTTAAAGCGTAGCCGTATATGTTTTTCTGTTTTCCCAATTTCATATGATCCAGTTTGATTAATGAATAAAATGAGATAAATCTTGTTTAAAACACATTTCCGAATCTGAAACGTGCTGTTAGGGTATGATTTTGATATAAATTTAACTATGAATCATTTTTAAAAGTAGACCGACTTTCGGACGTTATATAGGTCCACTGACATTTCAGATACTCTAAATATTTTTGATATGTAGTCTTTCTCCCTAAATAAGTACGATCATTAAAAAAAAATCACTGCCATTACTTTATTGCAACCAATCTGTTTCCAATTCAGCATACAGTCGTCTGCTTTAATCATGTAAAATAACAATATCCCGTTATCCCTGCATATTACCTACGGGAACCGCCATTATTACGGCGGGGTACCGGACTAAACTCGAAATAGCATATATTTGGCTATTAGTAAGTAAGTGCCTTTTAGGCACAGAGGTTGTCGGATTTGTATTTAGCAAGCACAGGTTCAATCCTTTCTGGCAACGATAATGACGGTGGGGTGTATATTGACAAGATACCGCAAAGCCTCATTCCTGCACTTGTATATATAATAAATAATAATTGAACCATGCTCTGTAAAAGGGGGATTTAATGCATCTGCAGGCTGGCCTGGGTCAATACTTGTTGCTATTGGTAAATGCTCTGCATGTCCAAGGACCATTCTACGTCAGGATATAGCCGGTTGTAAGACAAAAAGGATTTTATAGATCCTTAATTATGTGATTACTTGTTTGGTATAATGTAGCACTGAGATGTATTGAATCCCCTTTTCACAGGGCATGGCTAAATTATTATTATGCCATGATTTAATGTTTGAAAGTGTGATAAAACCTATTAAAACATAGAAATGGTGATAGTAATGGCTCCAATTGTGGGGTTTAGGGGCGAGCATCTTGACCAGTTTGTCGCTGTTATAATAAAGTGTGCTGGGCCATGTAGCTCAGTTGATGACATACATTGCTAAAACCAAGAAGTCTTTGGTTTGAGTTCCCAGCACGACAAATTTCTTTCCAAGGACTGATGATAGTCATTACAACAGAATTCATTCTTCTCTTATCGCTGATCATAGTTTCGACATGGACATATGGGAAAGTCATGACTTGGGGAATATTGTGCAAAGTACTGGTAAAAGAAACTCCAGGAAATCATGGATGTGTGTATTTGCCACTTTGATATAACTGAAAATATGTTGAAAACGACATTAAACACAATGGAAACCATACAAAAAGGAAAATGAGGTAACTGGCAAAGTATCTGTACCGATTGAAACTGTTAGATTGTAGATATGGCATGTAGTTTTAGATTTTAATCACTTGTTACACAGACAGTGTTGATATAGTCAAACATACGAAAGACGAAATTTCAGAAGTCATGTGTCAGTCCTCAGAAGTGAAAAACGAATTAGAATAAGTTAAAACACATTTAAATGGCATGAAACGAAGGACAAATAATGAAATGGATGCACATTTTTTTCAGAAACAATGTATAGATTTCACCGTCAACGCAAAACCACTTTGCCGTTTCATGCCAAAGACGAAAGGTTCATTCAAATACAGAATCTGGAAGCTGGTTGTCTCACCAAAGTTTGAATATTTTGTTATGATACTTATAACTCTCAATACCATAGTACTGATGATGAAGGTGAGTTGAGTTGGGTTTTTTTCTATTCGAAGCTTAAGTCTTTACAAAACGACAACATCTTTAACTAGACGAAACTGGGAGCATCTTCACTATAAATTAAAAAAAAAAAAAAAAACTAGTGCAAATAAATTATCCATAGATTACTGATAGGGTAGAAAACATTGTGGGAAAAGGAGAAAATGCTCCTTTTTCAATTATTTTTTTTTCAAAAGCCTCTTTTCGCTCAGGATCGTTGAAACTCGGGATTGTGTAGTAAAGGGTTAAATATTCTACGCCGCCTGTTACAGATATTTTTGCAGATAGTGAAGATCAAGATCAGACTGTGCAGAAAAATGCAATCGAACCTTTATAAAAATAGTCCGATACTTTGAAATATTTTCTTGCAAGGATCAAGCTTTCAGAATGCATTTTTTGCTTTTTTGTTCCTAGCTAAATAATTTTCTTGAAAGATACATCCTTACAGCCAGAGAGAAAAAAACGCTTTCAAATTAATAGACTGTAGAATGTTTTAGAATTTAGTCAGCTGTCTAAATAAAGATAAATTACCGATAAATATTGTGTAAGGGATAAATACATATATAGGAAATATTCGATTTAAAGCTAGAAACGTCACAACAGTGATTTCTTTGATCCCCCCCCCCCCCCCAAGAAAATGAAATGCATCTTCTATCAGTCGTAATCTATGCAACGTTGTAGCCGTCAGGGGCAATATTTTGTATGAAGAAACAAGAATTATTAAGGTTTGATGAAATAAAGATGAACTGAGTTAAAATAGGCAGAAAACGAGTGTAGATGTGTCTTTAATTATCTTGCACCAAGGACCTGTTTACAACTTACGGATCCATTTTTATAAAACTAGACGTCATACCCATCTGATTTTGCGGTGAAAGTCAAATCATTAGTTCAGATAATTAAAAATGTGGAATCGAAACTTGAAGATTACTCAGAGAAAGGCAGGAAAGTTTTAAACGCTTTACAGACAAAAGTTTAGACAGATCCAAATTGAAAGCACGTGAGACGACAAATCAAACGTTGCTTAAAGCAAGGTATTTGTTTTTGATAGGGTCGTAAACATTGAGGGAAAAGAAAAAATGCTGGTGACCAGCCCTTTTTCCGTTGCCTGCAAAGTTTTCAAAAGCCTTTTCCCTCAACGTCGCTGAAACTCGGGATGGTTTGGTAAAGGATTAAAGCCAAGAAATTACTCCATTAGATCTCTGAAATTACATTAAAATTTATGTAACGTTGACATTGTATATCCAGCTAAACTTTGCATAGAATAAGTTTTATTAGAGCTACCAATAGTGCATTTCATTTTCTCTGAGCCGGTAGTAACCAATCATGCTCAATAACATTTTCAATCTATTTCTCAACACTTTTCTAAATATCAATGTAACACATTTTTTGATTGCCAGAACCAAAAAGTTTACCCAATCAAAATTTGAATTACTAACTACAGTGGGAATTAGACTGTAAATTGGAAAGGTTCTTTTAGATAGTAGATAAAGATCATTCTGTATGCAGTAGCAAGATGATCTTCGTCTACATTTTTTAACCCTTTACCACATAACTCCATATTTTAAGACAAGGGGTAGAAGCTTTTGAAAACATGGTGAGAAAACGAGAAAATACTGTATTTTCCCACTTTCCTGTTATGTTTTATACTCTATATGAGAATTAAAGTTCAAAGGAAGCATCATGTAAATTGTCGTCTGCAGATTTTTGAATTGGAAGAGTCTAATATTTAGCGTTTAGGAAAAGGTAAAGATCTAAATGATAATTAAAGGTCTGCGATATTTATGTAAAACTAATGGAATCTAAACACGTTATGATTCCTCTAGTAGTCTGAATTAAGCAAAATTATTTCAGTATGGTTTATATAATATTTGAAGGTTTTTAAATTTTGCTTTCATGAAATACATGTATATATTTTGTATTTTTTTTTATATATATATTTTGATAACTTAATAGAAAAAGCAAAAACAAAGAGAAAAGTTTTTTTTTCCCATTTTGCGAATGACTAATTCCGTTTAAGAGCAGACTTTTTTTTTTGAAAATATTGATTTTGGATAAGTCGTTCTTTTGTCACAATTATGTAGTTATACACCTTAAAGTTTATTGATGTACATATTTACATAGTTTTTTTCTGGAAGGTTAATGTGCAAGTATTGTAGCAGGTAACTAGATAATAATATTTGTAGATACATGTATCAGATTTTGTATATGAAACGCTCTGGTTAGATGCTAATGGTTGCGAAACATGACTAGGGCTGGTTTAGATGCATACGCTGTTGGGCATTATTCCTCATTTCTACCTCTGATTGAGCCCTGCGTGGCCCAGTGGTAAAGCATAGGACTCGTAACCTATAGGCCCCGGTTTCGAACTTCACTTGAGGCACAAGGTTTTTCGCGGAATGCCCTTTGGCAAAATACTTCAGAGCCCTAGCCAAGTTCTCATGAAACTGAGGACGTATAGGAATCTGTGAGCTGTCGCAGTGATACGACTGAAAAAATTTTGAAAGCGGCGCAAAACTCCATTCAATCAATCTGTCAATAAATCAATCATTTCTATCTCTGGAAGAGGATCTAAAAGCATTGATAACTACAAAGGTAGTGTGATATGACTAAAATACTGTTGAAAATGTTAAAATTATTATGAGCCTTGCTCTGGCAAAATGGGGTTTAATGCATTTGCGTGATTCATTGTTCCAAGCGAGTTATCACATAATTATGGATCCATAAAAGCCATTTTGTCTAACAACCGTCTGAATCACGAGGTAGAGTGGTCCTTGGTGATGCAAAAAGTTAACCAACGCAAAAAGTTTCGACCAAGGTCAACCTGCGCGGACTACACAGGCGGACTCTGATCGATACTAATTGCAGATCCCTTTCACAGAGCGTTGCCAAATGCATTAACCCTTTACAAGTTTTTTTCTGAGTTTTTACGACCCTGAGAAAAAAGGCTTTCTAAACGTTTATTGGAACAGGAGGAAATGTCAGTCACTGGCATTTCCCCCTTTTTGTTTCCACTATGTTTTTTTTTTATTCTATGAAAGAAAAATCACAACCTCCGAGTTATATATAATGTGGTAAATTATGTCTTTTGATATACCTAAGCCTAATTTTTTTCGTCTGTTCAGAGTTACATGTAAATCAGATATATGGTTTGCCAGTGATGCCTTAACTCTTCAGCAGACTACAAAATTTTAGACTTGTCCAGATTGAAAGTCCTTGCAGGCAACGAAGAGACTGTGATTCAAATGATGTGTACAAACGTACAAATGTGGTTCAAATGAAAGTATACAAAACGTTGTGGGAATAGGAGAAAATTCCAGCATTCTTTCCTTGTCTCTTTTTGTTTTCACATCCATTTTTTTCTCATGGTCGTTAAAACTCGGGATTTTGTTGTAATGGCTTAAAATGTTATTACATGCGCCATATGTAATATACGATGATGTTTGATTATATTTCATATGTGTTTACTACATGTACACTGATCACCATTTTGATACATTTATCCAGTATTACAATGAACCAGAGGAATATAAAGAAATCTTAAAATACATCAATATGGGCTTCACAATTATGTTCACCATAGAATGTGTCTTAAAGTTACTTGGGTTTGGAAGGGTGAGGACACATTCCATTACGACACCAGTTCCACACGTTTAGAGTTTTTTTCTACTCTTGAGAGAAACTTGTATTGCTTGTCAAATACGGTAAAATACATTGTACATTTTTAAAGATGCCCAATATTTTCAACTAAACGAAGTTTGGTATCTACACTAGAAACGAAAAAAATAGGCATTAACAGACGAAGAAAACACTTAGGAAGCAAAGTATAATAAGCTCGAAGAAGACAGACTTGTCATCATAATTTGTATAGACTTCGGTCCGTACAATAAAACGATATTGGACAAGTTGACCACTATAAATTTTAACTTCTGTGGACAAAAGGTTTACGCTTTTTTTGGCTGGAAACATGGTGTACTTTAGTTACAATGTCGATCAAGATTATACAGCTAAGAACTTGCGGTTTGACCTTTAGCATACAAGTCGGACATCTTGTAAGATGTTTCAACCAAAGTACACCTAGTAAGAAATTATGGTAATTTACAAATATAAATATTTCTTAAACGTTTTATTGAAATCATTTTATTTGTAATTGATAAGCTTACTAATTTCTCTCAAGGTTTTGGGTTCATGGGCACTTTCTTTGAGTTCTGGTGCACTTATGAACTTGTACTATATTGTTGAAGAACTTCATAGATTCTGGATGTCTCTGGTTTTGTTTGCTCTAGATAAATCTCCATTCCTGTAACAATTCTGTTACAAATAGAACACAGACCTTTGCAAGAGTCAAGATGTTTTATGACAAATTCAGCATTTCTGTCTTCATTAAAATCATTGGGAATCAAAACTGGATACTAAACCGAACATTGACTCTGGGTGTTTTAAAAATTGCCTGCTTTATTGGAATATTCTTTTAACATGAAATAGAAATTATTTTCAATAATGTTTATGATTAGAAGACTGATACAGTGGGACATATCCAGACTCTACTGATGTTTGTATTACCTAAATATACTCAACTTTTTACTAATGGATGCATTATTTGTATAGGCTCGGGTTTGATATAGCATTTGTGGAATGGGGATGAGTGAATGAATAGATTTAGAGTTGGTTTTCACAAAGTAACATCATTGATGGATTTTAAATGGTACATATGAGCCGCGCCCCGGTAGAAAAGGGTATTTAATGCATCTCCATGATACATCATACCAAGCTAGTCATCATATAACCATTGATCCATGAAATCGATTTTGTCTCACAATCCACTGAATTATGCGGTAGAATGTCCTTGGACATATCGAAAATTTACCAGAAGCAAAGAATTTCGACACAGGTCAGCCTGCTTGGACTGCGTAGGCTGATCTAAGTCGATACTTTTTGTAGATGCATTAAAACCCCTTTTCAAACAGCGTCGCTCATATGTCTCTTTTGAGGAAAAGATATTATAATGCCATTTCATAATATATAAACATTACCACATTCGTTTCAAATCCTGTATTCAATTAAATCCTGAGACAAATTTGCTTAACAACTTTGAAAATATCTTTCTAAAAGAGTGATTGATATATATCTGGAAAAGTGAAAATTGTGTGGCATTGATCTTCGAGATGTTCCTCCTGATAGTGGAAGTAAACATTTCATTTATAAAGCAAGGCAAAGGTTAATCAATATATCATTATGTCAATCAGCAATGATGTTTCTTTAGTTGGAGAGTAGACGGTGCATTGTTTCTGCCAATCAATCTAAATTCAGTTACTAATTATTAAACTGTGTTATTGCATAGGAGTCATGTTCAGGCATGAGCGAGTTTAATGTATCTCTGTGATGCACTTCGCCAAGCAAGTCATCACAATGTGATAGATCCAAAGAATCCATTTTGTTTGGCAAGTGGCTGAATCCTGTGGCAGAATGGTTTTTAGACACGCAGAAATTGACCAAGAGCGGATTGCGCAGGGTGACCTGGGTCGATCTTATTTTCTCTATGCATTAAGTCCCCCTTTCACTCAATATTGCTCATGTATACCTCAAACAAGTCCGTTCAATATCAAATTACGAGTGCGGCCAATATCAGCAAACTCAGCCAATACGAGAAACAATCAGCCAGTACGAATGGGTTTATATCAACAAATTCCGACCGTTAATAATTAGCATTGTCATTAATCAAATACTTTCGTATCGGCCGAGTTACAGCTGCAAGGCCCCCGGTTAACACTGTAGATCACGGACCTGTAACTCGGTCAATATGAAATTACTTGATTAATAAAACTATATAATCATTCTGACTTCCAATGATACAGTATTATCATTCTGACTTCCAAAACTACCATTTACAATTAGAATATTTGGAAATACTGACCTTTGCATTTATGTAACTTGACCTTCTAGACTAACTGCAAGGTGTGACTAATGATTTGCGCTGATCTACTCTCGATTACCCTTTGTTTTTCATTGCTTGCACAGTGATTGGTAAAAACCATTTTGTTGCCAACTAGAATTATTTTATCCTGGAAGAGATAGCAATATTAAATTCAGCTACAAGCTACAAAGAGAAGAAGTATTTACTATACATGTTCACCAAATTTCTCTATAACACAAAGATAGTATTTATAGAAAATTCCATGTTAGCTACAAAACCGTATTTTATCGTAACAATATGTATAGATAATTGGAAAATGACCATGCGCAGCCATTTTGTTTTCATTGGAATCTATACAGTTTTGGAATCCGTCTTGTGAAATTAACAGATTCATGTCAAAAAATAGTTTTAAGCATATTTGATATTACTTCGCTCTTCCTACATAAAATTTGTAATTATACTAAAGTGGGGAAAAACTCAAAAGGGGTGATGTTATATCATTCTTGATGATATTTGATTGGCAACAAACTGTTCTTTTACTTTTCAGTGTTTTAAGTAAAACATATGGTCAAAGTAGTTGTGCAACCAAACAGGCAACAGACACATTAATTATAATAGACAATGTTTTTCAAAATGCTTTTCATAGGATCAACTTTACATCAACCGATTCGCTACTTTTGACGGACCGCCATAATTGTTTGTAAAACTCATCACTGGATACATTCTTTATTTTAACTACACTGTATAGATTTGGGTCTATGTCGAAACTTGAAATGTATTCTACCTTTTTAATGCTTTCCGAATGATACTTCAGGAAAAATAAATGCATCGCTATCGGAGTGAGCTGTGTTTTTGTTCAAATATTACTAAGCCTTCTGTCCAAAAGTTCCAGCTTTGAGATTGCCTACTGTGTGTGTTCGAATATAAATCAATAACACAATATATATGTGGGAATGAATATTTCTACTGATTCTGTACCTAAGGCTTATCATTATGAAGTATTTGAAAAGGAAAGAGTTAAAAATGTTGCCTGATACTGAAAAGAATGAATATGCAAGTACTTTGACCAGTTTTTCTTTCACCATTTTCTCTCCACAATTACCTAATCATCTTTATTGTTTTTTTCTATGCAATGCATCAGTTCAATAATCAACAAGAGTTTGAGGAAAGAATGAATACAGGCCAGGGCAATGCCAACATCCAAGAGGCTTCTTACTATGACAGAGTTCTTATCTGTATTAACATAGTGTTCACTGTACTCTTCACGATAGAGTGTATACTAAAATTTTTGGCATTCGGAATTAAGGTTTGCATTTTTTAAATTCATATCCATGTGTTTTTGTGGATGTATAAACCTCTATAGTGTATAAGTTTTCCCACAGCAGTTGCGGTAGTTACTGGATATTTACCTCTTGTATGATCTGTTTGTTCTTTTTTTTTTCAATCTCATTACCTCCTTAAACAAAGTTGTAGCAGATGATTTGTGCTTTTATACGTATGAAATATGGCCGGTTGACAAACAATAAGGCTTAGAATATAAGAAAAACAATGCTGCACAAGGAGAAAAAATGCACCTATGTGGAATTTCTCCTTGTTCATGAAAGTGGTCTGCTGCAGTGTAAGAGTTGTTGTCAGGAAGTAATGTGTTAACTGCTAGGTTGCCAATTAAAAGGAAATAACATTTTCAGGTTGCAGAAAAAAAAAAAAAAAAAATCCCCTTTTCTTTTTCAAATTTAAGATTTACTACATTTTGACAAGAACGGAATCTGACAGCTTAGGTTCAAGATCAGACTGCATGTTTGGAACAGTCCGACCTTTGATGAGAAATGTTCGTTAACCTATCCTGATTAGTCTTTGCATTCCACTGATTGAATTATTGTCGGCTAAATTAAAACATAGAGCTAATGTATCTTATCAAAAACTGCAAAAATGTAGCTAATGTATGTTATCAAAAACTGGCAAAAATGTAGCGTAAGATTATGGCAATTCTATAACTTTATCATTTTTGTAATTCTTACATTAAATGATAAGTCTGGTTCTCATATTTCTATTTCCTTTTTATCTTTATTTTAGAGAAAAGTAACATTTTTTTTTCTCTTTTCTTTGCTTTTGCTCAAAATGGGCAAAATTCACTTTGTCTTTGTTATTCCTGTAATTGATGCTTAAAATTATTAATATTAGTGTGTTAAAGATTTTAATGAAATTCAAAACACATTAAAAAAAAAAAACTTCTTTTTTGCACAAAGCTATAGAATCACAGTATGACTACTGCAATTTATTTTATCTAGATATCAGACACCCGAGCGCTATTATTTCACATTTTTGCACCAAATAGTATACAATAAGTAGAACTTTATTTTGAACCTGTTTGGCTACGACCTGGCTTTGAACAGCACAGCAACACCATCCTCCATGCACCAGAACAAAGCTTAGGTTGCACATTTAATAGTTGTGTTGCAGGATGACTTACTGACGGCTGCATAACATGTTTCATTTCCATTGATACCTAGTTCAAGGTTCTATAGTCATACAAACTATGCTTTTGTTCTCAACTCTCTTTTTGAGGAGATAATTCAGAATTTTGTTTAGGAATTAAAATTCACTTTGATTTTTGTAAAGTTTGAAGATAATAGAAAATTATTAT
This sequence comes from Tridacna gigas, assembly GCA_945859785.2. Taxonomy (NCBI): domain Eukaryota; kingdom Metazoa; phylum Mollusca; class Bivalvia; order Cardiida; family Cardiidae; genus Tridacna; species Tridacna gigas. Next base: position 11,753,607 of record OX244028.2, read on the forward strand.
AAGGTACATTTTGTTATAAATATGTTCATTGTACTGAAAGTATCTGTAGCACTCAACATGAGATCAGTCTGTGTCCTTTCTGTTCCATATTATTATAAACTTTTTTTTTTTTTCATTGTTTGGAGAACTATTCGAGATTTAATTCAAAAGCTCGTACTTCAGTTTCAGATGTATCAATGTATACTCAAAAGAATAAAAATGGAAAATGTAAACCTTAACATTCATCTTCGTGTAAAACATCAAGACAGAAATTTGAGGAAAGACAATATATAAAAAAACATTTGTTTTAATACAAGAAACATTCAGGAAAAGTAGAAATTCTTCAAATACTTTAGAAATCTCTAATTGTTTGAGTACCTGGATATACTTCACGATATTGTTTAATTTTGGAGAAATTGAATAATTGTTTATATGTACAGTTCATGTGCAGTGAAGCTATGTGGTACTTTCCTCAGTCTCGTGGACCCAAGCTTTTGTCTAATGTTGTGGTTTTTCATGTCATATCAGATTTTTTGCTGTCTTATAGAATTACTTGCATGTTTATGTGCTTGGTACATGGCCCTGTGTAGCTTCTATCTTTCCATGATAAAGATTTTCTTCGCTATGCCACTTTTTAATTACATTGTTTTTGCGAAAATAACAGTATATGGAACTCCATTCTAAAGTAATGAGCTACGTGTATTTGTTTCAATGAAGACCTGTTGGTCAACCCCCGCAGTGCTAAGAACATCTGTAGTTTCTTTGATCCATCCTTACAATACCATGTTGAACAACCCTGAAGAAGAAGGATTTTGAAACATTGTTAAAAGAGAAAATACATGCAATCAACGTTTTCTACCCCACCAAAGTCAAATCCCATCGTCTGAGACTGTCTGCAAAAGTTGCGATTTGAAAAAGTCCACAAATTTTCATTACATAAAATACTCAACAGACTGAAGATAAGGATGAAATTAGATAATGTATCCTGTTTGGTCTTGTAAGTTATATTATACATTGTCAGTTAATTTGTGAAAGTGTCTGGAGAAAAACATCATGGAAATTTTAATCAAATCATACGAAATGGTTATTGGATTCTATGCAGATATGCAAAGGTTTACAACCAAAGTTTGTTAATTATGCATTTATTATCCCCTCGTCTTCGGCAGTGGATATAGTTTTTGTATTGTGCGCCTGTCCCTCTGTCCGTTCGTCCGTCCGTCCGTCCGTACAGATATCTTATATAATCATTGGCGAAATTTGATGAAACCTCATACATATGTTCCTGATGATAGTCCGCTTTTATATATATATATATGCCTTGTCATGGAGTCATGCAAAAGGTGGCTTGGTGTATATTTCCATCATGGACCAATATCTCTTTAACTACAGGACAAAATTTATATCTTCTATAGTCCTTGACAAAATTTGATAAAACTTTATACGTGTGTTCCTTATGATACTCGACCGATATACCTTTGTTTATTTATTTATTATTTATGGATTTAATGCCGTGTGATGGAAAGGATTTAATGCCGTGTGATGGAAAAAGGGGACTTGATGTATATTTCCATCATGGACTAATATCTCTGTAACTACTGGACAAAATTTTATGAAGCTTCATATTTATATTGTTTATCCTGAGCCACAGACAATCATTTCTTTTTTTTAATGTCATACCAAGGAAAAGGAGGGCTTAATTTCTAATTTCATTATAGACCAATAACCGGCCATTCGTTTGTCCGTCCATCAGGACAGATATTTTCTAAAATCCCTGTCGAAAGTTGATGAAACTACATACATGTGTTCTTCATGATAATCTGCCGATATAATTTTTTTTTCATTCATTGCCCTGTCATGGAAAAAAGGGGTTTGATGTATATTTTCATTATGTATCAATATCACTTTAACTATTGGACACAGTTTTAAGAAACTTAATATTTATATTGTTTATCATAAGCCACGGGACAATCATTACTTGTTTTAATTGAATGAAATGCCACGTAATTGAAAAAGGATGCTTACTGTGTATAATTTCATCACGGACCTATAGCCGTCTGTTCGTCTCTTCGTCCGGACTGACATCTTCTAAAATCATTCACGAAAATTGATGAAACTTCATACATGTGTTCCTTATGTTATTGCGCCATTTTTTTTTTTTTTTTTTTTTTTTTAATGCCGTGTCATGGAAAAAGGGGGCTTGATGTATATTTCCAGTATGTACCAATATCTCTTTAGCTACTGGACAAAGTTTAATGAAACTTGATACTCATACTGTTTATCATAAGCACAGACAATCATTGTTTGTCTTTCTTTAATGCCATGTAACTGAAAAAGGGGGATTACTTTATAATTTTATTATGGACCTATAACAAAAAGGCCACCTGTATATGCAAAACACAATACCATTTACATGTTTCTATCAAAAAAGGTCTTTTTCGGCGGGGGATATCATTTCAACGAAATAACCTGTTTAGTCAGTGTTAATTTGACAAGGCAATAGAATTGACTGTACTTTTGTTGTTGTTGTAATTCTCCTTTCATATACAACCTGCACATCATATCGCCTATATTAACAACGGCTTGCCTTAAAGAATACTGCCTTTTTATATGATGCCTGCAAAACGACGAATCTGAATGCAGTCATTGGGACACCATCTTTGCTCTATGTCCAACACAGCCATTAAGTTGTGCTCGGAAGAAAGATCCACATTTCTAGAGCACGATACTGCTATTATACATGTAATAAAGAACTGTAAAGTTAGTGAACTGGCTTATATGTTGTTGTAGTGCAGTGCTACCGAAATAGATCTATCAAAACATCTGCTGGTAGCTTATGCGTGGTTATGATAGTTTGAAAAAAAGTTTTACTATATTTTCTTTAACGAGATTGAAATACAGAATCGTATAAATTTAAAACGATTTAAAGTCATTAATTATGTCATTGTCTTTTAAAGACGTAATGTATTTGCAGACCACTGATGCAACAGCCTAGAAGACATTTTAACACTATTCTCTTACAGAAAGAAGAGTGTCTATGACACTATTATGAGGCTGTGTTCTGTTTATTGTTGTCACTGTAAAAGCTTTGAAATATCTAGCTGTTTTGTATAGTTTATATATATATTGCGATAGTTGTTTTAGAAAGCAAAAAGGACTTTGGAATATGCTTATAGTAATATTCAATTGATATATTGACCGTTCACCGAGATTCTTTGATCATTTTTAATAGTTTGTTTATTAAATTTCATCTGTTACCATTTAGAATATAATTGAAGTTATGAAGTGACAATTGAGATCAATGAACCAGAAAATGCGTTAATTAGCCTAAAGTTCAAAGTTATTATAAACAGGATTTTTCTTAGAATGTGACAGATCTATTATTTACTTTTTGAGCTAAAGAGCTGCAGAAATGTTCATCGAATCGTTTGGAAGAATTCAGCTGAGCCTAGTATAGTGCCAGTGATACACAGAAACATTTTGATAGTAGGGTTGTTCCAATGAAATGATGGAAGTTAGTGGTTCATTTTTAAAGAGAACAATTAGATAGTCAGTTAGATGCAGTCATCAAGAATCGTAGGTCATCATTGTGCAAATTAAGGTGCAAATAAAGGAATTATCCAATGATTTTTAACTATTAACACTTTAAAGAAAATGATGATTGAAATTATGTTGCAAGTTGTCTTAAGGTTTATTGTCATGAATTTATAAGGCCAATATGAATTATACATGCATATTGTCTTTTGCTTGTATATTTACAAAAACCAAAGATATTTTTATTTGTTAGAATTACTTCCGGGACCCTTGGAACATCTTTGACTTTGTCACCGTCCTTGGGAGCATTGCTGATGTCCTGGTCAATGAATTTGTGGTAAGTTATTCTTTCATTATTTTTTTTTATTTCGAAGTTGTTGTCGTAGCATCTTTGGAATCTGATAGAAATACATCTCTAAATTTACCCTTTTCTTACGATGAGTCTCCTGCTTGATTGTTTTCTCTTTTGAGCTGTTATTTAGAAAATCAAAAATCATTGTTCAAGAGTGAATTTATGTATGGGCATGAACAGCCCCTATTAATATTTAAGGAAAATCAGTTTTGTTTTTGGCTTGTTTTATCTCCTAGACAACGTATTAAGTATAAGTGTCAAAAATCTTGAAAATAATTTAAAGCTGAGATTTGGGCTCCGCATTTTTTCTTTGATGAGTGTAAAGTTTAGAATTTCTTTTTTTTTATATTTACCACTTTATTTCAAATTCTACAGAATGGACTGTTTGATGAGTATGAGCTATTCAGGAATTTTATAGTGTATGATGCACGTATTTTCTTTGGGATAAAAAGGCAAAAAATGAAATGTGTAATTCATCCTAATAGTCTGAATTATTTTTTTTTATCGGTGAAAAGGTTTTGAAATATTACAGTTTTATGGTATTTTATTCCATGATAACTCAGCATGTCAGACATTTTAGATCTGAGATTACACTGTTTTTTGCAAACTCTTGTATGAAGTATCATCTGGATCTGCAATAAAAACCTAAAGTACATTTCTTTATTTTGTTATTATGAAATATTCTTATGTAAGTATTCCTTTCTTGGAACACATAGTGTATATTGCTTCTTACAAGGAAATTGTGATTATGAGAAAATTGATTTGAAAGAAAGGGGAAGAACTACAACATGAAATTATTTATTTTCCTCACATTATATTATCTCTTTCATTAAATAGATTGCATAGTTAAGATTTTTAGACACTTGTAAACATCTGATTTTTCAGGAGTAAAATTTTTCTTTACTTGATTTTCAAGCAAATTTTTGAATTTGCAAAAACAATTTTTTTTTTAACTATAAATTTCTCATAACAAACAATTTCTCTTCTGCTACCTTTTTACAAGTTTCACTAACATTTCATAAGTTAAAACTTTAATTCGTACTCATAATTAGCTAGTCTTTTTTTCGAAGAAAATGTCGATGTATTGAAATAGTCCTGGCGTGGGCGATGTCGCCTGCGTCGTCGATGCCTTCTGCGTCGTTGTCGCCGTGGAAAACTTTGACATTTTGTAATATATCTTTTATTACTAAAGATATTTGCTTCAAACTTGGACAAGTTGTTAATTATCAACAGGGGAACCCATACAACAAGAACAAGGGTTGATAACCATCAAAGCATTTTTGACACAGTTATGCCTTTTTATTTTTCCTTAGAATTTTCACTGAAAGTCAAGCATCCACAACCGAGCGTTGTCACCCGCATATGGTGCTCTTGTTCATATTTTGCACCGATGCTATTTAAGTTGTCTGCAGCAAATATGTTTTGGGAAGTAAAGGGTCATTTAAGTTTTTTGAATCAGTATGGTACTACCCTTTTGCTGCATTGCTTTTACAAGAGAGACTTTGTACTGGACAACTATGGACCTAAAGCGTACATCAATCCTTCCGATTCATACAACGTGTCTAGTAAATGTTTCAATATCTATACACGAGCAGTGTTTAAATATGAATGCACCTAAACACCTAAAATTTGATTCTTCATAAGTTTCACTGAATTTTTTTTTTTTTTTTTTTTTATTTTGCTCCCTCAAAGAATTCACCTCCAACAGATATACAAAGTTTCAGTCTCCGGATCCAATCTTTAAAGGCATTTTTATAGTCTTTTTAGGTATACTATGAAGACACTGGAATATTGCAGAACCGAAGTGTTTGGGCTGAACAAATTTTCGACCTGAAAGGTATATTTCTAGCTTTGCAAACAAAAAGAAGTCCCAAGGGGCAAAGTCAGGTGAATACGGAGGGTCCGGGAGCACAAAGACTTTTCCTGCTTCAGGAAGTCTTGCACCTCGTATAAAAGACAATGACTGAAACTGATGGGTTATGTGTACACGTTGAAATCGAGTTGACAGAAAATGAATTTCAGTGTCTTCATAGAATACCTAAAAATGACTATGAAAATGCCGTCAAAGCTTGGATCCGGAGACTGAAACTTTGTATATCTGTTGGAGGTATTTTTTTTCCTGATTCTGCAATTTAGTCAGCATTGGTGATCCGATTTTTGTACAGATTGACTTCTTTCTCAATACGTTACACATTTTTTTTCTCAGTAAATTACACGAGTCAGTAACTGCCAGGAGAGCGATTAAGGTCCTCTCTGGCATAATAAATTTGATTGAAATGGCTGTAAATATTTTGAGATGATTTAAGTCCTTCACATTATTTCTTCCACTCATTTTTTCTATAAAATTGTTAACATTTTCTTTTAATTCAAAAGTGCTAACTGCCTGTTACTTTAATAGTTGATGCAATTTTAAGGCGAAAAAAAAAGAAGAAAAAAAAATTAACTGTTTCACTCCAAAATTCGCAAACGATACAGTTGTTGAGGAAAGAACGATAGTAGGTTTTGAGTTTGAATTAATTCAGTATTTTGTTATGCCTTTAAAGAAAATTCAATATGGAATTTTTCTTTTTTTGTTGTTGTTGATTGTTTCATGCCGGTAACATTTTATATGAATCTCTGTTTAATTTTTAAATATTCAGTCATTATTTCTCCAGAGGCATTCTGATAGAAATTTGGAAATTACCTTAAAAGAAATTTGATGTACTCTCACCACATACTAACTATTAGTTGGTTTTATGGGAAAAGACACTTAATCTGAAAACAACAAATACGATGTTATATTCCTTTCATCACTATAAACATAATCTGAGTATACAAGACCGCTTTATGCAAGGATGTTAGTTGTTCTGTCAAAATGCAAAGCAAGCAAATTTATTTTCAGACAATAAATTTTAAATGTACAGTGGATTTTCAAATACTGATAGGCATTTTGTCACTATGGGAATGTTTTGAAAAGTATGCTATTTACCTGTTAGGACTTTTAGCACTTTAATTATTCTGCACAATTTATAGGGCAAATTTCATAACGGTCATTAATTTGTCTGCAAATAAGAAATTTATATTTTATTGCGTGTTTGTAATTGCCAGAGCGTCAAGCAAAATTTTATACAGAAACGGAACATAATCTATACAGAAATTTGTCATTTAAAGTTCGTAGAAAAAGTTGTTAAAATGATATTCATTTAATTTATTTAACGTTTAAAACATTAACAAGACTGTTTGCCTTAAATTAGCTGGAAGTGAAGGACAAAAGTGGGGATGAGGTAACGTCTTGATCATGTAGCTAGCCATGTTGCATGCTTACCTTATAGTCTGACAATTTGTCATATGTAATTCTTGAAAGTTTCAGGTAGAAAATTTCTGAAAGGAGTGAATTTAGGAAATAAGGAAAGTAATAATCAAACATGGAGAAATTGCTTAACATGAGCCATTTCTTCATTTGCTGTAAAGGTTTTCTTTCATCGTCTTTGATTTGTTACTACATGATAGGAAAATTTATGATAGAACTGCTTTGTGCAATGTCAATCAACCTGCTTACATGCACAAGTGATGTCTGCTATCAGTTTTATAAAATATTCAAACTATTGCACTGTTTTATTTCTTATAGTTTGTGCTTTCCAGTTTGAAATATGCATGCACATGCAGTTATTTTGCATTTTAACATGTTTTTTCTTGTAGGCTTGTTTTGAAATTTATCTAAATAAAATCCTTGTGCCCCCCCCCCCCCCCCCCCCTGCGCATAAATCTAGTAATCTAGGAGATTTCAATCAAAATTATTAAAGCTTTTAGAAACAGATACACGGTAAAATCAAATACCTGAACATAGCAAATGAACTTATAGTTTGAAAGTCGATATACCAAAATAAACAAATTATAAATTTACAGGATTGGCTGAAATCTTTACCAAAATTTAAGACTTGTCCAAATTGAAAACATATTTGCGAACGACAAAATAAATATGACTCAAAATTTAAAGTTTCTTGTTGGAACCGTAGAAAACTGTAGGAAAGCAGGAAATGTTGGTTATCTGCATGTTCACCTTTTCCTACAATGTTTTCAAAAGCCTTCTCTGGTAAGTCCGTAAAAACTCTGTATTATGTGGTAAAGATTTAAACTAAATCAAGGGCAATCCCTTATTAAAGAATCAATGTGCAGAATTGCAAGGACTGAAGTTTATTAAAAAAAGAAAAAGAAAAAAGATGTGAATAGATAAGAAAAGTGAAATCCCAGGAACATAAGTTCTTTACCTGTTTACTTAAAAGTATATAAAAGTACCTGTTTACTTAAAAGTATTTAAAAGGTCCTGCCTAATGAGGATTTTGAAAACATTGTGTCAAAAAGAAAACGTGCTGGTCACTTTTCTAACAATGTTTTCTATCATGTAAAAGATAAATCTCATCATTTGAGCCTTACTTATTCTATTGTTTGTAAATGCTTTCAGTAAAGACTACTCAACATTTGTTATCTTGTGAAGAGTTGAAGGACTATATTTTGTGAAAACTAAAATAATAAGGATGGAAAATCAAGAATAATCCGAAGGAGTCATGTTTTTACATACATCAGACGACTTAAAAATGTGAATGAATGAAGGGAATAATATTGATAAACAATTGAGCCATGCTGTGGCAGAAGGGGGCTCCGTGCATCTCAGTGAAGCACTGAGCAAGTCACTATATGATTATGGATCCATAAAATCCAGTTTGTCTAAAAACTGCCTAATCATGAGGTAGAAAGATCCCTGGATATGTAAAGGATTGACCAATAGCAAACATTTTCGACACAGGTCATCTTACACGGACTGCAAAAGCTACTTTTTGAAGATGCACTTATTGACACGCAGAAAATTCACCAATAGCAAAAAGTTTCAACCTTTCGACCAAGGTCAGCCTGTGCAGTGCAGCATGCCCACCTGTTTGAAACTTTCGGCCGGCAGATGTATTTAACCCCTTTTTCTACAAAGTCTGACTCAATTTCAAAGACTTAGGTTCATGAAAAAATCAGAGGATTGAAACCTGTAAATAAACGACTGAAGTTCATTAATAAATCAAAGGACAAAAGCTTATGAGTAAACAAAGGATTGATGCTCATGAATAACTTGAATAACCGAAATTGTTGTATTTACTAAAGACCTAAATTTTATGAGTTATATACAGAAATAAAGTAACATAAATAAACTACTAAAGGTCGTAGAAAATATGAAAATGTGAAGGCTTTACTGAATTAATTTAATTCAAGAAAGTTCATATTTTCGGAATTATTGCTCCTCATGCTTACACATTAATCAGTAATTTTAGATCATCTGTCATCCAAATTACAACTCATTTTCTATGCATAGATAAAGCTAGTTTTTCCAAAAGAGCTTTGCTTGGCATCTTTGTTTTGCAGCACATTAACGTAAAATGTAGAAATAATACATACTGGCATCATAGAGTTTCTAGAAAGTGCTGTAGTGTACAACTCTTTGTAGAGATAATAAATTCCACAGGTTGTCAGATTTTTATTCCAAAATTATCAATCGAGCAAGTATTAGATTGCAGGAAAAGAGCAAATGCAATTAAATTGTTTTTAAAGTAATAGGCCTTCATTTGTTGATTTGTCAGCCTATTTTGCTAGACATAGAAGTAGGCACTTTTGCTGAAAGGCCAAATAAAACACCAGACATATTGGGTGTGATCAATAAAATTACAAATTGCATTCTTTTTTTTCCAATCTCCAACTATACCAGTCATCCATTTTGAGTTTGAAACTGATCTTCGATTCATTATAACAAATATTTAATCATATAATCAAATAGATCAAATATTTCACAAATACTTCAATTAAAATGAAAGCGTTATCTATTTTTTTCCAAGAAGTCATTTAATATGTGTGTGTCTGTGTGTGTTTGTGTGTGTGTCGTGCTTTGGCAAAAGGGGTTTAATGCATCTTCATGATGGATTATACCAAACAAGTCATCACATAATTATAAATCCATGAAATTCTGTTAGTCTGACAACTGGCTGAATCAAGAAATAAAAATGGTCCTTTCACATGCAGAAAAAATTTACAAATAGCGAAAAGCTTCGACCAAGGTCGCGATATACGCAGATGCATTATACCCCATTTCCACAGAGCACGGCTCAAATACTTCTCTATAAGTAGTGTCTTTTATTGCTCAAACTTTTTGGACCTTTTGTTTCATGATTTTTATTCAAAGAAATACAATTTACCATACTCTGGGTATTATAAATCTGTTTTAGCATATACTACAAAAAGTTTGTCACATTTAGCAGAAAATATCCTATATCCAAATTCATTCATGAATGATGGATTTTTAGATATTTCTCCTACAGAAAAAGCATTAACGTGTAATGGGAGCTTTTTTTCACCAAAGTCTGACCTTGATTTTTAAGGTAATGAAACATGTGGCGTCAAGACTTGGCATTGTTAATTAAAAGTTTTCTTACTAATAAAAATATTTTCAATTTCAGCTCTGTAGTTTTCAAAGAAAATATTGAGGTGTTGTCATAGCCTGTTGCTGTCGTCTTCATGGTGCAAAAACTTTAACATAGTGTTACTTCTCTGTCATTGCTGAAAACGTATATAAGCGAACTATCAATAGGGGAAGCCATAACAGAAGGGCAGGCAACCTTCAGAAATTTGTACACGATTGTTTTACTTAAAATTTCCCTTAAAGTGCAACTGTAGCCGAACTTTGGAACTTGCATGTGGTGCTCATGTCAACTTTAATTTTGGTCTTATTAAAAGGTGGTAAATGACTGATAAACGGTATGACAGTTGCCAGTTACTATAGAGAATACATGTACATATGTTGAGTTGCTGTAACTAAAAAGATTTGGTGATGTATTGTTCATATTTCCGTAAAGCCATTTCTTTTAAAAACATTGTGGAAAGAAGAGCAATTGCTTGTTACAATCAATTGCACTATTTTCGATAATATTTTGATATTATTAAAAAAATACATGTATGGCTACACAAATATTGTTATAAACCATCTGAATTACCTATTTTCAAAAGATGACACTAGCCTATATGGGCACTGAGGGAGAAGAGGAGGTTCGTAAGATAATACATCCTTGATCTTGGGCAAAATATACAACCAATAGTTTTAGAATTCCCCGAGTGTAATGGGAACTTTGATGACAAATATACTACAAATTTGTATCTTTCTGTATATCTTCTGATGGTGTGTGCATGGTCACTATGGCAAAACATACAACCATAGTTTTAGAAACGCATGATAATGGGATTTTGAATTTCAGATGTACCATAAACTTTAACCGTATGTGTTGGATCTCATCTGCAATAACTTTTGAGATAACATTTTATCGAAAAATCCTTAATGTTAGTATTGAGCCCTTGACATTTTCTCGGAACAAGTTAAGTGAAATGTTATCTCAAAAGCCAATGAATGTCGAATTATATATACAGAAAAATTCACATGTATGAGACCGATTCACTTCTTCGACCAGGATCACGGATAGGGAAAAAAACCGATAAATCCTTATGTTAAATCTAAGTAGTAAATCAAATTATTTGTAAAATTTAATTGACAGAAATATAGGTAAGCCCTGTTTTGAAAACCTATTGTAGGAATACTGTGGTTGTATCGATTAATTTGCATCTTGCTTGTAAATAATTAATCATGCGTAAGATGAAAAAGATCACAATGGCTACATTTCACTGAATAGAAGGGCAGTTATAATAAAAATATGTATCCATGATATGTGTTTGTCCAGTGGAAAGGTAAAACCAAAACTTGAGAAGCTCTACTGTAAATTGAATTTGATCGGGTAATGTTTTTCTGTATTGCCTAAAGCATGTTTGCAGACATTAATCTTGAAATATAGATGAGTGATATCAATTAAGATTTCATACATAGATACAGGTGGTCACATTTACAGCAAAAATAGATTTGCTTGTAACAAAGGATGCAAGCGTGCATAATGTACTGTTCCTTTATGCTTTTCAGTAGTTTATAGAACTCTAACAGGGAATTATATCCTTAAAATTCACCGGTGAATGTTATAGCATTTATATTTTTGACATACTGAGAATATTTATAGAACATGAATGAATTTTTAGCAGGTGAAGGTCACATTTTGTGACGTGGTCAACATCACTCATGACGTCATTATTACAGTTAGTCCATATTCGACTAGATTGAATAGGCCATTTGCTTATATTTTTCATGATGAGCATAAATTTAGACGTGAAAGAAAGGTTAAAGTGAAGAGCATAAAAGAAATAGGATACAATTTGTCTATTTCAGTATGTGATCGAAATTTCTTTCATTTCGTGGAAAGCAAAGGCTATATTTTCACTCGTGGCTTCGCCACTCGTGAAAATATAGCCTTTGCTTTTCACCCGATGAAAGAAATTTTGATCATACATCGAAACAGAAAATAATTTTTATCCTCTAATTAATTTTCATTTATAATGCACCTTCCCCTCATTAACGCTCCCGTGTTTTTTAGTCCCCTACCGGCGAAGCCGAAGGGGACTTTAGGTTTGCACTCCGTCCGTCCGTCTGTCCGTCTGTCCTTCTGTCCGTCTGTCCGTCAGTCCGGCAATTCAGTTTTCCGGACTTTTTTTCTAAACGCTGGTACATATTGAGCTGAGTTTTGGTGTGTAAGTCACCCACCATCACTTACAGATCAAGTTCGAAATTCGTTCCGGTCCACTGGTTTTTCACGGATTTACGGGCCTTGGACTTACAAAATTTCACTGATAAATCAGTTTTCCGGACTTTTTTCCTAAACGATGGTAGGTATTGATCTCAGATTTGCTGTGTAACTCAACCACCATGACTTACAGATCAAGTTCGAAATTCGTTCCGGTCCACTGGTTTTTCACGGATTTACGGGCCTTGGACTTACAAAATTTCACTGATAAATCAGTTTTCCAGACTTTTTCCTAAACGCTGGTAGGTATTGATCTCAGATTTGCTGTGTAACTCAACCACCATGACTTACAGATCAAGTTCGACTTTCGTTCCAGTCCACTGGTTTTTCACGGATTTACGGGCCTTGGACTTACAAAATTTCACTGATAAATTAGTTTTCCGGACTTTTTTTTTTCTAAATGCTGGTAGATATTCACCCGACTTTTGCTGTGTAAGTCAACCACCATTACTTACAGATCAAGTTCGAGTTTCGTCCCGCGCCACTGCTTTTTCACGCATTTACGGGCCTTGGACTTACAAAATTTCACTGATAAAACATTTTTTCGCACTTTTTTTCTAAACGCTGCTACATATAGAGCTGATTTTTGGTGTGTACATCAACCACCATGACTTACACATCAAGTTCGAGTTTCGTCCCGCTCCACTGCTTTTTGACGCATTTACGGGCCTTGGACTTAAAAAATTTCACTGATAAAACATTTTTCCGCACTGTTTTTTCTAAACGCTGCTACATATAGAGCTGATTTTTGGTGTGTACATCAACCACCATGACTTACACATCAAGTTCGAGTTTCGTCCCGCTCCACTGCTTTTTGACGCATTTACGGGCCTTGGACTTTAAAAATTTCACTGACATGCCAGCGATACATACGGCCGGTAGGGGACTGTGTATTGCTATGCAATACTATCAGAATGCTTGTTGTAACTTACTCCTTAACCAGTTGTTCGATCAGGTTGAAATAGTTCAAGATGTATGTACATCATGACAAACCTATGTGGAAAAAAAAGTGACATGGACATCGCCCTAATTATCTCACATATTGCCCACCTTTTCATTTTACATTTCAACGAGATTATACCTCGCAACCAACTGAAAGTACATTTTGGGGAAAAAAATGACATTGATAACCAGCGTCGCCAATCGATTGCCACACCAGCGTTTTAAATTTTTTTGTCCTATTCCCACAACGTTGTTTATACCCTCTCAAAGATAGATTTTATCACTTTTATTCATCACATTTTGTTGTATCCAAAGGCCATCGGTATGGTCGAGTCTTGAATTTTGTTATCTGGTACAGAAAATGCTGCCTTGCTGTGGATACATTTGATCCATGCTCAGGGAAACAGGGGGTTTTATGCATCTCCGCCATGCCTTATACAAAGTAAGTCATCTGTGATTATAGATCCATGAAATCCATTTTGTTCAACAACCGACTGAAAAATGTGGTAGAATAGTCCATGGACATGTAGAAAATTGACAAATAGGAAAAAGTTCCGACTCGGGTAGGTTCTTTTTGCAGGTGCATCAAACCCTTATTTCAGAGAGCATGGCTGATTTATTTGTGTTATGTCCCATTTAATGTTATCATAACCCACATTTGAATGGAGATGATAATAGTCAAAATAGACTAGTGTTAAATATACATTAATATGATGTCCCAGGGCCTGTTTTTGCTACGAACTACCTAAGAAACTTTCGTATCTTGCAAGAACTATTTCCTAGCACAGCAAAAATTATTAAAACGGCGTTATATTTCAATACGAACAAACAAACAAGGTATATGTAAGTCAGAAAAGTGGCTAAAGCACAATACTGATTTTCGTATGTCTACATGTTTTAACAACAATGGTAAGAAAATAAATGCATAAACAGGTTTACAATGGCGGATGCATACTATAACACAATAGTTTGACCAATCGGATAAGAAACCATGCTGAAATTAGTCTGCATGCAGGTTACGTCACCATTCCATATTTGACACTGTAGGGATCTTTTTTTTTTTTATCCGTGTTCGATGCATGTATTTGAGCCAGAAAATTTACACACATAATAAAGTACATGAAATGAATTCCTGACAAACCCGTGATAGACTGTCCTTCTTGACAACATTTTTTTAAAATGTTTCCCACATACTACCCATTAACCCTACACCAAACAATCCCATGTTTTTATTAGCCTAACTAGCATTTCCTCCCTTTCCCACCACGTTTTGTTTAAAATCCCATGATTTGAGCAACATTTTATTTGTAGATTGTTAATGCTATCAGTTTAGGCAAGTCTAAAATTTTGCTGTCTAGTAAAAACGTAATGTATAAATAGACTCTTTCTGCACCCTATGTAGATTATAATTGACAGCATTACGGGAGAAAAGAGCAAGTAGTTCTAACAGAAGCTGCCTCCTTTCTCAAATGACGTCGATTTTACCACGCTCCCGTTGCCTTTTGTTTACAGAGTTGAAGTCACGTGTCATTTTAGTATGCATATAGAGAATATTTGTTTTGTTTTTTTCGGTGAAAGATCGAAATTTATTTCATCGAGTGAACACCATCGGTAACATTTTTTACGAGCGCATTCGATTTTTCACCGAAAAATAGTATTCTATTTGTTTCATGCTTCTAACCCCTTCTTTTGTTTCGACTTTTATCAAAATCCAGTACAGTTGTCTTCGGTAATTCCCCGTGGCGTGCCTCCCCCACATAACAACACATTACGATAAATTACGTAAAGAGCGAGAAATACAGGGTAAATGCGCGTATATTACGTCATATTTCCCTCTGGTTGAATGACTCGCGCTGTTTACCAACGTAACTAGTGCGCGGAAACTACTGTTTCCGCCTTCAATTGAAGAGTTAGACAATATGAAATCGGTATTTTTCATTGGTCGTAATCATGAAATATCAAACCATAGTCCACCATTATTTCTAGATAAACTACCGAACAGCCTGAAAAAAGATGTATTACGCATCATGGACCGATAGCTTTGTCGACAGGCTGAAGAATTTTATTAAGAAATAATCTTGTTTCTATTATGGTTTGTCGTTTAATAAACCATCATTTTGATTAATGAGACACAATAATTAAACCATGAGGGCGATATCCCGTGTGGTTTATTGAACAACCAACCACGATAGAAAGAAGATTATTTCCATTCTAACATGACCAGCATTTGACCGGATGGGAGCAAGTTCAAAACAGAGAAATTTTAGTTTTCATTCCACAGAACTTTTTCCGCGGGTAAACGGCACCTTCATGACGTAATCGTATATCATTCATGACGTCATTATTGCAGCTACATAACTATAAAGTAACTATAAGGACGTTTTAAGTAAACAGCTCTTCACATTTATTCATCGGGTTTTTTTTGTTTTTTTTTTATTATTATTATTTTCTCCCTTTTAAACGACATTTGAAGAAGAATACATTTTGATGTACATTATGATGATAATCATGAATTGACAAGTGACTTTAATTGATAAAATATCCGAGGGCGGAGACATGGAACAGACATGCACGATGGACTACTTTATATAGAATGACGTCGATTTTACCAGGTTTCCGTTGCATTGTGTTTATAGAGACGAATTCACATGTCATGTTAGAATAAAGGATTGGTGACCTTAAGGAACGATGTTTTTGAAAACATTGCGGGAAAATAAGAAAGTGGGAAAATGAGAAAATGGAAAAATGAGAAAGTGCTGGTGGCAAGTATTTACTCCGCTACCTACAAAGTTTTCTGCGAGCTTTCCCTAGACAATTCGTTTTAGCTACATTTGATTTGTCATCTGCAAATGCTTCAGTTTAGATTAGTCTTTAAAATTGCAACCTGGGTCCGTATTCACCAACCATTCTTAAGAACGTTCTTAGACTTATTCTTCAAGATTTTCCAAGTTTGAAAGTAACACAACTTCTGATTGGCTAAACCAAATGGTTTAGCCAATCAGAAGGTGTGTTACTTTCAAAATATACCAAGCAAGTCATCTCATAATTAGGGTCCATACCATATATTTTGAATAATAACCCACTAACTCAATAGCCAGACTGTTTTTTTTTGTCAATTTTCTGTATGTCAAAGGGCAAGTCTACCTCACGATCCAGTTGGTTAATAGACAAAATTGATTTTATAGATTCATGATTATGTAATGACTTGCTTGGCATCATGCGTCACGGAGATGGATTAAGCCCCCTTTCGCAAGAGCATAACTTATTTATATTTGGCAGTTTGTGCGCATTTAATAGAGGAGGTTATTAGCAAAATTTTGTGCACACAGCAAATACAAGGCTGTTTTGTTCAGAATCATTCTCAACATAATTCCTGAACATTGTTCATAAATCATCGTAATGTTACTTTTTGCTGGCTTAGATATACAGCCATAGGTTAGAAGTGTTTCATCAAATTCCAATATTTTCACTCACTGCTGTGCGCATCCATTTTCATCCATTTTTGTTTGTTACCTTTCAGTCATGAGGAAAACCCTAAACTTGTAGCAAACGAGGGAAAAAAAACAAAACAAAACATTTCAGTCGTTCTCTTTGAAAAGGGGGTTTAACGCATCTGCGAAAAGTATCGACACGTGTCAGCCTACGCAGTCTACGTAGGAATACATGGGCCGAAACTTTTTGCTATTGGTCTATTATCTGCATGTCCAAGGACCATTTTTACCTTATGATTCAGTGTTTTTTTAGACAAAATAGTTTTATGGATCCATAATTATATGATGACTTACCTTGTACGATGCATCAAGGAGATGCTTTGACTTTTTACCACACAGTCCCGAGTTTTAATGACCCTGAGAAAGAGGCCTTTTGAAAACATTGTGGGAAGAGGAGAAAATGCTGGAACCAGCATTTTCTCCTTTTCCCACGATGTTTTCAACCCTTCCCAAAACAAGTTTTAATTTTTCATTTGCATTTATTTTGTCGTCTGCAAACGCTTTCAATTTGGACCAGTCTAAAATTTTGTTGTGTGGTAAAGAGTTAAATGCCTTTTTCCCAGAGCGCAGTTAAATCGTAATAACGTGATAATACAGGTGATAATAAGGGTGAAAAAATGTTAATTATTACAATGGCAGATAGAAGCATTCCTTAAAATCCTTGTAATAATGTGATAATAAAGGTGATAAAAATGATTATATACACAATGACAGATATGTAGGATTTTATTTTGTTACGAGTATACAAAAAAATGTTATGAAGCAAGCCTTTGGCAAGCTTAATGACAGTTCTTGTGGACAAGCCTAAAAAAACTTTACCTGAAAAGCCAACGAATGTCAGATTATTCAGATTATTTTTTATCACATAACTGTGTATCAAGAACTATAATCCATGATAGGTTAAAACATAGGTATGCATGTACCATGTATAATGAAATTTACATGAAGGTTGTTTGCTTCCTTGATAGGCAGATTACGTACGAAAAATAGTTCCAAAGAAACTTGCATATATTGATTTTGTTCTGAATCTAAAACTGATTAAATCGCAACTTTATCATGATTACTGATTTTGACCGCTACTTTCACACAGGAATCTAGGTCAGCAATGTTTTAGAAATGAGGTGTATAATTACAGAGTGTTGACCAAATACGGCAGTATTTTCTTATCTCAAACGTGTATGAGACAAGAAAACTCGTAATGGCTGTATTACATTGAAACAAGGGGAGTTATGTGATTAAAATTCCTTTAAAGCCTAGTTACTCACTCGAAATGCTTTCCTTTTTTTCAATGCTTGCTACTTTTTTTATTTGCAGAAGGACCGTATAAAGTTCAATGTCGGAATATTCCGTCTGTTCCGTGCCGCACGTCTGGTCAAATTGCTGCGACAGGGCTACACGATCAGGTTGCTGTTGTGGACATTCCTTCAGTCTTTCAAAGTAAGTCAATGCTCGAACCTGGGACTGGAGGTTTACCCTGAGAGTGGTTTGCAAAGTCTCTGTTGTCTTTGTAATCAATGTAGATAATTAGTCTGCCTTTTATGGAAAGTTTAGATAAAGATCAGACTATACAGAACATGAAGTGTGATCTTGGATCTACACACATTGCCATCTTGTAAATTTATTGAAAAATCAATCTATAAATTTCAATGTTTTGGTCTATTTAAGTTATTAAACTCGTTCAAGGTAAATAGCTACCACCCACATATACTTTGGTTTCGGCTTGTCAATTCAAATGAACTTAGGCATAAACCATTCTCTGTAAAAATGGGGTTTAATGGATCTACAAAAAAATATCGACTAAGGAAAACCTGGGCAGTCCGCGAAGGCTGACCTGGGTCGAAACGTTTTGCCACGGTCAATTTTCCGCATGCTGATTTGTAAGTCAAAATTGATTTTATGGACCCATAGGTAAAGTGCTTCACGGCAATGCATTTAAATCCCTTTTTGCAAGAGCATTGCTTATATACATTATATTACATATTTTGCTAAAACAATAAAAAATATGAAGTATTATAGCATTTAATCCATTTCCAAATGTTTATATATTTTTATGACCCAGAGATGTAGGGCTTTCAAAGACAGTGTGAGAAAAGGAGAAACTGCTGCTTACAAGCATAATATTCTTTCTTACTGTTTATCCTACCATGTCAAAAGAAACCTCCATCATTTTAGCTACACTTGATTTGATGATTGCAAACTTTTAATATGAGCGAGTCAGAAATGTTATTGTTTAGAAATTAGCTTTATCTACCTTTTCCACAATTGTTTCCACCGTTTCAAAAACAAACCTTATCATTTGAGCTCAACTAAATTTTTACCTGCAAATATTTTGGTCAAGTCTAAAATTTTGTTGCATGGGACAGGTTTACAGCAATGGGTTACTAAACAAATTAGTCTTAAAGACAGCTTCCAGAGTATTTAAGATAAATTTGAGTCATGCTTAGTGAGAAGGGGGCGTAATTCATCTGCACAAAGTATCGACCGTCAGCCTGTACAAACCGCGTCGGCTGACCTGGGCCGAAACTTTTCGCCATTGGACAATTTTCTTTATGTCAAAGGACCAGTTTTCCCCGTGATTCAGTTGGTTGTTAGACAAAATGGACTTAATGGATCCATGATCACGTGATGACTTACTTGTTGTAATGCATTACAGACATGCATTAACTCTTTACCACACAATCCCGACTTTTAACGACCCTCAAAAAGAAGGCTTTTGAAAACCTTGTGGGAAAAGGAGAAAATGCTGGTAACCAGCATTTTCTCCTTTTCCCACAAGGTTTTCTACCCTTTCAAAGGCAAAAATATTCATTTGAGCTACATTGAATTTGTCGTCTGCAAATGCTTTCAGTTTGGTTGAGTCCAAAATTTTGTCGTTTGGTAAAGAGTTAAGCCTTTTTTTTTTCCCAGAGTCGTGCATTGGCAAAAGTGGGTTTAATGCATCTCCGTGACGTATTATATCAAACAAGTCATTATCTAATTATTGATCTATAAAATCCATTTTGTCTTAAAACCGATTAAACCGCAGGGTAGACTGGCCTTCCGACATGCAGAGTAAAAGTTTCGACAAGGTCAAACTCTGTAGATTGCGCAGGCTGACCTGGGTCGATATGGTTGGAAGATACATAAAATCCCCTTTTGCGCCGAGCATGGCATATATACATGTATTTCTTTTTTCAGGCTTTGCCGTATGTCTGTGCCCTCATTCTGATGCTGTTCTTTATCTTCGCCATTATCGGCATGCAGATATTCGGAAACATTCGCTTGGATTCCAGTACTCAGATCAACCGGCATAATAACTTCAGAAACTTCTTCTATTCGTTGATGCTCTTGTTTCGGTAAGTTCCTGTCTAGACTTACATTTCTTCTGTTGCCACAGTGTTTTCAAATGTATTCATGGTTTAAGCATTCATGCACGTGAGAAGTGCTTTGGCAAAGGGGGTTTAATGCATCTCCATGATACATTAAATCCAGAAAGTCATCATGTAATTAGGGATCCATAAAATCCATTTTGTCTAACAACCGACTGAATCATGAGGTAGACTGGTCCTTGGACATACAGAGTATGTACAAATAGCAAATAGTTTCGGCCATCGTCAGTTTGCACGGACTGCACAGGCTGACATGGTTAATAGTTTTTTGCAGATGGAGTAAGCCCCCTTTTTCGCAGAGCATGACTCATAGTTTATCTATACACCACAAAGGACAAAGAAGTTTTCAAAGTTTAGTGATTTTTCAATAGAACTTGCAAAGATTTAAATCTTTATCAAATGACAGAATTTTTATCTCTACCAGTTTGAAAGCATACGCAGACAACATACTGAATTTAGCTCAAATGGTGATTTCTGGCGCTGAAGGGTCAGAAAAGATTGTGATCAAAGAAGAAAATGCTGATTACCAGCATCTTTTACTTTTCCAACAGTTGTTTCAAAAGCCTTAGAACTTCTTCCAGGTCATTAAAACTCGGGATTGTGCGGTGAAGATTTAAACAGTGGAGATTGATACATGTACACTATCAGATTCATTTCAAATCTTAAAGAACCATTTTCGAAATGATTTTGAGTTCTAACAAACCTAGGGAAGAAGGCTTTCAAAAGCATTTGACAAAAAGAAGAAATTGCTGAAGCTTTTGCCTGTCAAACTAATACCCTTTTCTAGGTGTGCAACAGGAGAGTCATGGCAACAGATTATGTTAGCCTGTATGTCAGGTCGGCCATGTGATCCTTCATCCAACATGGACACCAACAGTTGTGGTCTGGATGCTGCCATTGGTTACTTTGTGGCTTTCATATTTTTGTGTTCATTTCTTGTAAGTATATCATTTTAGACTAACAGCATTCCCTCTCTCTCTCTCTCTAAAAAAGAAATCTGCTGTGAACATCCTGTAAAATAGGGCTCAGTAACATAAATCACCGTTGAGCCATTAGAGCGCCGAATAAATCCAACAGACTACATATCACCCAAATGAAAGCAATATCAAAGTAGATTTTGTCTATACCATCTCAGCAACGTGGACAGTGTAGATCAAAGATCAGACTGCAGTTCTTTGCAGTCTATCTTGATCTACACTGTCTGCAATAGCAATAATAGTTGTGAAGGGAAGGGTTTATGTATGCGTACGTTTACTACATGTTATTCTTACGGTGTCAGCATGTTGCATAGCATTAATATTTGACCATAAGGGCAATAGGTTTCGACCTGTTTCTTTTCATTGCGTAGCTAGTTTTCTCACTGCTAAAGAAAATCACATGCGAAATGTGTTCCATTTTGTATTTAAAATACACTTTCTTTCAGTATACTGAAAAGGACAACTACTTATTTAATTCCTTTTTGAACAGAAAATATAATAATACGTATTCTGTTTGACCAGTGCTCTGAAAAGAGGCTAATGCATCTGCAAGAAGTATCGGCCTATGTCAGCCTGTGCGGACTGCGCAGGCTGACATGGGTCGAAACTTTATGCAGATGCAAGTCATATGTTTGCATATCAAAAGGTACATTCTACACTTTGATTCAGTCGGTTCTTAGACAAAATGGATTTTATGAATCCATAACCGTATGGATCTATTTCAGATGTTAAATCTGTTTGTTGCTGTTATTATGGACAACTTTGATTATCTAACTCGGGACAGCTCCATACTTGGTCCACATCATCTCGATGAGTACACTCGAGTTTGGGCGGAATATGACCCTGGGGCTACGTACGTATTTCAACACTTATGTTACATAATAAATGAAACAGAAAGTATGCCTCAACCGAAAAAGTGTAGTTTTTTTTTTTTTAATTCAAAGCGTCTCTAGAAGCTTCTGTAGAGGTCATTTTGAGCCTGTTGTTTGTTGTTTTGAACTTATTTCATGAGTTTTTCCTGTATGAAAAAAAAAAAACGGTTTTACGAGACCAGTACTTTATGCTTCTCCTTTTATATCATTAATGTTTATATTTGCCTTTCATGGACTGTTTATTTGTTGTTTGTTTCAGTTGATCTGAGCGGAAAAAATCTTCCCAATTTTATTATTATATGCTGTATAGGAAAAAACCAGTGCTTCTCCATGTATATCCATTAAGATTTATATTCATTTTCCATGGTCTGTTTATGTGTTGTAGATCTATGTTTTATTTGAACTGGGAAAAATCTTCCACATTTACATGTATATTTTTCGTTGCTATTTCTGATTTGCTCGTACCGACACTCTTTAACAAACAACAAACTTTTTGACGACGTGACCAAATTGAAAGTATTTGCAGACAACAAATTAAATGTAGCTCAAACGATCTGTCTTTGATAGGTAGAAAACATTGTGGGATAAGAAGGAAATGCTTGTTTACCAGCGTTTTCTTCTTTTCCCACTACGTTTTCAAAAGGCTTCTTTCTCAGCGTCGTTAAATCTCAGGATTGTGTGGTAAAGGGTTGAGGCACCTTTACGCCAAAACAAGTTGAAGGAACGTAACAAAAACAATTAAAAATCTTGCGACAAACATCAAATATAGCAAATATGCACAAAACCCCCATGACTTTGTTTATCGGGGACTGGGAGTAAACATGACAAACTGCATATGAATTTGAAAGCACACCAGAAGGAGTTCATAATATAAGAGTAGCGAACCAGAGTGAATACAAAAGGGGATATCAACAAATAGAAAATAAATTTATCCTCAACATCTAAAATAATTAACGTTTTACATCTTTTGATTTGTAGTGGGCGGATACACTATACCGACATGTATGAAATGTTGCGGAACATGGAACCTCCAGTAGGATTTGGGAAGAAGTGTCCCTATCGCCTGGCATACAGGAAGCTTATTCGGATGAACATGCCTGTTTCTATGGACGGCACTGTCCATTTTACGACAACATTGTTTGCTTTGATTCGAGAGTCACTAGGGATCAAAACATCTATCAGTAGGTGTTTTTTTTTAAATTATTTTATTGTAATTGGATGCTTATTTGCATTTTTACAACACTGTTCAAGTAATGTCCAGGCTGCCAGTGCTCCTGTTAATTCGTTCCGAATCAATGTTTTTTATGTAACTATGAACACAAGTCTTTCTTAGTCACTGGTTACTTTTTATCATAAAAATGTATTGATTCTACAGAAAAAGTCTTGCTGCCAAGCATTAATTAACTGTATCTCAATCACATGAAAGTTTCATCTCCTTTTTTGATCTCCTGTTTTATTTCCTAGTAGTGTTATTTTATTGATAGACCATTTATTTGATTCTTAACATGTCGTCTGTAATCATCGGAACTTAACTTGCATTAACATACCATCCATCTGCTGTTAGAAAGCCGTTTCCTTTCATATCTTGAGTGGTCTCTGAATACAGATTTGACTGTAATTGTAGCCGATATTATCCCAAATATGCACATTGTTTGTTACAGCTGATGAAATGGACAAGAAGGATGAAGAAATGCGAGATGTGATATTACGTCTGTGGCCAACGCAAGCCAAAAAGTTGCTGGACACCCTGGTGCCCCCTAGAGATGGTTAGTTGGATTGTGTTTGCGATTTTTTAAATCTTTTATCCCTTTTAAGGAAAGCTTGGTAACCTAGCTCAAGTGGTAACAAAAAGGGCTTTAGTCAGCGCTCCTTAATTTGAAATGCCTGCCTGGCCAAGGTTTTTTGAGACCGATTAGAGTATTGTCACAGGATTAACTCCATTTATTGCTGAGCATTGTTCTATATTATGTAGATGGTAACTCAGCCAAGGACAGAGTGTTCAGCGAAATAGTAAAAAACAAAACTCCAGGAATAATATGAGCACTGGGGCACTGACCACCTTGATATGACTGACAAAATGTTTTAAAAGTTTTATTTGATTGGTCAAATACTACTGAGGCTAACAGTACGTTTAACTTCCCAAACGGCCAATTGATGTCAGATGTTACCACAAGCGTGGTCAAAAATTTAAAAAGTATTTATGGACAAAAACTTCCTGTCAAGAGAGGCAATGTGCAGAACATCCATGGATAATAGACGATGCTGATCTTTGATCCTCCACTCCCACTTGAACACCTACCTCTAAATGGGCTTTAGTCACATTAAATCTCTGAATAAGGAATTGAGTTTCTTTTTCTGTGCCAGCCTGACAAAATGTTTTGATTTCTATAGATAAGGGGTGAACTGTGTCTGACAAATGAAATAAACTCTGAAGAAATAGCCGACTTTATACCTAATTGCTCTTTCTAATCAGCTTCTTGGTTTTGTAGAATGAAAAACTCCAGAATTATCAGCTATTGTATCTTTTAACATCACAGAGCTATTTGTAATTTTATTGTGAGGCGATTCAGGGATATCTTTCATTGTATAATTAAACACTACAGGGTTATTGTAGCTACATCTTGAAGCGCAACAGGGTTATCTGTTAGTGTATCATGAAAGTATTACAGAGTTATTACAGCGTTATCTGTTTTTATATCATGGGACACTACATATTTGTCTGTTATTGTATCATAAAGCCATACAGAGATATCAGTTATTGTATTATGAGACATTACATAGGAGTCATTTGTTGTATTATGAAAGATTACAGGTAAATGATATGGTATAATGAAACATTACAGAGTTATCTGTTATTGTATAATGAAACATAACAGTTTTCTGTTATTGTGTCATGAAATATTACAAAGGTATCAGTTAATGTAGTATAAAAAAAATAGAAATATCTGCTATTCTATCAAAAACGAAACTATTTAGATATCTTTTATTGTGTTTTTATACGTTACTGAGTCATCTGTCATTGAATCATAAAGCATGACGATGCAATCTGTGTCCTGAAGTACGACAAAAATTTCTGTTTTTGCATCATCATGAAGCATGGCAGGATTATCTGCTATTATATGATAAAGTCTTACAGAGATGTCCGATTATCTTCATACAGAAGCACTGCAGGGTTATCTAGTCTTGAGCAGAGAATAAATGGACAGCTATCTTCTCTATCAAATCTACTTGCAAGGGGGCTTTTAAGTTAGTCTAGTTTGCAGTCGTATGGAGATTTCTATTTCTTTCTTAAAACATGTTTTTGCTTTCTTTTATAGAATTGAATGAGGGCAAGATGACTGTGGGGAAAATCTATGTGGGTTTACTAATCACGGAAAACTGGAAAGCATACAAAGCTAGTCAAACAAATGGACAAAGTGCTAAAGTGGTGAGTTTTCATGGTTTGTTGTATTCTTTTAACTATTACCAGACAACAAAATTTAAGACTTATCCAAATAGAGGACATTTGCCTTTGACAAATTAGTTGTTGCTTAATTGCTGAAATTTGTATCTGAACGGATGATGTATATTGTTGGAAAACGATACAATGCTAATTGCCATTATTTTCTCCTTTACCCGTTAGCCCGCAATATATTTTTTTTCAAAAAGCTTTTTTTGTCACTGAGGTCGTTACAAGAATGGAGCGTTAATGACATATGCCGCAGTTTTTTCCTATGGATATATTTTTTTCATTTTCGCTCAGACAATAGTATAATTTATGCGAAGTAAAAAAATGAAAAGAAAATCATATGTTGCAGACCAAAATACAAAGATACAGGTCTTTTAATGGGATTACTCTTGTCTGTTAAAAATTACAGAAAATAAGCTTTAATTTCAGACGTAAAAAAGGTTCTTAAAGTAACAGATACTGCTCAAGTAAATGATTATTTCTGGAAATGTGATATTTGCCAATAGTATAAAAGATTAATAGAAAGAATTAAGGCACTAAACAGATCCCAGTAGTAATTAGAAATAAGGGATAAGTTCTTGGTAGTGAGTAATATATCCCATGACACAATGTTATCGCAAATATTCAGTATGTTTATTGAAAATCTTAAGTCATGTGCATCGTCGAGCTCCGGCAGTGCAGTCGGTAGCGTACACAAAACAGGGGTTGCTGGTTCGAATTCCAAGCTGGGCCAATTTCTTTCCGAGGATTGACAACAGTTAGTGCAACAGGATTCATCCGTCTCTCACCGCTGATCATTGTTTCGATGATAGATATGTAGGAAAGCAGCCATTGGCTTTGGAAGAATATTATGCGAAGTACTGACAAAGAGAAATTCCAGGAAGGCATAGATGCATTGGCCGCTGCTATATAGCCGAGAAAATGTTGAGAAATTCAAGAATGTTCACCATCATTTTTGTTCATTTTGGCAGAGAGTTAAATAGCATTGTAATCATAACTTGTACTGATTATTAATGCACATATTTTTTAAGAACAATTTACCAACACATTTTATTCCATGTAGATCTATAAAAGGGGAAAAAAGAAACACAGAAAGGAATAAAATCACAGTCACATTTTCATACTGCATATATATAAAAGTGAAGAATAAGAAAGAGAAAACATTTGCAATTTGTATAGGCATGTACCGCCAGATATATAGCATCTGGTATAAGTTGATGTTTGAGATAAAAGTTTATTAAAAGAATCTGCAAAAAGTGTCATAAAGGAAGCCTTTGGGGAACTTAATGATTTTTTTTATGGAAGAGTTTAAGTTTGTACCTCAAAAGCCAACAAATGACATATTCTTTTTATCACATAAATGTATATAGAAAAAGTCCATGATGTGTTATAGCATAGGCATACATGTATAATATGTAATGAAATTTACATGAAGCCTGTTCGCTTCTCTGATAGCTACGTTACGAAAATTCAAATTGATCTAGCATGATGCTGATAATTTTAACTGTTATCCGCAGGATTAAGGATATATGGGTGGAAGCGGATGGTTTGAACCTGTGATTGACGATGAGCTTTATTCGTGTTGAAAGAAAGTTTTAGAATCAAATGCAGTGCTAATGTGAGACATTTGCTGATAGAAAAAAAAAGAACAATAAGTAATCTAATTAAGGCGATCGATCTACGACTTCTACTTTGTTTGTATTGGGTTTTACGCCGTTTTCGATATTATTTCACTTATAGATCTATCATGGCGGCCAGACACCTATCCAAGCTATACGAGGAGTGAGTTTAAGCAGAGTGCGTTAAATACCTAACATTAGATTATTTATTGCTCTCCCCCTCCCAATCTGCTTTCACACATGACCATCATCGAAACAATGGTGAAAGAGGAATGAATCCTGTCGCAATGACTATCATCAGTCCAAAGAAAGAAAATATCCGAGCTGTGGATTCGAACAACTGACACCGTGGCTTCAGTTCCTGTATGCCTCGACTGAGCTATCGGGTAGATCTCTAACTGACGAGCTCGTGTATGTGATCGGGAAAAACCTTATAGATCTATTAATTAGCAAGAGAGTGTATATTTATTAAAAATCAAACACTTATTTCCGCTTTCTGTATTTATGGCATTTTTAAACACTCAAAAAACTTGTTTTGTAGTGATTTTGTCAAAACAAATTTTTTCCCGTGGGAAAACGGCTTGATCATGACTTAAACTAGTATAATTAATGACGTCATTATTTTCTAGCATGAGACATTGCGTATACCTATACAATAATAGAAGTTGTTTGCGCTGAAAGTTAGTTGGAAATTAGATATTCTGTATTCATATAACTGACAAGGATTTTTAAGTGATCGTCTGATCGGTATTTAATTAATGTCATTTTTACTATTCAAGAAAATACTGGAACGATTGTGACGTAGCGCAACCGACCGGAAGGCATGCGATTTTTTTTGCAATCCCCATCTAAATTGAGACTTAAAGTAAGAGCGAAGTCAGAATTTTATTTTTTAAATATCTAAAACGGTGTTACTGCAAAATGAGCTTTGCTTGTTGTGAGGATAGGAAAAAAAAACTGTTTAGCTTTTCCTGCAGGTTAAATTAAAATCTATTAAAATCAGTTGTATGTATGTCACCGCATGTATTATTTTAAAGGAGAAAGTGTTTATATTTTTTCAACAAAACTCATATAGAAGGTACTTAAAGGAATTTTGTCAATGTGAAATCTTTGTGCCCATTATATAGATTTTGAAAGAGACCTGAGGCAATGAGAGAACCCCAAATGAACTCATTACTTAACTAAAACGATTTTCTTAACTCAGTTACCGATAACCTGCGGAATAAGAGGAATTACATGTATTGCATGTTAGAAGCACTTTGTTCTCGCCCAACATTTTTCCCAATAAATTATCAATCAAACAGAGTTTGTGTAAATTGTACCAGCTTTAAGTATGTCAAGGAATAGCAGTTTAGGTAATGTGTTTGATTTTTTGTCTTCATTTTCAGGAAGATAAAGAAGAGGTAATTGACCAATCAGACGTTTGATCAAAGATCATGTGATAGCGGCCATTTTTCTGTTGTTTCTGTTAACAGCTTTAGTTTACTCCTTCCTGTAGTTTTTGTCTTTGGTTCTCGTTTTTATTTGCTTTGTTTTTGCATGCAGGTTTTGTGGTCATTAGGTTTCATAATTTAGTCTGCTTTTATTTCTAAATGCAGCTGAAAGCACTTTCTACATACATCTATAAAGTATACACAAAATATGTTTTTTTTATACACCATTATATATCAACAATGTACAAAATTTTCCATTGGTTTTCTTTCATCTATTATTATGGCATTCACATTCATCTCATTACACAATGTCGTAGGTTTTGAGCCATATGAACAGGTTTTTTGTGAGAATTGTTGCCCTTTTCGGTCTATCATATCATTGTTTTTTATCATTCTAAAAAGCGCAGCGTAGAAAAATAAAATGAAATAGACAATTTTACCGCTAGAATATTCCCAGTTGTTGCAATATCAATGTAATGTTTACTAGAATATTTAGCGGTCTATATGACTGAAAATTAGGGATTGGGCTACACACTACCTATAAATGAAACTATAACTCTAAAAGTGCCAGACAGGCAAATTCGATGTTGTTAGCCAGCGAAAAATTCCACAGTATTTTAAGTTCTGTACTCCTTCTTAACACAATACCGCAGCATAGCCAACAGTGTAGAATCAAGATGTGAATACATGTTTTGTCCCATCTGGTCTTGATCCGCATTGGCCCCACACTGGCTGCAAAAGCAATTATAGTCTGAAAAATGACTCGTAGAAATAATGAAAGGTGTACCTGAAACTAGCAATAACTAACATTATTACATGTACAAACCATATATTGATCTATGAACATTAAAATTAACATTGAAACAGTCATAGTCGGAACATTTAACATTAACAAATTATCCGATAACAATTTTGAATGACTCCACTTTTAAAATTAATCAAAGCCGTGAAAATATTGTGACAATTGGAGAAAATGCACACATTGAGTCTTATCCCCATTTATCACAGTGTTTTGATATTGATTGATATTTGAGACATTTGTCAGGAGGGTATATGTTCTGTATAGAATTTATACGCTTTCATGCTTACCAATAACATACATGTAGCTGTGAAAGAACATTACTGGTAAAAAATAAACTATTATTCAAACATAATTATGACTCATGCTGAACGAATTTTATAACATAACACTTGAAAATATTGTTGCAAATGGACAAATTGCTTATAGCAAGCAATGTGTCACTGATTTTGTTCTCACGTGTATATATCAAACTTTTATTCCTGTTGGTTACATATACCTTACCAAGGATGATTTCAAAATCGTCTGCTACAACTTTAATTCTGGAGGTAATCATGTTAACAAAAGTTACAAAAGTATTAGGTAAAGTTCTTGCTAGTTCTTTTAAAAACCTTTCGTCTGTTCGTTCAATATTTACGACCACAAAGCAGAAAGATTTTGATAACATAGGAAAAGAAGATAACGCTGGTGACCAGAATTCTCTCCAGGTTTCCATAATGATTGCTCTTGTTTCAAATTCTTTCATTTGAGCTATGTTTAATTAGTGGGCTACAAGTTCTTTTCATTTGGACAAATTTAAAATTTTGTCGTCCGTAAAAAAGTAAAGTGTATGCTGTGGTATCGTTACAAATAATAGACAGTGCAGATCCATGATCAGACTGTAAAATGAATCTAGTATGATCTGTATCTACACTGTTTTTAAGCAATTAAGTTGGTCCATAGCAGACCAAAGGTTTAAAAAGTTGAATGGCTTTTGCCTGGCAAACACTAGCTATATCTGTCCTGACTTTAAATACTAATAAAATTGGCCAAGTCACAAACAAAACAGTCCTGTGGGTGAACCTTTGCAAGGAATATCTGAAGGTTAGTAGCTGTATGAGACATTTTTTTCATTGATCTCATAATTTATTTTCATACTAATTCTTGTAGCTTGATTAACTCTTGTGCCTAGTTCTGCATTTTTTCTAACAAATTTATCAAATTCATTTTGCTAAGTCAGGAATAGACTTCATTTCTAAACCTTTTAGACTTCATGTATAAGTAAGGAACGGTGGAAAAGTATGGCAGCCGTGGATGGCTTATTTTCTTTATTCTAACTAATGTGCAATCTTCAAAAACACGTCAGAACTCATTAATGTATGTAATTGGAATAAATGATTGCACTTCTTTACAGCATCTTGATAATGTAAAAAGGAATATGACCTTGGGTCTTACTAATTATCCATATTGAAGATTCCATGGGTACAGACTTCTGTTGGATAAATGTTGGCAGTGCATGCAAATTCCTGCCTTAAAACGCCATTTGAGCATTGTAGGGCAAACAGTATTTCAGTGAAAGTAGTTATATTGCATGCACAAGAATGCTTTCTATGAACGAAAAGTCCCGAGCAGAAGTGTAATTTCTATGTTGGTTCCACTCTTAGATACCAACAAAAATCTATGTGACTCACCCTCCACAGCCAGTGGATAAGAATATTTGAGTCGTGCTCTTGCAGTGGGGATTTAATGCATCTCCGTCATGCATCACTCCAAGCAAGTCATCAAATGATTGTGGATCCATGAAATCCAGATTTAAAATTGTCCTTGGACATGCAGCAAATTTACCGAAAACAACAATTTTCGACACAGTTTGGCCTGGTTCGATACTTTTTGCAGATACATTAAACACTTTTTCACAGAGCATTTTTTTCCTTCATTTGTTTTTGTGAGTAGAATGTATGATTGTTGCATAATATATTTTTTTGTGTTTTTATTTTTTTACTTCATTTATATTTTCATAAGGCGTGTCTTCCAAGAGCGTACAAAGTAAACAGAACTTGTTAATTGGTTCAGCTAAATTGAGTCTTTAGTGCTATAGCAATCAAACATTTACGTAACCTGGTGGATGTGGTTTAATGATTTATTATGACCACCTCTGAAAGATGTATGTATACACGAAAAAAGGATATCAGTAAAATGGAAAGTTATGGTTGTAAGTTTCAAACTATTTACAGTTTATCATAGCCTAGTATTTTAAAATGTAAGGTTACATGGCCGTTTTTCATGACTTGTAAAGATATATGGGCTCTTACACAAGTTGACATTTTAGATGAAATTTTATGAAACAAAATGTTAATAAGTTGACCGTTGGCTTTTTTATGAACAAGTTTAATGTAACCTTATCTCAAAGGTCAGACAGTTACAAATTTCTCGTATCACATAACTGTGTATTAAGAATGATAGGTCACTATATGTGAAAACATAGGCCTATTTGTACTGGCATTTACATGAATTAGGCCCATCAACATGGAAATCCAGGTCAGCGGTGTTGTAGAAATATTAAATTTCAATATGATTACAAAGCTTTTAGTTTATAAGAAAATTAGTAATGGCTATTTTACCCTGAAAACAAGGGTAGTTATGCGATAAAATACGTTTTTTTATGTTGAATTTCAAGGCTTAATTTGTTCTATGATGTTTTCAAAAGCTGCTTTCCTAAAGGTCAAAGCATGGGACTGTTTGGTAAAGGGGTTA
Organism: Tridacna gigas; assembly: GCA_945859785.2. NCBI lineage: Eukaryota > Metazoa > Mollusca > Bivalvia > Cardiida > Cardiidae > Tridacna > Tridacna gigas. Next base: position 11,785,835 of record OX244028.2, read on the forward strand.
TCGTTAAAAACAAGGAAATCTTTGTATTAGTAAAATGGGGAATGTTGTCGGTCTGGACACGAGGAGCTCTGTCACAGTACTGGTAACCCAGGACAGAGAAAAGACATGAATATTAGTGAGCTGATGCAGTGATATGACTAGCATACTGTCAAAAGTTGTATAATACACAATTTAAACAAACAAAACATCTGACAATGATAATATCGTTTGCGTTGCTATTATGGATAATGTGAATTCACACTTTGTATCTCAAAGCCTTGGAGCACTGAGTTAGTGAAATATACCTATTCAACTAGTAAAAACGGCCAAAATAACAAAAGTTAAAGGTTGTTTTAGCCAGAACATGATAAGAATTATAAACATTGTAGATTTAAGATCACACTGCAATGTTCTGTGTAGTCTGATTTTGATCTGCAATGTTTACAAAAGCAACACAAGTTGTGCCAAGTGCTCTAAGGGTTAAAACTGACGTTTTCCACAAACGACATTTTGTCTACACTATATCATTATGAGTTCATACCTTTTGTTACCAATTTGACTAAGCTCTGATAATTCTGTCTCAGTTTGGTGCCATCTGTTGAAATCATTTGCCGCCAATTTTATATTTTGGTTTGATAATTATATATTTATTCATGTTCGCAGGCTCCAGACAATGATGAGGTACTCCTTCTCATGTTTTGTTCAAACAAATTTTTACTCACTAGTTCTTACTTTTATCTCATTATCTAATTCATTGGATGCTGGTTTGAGTTACCTCCCTTTTGGAGTTTTTTAAATAGATTTTATACTCTGTCCTGTCTCACATGTTTATAAAACGTACTTTCAAACACTTTTAATATATTTTTTTGTTTTTTCGTGTTTATCTTTAGTGCCTGTTATTGAGAATGGCTCACATGATAAACGATTTAGCAAAACTCAGTTTTCCTTTGAATTTTATTCCATGAAGTAATTTAAATGAAATAAAGTCAAAGATCATTTGGGAGGTAGCTAAAGCATCATTTTTTCTTCAGTTTCTAGTTATGAGGAATGACAGCATGATTTATTTTTAGAAATATTAATTCACTAATGAATTATCTTGCTTTCTACAAAAGTACATCTTTCTGATAATTAATAATGCAAAAGTACAAAATGCACATACAAGCTCATTATCACCTGTAGACAATTTTTACCCCCTACAAAGCTGGGGATGTAGTAGACTGGAATCAGATTATATCTATTTGTCCAAAAACACAAAACGCAAATTTGTATCCTCTTCTCCCCGTAAAGGGTTTAACCACATTGGCTGATACTTAAATAATACAAAAGTACAAAATGCACATACAAGCTCATTATCACCTGTAGACAATTTTTACCCCCCCCCCCCCCACAGCGTACAAAGCTGGGGATGTAGAAGACTGGAATCAGGTTATATCTATTTGTCCAAAAACACAAAACGCAACTTTGTATCCTCTTCTCCCCGTAAAGTGTTTTAACCACTTCGGTTGAAATTTGTATGGAAGCCTTTCTACCGTGGGGACATCTTCACCTGGTATTTTCATTATGCTCAGTTCACTACTAAGGATTTACGACCCTTTCAATTTTTTACTCATCCAGTTAAGCACAAGGCAATAGACGGGGGTTATTTGTTAGCCTGGGCAATTGTAGTGGGTATTTTTTGTGTAGACTGCCTTTGAAAACATAAGATGGAAAAGGGAGACAATTTCCTGATAATGTATTAAACCTCGGTCAATTTGAATTTCCATGCTTTCACATGTATACTTTTAGATTTGTGTAGCTGTAAATTTTTTCAAGAGGAAAAGAAAATTCAAATACACTCAGAAATATTTGCATTGATCGTCTTACAAAGTACATAAGTTTTGAAACCAAAAGAGTACTGATAAAACACTACTTAGTGCAACTAAAGTTGCTTTTGCTACAAGTGTTTATGAAGATCAGACAGCATTGGATGTGCATTATAATCTTTGATATACACTTTCCAGAATGATAATCCTGTCCAATAGCAGGCTTTAAAATGCTTTACTTTTACTATGGGAATACGTCCATTTCAGTAATTTAGAAGATTACTGAGAGGTCTCTATTCGTACCTGAGATGGACAATCACATACACAAATTTATCAGAAACAGAGGCAAAACTATTTTACTTTATTTGGCAAATGATAGATTTAGACTTGAAGCATTGGCAGGGCGATTATCTATAAATTTGGGACAGTGTTTAAAAGTTTTACCTCTCCTTACTATTTCTATTTACCGTCTCAAGTTCGATTTAAATCTATAGATGAATTGATAACAGGTGGTAAAATATTTACAAGGATATGGATTTCTGGGTCAATAGCTGCTGTTTATGCAACACATAGATTTTTTTAAGCTGCTGTTGGGTTTATCACTAAAATTGTGATATCATCCCATTGTCAACGGTGCTTTTATAAGTGAAGTTCTACGTTCTATGATGGTCATCAATTTAGTTCAAGAGGTTTTATGATCCCTATTTAATCTTTGTTGACCGCAACTTTTATTACATATCAAAGTATACATATGTGACTCAAATGATTCTCATATCTGTTTTGTGCTCTTCAGATTTTCAGAAGCTTATATTCTAATCTTATTCACTATTTGATATTCACCTGTCATGTGTTAACGTTAAAGATGGAGCCCATTTTGACTATTTCTATGCCCGTTCTTCCCTAACATTCAAACTTCCAGTATGTTGAGTCCTGGCAAAACACTTGGGCATATCACATAGATAAGACTTAAATGGCCCTATTTTCTCTTATATTTGTGTCTTTTCTGTGGAATGCAAGGTCATGTGATGTCGAAGAATCTATAAATAGATCTAGCATGCTGTGTATTTTGTGCCGTTTATGTCTCCTCTTCTTTCTACCTTCAGATTGATTGTACTGTACCGTTGCTAGGTGATTTCGATCAGGTCAGAACTTGCATGACGCAGACTAGAGTAAATTACTTTGGTGTCACTTTTGGTATTGATATGATTCATTGCCTCCTGACACAAATTTAAAACGAAGTACTTTGGAAATACATGTAAATATGAGAATAGCCAAACAGTTGTAGTTTAATGATATAAGCTATGCTTTTTGAAAAGGGGGCTTGAAGCATTTGCAAGAGGTATCAATCAATGTTAGCCTGTGCATTACTGTTTGCACTATGTCAATTTTATGCATGTCCATGGACCATTCTACCACAGGATTCACCTGGTTGCTGGACAAAATTGATTATATGGATCCATCATTTTGTGATAACCTACTTGGCAAAGAGCATCACGGAGAAACATTAACCCCGTTTTGCTAGAACATGGCTCATATAAATACATTCAAAAGTATTATGACCATAGGGAACAAACAGTCTTTAGCTGGTCTGTCTTTCGAAGAAATCGTCACGGTGTTGTCATACATGTAGCTCCGTGGTCACTTGACATTTTCTGATATCGCTGATAGTACTTGAGATACTAACTGTAGGCTCAATCAAGTTGTTGACTATTAAAAAGGGACCTGTACCAGAAGGTAACCTTGAATATATTTTTGATACAGTATTGCACTTTTTTAGATATGGCATTTTCACTGAAAGAGTCTATAGGAGAGTGTTGGCACCCATATACTGTGCTCATTTTCATCTTGCCACAATAGTTGAACAAGATTTAAATTATGCTGCACTGCAGGTGGTAACGTTTAACCATTTACCACACGATCCCAACTTATATCGAACCTGAGAAATGTTTTCTATCCTTCCAAAAACAGATTGCAATTTTACAATCACATTTATTTTGTCGTCTACAAATATTTTCAGTTTTTGACTTGTCTTAAACTTTGATGTTCGGTAAAAAGTTAAGGTATTGCATAATTCCATGGGCTTTAATGAGCTTTTGTGTAAAGCATAGATCTAGATCAGTCTGCACTAATATATAGTCATCATCCGTCCACACTATCAACTACTGGGTGCTAAACTATGACCAGAGAGTGATCTTCATGAGCATGTTTACAAGCAATATCTCTTTTTCCAACACCTAAGAAAAGGAAATATTTGAAACTGTTCGTCAATATCAAAAGTGACACTACATGTATAACATTTTTTGCTCATTGCAGAGAAATGTATGACATTTTCAAGCACTCTTTAGTTAACTAGCGTGTATCAAGTTCACATGGCTACATAAAATAACCAGCATGTTTGTTTTTTAAGATTTATATTCATTTACACTTTTTCACTGTATTTGTGAATTTCAGGACAATTGTACACATGTTTTTGTAAATGGCATTATTTGCTCCTGTCTCAGAAGTAAATGGACCTACCGTGGTTTAATAGGATATGTGAGGAATTTCTGCCTTAACACTGTAACAGAAAATTTTAACACTTTTATGCAAAAGGAAAAAAATGCTATTAACCAGCATTGCAACATTTTCTCCTTTGGCAACAATGGTTTCTACCCTTTCAAAGATAAATTCAATCAATTGAGCCATGTTTGATACATGTATGCATGTTGTCTTCAAAATGCTTCCACTTCAGACTAAAATTGAAAAATTGACTCATGTTAAAGAGTTAATTGATTACCTCCTTCTGTCATGTATGTTCTGTCATAATTTTGTAGCAAACAACTTTTGAAAACATTTTGGCAAATGAGAAAATGTTTAGAGCAAGATACCTTATGCATAAATCTTATTTATCACCAATTTATTTCAATAAACAACAGCTACACTCTTTGACATTTTGAGATAAGTACTCTGTATAGGTGGACATGTTTTTCACTGAATTTGTTTTTTATTTATATTTTCCTAAACATGTTTCCTTGGTTTTTTTTTTTACTTTACAGGAACATACATATTTGATACAAAGAGGATCTGGCATAGTTAGCAATTTAGATAAAATTTTACTGAACGAGTCCAAAAAAATGTTATTTAGTGACTTATGGTGAATGTTGATAACAATTTCACACATAGAATTTTACCTCGTAAGCCAACAAATGTTGGATTCGTGTTATCACGTCATTGTATTTCAGGAATTCAAATGAATGGCATGTTTAAACAAAGGCTTGCATGTAAATGGGTATTGATATTTGAGCCATGCTCTGTGGGGACTTAATACATCTGCGAAAAGCATTGATCCAGGTCACCCTGCGCAGTCCTTGCAGGCTGACCTTGGCCGACACTTTTCGCTATTGGTCAATTCTCTGTATGCCCAGGAACCATTTCTCCCCTTTTCTAAATGTTTTCACAAGCCTTTCTTCTTAGGGTCATCAAAACAGGATTGTTTGCTAAAGGGGGAAATAATAAATAATAATGAACTAAATTTTAAACTGTAGCGAATCTAAGATTACTTGTAATAGCTCTTCAGATGACTGTCTTGAAAAAACTTTGTGGGAAAAGGAGTCATAGCTCGAATCAGGCAATAACTGCTACTTTTCTTACATTATACTGCTGAAAAAATCGTTTCCTTTACACGTTTGTCTATTCTATAATTTGTTATAGATTTTGCTAAATTTAAAAATGGCGTTTACATTATAAAAGGGTTAAGTTTATTTCAGTCCCAGTTTTGAATTACTGAGCACTTAGTTTTCGTTTAATATTCGTGCATTTCAGGAGAGTATTATTGCTACAAGTATTTGATTTCAGAATCTGGTATTGGTATTTACCTCACTATCTGTTCAAATGTCACAGACTGCCATTTACTAATGCTATCATTTTTACCACTAATAACATCAATGTGTCCATTGTTAAGCCTTTACCAAACCACCATATTCTGGACTTGTCCAAATTCAAAGCATTTGGTAACGACAATTTTAATGTGGCTTAACCCTTTACCGCACAATCCCGAGTTTTAACGACCCTGAAAGAGGAGGCTTTTGAAAACATTATGGGAAAAAGGAAAAAATGCTGGTTACCGGCATTTTCTCCTTTTCCCATAATGTTTTCTGTCCTATCAAAGACAGAAATCATCATTTTAGCAACATTTAATTCGTTGTCTGCATATGCTTTCACTAGTCTAAAATTTTGTCGTTTAGTAAAGGGTTAAATGGTGGAACTCGTGAGTTAAAGGACAAATAGCTTTGTGGGAAAAGGAGAAAATGTTGTATACGAGCTTTTTCTCAGTTTCCCACGATGTTTTTTTTTTTTTCAAAGTGTTTTTAAATGTTTTTTAAAACTCGGATTTTTTGGTAAATGGTTAATAATTATGACAAATTAACTCTTTACCAAAAGACAAAATTTCAGACTTTTCTATATTGAAAGCATTTGCAGATGACAAAATAGGTGTGGCGCAAATGATTAAAATTTTCCTTTGGGCAGAAAACATTGTGGGAAAAGGAGAAAATACTGGTTACCGGCATTTTCTCCTTTTCCCCACAATGTTTTCAAAAGCTTTTTTTCTCATGGTCGTTAAAAGTCGGGATTGTGTGGAAAAGGGTTGAGAGATTTTATTATTATAGCTATGTATGAGGAAATAGTGGATCCATGACCAGATAAGTTTGTCTTGTTTTGATCTATACCATTTACTAAAGCTCCTTAAAATGTTGGGCCCATGCTTATACAATTTTGAGCCATACTTTGGCAAAAGGGGGCTTATTGCATCTCTTTGATGCATAATACAAGCAAGTCATCACATAATTATGGATCCATAATAACCACTTTTTAGCTCACCTGAGAACAACATGCTCAAGGTGAGCTTTTGTGGTTGCCCAATGTCCGTCGCCCATCGTCAGTCGTTCGTCGTGCGTCGTCTGTCGTCCGTCGACAACATTTACATTGTGGACACTCTAGAAGCCGCATTTCTTACTCAGTTGACCTGTAAATTGGTCTGAATGTTTGTCTTCATGAAATCTCGCATAAATTTAAATTTGGATCAACTGGGGTCATAAACTAGGTCACTAGGTCAAATTAAAGGAATACCTTGTGGACACTCTAGAGGCCACATTTCCTATTAAATTGACCTGAAAATTGGTCAGAATGTTTTTCTTGATGAAATCTCGGATGAGTTTGAATTTGGGTTACCTGGGCTCTTAAACTAGGTCACTAGGTGAAATTAAAGAAATACCTTGTGGGCGCTCTAGAGGCCACATTTCTGACTCAATTGACCTGAAAATTATTTAGAATTTTTGTCTTGATGATATCTCAGATAAGTTTGAATTTGGGTCACCTGAGGTCATAAACTAAGCCACTAGGTCAAATTAAAGAAATACTTTGTGGACACTCTAGAGACCACATTTCCCATTAAATTGACCTAAAAATTGCTCAGAATGTTTTTCTTGATGAAATCTCGGATGAGACTGAATTTGGGTCACCTGGGGTCATAAACTAGGTCACTAGGTGAAATTAAAGAAATACCTTGTGGACACTCTAGAGGCCACATTTCTGACTCAATTGACCTGAAAATTAATGAGAATGTTTTTCTTAATTAAACCTCGGATGAGTTTGAATTTGGGTCACCTGGGGTCATAAACTAGGTCACTAGGTCAAATTAAAGAAATACCTTGTGGGCACTATAGAGGCCACATTTTTTGCTCAATTGATTGGAAATTGGTCAGACTGTTAGTCTTGATTAAATCTCGAATGAGTTCGAATTTGGGTCACATAGGGTCATAAACTAGGTCTCACTAGATCAACTTACAAAAATTCCTTGTGGACGCTCTAGAGGCTACAATTCGTACTCAATTGACCTGAAAATTGATCAGCATGTTTGTCTTGATAAAATCTTAGATGAGTTCAACAGTGGGTCACATAGTGTCATTAACTAGGTCACTAGGTCAAATTTAAAGAAATATCTTGTGGGCGCTCTAGCGGCCACAATTTTTGCTCAATTGACTTGAAAATTGGTCGGCATGTTTGTCTTCATGATATCTGGGATGAGGTAAAAATTGCGTCACATAGGGTCATAAACAAGGTCACTGGGTGAAGAAGAAATACCTTGTTAGCACTCTAGAGGTCACAATTCTAGCTAAATTGACCTGAATATAGGTTTACATGTTTTACTTGATGACATCTAGGAGCAACCAGAAATTGAAACTCATAGGGCCATAAACTAGGTCACTAGGTCAAATTAAAGACGTGTATTGTGGGCGTTCTAGAGGCCACAATTTTTGCTCAACTGACCTGGAAATTTGTCAGCATGTTTGACTTGATGATATCTTGAATGGGTTTGAAATTGAGTCACATAGGATCATAATCTAGGTCACTAGGTCAAATTACAGAAATACCTTTAGGGCACTCTAGAGGCGGCAATTCTTGCCCAATTCACCTGAACCTTGGTTAACAAGTTTGTCTTGATATCTTGGATGAGTTTGAAATATGGTCAAATTGGGTCATAAACTAGGTCACTAGGTCAAATTGAAGAAATACATTTTGGACACTCCAGGGGCCATATTTTCAGCTCAGAATTGGTCAGAACGTTTGTCTTAATAATATCTCAGATGAGTTTTAAATTGGGTCATTATGACCCTTGGGTGAAATTTCGCCTATTGACTCGGGTGAGCGATCCAAGGCCATCATGGCCCTCTTGTTTGACATCCGACTGAATCATGAAGGAGAATGGTTCTCGGACATACAGAGAATTGACCAATAGCAAAAGGTTACGGCCCAGGTCAGCCTGCGAGGACTGCGCAGGCTGACATGAGTCGAAACTTTTTGCAGATGCATTGAGCCCCCTTTTCACAGAGCATGACACAAATAAACAGAGCATTTTCAGTTAACAGACAAAAACATTCATACAGTTAATCCTGCCTTAAGTAGCCACCAAATAGAACATCTGAAAATGGTCGTTCAAAACATTTTTTATACGATGGAAAAGTATGATTTTGGAATTACAAGGTAGTCGCTGAAATGGGATGACTGATAAATGCTAGTATTGACTTACATACCTGTGGGTTTGACTGTATAACGAGAACAAGGCTTGAGGTCTTCACAAGTATTTGACAGTGTAAACTCGAGATTAAATTGTCCGGCCTGCAAAAACACCCCAGAGTTGTTTTCAGCATGAAAAGAGTAAAATATGACACTCGTAGTATCATATTATCTAAATGTCAATGAAAATGTTTTCCAGCGTCAGCCATCTTTGTTCAAACGTTTAATGGGCGGCATCATGAGGACACCGTCAGCAAGATCCAGTCAGAGTATAGATTCTGACCACTCCGGGGACGAAGATACCCATAGGTAGGTTATGTTGCCTTCTTTAATTTAAGAAATGTTGAAAATAATGTTAATTTGAAACAGTGTTAACCCTTTACCGCAAGAGAAAAATTTAGACTGGTCCAAATTGAAAGCATTTGCAGACAACAAAATAAATTTGTCTAAAATAATGGAATTTGTCTTGGATAGGGTAGAAAACATTGTAGGAAAAGGAGAAAATGCTGCTTACCAGCATTTTCTCCTTTTCCCACAATGTTTTCAAAAGGCTTCTTTCTCAGGGTCGTTAAGAGTCGGGATAGTGTGTTGAAGAGTTAAGCAGCAGTTTCCATTCAGTAATTGAAAGTAAATAGTTCAACGGTTTGCATTTTCTTAGTGGTGTTGTTCAGTGATCATTGCCCCCCCGCAAGCGTTATTCTTATAGGTTGTTTTGATGGTGTTGCTCAGTTATCATTGCCACCCGCAAGCGTTGTTCTTGTAGGTGGTCTTGATGGTGTTTCTCAGTGGAGATGTATTTCTCTGTTGCAGCTTTTTACGTAGAAATAGCAGCAAAAGGCGGAGACCTCACAGTCAGTATAATGAAAATGGGAGTGTCCAGGTAAGTACAGATTATCTTTAGTCTTTGACCAATTTAACCCTTTACCAGACGACAAAATTTTAGCCATGTCTAAATTGAAAGAATTTGCAGACGACAATTTCAATGTTGCTCAAATTGTGCAAGTTTTCTTTGGTAGGGTAGAAAACATTGTGGGAAAAGGAGAAAATGCTGGTTACCAGCATTTTCTCCTTTTCCCACAATGTTTTCAAAAGGCTTCTTTCCCAGGGGCGTTAAAAGGCGGTATTGTTCGGTAAAGTTTCTTTCATTTAGCTTGTTATACATTTGAGCCATGCTCTGGCAAAAAGGGGTTTTAATGTGTCTCCTTGATACATGATACCAAGCAAGTCATCGCAATATCATGAATCCACAAAATTGTTTTTGTATAAAACAAAATGACGGAATCATGAGGCATGATGGTCCTTCGACATGCAGAAAATTTACCAATAACAAAAAGTTTCGACCGAAGTCAGCTTGCGGGAACTGCATAGGGTGATCTTGGTCGATACTTTTTGTAAGTGCATCAAGACCCCTTTTCACAAAGCATGGCTCGTTTGTAATTACTAGTACATTGTTTAGATGTACGCAAAAAAAACATTTATTTGACGTTTCAAATGACCATTTAACTCTCACAGCCATGAAATGTTAACCAAACCTTGTTCAAACTTCGCCTAGTTGTTAACTTTCAAAAGGGGGAGCAGCCATACAACAAGGGCAGGTAACCATGAAATGAGCCATACTCTAGCAAAAGGGGGATTAATACATCTCTGTAATGCATAATACCAAGCAAGTCCTCACATAATTATGGATACCTAAAATCCATTTTGTTTAACAACCAGCTAAATCATGAGGTATGCTGGTCCCCTGAAGAGCAGAAAATTAATTAATAACAAAAGGTTTTGATCCAGGTCAGTTTAGGTGAGCTGTGCAGGCTGACCTGGATCGATACTCTTTTACCGCCTTTTCACAGGCAATAGCTCGAACATTTTTGACACAGCTATAATGCCCCCTTTTCGTTCTAAAATTTTAACATGCTGCTGCAGTCTAGCGGTGACACCCGCATGAGGTGCTCTTGTTCATTTTACCAATAAAACAGTGGCAAATGAAAACTGTGGCACGTCTGAAACAACACAATTTAATGACTTGAGCCATGTTCTCGCAAAAGAGGGCTCCATGCATCTCATTCATCCATGATACCAATCTAGCCATTACATAATTTTTTACCTATAATGGCTTCTTTTTTAACAACCGACTTTATCATGAGGTAGACTTGTCATTGGACATACAGAAAATTGACCAGTAGCGAAAAGTTTCGCCCCAGGTCAGCCTGCGCGGACTGCGCAGGCTGACCTGAGTCGATACTTTTCGCAGATGCATTAAACCCCCTTATCACAGAGGTTGGCTCACTACTTTTTCTTGTGATAATGTGATAATGAAATGATGACTGCTATAGGTACGATACATACATTACGGAGGTTACGTAAATGACTCTTACTCCAATGACGATGAAGATGAAAGTGTAACAACAGATAAATCGCCCCAAATCTATATTGTGTCTGACCATTATGAGGTAATATTCGGTCATATCCCATGAATGCTGTGGTAAAGCGGTGCAGGGTTTCCCTAATTATTCATCTAATAATTTGGTATAGGTCGGTGGTGGTTAACTACTTTCCAGTTGCAAACATGCTGTTTTAGAAATATCACTAGTGAGTACATATGCAAATATGAATTATTTGAAGAAAAAAAAAATTAATGTCTCATTTTAATGTTACAGTAAACATTATTGAAAAATGAACAGGTAGTTGAACTTTCTACTGTAGGGGTATAAGAGAATGTACATGCATTTCAGCCACGCTCTCGCAAAAAGGGTTTAATGCATCGCCGTGATGCACTAAAACAAGCAGGTCATTGAAAAATATTGGATTCATAAAATCAATTTGTCAAACAACCTACTGGTTTATTAGGTAGAATGGCCTTGGACTTGCAGAACGATTACTTAAAGTAAAAAATATTGACACAGGTTAGCCTCAGCCACATTTCAGTTCAAGTTTTATTAAATATAGTGAGAATATTTGCCTTGCTGATGTCTTGAATAGAACTGAAATGGGTCCCTTCATTTCAACAATTAGGTCACAAGGTCAAATCTTAGCAAAGCTTTATGTGCCTTCTAGGGACCACAATTATAGTCCAAGGCTTGTGGAACTCAGACAGAATGGTTAGATTTATAATATTTCAGACTAGAATGATGACAAGTTATCACAGGTCGCCCGCCCGGGTAGCTCAGTGGTTAGCGTATCTGACTTGTGATCTGGTGGTTGCGAGTTCGATACCCGGTTGATGCAAACTTTCTTTCCGGCGATTTCTTGCCTCTCACCTCTGATGCATGTGAGAAAAGTATTCAGTGGCTTTGGAAAGAAAGTTGTGTCGGTACTGGTGTGAGAAAGCCAGAAAACACATGGGTGCGTCACTGACCACCATGATACGACCTGAGCTGTTAAAATGGCGTTAAACTCTAATACAAAGCAACACAAACCACGGGTCAAAAAGTAGGTAACGAAGTCAAACCTGAGGAAAACCTTGTATGCATGTTAGAGGCCACAAGTTCAGTTCAGCGGTCATGAAACTTTTTCAAAATGTTTACACCTTTGTGAATTTAGTAGGCTGCTAGGTTAAATCGTAGAAAAACAAAATGTGTGCGTGCACTGTAGAGGGCACATTTTCGATTCAGTTATGACATTTTATTAGAATAGTTTTTGTCATTTCAAAAACATGTCACCTTTCCTCTCTAATTTAACAATTTTTTCCCCCCAAAGTGGGTACTGGTGTAGAGAAACGTCTAAGCAACTTTGGCTTCAACCCTTTACTACACGATACCTAGTTTTAAAGACCCAGAGAAATTAGACTTTTGAAAACATTGTGGGAAAGGAGAAAATGCTGGTAATCAACATTTTCTCCCTTTCCCACAATGTTTTCTATCCTGTCAAAGGTAAATTCCATCATCAGAGACACACTGAATTTTCCTCTGCACATGCTTCCAATTTTGTCGAGTCCAAAAGTATCAACCCAGGTCAGCCTGCGCAGTCCGCGCAGGCTGACCTGGGCCGAAACTTTTCGCTATTGGTATTTTCCGTATGTCAAAGGACCATTCTACTTTATGATATACAATTGGTTGTTAGACATAGTGAATTTTAAGGATCCATTACTGTGTTATGTCTATAATGTATCACGGATTTGCATTAAGCTTCCTTTTGCCACAGCATGGCTCGAATTAAAGTGGGCAACATATGGGATCGTTTGAAAGAGTAGAAAACATTGTAAGAATAGGAGGAAACGCTGATAATCAGCAGTTTCTCCTTTCCCCACTATGTTTTAAAAGGTGTTTCCTTTAAAGTAGTTAAAAAACTTTGTATTGTGTGTAAACGGTTGAATTTAGATAGATCTCAAAATATTTTACCTTGGTGTAATGATATCGTCAGGTCCTTCCACTCTACCTTTACCAAAATACTGATGCTATTTAGCTTGGATACTGGATTAGAGAAACTTCTCGGCTAATCTGGCTTTTAATCCACTTTGTCATTTTTTTGGAAAACAGTTCCTTTACTTCCCTTTTCTTTTCTTTCCTAGTACCCCATGAAGTCTTCATTTAACGCCCCCCCCCCCCCCCCAATTTAAGGCCCACAAACTTTTGTTTTACTAATAAATTACCTACCAAAGGCTGATCCACAGAAAAGGTGTAAATAATTCCAGACTCATTAAGAATAGCCTGAGTGAAAAAAAAAAGAATGATAATTACTTTACAAATCAACATCCGGTACACAAGACTCCTGGTTATTCAAATATACACATGATACTCTTTGGTAACCTTGATATAGTGATACTCTTTGGTAACTTTGATATCGTCACCAAACTAGAAAAAAAAATCCTGAAAAAGAAAACATCATCGAGCACTGTTCCTGAGTAATACCTTTTTTGATTTCTAACAGTGAAACTCTTCAAATTTGAGGTGCGTTTAGACCTACTACCAGGACTACGCGCAAACAAGAACCATTGGCATCATTATGAAGTACTATCAAACGCAGTCATCTGTACTAACGGATGCACATTTCTTTGCAATGCAGTGTCTAATAAATATATCATGGCTTTCATTTATCATTTTATTTTTTCCCGTTATGGGTCAGTTATCTATGTTACAGCTATATTTAGCTATGTTATGAGCACATATAGGTTCCAGTCTCGCTAGACTTGTTCATTTTCTGACCAAATATGCCCAAGAATACCCAAAGAGAGATAACTTTATTGCACTGGCGATAATAAGTATCGCACATACTATTTAAAATCAAAGACTATCATGATTGGTAGCAAAGATGTTGCAGTTGCCATCGATACAGGTATGATCAGACAAAGACAATCTGTTCACCTTCAGTAACGTCAAAAGCAAGGACAGAAACATTAACATCATCCCTGGCACATCCTTTGCAATTGAAACTTGGTCAGGACAATGATATGGTCTTTGTAACGTGATGGCCTTAACTCTTTGCCACACAACAAAATTTTGGATTAACCCAAATTGACAGAATTTGCAGACGACAAATTAAATGTTGCTGAAATGATGATTTCTATCTTTGACGAAGTAGAAAACTTTGTGAGAAAAGGAGACAATGCTGGTTACCTGCATTTTCTCCTTTTCCCACAATGTTTTCATGTGCCTTTTTTTCTTTTTTTTAGGTCGTTAAAAATCGGGATTGTGTGGTAAAGGGTTAAGGTGTCATTTGATTGTTCATCTGAGACAAGCACTATTGTCCGAAAGTGCATTGTTATCAAATGGATCAATTTTACACTCATCCATGGTGAAAGCATTTGCAAACAACAAATTATAAGCGTACAGCATGTGGAATTGTTTGAAAGAGTTAAAAACATAGTGGTACATGTAAGTCGAGAAAATGTTTGTTACAAGTAGTTGTTTTCTTTTTCCCACAATGTTTTCAGTATTAAGCGTAGGGTTGTCGGAAGATGAGGTTGTTTTGTACAATGTTAAAACGCTGACTTTTAATTATTAGGCCATACACTCTAGTGTTGTTATATAAAGAATATTTGGTACTTTTGTAATATTGGCGGGTATGGAGGATGTTGGGTGAATTGTTTATTTCTAATTATCATTTTTAGTAGACAAGTTGTCAGAATTATCTTAAGTTGACTAAAAAGATCTATGCAGTAGGAATTCCTATATATTTTTTATTTCTTTTCTTTATGACAGCAGATTGTAACATTTAACTCTTAAAGTGCCGTTCACAACTCAAATTACCTTTGCAGCCTGTAAAGAACGGGATTACACTGCACAAAAAGTGCAATCTGATTTTTGATCTACACTGTCAGCTTTGATGAGATATTATGAGCAAAAGAAAAATTAAAATTGTAATTGAGCCATGCTCTGTGAAAAGAGGGTTTAATGCATCTGCAAAAAAAGTATCATTCCAGGTCGGCCTGTGCAGTCCGTGCAGGCTGACCTGGGCCGAAATATTTTGCTATGGGTCAATTTTCTGTCTGTCAAAGGACCAGTGTAACTTGTGATTCTGTCGGTTGTTAAGCACACTGGATTTTATGGACCCCAAATTATTTTATAACTTATTTGATATCATGCATCACGGAGATGCATTAAGCTCTTTTGCCAGAGCATGCCTTAATTATTTTTGTCTTACTTCTAGGCTTAACTCTTTACCAAACGACAAATTTCAGACTGGTCCAAATAGAAAGCATTTGCAGACGACAAATTAAATGTGGCCCAAGTGGTGAAATTTGTCATTGATAGGTTAGAAAACATTGTGGGAAAAGGAGAAAATGCTGGTTACCAGCATTTTCTTCTTTTCCCACCATGTTTTCAAAAGGCCTCTTTCTCAGGGTCGTTGAAAGTCGGGATTGTGTGGTAAAGGGTTCAAGTGTATATTTGGTTTATTCGATCCTGTAAGAGTTACTGTTTTCTAGAGAAACCATCTTAATGAGTTGATTTGTCCGTATTTGTTCTTTCATTATTGTCACTGGCCCCAGCTGATGCTATTCATGTGTCATTCTACTTCTTAAAGTCTCTAGAATGTTACAGTTTTTGCTTCAGAATGTAATTTCTATTAAAAAGGCAAAAAGTCACATGTTTCTAGAAAGATCGTCTTAATGATTTAGGCCATGCTCTGTAAAAAGGGGAATTTAATGCATCTGCAAAAAGTATCGATCCTGATCAGCCTGCAAAGTCCGCGCAGGTTGACCTATGTCGAAACCGTTTGTTTTGGTAAATTTTCTATATGTCCAAGGACCATTTTACCTCAGGATTTGGTTTTCGGACTAAAGAGATTTTATGGATCCACAATTATATGATAAATTGCTTCGTGTAATACATCACAGAGATGCAGTAAACCCCCTTATGCATGAGCATTGCTTGCTTATCCTTGTTGGTCTTATTGTTTAACCCTTTACCACACAAATCCCAACTTTTAACGATCCTGAGAAAGAAAGCTTTTGAAAACACTGTCGAAAAAGGAGAAAATGCTGGTAACCAGCATTTTCTCCTTTTCCCACAATGTTTTCTACTCTTGCCAAAACACATTTCAGTTTTTGATTTGCATCTATTTTGTTGTCTGCAAATGCTTCCAATTTGGACTGGTGTAAAATCTTGTCGATTGGTAAAGAGTTAAGCATTATTTACTTGCCGTTGTTTTATTTCAGTCTCTGGAACGACGGGACTTCTTGCTGCCAGAACATGCTGGCCAACCGTTATCCAGAACTGCATCAGAGTCCAGTCAAATAGCCAATACAAATTCTTTACCACAGTCTCCTGTGAGCCCCAGATCTCCGCTGCATAATCACAGAAGTCCTTTTGGGTCCCCCCACACGTCTCCAACCCCTATTAGAAGACCTATGTCCCCTAGAAGGACTATGATGGATGTGGGGTTTGCATCAGCTGTAGCCAACATCTGTGAGCAAGCACATACAATTGCAGAGAACGATAGGAGACATAAACATAAATGTGAGTATGGCTGTGAGTATGGCTGGAAATTATTTTACTGGCTCTAACAATACAATCCTAATTTTTAGCTCGGCTGTTTTCGAAGAAAATGTCATAGCATGTGTCGTTGTCATGCAAAAACTTCTACATTTTTCAATATCTCTGTCATTTAGGAACGCATTTACTTCAAAGTCGGACTAGTTGTTAAATATCAAAAGGGAAATGATATAACAGGGGCGAGTACCCGTCAACATAGTTGACATGGTAATGCCCCTTTTTGTAGTAAAATGGAAAATATATGAAAAATGCCCATTATCACACATTCTATGAAGTCAACAATACCCCGTATATAGACAGGGTAAGATTTAAATGGAACGTATATTGTGGGTTCTCTAACCAGTAGCCTCCTGGAACTCTGTTGAGTGCTTACAATACAGGGTTTGCTTGAAATGAAATGCTTAAAATGTGTGATTTATTTTCTTTCAGCTGTCAAACACGAAGACAGTATGAGTATACCAAACTCTCCTAGAAGTCGCCCTCGGGTAAAAAGGCCACCATTAATACCACAAACCCATGTTATGGGCTCACCATTGCCAAGCCCACACCCAAATGTAAAACCAGAGATGTACAGGTCCACATCTTTAGAAACCCGCTCTAGAACACCATCTCCTAATGCAACCCCTTCATCTACCCCAATGAATGAGTACTATGGAGGTTCAAATCTGACTGACAGATCAAGAAGCCCAAGCCCTGTTGGAAGCCCTGTACATACACCACAAAAAAGGCCTCCGAGAAAGTTGCCCGTTGCTCCTGTGCAGCCCCAAAAGCCTTCATCATTAAATCTTGCTCAACCGAAGCTCAAAGACAATATGCCGCGTGTCATGCCTTCCCCTACAATCCCACAGCCCTCACGCAGCCCAGGAAGTATTAACTTCCCACGGCTAAATGCGTCCCCAACCCATAAGCCCAAGTTGAATATAGTACCCTTACCACATAATATTCCCCCGCCTGGCAAAATGGGACGTCCAGAGCCCTATAGTCCAACTGAAAGGAACAATTTGAACAAAATAAGTGATCCTCGAGACAGGCCGGGACAAAGTAGGTCACTTCCAGGTCACTATAGTCGGCGACCAAATGTGAAAGAAAATGTTGGGCCAGGTGAAGGTCATCCCCATCGGCGCACTTCTCATTCACCCGATTTAAATAAGTTACGAGGAGGCGGAGACAGAGTGCGTGTGAATAGAAATATTGACGAATCAAATCGTTCTCCCAGTGTACCTAATTTTGGTAGGGGGCGTGGTGAAAGATCACATGACCATTTTCATGGCAGCCCTCTACATCAAGGTCAAGGTCAACCATCTCGGTCTCCAAGGACAACCAGAAGTGTTCCAAACGGCTACAATAGAAATGGAAGGAAACCTGAAAAACTAGAATTACGTAGTGATAGCAATGCTCCTTTGACAAATAATGAATCCGATGATGATGATGACGATGACTGGTGTTGAGAAATTTACCCTAGATGTGATGTGTTTTAGTTTATAATACTCATCTGATTGAAAATCGTTTGCTAAACATAGATTAACCGTTTACCAAACAATCCCATATTTTAACTATCCTAAAAGAAGATTTTTGAAAATATTGTTGGAGAAAAGGAGGAAATGCTGGATACCAGCATTTCCTCCTTTTCCCCAACAATGCTTTCTTTCATTTTAACTTCAGAAAATTATATTTTGAGCTGTATTTATTTTGTGATAAGCAAATTGTTTCAGTTCATTCAAGTTTAAAATTGTGTTGTTTGGTAACAAGTTAATGTAGACATGATAAAAACTCATTACTGTACAGGCTAAATTTTGACCAATCAAAAGCTACACAATGGACCTTTGGGAAATGTCAAAAGAGAGAAAGAAATTGACTCATTTGATGGTATGGAATACATAGGCAAGAAACAGTGTGGGAAAAGGAAGAGCAGCAATGAGTTGAAGCAAACCATTGCTCCTTTTACCCCCAGAGTATTTTAGAAATGTGTCCATTGTATGGGTATATCTGTGCTTTATAGGGTTGATCAAAGAATGATTTGATATAGTCCCAAAACGTTTACACTACAGAGGCCATTAAGAATGGAGATAACTCCTCAAATTCTCAAATGTGGTCCTCTTGAGACAAAATTTTACTACAGACATATTTGAAAACATTCTTTTAAATCATAGATAAATCAATATTAGTTTATATTTGATATACTGTGGTAATTGGAGAACTTGCACATTCAAAGTACATAAAGTATTTTCTCGTTTTAAAAAAAACAATTGTGTCAATAGTTGTCTTTTAAAAAAAACAACTGTGTCAATAGTTGTCTGCTTCAAAGCAGTGAAAATGTGATCTACAGATGAAAGTTATTTGTTTATTGTTTGGTTTGTTTATGGGGGGAAAGGCAGCCAGTGGCTTTGAAAATGTTATGTAGTACTATTTACTTAAGAAAATTCCAGGAAACCATTGTAGGTACGCTGGTCTCAGTGTTATAACTTACATACTGTTGTAGATGGTGTTAAACACTAAACAAATATTTCAGTTGTATAGGCTTGAATGCTGGTTTATAACAGAAAAGCAAGGATGTATTTTATTTTCAAACGACATTATTACATAGATTGCTAAGGGTATGATTTTAAATTCTAAGCTCATGTAAACAAAAGCATTGTGAATAGATACTTCCATTGTGTATATTGATGCGTTTCTTAAATAACTGGTCAAATGAAAATATGTGAATCATGTGTATACCATACCCACACGGAACAAATGCTACACCCCATATTTTCACCTAACCCTTTACGAAATATTCCAATGTTGAGGTTTTTCATACCTTCCAGGAAGGCTTTGGAAGACAATGTGGAATAACAGGGAAATTTTCAACCAGCGTTTTCTTCTTTTACCACAATGGTTACAAAAGCCACTTGTCCCATGGTTGTAAAAACAGGGGTGTTTGGTAGAGGGTTAACATATACATGTGTGTGACAACAGAGTGGCAATAGGAGAAATTGTTTGTTATAAATGGGCCATGCTTTGTGAAAATAGGGCTTAACGCGTCTGCGAAAAGTATCGACCCTGGTCAGCCTGCGCAGGCTGACCTGGGACGAAACTTTTCGCTATTGATCAATTTTTCTGTATGTCAAAAGACCAGTCTACCTTATGATATAGTTAGACATCATAGATTTTATGGATCCCTAATCATGTGATGACTTGCTTGGTATGATGCATCACGGAGATGCATTAAGCCCCCTTTTTGCCAGAGCATGGCTCAAATGTTTTCTCCCTTTGCAATAGAGTTATACTGCAAGAAAAATAATGTCATCTGCAGATAGAAAAATGATGAAACATTTTTGGATCTTGAATGTATTTGCTTTCGCCATTCCATTTTTTTATTCTTATGATAGAGTTTTGTTTTCTAGTTTAACTTTATTGATAAATAGGTTGCAATATAGTACAAAATGTATGAGTGTGTATTGAATGTTTTCAAACTGAATTTTGTATTACTTGAATTTCTAGGTCTTTCGATATCTAACAGTTGTGTTTGCAGAAAATGATATTTGAATTTTATAATGAGTGTTTATGGTAACTTATGAACGTGTTTATGTGTACTTCAAAATGTATATTTATTTACATGTGCAAAAGTGTACTGTTTGTATGAGAGCGTTAAATTTTCTTTATATGCACATACACGAATAACACAATAAAATGTTAATCTACCCAAATAAAACCAAAGTCCAAGGCACTGTAATCTGTTAAAATTATCATGAAAGAATCACCTAATTGACGAAGCTGTTGCTCGGTGTACCAATATTTCTATACATAAATAACCATTCCAATTTTGCAAGCACCTGATTGATGAAGTTATGTTACGGTGTACCGATATTGCTATACATAAATTATCATTTCAACTACAGGAGCACCTGATTGACCAAGCTAATTTAGGGTGTATCGGTACAAAAAGAATTATTCCAGCTTTACAAGCATCTTATTGACCAAGCAGCTTTAGGGTGCACTGCTATTTATATACATAAATAACAATTCCAACTTTATCAGCACCTGATTGACCAAGCTTTTTAAGGGTGTACCGGTATTTCTATACACAAATAACAATTCCAACTCTGTAAGCACCCGATTGAGCAAGCTGTTTTGGAGTGAATGGGTAATTACATACATAAATAATAATTACAACTTTGCCAGCACCTGATTAGCGAAGCTATTTCAGGATGTGACGGTATTTAAATGCATAATCACCATTCCAGCTTTGCCAGCACCTGAATGTCAAAGTTATGTTGGGGTGTACAGGTATTTCAATACATAAATCACCATTCCAACTTAGCAGCACCTGACTGACCAAGCTACTTCAGGATGTACCGGTATTTATATACATAAATAATCGTTCATACTTTGCCAGCATCTGAATGACACAGTTTTGTTGGGGTGTACCGGTATTTCTATACATAAATTACCATTCCAACTTAAGCAGCACCTGACTGACCAAGCTACTTCAGGATGTACCGGTATTTATATACATAAATAATCATTCATACTTTGCCAGCACCTGAATGACAAAGTTATGGTGGGGTGTACCGGTATTTCTATACATAAATTACCATTCCAACTTAAGCAGCACCAGATGGATCAAGCTGTTTCAGCTTGTACCGGTATTTATATCCATAAATGACCATTCCAACTTTGCCAGTATCTAATTGACCAAGTAATGTTAGGGTGCACCAGTATCTACATACATAAATAAGCATTCCAGCTTTGCCAGCACCTGATTAACCAAGATATGTTAGGATGTACCGGTATTTAAATACAAAAATAAATATTCCAATTTTTCAAACGCCTGATAGACCAAGCTATTTCAGGGTGTACCCGTATTTATATACATAAATAATTTTTCCAACTTTGCTAGCACCAGAATGACCAGGCTATGTTAGGGTGCACACACCGATAGATGCACTGGCTGGCGCGATATGACTGGAATAAAGATAATAATTAGACCACAATTAACATTTCAGAACATGGACTATTGGCTTTTATCAAACGACACAATTTTACACAAATTGCTCAAATTCAAAGCATTTTTAGATGACGATTTAAATGAGGCTAAAATGGTGGATTTTTTGGTGGAAAATTGTGAGAAATGGAGAAAATGTTGGTTAGGAGCAATTTCTCTTGCTCCAGCAATTAATGTTTTCAAAAGCTTTGTCTTTCAGGGTCGTCAAAACTCACAATTATGTGGTAAAGAGTTAAAGTGGCTCCGAATACTAGCAACACCGTTAAAATAAGTCTGCTTTGTATGTATGCCATCCATTCTATAGAAATAAGGTGATTTCATCGCTGGATGCAATCAATAGAAATTTACACTTAACCTTTTACCAAACAATTATCTTACGTGATCCTGAGGCATTAGGCTTTTGTAAACATTAGGGGTACGAGAAAACGCTTGTTACCAGCATCTTTATCCATTTTACATAATATCATTTACCTTTACTAAAGATTGTTGTGAAATAAAGATAATCAAGATAATTTGGTAATTAATATTATACATGTGAAATTTTGGCAAAACGAGAAACTGCATATTATTCTGGCAGATTTAAACCGTTAACTTCATGGGGACATTTTGCAATGATCTTCCACATACTGCTTTCGAAAACATTGTGGTGAACTGAAAGATCGCTCAGCATCAGTAATTTCTCAATTTTCCACAATGCTGTATATACTCTCCTATCAGTTACGATAATAATCACGATGCTTTTTTTTTAAATGTCTTCAATGTGAAGTAGCACAAGTTACTAAGAAAAGGAAAAAAAAGAGAGATACAATAATGCATTAATTAGTAGTTCTCACTTTTTTTCTATGTAGTGGATATGTTCATTTACCACAATATTTGTTCATCTGTGATTTTTTTGTTGTTATATTTTTGATTGTCAAAGTTTTAATGCTATGTATTTTATTCAATTCCCTCTTCTTTTCTAATTTCAACATTTTGATAATGAGCCAGTTTTCCTTTGAATAGAATCTGTCCCTGTAGTCAGCTCTAGTAAACAAGCAATATGTATCAAACAATCATATGAGCCATGCTCTGACCAAAGGGGGCTTAATGCATATTCGCGATGCATGATACCAAGCCAGCCAACAAGTAATTATGGATCCATAACAGCCACTTTTTTAACAACTGATTTAATCACGAGGTAGACTGGTCCTTTGACATACAGAAAATTGACCAATAGCGAAAAGTTTTGGCCCAGGTCAGCCTTGGGGAACTGCCCAGGCTGACTTTGATCGATACTTTTCGCAGATGTATTAAGCCCCTTTTCACAGAGCATGGCTCATCTATTGCTTTCCCAAAGAAGGCGAAAATGTTGAAATGTACCTAAACTAAGTTCCTGAGTACAGAGGCTTTTGAAAACCTTGAGAGAAAAGGAGAAAATGCTGGCCACCTGCATTTTCTTCTGTTCCCACAATGTTTTGTACACTTTTAAGAACAAATCCTATCATTTGAGCCAGATTTAATTTGTGCAAGTCGGAGGTTTTGGCATCTATTAAAGAATCCGAAGACCACCTGTTGTAAGAGACCACTTGATTTATTTCCGTTGGTGACATTCGTGTATTTCAGAGATTCATTTCATATTAATTCAGAATCAAAATGTAGATTTTGTGATATTTGTAGATCTACTGGAAATTCTCCAGAAATTGATTTCTGGCAAATGAAGAAACTACATTACTTGATCATTTTTCCCATTCTTGCCTCATCAGAGTTTATCACATAACTTCCTTGTTTTGTGTAATACAGCCATTACGAATTTTCTTGTCTTACACACGTTTGAGATAAGAAAATTGTGCCGTATTTGGTCAACACTCTGCAATTATACACCTCATTTCTAGAACATTGCTGACCTAGATTCCTGCGTGAAATTAACTGTCAAAATTGGTAATTATGATATAATTGCCAATTTAATCACCCTTATATTCAAAACAAAATCATTATATGCAAATTTCTTTGGAACTATTTTTCGTTCGTAATATACCTGTCAAAGAAGCGAATAGGCTTCATGAAAATTTCATTACAAACTGTACATGTGCACATCATTGACTGTAATTCTCTTTATACACTTATGTGATAAAAAGAATCCGACATTCGTTGGCATTTGAGGTAAAAATTTATTAATAACTCGTCCACAAAAAATGTTATTAAGCTCACTAAAGGCTCACTTAATAACATTTTTTGTTGATTCGTCTAATAAAATTTTAACTCAAGCACCAGCTCGTGCCAGATCCTATATATCTTCCCTTGAAAATTTGTAATTATTCGTGTTTTTCATGGAGGGAATCTTCAATTAGATTTTGCATGGTAATATTTATAATGGTTTAAAAATCTTTTACCACACACAATCCGGAGGTTTATGAACGTTGAGAAAGAAAGCTTTTGAAAACGTATTGGGAAAATGAGAAAATGCTGGTAGCCAGCATTTTCTAGTTTGCCCACAATATTTTCTACCTTTCCACAGAAATTTTGAATCATTTTAGCTATATTTCATTTATTGTATGCCAAAGTTGTAAATTTTGAAAAGTGTAAATTTTTTTGGCTGGGCAGGAGTAAAGGTGTTACAGAAATGTGGAAAGTTCAAACTTTGGTCAGATACTGATCAACCAAACAGAAAATCTGGTATAGGTTTTGTACAGTCTGATCCTGATCTTGAAGGTACAGAAAAACACCTGTTGGCGTAAGTAGCACTGTGTGGTTTAATTTCACTTTTTTTTTTTTTTTCAATTTTTCAGGAGAACTGGCTCATTATTAACAAGGCTTCTTATAGAAAAAATTAAAAACCTATTATAATCAAGTTGTTGACTTACTTTTGAACGAAATTTATACCAACGATAACCATTTAACTGATTTCTTATGTATTAGCGATGCTTTTTGAAAAAAAATGGGCTAAAAGGATCAGCACAAAGTATCGACTCGTGTCAGCATGTTCAGTCACTTTGGTGAGATGACAGGCAGAGCACAAGTTTAAATCTTTACCAAACGACAAAATTCAAGCCTTGTCCAAATTGAAAGGATTTGCAGACGACAAAATAAATGTGACTCAAAAATTGGAATTTGTTTTAGGAAGGGTTGAAAACATTGTGTGAAAAGGAGAAAATGTTGGTTACTAGCATTTTCTCCTTTCCCGCAGTGTTTTCAAAAGGCTTTTTTCTCAGGGTCTTTAAAAGACGGGATTGTGTGGTAAAGGGTCAACATACCTTTTTTTCATGGTCAAGGTCACAGTGACATGTACTAGAGTCCATCTTTCATAGTCGGATTTTAAAAATATTTCACACACTGGTCTACACAGATGAGATGGCATGCAGCTACGAGGTTTCATAAAGCTGTCTCCAAGGTCAAGGTCATAGCAGAAACTTAAGCCTTTACCACATAAATCCCAAGTTTTAATGACCTTGACAGATAATACTTCCGAAAAAAAATTGGGAAAAGAGATGCTGGTAACCAAGAAATACATATTTTACACACTTGTCAACCATGATGGGATTTCACATTCCAGTCACAAAGGTCAAGGTACAATATATCGATATAGGGTCACATGTACTATTGATTGATTGATCGATTGAATGGTGTTTTATGCCGCTTTCAACATTATTTCAGTCATATCACGGCGACAGCTCACATATTCATATATTTCCTTGGTTTCACCAGTACTAGGCTAGGGCTCTGAAGTGTCTTGTCCAAGGACACTCCCATGAAAAACCCAGCGGATCAGGTGGGGCTCGAACCCGGGACCTCCAGGTTACGAGTCCCACACTTCACAACCGAACCTCACATGTATAAGAACTGTATCCAAAAGTATCTCTGGAACCCTTTTTTGTCGATTTTAAAGAAACCTAGATCAGTTGACATGCAGAGTGGAAATTTCGCGTGTCAGCCTTCATGGTAAGGGTCACAGCTGGGGTTTTAGGGTCACGTGTGCCAGAATCATGGTAGCTCAGTATCATTCTCCGAAACCCCTTGCCTTATTTTTTAATATACTTCACACATGTGTCCATCTGAGATGACCTAAAGAGTGAAAGTTTCACATACAAGTTTGCAAAGTCAGTGTAACAGAGATTGAGTTAATGGTCACTTGCATTGGATCTTTGATTATTACATTGACAGAACAATCACTAAGTTGGGCTTTAGACTGCACACAAGGCTGATATGAGAGGCCATTGATTTTCAAACTTGTGTGATATTATCAAGATAAACATTCTGACAAAGTTCCATGAGTATTGGACAAAAAGTGTGGCCTCTAGAGTGTACACAAGGTTTTTCTAAAATTTGACCAATTGACATAGTTTTTTTTACCAGACATGGCCAATTTTCAAGATCTCATCCAAGATATCACCACAAAAATTCTGACCAACTTTCAAAGGTATTGGACTGGAAATATGGTATCTAGAGTGTACATAAGGTTTTTCAAAGATTTAACCTAGTGAGCTAGTTTTTGACCCGACAGGACCAGTTTTCAAACTCGTCCGAGTTTAATGAGTATCGGACAGAAAATGTGGCCTCTAGGGCGAACACAAGGTAAAGGTTGACGACGGACGAAGCACGACAGACACGGCACGATCACATAAGCTCACCTTGAGCACTTCGTGCGCAGATGAGGAAAAAGATGAAAACACACACACACACACACACACACACACACACACACACTATGCCACTGAAACTCCATTGGTCTATTACCGGATAACGAAATTTTCCTTATCGGACACCATTACTATAAATAGCACATTGGCGACTGCCTCTATATTGTATATGATAAAACAAGGTTTGCCAAGAAATCGAAGAAAATCTTGACCCCTGTCCCTTTACAGAGATATTATTTAACCGAAAACAGACAAATAAACCTAGTTACCGTTGCAGATGGGTTCACAAATGATTTTCCTTGTGTACCCTGACCTTCGAAAGTTCCGAACAGCTCTTGCAATCAAGCTATAGCTCTGATCTGAAAAATAAAAAAAAAAAAAAACCTTCCACATTTTCCGGATCACCATGGGCTGACGTCACACTATTCATCATGACACAGCGAATTATAACTAAAATATTTTTTCAAACATCTATAATTCTTTTTTTTTTTTTTTTTTTTAATATATTAATGAAATTATCAAATTAATATTTCGTCTGTTTATCTTTTCATCTGATCCGTTTCACGATTTTCATCTTCCATTTCGTATATTTTCAAATGCATATTACCATTTATTGATCAAAAACTTTGGCACGTCTTTTGATAGGAAATTCACGTAAGTTATAATTCGCTGCGTCATAATGAATTGTGTGACGTCAGCGCATGGCGATCTGGAAAATGTAGAATCTTTTTTAATTTTTTAAGATCAGGGCTATTGCTTGATCGCAAGAGCCGTTTGAAACTTTCGAAGGTCAGGGTACTCAAGAAAAATCATTTGTGAACCCATCTGCAACGGAAACTAGGTTTAGTTTTTCGTTTTCGGTTAATTATTATCTCTGAAAGGGGACAGGGATAAAAATTTTCTCTGATTTCGTTGCACACCTTGTCTTATTATATACAATAAAGAGGCAGTCGCCAATGTACTATTTAGTAACGTTGTAAATGAAAATTTGAGTTTTCTGATATATACAGGCGATGCACTAATTCACAAGTATACATGGATCCCTGGCGATAAGATAAACCGACTTCCTTGGTTACCGTCGCTAAGGGCTCCCAAACAAACGCAGTAAATAATGTGGTAAACTATCCGCTGCAGGTCCGTCTGGTGGAATGTAAATTGTCAGAGTCTATGAAAGATGAATTTATGCTTGAACCAAAAGGATAATCTCGGTCTCTTAATCCTAAGGATTATATATCAAGACGGAAGGAAGCCAAAAATCTGTGTGGTGAACCCAACAGACAGAAACAAAAGGCTTAAGAAGGCTACATAACTAGGAAATGCAGAAGAAATAAGCTCTGTTGTTGATTCCGGTCATGAAGTTAAACAAAATGCGGAATCTATTCCCGAACAAATTCCAGATCATTTGGAAAAAAATGTGGGAAAAATCTATTACAAACCTTTCTGATTCAGGCAAGCAAAACTTAAACAGTTATTGTGTGAATTTCAAGATGTGTTTCCCAGAGATGAGTTTGATCTTGGTAATTTCACGGAAATTGAACACAAAATTGATACAGGTGACTCAAACCATTTAAACAAAGAATGAGAAGAACACCTGTAAGTTTTGCTTGTGAGGAATAAGCTCACTCCGACAAGATGGAAAGGGCTGGTTTGATACAACCATCTGCTTCAGAATAAGCATCAGCGCCCGTTGCAGTTAAAAAAAGGATTGGTAATGTGCGATGGTGTGTTGACTACAGAGACTTGAATGCTCTTACTGTCAAGAACGTATACCCACTGCCGTTAATAGACGAATGTCTAGATACATTGGAAGGCAATACTTGGTGCTCAAAACTGGATACAAACTCGGCATACGGGCAAATGAAGAGAAAGATAGGAAAAAACTACCCTTATTACCAAGTATGGGTTATTCGAATTTGTAAAGATGGCTTTTGGTCTTTGCAATGCACCAGCGACCTACTCTAGAGTTATCAACCTAATTCTGAGGGGTCTCAAGTGGGATTCTGTACTAGCTTTTCTTGACAACATAATAGTTCTTGGGAAAAAGTTTGAAGATCATCTTCTTAATGTAAGATCAGTACTCGAAAAGTTCAGAAAATATGGTCTGAAACTGAAGCCTCCAAATGCATACTTTGTTCAATGAGAAGTCGAATTCTTGGGAAGATGGGTATCAAGCCAGGGATTACATATCAAGGATGATCATGTTAAGGCAGTCCAAGACTGGTCTATCCCAAAAACCACACGTCAAGTGGAACAGTTTTTAGGTCTGGTGAATTATTATAGACTTTTTATTAAAGATTATGCGTCTTTGGCTGTTCCGTTGCATGCTATTAGGGGAAAAAGCTTTTAAGTGGGAAGCTGAGCAACAAGAAGCATTTGAGAAGATTAAAATTGCTTTATCTTCTACACCATGTATTGTCACTCCCTAACAATGAGGACATGTTCATACTGGACACAGATGCATCTGAGTTTGCTATAGGGGCTGGGCTGTTGCAATTACAAAATGGGTAGGAAAAGGTAATTGCTTATGCCAGCGTAGCCCTGTCGCCTGAACAAAAAGGGTACTGTGTAACTAGGAAGGAATTGCTAGCAGTAGTTAAATTTACACGGCAATTCAGGCACTATTTACTAGGCCGCCCTTGCTTGGTTAGGACAGATCACAGTAGGCTCACATGGTTGCTGAACTTCAAACATCCACAGGGGCAAATTGCTCGCTGGTTTGAAGAACTCGGTCAGTATGACATGAAAGTGCAACACAGGGCAGAAAAAAAAGCATGCAAATGCTGATGCATTGTCACGTATTCCCAGTGACACAAATCAATGTGACTATTACAAGTTAGGTTTTGAACTTGAAAAGCTCCCTTGTGGCGGCTGTAATTATTGTACCAAAGCTCATCAGAACTGGAGCGATTTTGTCGAAACAGTGGATGGTGTCATCCCATTAGTTGACAAGGCAGCCTCCTCTCGAACAGTGCTAACCATGGGTGTAACACATGTTGAAATACATGCTGTGGTGGATTGTGGAGATGTACAGGTAAAAGTTAAAAACGTTTCTGTGGATCTTATTGATTCAGATAAATTTTTTGCAGAACTTAAAAAGTTGCAAAAACAAGAAAAGGAATTTCAGCATCTTTCAGACTGGCTTATCTCTAAAGAAGAACCACCAGAAGGTGTTATGATGTTACTTGGACTAACTGAAACCTTTTACATTTTCGACAAATGTTCGAAATCAAAGACGGTGTGATTTGGAATAAATGTCCTGATCGAGAGGTGTTACTCATACCCAAGAATATGCGAGAAAATCTCGTCAGAGTTAATCACGACCTCCCGGCAGCTGGGCATGCGGGAATAGATCGAACAAAAGTTAAGATGAAAGGAAAATACTTTTGGTATAGACTGTCCGAACATGTGAAGCAGTATGTTCATCTTGCAAGGTTTGCAATCAATCCAAGAAACCAACTAAGTATTTGAAGTGACCTCTGACAAATTACCATGCTGGCACACCTATGGAAAGGGTGCATCTGGACATCATTGGTCCATTGCCCCCCCCCCCAAAAAATATATGGTAATGAGCATAGTTTGATGATAGTTGATAATTCACTAACAGTAGATGGTAATGAGCATATTTTGATGATAGTTTATCAATTCACTGAGTGGGTTGAATGTATGCCTCTATCATCTCAAAGTGCTGAAATCACAGCAAAAGCAGCAGTGAATGAATTCTTTTCAAGGTTTGGTTACCCTTTCCAAATCTTTACTGATCAAGGGCGCAATTTTGAAAGTAACCTTTTTTCCAACATTTGTAAGGTTTTGCAAATCCATAAGTCTAGCACCACACCATATAGACCTTCTGCTAATGGTCAAGTGGAAAGGTTTAATAGGACTTTGTTGGATTCTGTTAGATGCTTCGTTGGGAAAACCAAAAATCAGTGGGATAGGTACCTTCCTCAGATAGCAGGCGTTATGAGATCAACTGTAAATCGTAGTGCTGGATTCACTCCAAATAAGCTGATGCTTGGCAGAGAAGTTAATGAGCCTGCAGAGCTTATGTTTCCAGTAAAGCAAGAAAAAAGGTTTCCATCTTTCACATTTGGTACAGTCCCTAGAGTCTGCTCATGAAATTGCTAGAAACATTTGAAGAGAGACACAAAAAAGGATGAAACACGACTATGACCTTAAAGTGCGTGCAAATCAGTTTGATGAGGGAGACCTAGTATACATGCTTGATACCGCCTCCATAAATGGTAAATATAAAAAAACTGCTACCTCCACGGAAAAGACAGGAAAAATAATTGAAAAGTTGTCACCGTACCACTATCGTGTACAGTTCAGAAATAAGGTATTCACAACGAATCATGATAGACTGAAACTGTGCAGAGATAAAGAAAAGCCATCTTGGTTAGGCAACACTAACACAAATGCTGAAGTGTATTGTTTATGCCGTAAGCCAGATGATGGAAATTTCATGATTGCATGTGATATTTGTAATGAGTGATTCCATGGGAAATGTGTGAATGTGACTCCCCAGGAAGGGATGCTCATGGACAAATATTGGTGCCCAGAGTGTACGGTTAGCCCAGTGTCTAGAACTGGAGCAGAAAAATAATGTTAGTTTTCTTTATTTTTCAGACTGGCTGGCAGATAATCAAGTAGCGAAGAACAGACCCCCAGAAGAAGTCGGGTTGCTGCTGCTGCTGGACCCTCAATGACGCCTGCTGAAAGGGTCATGCTAGATACTAACTAAGGGAAGTTGATCGACCCGAAAAAGATTATGCTTGAAGTGGTAGACATTTGGAACGGGCAGATAGAAGCCTTGGAGAGGATTTTAAAGTTTGGCACAACAGCATAGTCCACATCAGAGGAGCAAAGGGGACTATAAAGGGACCAAGCCAAACTAACGTTGCCTGGACCTCTTCAAGCAATATTGATCAAGATACTAGAGGATCCGTCCCCACACGTTTCAGGGTGATTGGAGTATTGCCAAGGAATGGATCGACGCTTTCCCCAACGCTTACTTTAGTTTTTCCGGAAAGACAGCTACTTTTAAACCCGACCAAAGGGAGGCGCTTTTCTTGCACCGTATTCTGGTGGAGACGGACTCGCCATACCTGGGTGCCACAGAGGTAGTAAAGAATTACACTCCAGCTTATGTAGGGGACGTCGCCGAGCTCGTCGCCCAGATAAAAGCAGTAGTCATATCAACAGTCTTGAGCTGTGGAGTTCAAAATGGACTCGAATTATATGGCCGTGTATGTTGACCATGCTACAGAGAAAATAGCCGCATGTCCATAATGGACTTCTTGAAACATTTGTCGCTTACTTAAAGAGGAAAATGAAATTTCCATGGCTGCATTGGGTTGGAACGGCCCTAACTGGCATAGATAAAAACTGCCCATCTATAAGGGCTTTGAAACAAGAAGACCTGATGGGACATAGATGAGAACAGGGCCAAGTTCATCCAAAGGCCTTGATTCGTTAATCCAAAACAGTGTACCCTAAGACCCTAAATGGCACAGATAAAAACTGGCCATCTTCAAGGATTTTGAAACAAGAACACCTGATGGGACCTAGATAAGAACTGGGTCAAGTTCATCCAAAGGCCTTGATTGGTTAAACGCAAGCCGAAACTGTTGTAACGCTGACAGGCTGGGAAACATGGTGGAGAAAGGGAGAATCGGCTATTTAAGCAATCCCCCTTTTTTTCACAATGTTTTCCAACTCCAGCTGTCTCATTGCGCTGTGAGGAAAAGTGTACCTACCAGGAAAGAGGTTAATTATTAGGTCCCTTCACATATTTACTGTAATACAAACAAACTAGTACTTACCAGTGTAAAGATAATCCGAAAGCCACACGTCCCTGCCGACACTTCCATTCGTGACCGTTATCCACGCATACCACAGTCGACTGATATTGTCTATGTAAAGATACTCGGGTAGTTGCACGCTTTGACCGAACATAACCTGGTTTATTGGCCTGGTCAGGTACGGTGGCGTGCATCACGTAGTGATTTTTATTTTTCTGCTTCAAAAGTTATTTCACCACATAAAAGATTCCTTCCCCAAATACAATTTCTTTGGAATATTATCAAACAATTTCTGGTAAATTGGTGCGGATCATGTTCGGATTGCACTGCTACAGTGCGATACACTGTGGCCCGCTCCAATTCACATGCATATTAAGATATTCGTTCCTATACATGGTAAAGCAAAGTAGCTGCATAAATAAAGCACCACCATTATGCATACACCAGCCTGGTTCGACGCCACGTGGCTGCAATGGTGGAATGCTCTTCAGAAACAGTAAAATAGATCTTACCTTGTTGAGGTCCTGAATCGAAGAGAGCGAGTTTCGTCCGGGACGGGCATATTACGTCACAATCTCGTGCAATCTCGTTCTCATCGAGTGCCCGTGTAACTTGCACTGTCATGAAAGATACCACACTCCTCCCAACTTCATAGACGGCTTGGCACTCTTCAATGCTGGAATCCGGAAAGATCCTTTTTCCATAAGAAAAAACGAAACTGAAATGTTATTATTACTAAATGTCAAATGGAGATCCTAATCCTTGAGGGAATAGGAAACTAATAAATTTCAAAACTGGTCTGGTCCCCGATTACATGAATTGTCTTTTTCACCATGAAGTGAAAAACACTAACCTTATACAAGAGTCCTTAATTGCTAATACACTGATCCTTTTCAAACACCCGAAAATGAAAACATACTACTAAATGTCTTAAATTGCGGTCATCTATTTCCTCTTTTCTGATAGACTATAGGAAATATTAGAAATGTATGTGTCCCTTAATTTCGGTTAAACATTGTAAAGTCTTCGGGCATTATCAGCAATAATATGACAAAGTTCCTGAACAGTTATTCCTCTTATTCTGGCAACCACCTCCGCAATTTCCCCAATGAAACTAGGAGTATTCACAGTGACCTTGTTGCTGATACGAAGGTAAGGTGAATCTGTTTCTAAGAGAAGACGGTCCATAGGAATCTTTCTCACTGCATTCTACTGATAGGAGTCAAATGTACTGGCCAAAGCAGTGATACCAAAGTAAAAATTTGGAAAACGTCGGGACCAATTCAAAACTGTTTCTTCTGTACCACTGAAGCAATGTAGATGAAAACGCTGTGTCTTGGCCGAGTTGTCCACCAAAATCTTTAAAGCATCGTGACATGCTTCCCCACTATATCTCCCCTCCTCTCTGATATGTAGGACGACAGGCATACTGGACGGCGCCAAATCCAAAAGTTTCGTAAACACTTGTTGTTGTTGACTCCATGAAGACTTGGAAACAGTGTAATCCAATCCAGTTTCTCCCAAAGCTGCTATATTTTGTTGTTTCAACAAGAATTTGATGCGTTGATAGATGTCAGTACTAAACAACTAAGCTTTCTTAGGGTGTAATCCAACTGCCATGCCAAATCCTGACTCGAGAGAATAGGAACTTGGGTAATTCTCTGGATCACAATATACTAAGATTCCCCCGATAACTTTTACTGGATTTACTGGTTTAGCACCGACTTTATGATTTAACAATGAACGAAGAGAAAGAGGTTTGCGAATCTGGTTAGAACAACTATCTAAATGCAAATGGCTGTCAAAAGCGGAAATCAAAGGTTGTTGTTGAGACGATGAAACTGAAGATGTTTGACTAGTAGAAGCTGTAGTAATAGAACAGGATGACATGGTAACGGTCGAAGTAGCTTTAAGAGTGCTGGAAGTAGTAGTAATAGTGACACTAGTACTTGGAAGAGATGAACTTTGACAAACGCTGGTTTCCACTACACCCTCCAGTGGCAAGGAACTGCTTCTGAAGACATCGGGAACAATGAAAACTTGTCTGGAATAGTCCATCCTTCCAACTGGCACATCTTCTTCATCCATATGCCCTCTTGTTCTTGTACAAAACAATCCCGTGGAATGAAAATTAGACTCCCTAGCAAAATTGAATAGCGACAATATAGAAGCACGACTATCTCTAAGTATCTTACTAGCTAGCCACGTCAATGCTTCAATCCTGGCTGCGTGTAAACCATCGTTCAACAATGCATGTGAACGGAAACGGACTGGCAAGTGCTTTGACATAACATGTTGTTTCATTGCACGGGTTCAAGAATCGAAAGGGCAAATGGACAGGAAATGTCTTTTCTTACCATCCTCACAACTGGAAGTGGCTGATCGTGCAGGCTCAGGACTCGGTCGAGTACGAGATCTTGAACGGTCATCTCTCCTGCCGTGATGGACGGATCGATTTTCCTTATTATAAAAAATAACGGGTACGCATCTCCCTATCACGACCACGTTGACGAGACAGGGATGATTCTCCTTCAGCTTCCTGTTTTAATCCTCATCCGAGATCACAATCACTTCCGGGTCAAGTGTCGCCTCTATGACTAGGTTCTGATCGCCGAAAGTCACTCTTCTCTGAGATGATGGAAGTCGTTCCTTTTCTACACAGGTGTCCCCAGAAGGTATG
Organism: Tridacna gigas; assembly: GCA_945859785.2. Taxonomy (NCBI): domain Eukaryota; kingdom Metazoa; phylum Mollusca; class Bivalvia; order Cardiida; family Cardiidae; genus Tridacna; species Tridacna gigas. Next base: position 11,820,675 of record OX244028.2, read on the forward strand.
TCCTGGTCAACTACATTCGGGCAGTTATTGTCTTCGTTGTTGTTCTCTTTGTTGGTATCCTCCGGTACCTGAAAGGTACTAGGACTCCCAACCGAATCGTTGTTGTTGTCATCGTTGATCTCTTTGTTGGTATCCTCCAGTACCTGAAAGGCACTAGGACTCCCAACCGAATCGATAGTAGCCCATTCTGTAGCATCAATCTCCATGTCCGATGTTTCCGCTTCCTCTTTCACGACAACGGATGGCAATGGAGGAATGCTGGCGACCATGGTAGATGGTAATGGAGGAAAGTTTTCCCACTGTGAGAAGTAGATCCATAAGGTTATTGTTTGCATCCAACTGACTATCTGTCTGTGGAATGCTCGTCCTTCTGGATCTAGCGTCGAGGGAAGAACCTTGACTCCAGCTTCTTTTAGGGTTTGACATGCTAAAAAAATTACAAAACAGAAACACTTATTATTTAGAAGTACATTTCGGGCATTTGTACTTATCAATTTGCTCTGCTTCTTCTGCTCTTATATCTACACATCGACCATGATACCATTCATCACTCCAGTCACAAGCGATCATAAATGTACCATCATACGGTTTTCTGCACAGGCAATATAAATCATGATCTTCCACCTTGCTTTTGATTAACTTTTTCCTATCGGAAATTATCCAAGATGGAATCTCAGTAACATTACATATTTTTATTCTATCATGATTTATTGTTGATACAAGGTTTCTGTACCTGACTTTGTACAAATAAGGAGAAACGCAATGTATTACTAGAGCTGGACCTCTCCACCGAGGTTGTAATTTTTTGTTTTTCCCCTTCTTTGAACTAGCATTTATTATATAAACCATGTCCCCAACTGCATATGATTTACTATGCAGTCGGAGGTCATCGTCCCTCTTTGCCACTTCATGAGCCTCCCTTATGCTTGATTCCAATGTTCTTACATATTAAAAGGTAGACTCATATTTAATTTGGTCCGATGGGAATACTAATTGTGCAGGGGTATGTACTTCTCTCCTTAACATCATTTTATTTGGAGTGTAACCTGTACTTCGACACACAGATGACCTAATGGCTCCAGCTATCTGCGGCAAATGTACGTCCCACGTCTCTTGTCGATTTCCGACAAAAGAACGTACGGCGTCCATCAGCGTGAGATTATATCTTTCGACTTGACCATTTGCAGATGACCGGTATGCAGTTGTGCGTTTTTTATCAATTTGCAATAATTTACAAACCTCTCGAAACAGGTTACTCTCAAAATTGCCTCCCCGGTCTGTCAAAACTTCCAAAGGTAACCCAAATCGACTAAAGAACTGATTGACAATAGCATTTGAAGTCTCTTCTGCTGTTTGAGACGGAAGTGGAATGCACTCTACCCATTTAGTAAACTGATCCACCGCCATTAAGCGGTATTCATTATTTCTTGCAGTTTTTGGCAATGGACCAAGGAAATCAAGATGAACCCCCTCCATTGGAATCCCTGAATGATAGCAAGTCATTTCCCATTTTTAATGTTTATTTGGTTTCTTACTGTTTCCACATTCTGGACAGGCTAGGACATATTCTTCAATTTCTCTGGACATTTTGTGCCAATAACACTGTTCCTTTACTTTACCTTTAGTTCTATCGACCTTGATGACCTGCAAGTGGAATATCATGGGAAAATTGTAAAACTTCTACCTTTAAGCTCTCTGGAACTAGCAATTGCTTTTTACCTGTCTTTGGATGCTTACGCCAGATAAGCTCATTTTCTAAAATGAAACAACCACAGTTGATATAGTAATATTTGGCATTGGCAGTGGCAATGAATAATTCCCCTTCTCTTGGCTCTTTACCACTGAATTTAGAAGCTACTCAAGGTCGTCATCTTTATGCTGTGCCAATTTGAAGTCTTCAATCTCAAAGTTATCTATTGAAAGGGTATTTACTACGGGTGGATTTTTGTTATCCGACAGTGGCACTACATAATCCACTTCCTCTGAAAACTGACCCCAATTTTTCTGAGCTCTTTGACAATAAGACCACCCCCACATGGAAGGTTTGACAAGTCAGCACCAAAATAATAATCATTACATTCCTAGGCATTGGGAATCCGTGACATTAAGTCTGCGTTTGCATGTTTAGATCCCGCCCAATGAACTATTTTCATGTCGTACGGACTGAGCTCTTCGAGCCACCTCGCAATCTGACCTTGCGGTTCTTTAAATCGAAGTAACCAAGTTAAACTACTATGATCAGTTCGCAAGGTAAACCTCTTACCAAGTAGATAGTATTTGTACAATCTCGTGAACCTGATGACTGCTAATAGTTCTTTTTGAGTTGTACAGTACTTCTTTGTTCTTTGTTAGCGTAAAAGATCCATCAGCAATGACTACTGGCTTACCCTCTTGAATCTGTGACAGGACAGCTCCTATCGCCGTGTCTGAAGCATCTGTGTCCAGAATAAAGGAATCCACAGAATTTGGAAGTCCCAAGACTGGAGCTGAAATCAATGCTTCTTTCAAGTCCATAAAAGCTTGCTCTTCATCCTGGCCCCATTTAAATTCATTTTTACCCGTTAATACATAAAAAGGCATGGAAGGATGAGCAAAGTTATGTATAAACATTCTGTGATAGTTGACTAATCCCAAAAATTTCCCTACATCTTTAGAAGATTTGGGAACTGGCCAGTTTGCTACAGTTTCAAAATCTTCAGTAGAGATTTCCAATCCTTCAGGCCCAACCCATCTATCTAAAAACTCCACTTTTGATTGAAACAGAATACATTTCTTAGGTTTGAGTTTCAACTGATATTGCCTGAAGCGCTGGAAAACTTCTCTTAAATTCTTAACATGAATTTTGAAGGTCTCTCCCATGGTAAGAATATCATCTAGGAATGCTAAGACCGTATTCAAGTTTAGCCCCCTTAAAACGAGATTAATAGCACGGGAGAAGGTCGCCGGCGCGTTACAGAGCCCAAAGCTCATCTTTAGGAATTCAAACAATCCAAACTTAGTGCTAAAAGCAGTTTTCTTAATGTCTGAATCCTTTATGTCAATCTGACAGTATGCAGAATTTGCATTGAGCTTTGAAAACCATTTCTGACCTGATAGCATGTCCGTACAGTCTTCAACTTATGGCAGCGGATACACATCCCTAACTGTTACTTCGTTGAGACCTCTGTAGTCGACACACCATCTTACACTACCGTCCTGCTTTCGGATCAGCACCGGTGCAGACGACCAGTCTGATGTTGACGGTCTTATCACTTTTGCGTCCAACATTTGCTTAAGATGCGCCTCCTCTTCCTTAACAAAGGCCATAGGAGTGCGCCTCATTTTCTGCTGATTGGTTTTGCATCACCTGTATTAATCTCATGTTCGAGAGCAGTGAAATTACCTCAGTCGAATTCATCTTGTGCAAACACATCTTGGAAATCGATTAATAATCGTCTTACTTCCTCTTTTTGGGACGAATCTAATTCTTTCACTGACCTCTCGAATAGATCATTTAAATGAGTGGGTAACGTTTTGCCTACCTTAGTTCTACACACCCTTTCCGTTGATGGCTCCTCACATAACATGTCCTGTGGCACTGGGCTGATCACTTTGACCCCTTCTGCGTTACCTATAATCTGCTTCTTTTTCAGCTTTACATTGTGATTAGTCAGGTTTACAACAGATATCTTCGGACCTTCCAGACTGTTATGAACAGACCTTGGAATGGCTATATCTCTGAAATGGTCACAACTGAAACAGAGCATGGTACTCGAGCAACTGAATTAGGTAGGATTTTGGTAGTTTTGGAAACTGTTACCCTTGCAATGGTTGTCTCATTTAATTCTGACTTAACCATGCTAATAATATCAGATCCAAACTTTACATACTCTTTTGGAATATTAATTTTTGCACTATACTTTTTAGAAAGTCTACACCTAATAACATTTCATCTTCGATAGGAGCAACATGCACCCTCTCCGAATGTTTTGTGATCCAATTTTCATTTTGACTTGCCCTACTAGAAGTCCTTGCATCTTAAGATCTCTTCTCGCTGTCTTCATGGTCACAGGTTTTATGACAGGAATAGAATCTTTAAAATTATCATAAAGCTTGTCTAAAATTAATGTAACTTGAGCTGCTGTATCGACAATAGCTTGAATCTCCCTTTCACCAATGGTGATAGGAATACAGAACATTACATCAGACTTAACTTGGTTAATGATAATGTCTGGCTGCTTTGTATTTGGGCCATCCCCATTTTGGATCGAAGCTAGCCCTCGTACTCCAACTCGCTGAAGTTTAAATCATCAGTCTCCTTACCTGCAAAATAAACTTGCTTTTTGCTATCAGACGAACCTGATTTTGACCTTAGCTTAGGACAATCTGATTTAAAATGACCTACCTCATTGAACTGACAGCAAACAGATCGGTTAGGCGATGCCCTAGGCGAGTTTGAGGAGGTCCTCTGGTCATTGCGTTTTTTCATGCAGTCTCGGGCAAAATGTCCCCGCTCATTACATGAGTAACAATACTTATCTGGACTCCTATTCCGTGTAGGAGAATGGGATCTATTTCGTTGTTTGAAAAGCAGATCCAACTTGTCAATAATGGAATCTACTTTCCTCGCTATTTATTCTTTTTTTCAAATTTGTCCAATCGGCTCTCATGGGATTGGGATTGTGGCGCAACTGCTTCAACCTTTGGTTCCTCAGTGACCTGAGAAACAGTTTTGGTTTTACCAAATAGTATTCCATGCGTATGGATGGAATATTTGATCCTGTCAGTCGCCTCCTCAATTGTAGTAGGACGCGTATTCGCCACTTTCTCCCCAGCCTCCTTATCTTTAGACCCAAGGCAAAAACGAAGGATTACCTGTTGAGTCATGTACTCATCTGGCAATTCCCTAAAGGCTCTGGTCCCTAGTGTGAGAACTCTGTCAGCCCAATCGTCTATGGATTCGTCCTTACCTTGATAAGCATTGTTGAAGCTGATCATTGTAGTGTCTGGGAGTTCTTTATACCCAAAACGCCTCTCCAATTTTTCCACAATGTCAACATATGTTAAGTCTGCTTGATTGTCAATTAGGGCAAAGAATTCACTAGCCTTGTCAGTTAGGCTTAAGCAAAGATAATCTTTGCATTCTTCCACTGTCCATTGATTCCCAGTGGCGTACCGATTAAATTTATTGAAAAAGGCTTGCCAACTACCCTTACCGGCATAAGTCAGCGTTTTAGGAAGCTGCGTCAACATAGGTTGACGATTTCCTGCTGGCGCTGGCCCTCTTGCCCTATGTTGTCGGTTTGGAAGATCATTATTTACCTGATGGGCTTGACCGGGTTGGTCTTGAAAACCCCCATGTGAATAAGCTTGTGGCCACATACCGGTTGTTCTTTATATCTATATGTCGTATTCTTTACTTTGTTATGTACCCTTATTGTATACATGTTATACTTGGGTTAATAAAGTAATGTTCTGTTCTGGTTAACCCAAAACAGTGTACCCTATGGGTCTGGGGTGCAGGACGCTGACCCACAATGAGGGACCTATCAAACGTGGGGGGGGGGGATGAGGTAAACTATCCCCTGCAGGTATGTATGTTTTTGTAATTATGAAAGAGCGGCGCTGATTGGTTGATTGGTTTGGCGGGGTTCGCTGTGAAAACATCACGCGACCAATCCGTGAGACAAAGAACGACAGTTGAAGAGATTAGACGTGTTTCGTACGAACGAAGAGTTCTGAAAGCCAAGGAGTTGTTAGAGGAATACCTTGTAGTTAGTTGTCAAGAATAACTGGACAGGTAAGCCCTAGGTTCTACAACAATACACTATACAGTATAGCAGAAAGGCTACTTAAATCGTGCTGTCATGACTGTTTCTCTCGATTAAATTCCGGAAAAAAATATTCCTTTTCATATGTTTCTGCCGATGAGTTCCCGGTACGAAATTTATGGATACTTGAACTGATTTACACAAGGATATGTATAAAAAGTGTGAATTTCAGGGGCTACGGGCAATATAATACCTGTGCCAGCAAAGTTTTGAACTCCAATGACAAAGAATGAAACACCTCATAAACCTCATTTTTGCCTAAGAATAATAGAAGTAAAGGTGCTTAATATTTTCGCAAGGCATGTTAGGTTGTTTCAACATCATATTCCATAATAAATTACACAAATTACAAGCATTTTGAAAAATTTATAGATTGTCTCATTCAACAAAGAGTTGTAAGTCTAGGAAAAGTTTCAATATCAAGTTAAGGGAAAATGGTTGCCTAATGATTTTAAAATGCATAAAGTGTGCTGTCAATTAACAATCTTGTTAATATCATTGACGGTAGTTTATATGATATACTGAAGACAACAGGTGGTCTGGTGGATCACAGCGGCAATCAAGCACATCCTATCAGTTAACAGTTTACCGACATACCCTTTGAAATGGGTCTTTTTTCCACAGCAAAACATTTTTTATGTCTCTTTCAGAGAATTTTAGACGAAAACAGAACTAAAATTAATTAATCCATTGCGCAATATAGCATTGATCGAAACTCTTTGCTCATGTCACATTGTCAGTCATAATGCAAACTTGTAGCCTCTGCATACATCTCGCGTAAGCCGTACACGTTCGCAAAGCACATCTTAAAACCTTTTTCTAAATTCAAGCCTTGTATACACACATAATAGCGCACTTCTCCAACATTAACAGTCGCTTGTTTGAGAGTCGAAATAGCAGACAGCATGGCTGCACATCGGGCCAAATAAATGCGATGACCTGATTGGTCAAATGTCGATTTCCACGGATCCATGTATTCGATGATCAACCCCCCCAAAAATTTAGTGTTCCGTAATAGACCAGTGGAGCTTCAAAGGTCTGTGCGTGCACACACACACACACACACACACATCGAAGAAAGCAAACTGTTTAGTACATCAAAACTATGAATCCATAGAAAATAACCCGAATCGAATCAAAACATCACTTTGGCATAGTTTAACTCGTACTTACCCCTCATTACGTAAATGTGTTCTGTCCCCTCATATTTTCATCCATTTGATCTTCGATCATGTCTAGTGACTCTATTACCAATACACTCTAAACCTTCTAAATAAACCAAACACCCATCCAACATACCCTAAAGACAAAATAAAATGTTTGTTATGCAAATATTAGATATTTTTCGGTGCTTTTTTTTTTGTTTGCTTTGTTTTCCGGCGTTTTCCGGCCATAAGGGTTTCTTCGGTCTTTCTAGGGACCCCATGTAAAATCTAGTGCAAAATATCTTTTTTTTACGATTTACAAGTCTACCAGATACTATGGAACACCCTATCCTTGAAGTTGACTTACCATGGAGGAGTCAAAGAATGGTTGGACACAGCCGACACTAAGTTTTTTGGGAAATTATGGTGATAACTATACGAACAGTCAAGCACACATAGACAAATTTCATCATTTAAACAGTGTTTAATGTGTTGTTTGAAAATCTTTCAATTTTGACGAGTCATTTTTCAATGGGGAAAGGAAAGGCATTACAGAAATCCGGACGTTCAAACTTGGGTCAAATATCGATAACCACTAAACAGTACTAGACTGGGGTTCTGACATATCTTGTCGAAGGATTAAGGTCAAGAAGTGCCAAAGGACAAGAACATTCATTTATCCGCAACGAGGGAATAGGAAAGAAAAGAATGAAGTTTCCATGTAAGAAAATAAATTTGATTTTATTTAAAGTAATTATCAACATTCTGTCTTTCAACATGGTAAACAAAAAAAGAATTTCTATATATCTACGCAGGTACTAATTCTACATCACCCGTTTTCATACCGTACTTCTCAATCTCGTGCATACTTTTTTCAAACACACTGTGCCAAAAGAGGAAAAATGCCTACCACAAGCTATCCCTGCCCTCTGCTACAGAATTTCACCCGTATTCAACCATAACTCGTATTTATTATCTACAGTCACATGTGCAGCACTCCTGCAAAATTTCAAGCAGTCTCTAGATCAATATTTCAACTTCACATTCTTTGAATTGTGATCAGTCTGAAATCAAAAAGATGTCTGTCTCTCCATGAACAGTTGAGAAAGTGTGAGTCATGGTTTAAGAATATTATATGTAACAACTCTCGTAAGTTTAGGACGGGAAAATTGTATTTGTACTCATGCATGTTGACACGTAAACACATTGCATAACCCTTTACCATACGACAAAATTGTAGACTGGTCCAAATTGAAAGTTGTTGCAGACGACAAAATAAACGTGACTGGAAAATTGAAATTTGTTTCGGGATGAGTAGAAAAAATTGTGGGAAAAGGAGAAAATGCTGTTTACCAGCATTTTCTCCCTTTCCTACAATGTTTTCAAAAGGCTTCTTTCTCAGGGGTCGTCAGAAGTCGGGATTGTGTGGTAAACAGATAATTTAAATTCAACATTATGATTCTGGTTAGGATGTATACTGGAGACATACGAAGAAATATCAACCAAACAATGATTGGAGATGTTTACTAGAAACATTTTTTTTTTTACAGTTTATGTCCAATGGAAGTGTATAAAGGTAGTTCAAATGTTTAAGATAAACCATTAGGCATCAAAGTTCAATACAACTGAAATGGGTATTTTCAATGAAAAAAAAAACATATACTATGAATTCAAAGCTATTAAAACATCTCAAAATGGATGACTACTGCAATTAAAACAGTCTTGCATGTTCAATACAGGTTGACCTTAACCCTTTCCCGCACAATGCCGCCTTTTAACGCCCCTGGGAAAGAAGCCTTTTGAAACCATTGTGGGAAAAGGAGAAAATGCTGGTAACCAGCATTTTCTCCTTTTCCCACAATGTTTTCTACCCTATCAAAGAAAAATTGCACCATTTGAGCCACACTGAAATTGTGGTCTGCATACTTTCAAGTTGGACAAGGCTAAAATTTTGTCGTCTGGTAAAGGGTTAAACTATATTGCCTGCCAAAACAACCTACAGAGTGCTTAGCGTTCTGACTGGACACTAATAAAATAGTGTAACATGCATAGTTACCCTTTACCACACAATTCCGACTTTCAATGACCCCAATGACGAAGGCTTTTGAAAATGTTTTCTCCTTTCTTCCACAATGTGTTCTGCCTTATCAAAGATAGCAATCATCATCTGCACTAAATTTGTCTTCTGCACATGTTTTCAATTTAGCTGAGTCCTAATTTTTCTCGTTTGGTATAGAGTTAAACAAAACAAACGCATCACACTATTGTAAAAGGTAAAAAAAATTATCAAGACTTCTCCACTCCTCCATTTTCCACCATGTTTTTGTACGTAATCAATTGCTTTTCAGTTAAACATCCCTAGACAGACAACAATCAATTCAAAATATAAAACATTTATATACATATTTCAACAATGACCCATGCTCTGGCAAAAAGGGGCTTAATGGATCTCCCTGATGCATGATATCAAGCAAGTCATGACATGCTTATAGATCAATAATATCCACTTTTTTAACCACTGGTTAACCATGACGTAAATTGGTCTTTGGCCATACAGAAAATTGACCAATAACGAACAGTTTTGGCACTGGTCAGCCTGCATGGAGTGCGCAGGCATACCTGGGTTGATATTTTTTGAAGATGCATTAAGTCCCCTTTTCACATAGCATGGCTCAAATTGAAATATCACATTTAAGGTAAATAGATGTACACATTCTGAAGTAAATATAAAAAAAGAATATTTTTTGACAATATCGCAATTTAAAAATATCAAATTTGAGCATAGACAATAAGTGAAATATGTGCAAAAAAAAGAGTTATTCATTCTTTTTCAAATTCAATTGTAGGGTCTTGATTGAAAAATATTAAACTTGAGCACTTTAAGTAAAGTGAAATCTATCGAAAACGGCAAAAAAAAGCCAAAATAACATTTTTCAAAGTGTAATGATTTAAATATTTCAAATTACACCAGCAAAGGCAAAATCTGTCAAAAATAGGGAAAAAAAGAGCTTTTTTTTTTTCTTTCAAACAGAATTTTTCCTGTAAGGCCCTATTGAAGATATTCAAACTTAACCACATACTGCAGACTGAAAATTCTTTCAAAACAAAAGATGGAAAATAAAACGGCATTTTACTTCACATTACATTTTCTGTTTTTCTGTGTCCTGATCAACAGAAGTATCAAACTGAGGCTCATGCAGCTAATTGGAAAATCAAAGATAGACAAAAAAGAACATGTTCCAGTGAAATCATTAACTCTTTACCAAATGACAAAATTTTAGACTGGACCAAATTGAAAGCATTTGCAGACAACAAATTAAAGGTAGCCCAAATTATGAAATCTGCCATGATAGATTAGAAAACGTTGTGGGAAAAGGAGAAAATGCTGGTAACCAGCATTTTCTCCTTTTCCCACAATGTTTTCAAAGGCCTATTCCCTCAGGGTCGTTAAAAGTCGGTATTGTGTGGTAAAGAGTTACACCTTTGAAAAGATAAAACTAGAGGCTCTTGAGGGCCTGAAATTGCTCTTATGGCAGTGATATTGCCTTTTTTCTAGCATACATTATTAATTCACAATGCAAAAATGTGAAAGACAACCCCCCCTCAAAAAAAAAAGGGAGGTGTTGTTGCAACTGGGTTTGAACCCACAAAGAAAGCACAAGTAGGCATGTTGAATTGAACGAATAGTGAAAAAAAAGAAAAAAAAAAAAATGAAGTACAATTTCCCAAAACCCACTGTTTGGAATCCAGCCAAATTTGATTGGGTTTGTGTTGGTACTCATTGTATTAAACAATCCCTGCAAATTTCAAAGAAATGTGACTAATAACGTGGACTGTGATGAGTAAACAATACTAAGTCTTCGAATGGCTGCTTTTCCTAAACTGATTACTAGATTTTCTTCATTTTAAATAGAATTTAATCCCTTGATGGTACAAAGAATCTTTGCAAGTTTCAAAAGAATTGAATCTACAAAGCAACTGTGCAAGTTTCAGGAAAATTTGACCACAAATGCCAGCTCATTGTAGCGTTAACAGGAAATGTAAATTTTCAAATTTAAATGGCTACTTTTCCCATACTGACTGTCAAATTTTAGTAAAGATAAATAGGGTTCAAGCTTTTGATGATACAAAGCAAATGTGCAAGTTTCATGAAAACTCAATAACAAATGCTGACATTATCGCGCAAACAAGGAATGTAAATTTTGAACTTAAAATGGCTACTTTTCCCATACTGATTGATAGTTCTTTATCAAAATCAATAGGGTTCAAGCTATTGATGAGATAAATAGACTGAGCGAGTTTTACGAAAATCAGACCAAACTGCAAACTTTATCGTGTGAAGAAGAAAGTGAAATGTTAAACTTTAAATGACTACTTTTCCCACAAAGATTGTCAGATTTTGTTCAAAATCAATAGGGTTCAATCTATTGATGAGATAAACAAAGTGGGCAAGTTTCACAAAAATCCAACAACAACTGCAGACTTTATGGCCTAAACAAGAAATTGAAATGTTGAACTTTAAATAGCTACTTTTCCAACACTGATTGTCAGTTTTTTTTTTTCAAAAACGATAGGATTCAAGCTATTGATGAGATAACTTGGCAAGATTCACAAAAATCCGACCACAAATGTAGACTAAGACGCATAAAAATCTGACAACAAATGCAGGCTTTATCGCATAACAAGAAATTGAAATTTTGAACTTTAAGTGGCTACTTTTCCCACACTGATTGTCAGATTTTTTTCAAAATCAATAGGGTTCAAGCTATTGATGAGATAAACAAACTGTGCAAGTTTCACGAAAATCTGACCACAAATGCTGACTTTATTGTGTAAACAAGAAAAAGACTAACGGACGGACAGACAGACGGAAAGACGGACAGGGATGGACGACGGAAACCACGCCATGATATGAGCTCTGCTGGCTTACAGCCAGTAGAACGAAAAAAAACAAGAGGGCCATGATGGCCCTGGGTCGCTCACCTTAGTAGAGTGCCTTAAAGGTTTTTCTTTAATTTGACCATGTGACCTAGTGTTTGACCGCAGGTGACCCAATTTCAAACTCATATTTCATGAAGACAAACATTCTGACCAATTTTCAAGTCAACTGAGCAAAAAATGTGGCCTCAAGTGCCCTATAGATATTTCTTTAATTTGACCGAGTGACCTAGATTATGACCCCAGGTGACCCAAATTTGAACTGGTCTTTTACTATATCAAAAGAAACATTTTAACCAATTTTCAAATCAAATGAATAATAAATGTGGCCTCTAGAGTGCCCACTAGCTATTTCTTCAATTTGACCAAGTGACCTAGTTTATGACCCCATTTGGCCCAAATTCAGACTCATGTGAGATTTTACAAAAACAAACATTCTGACCAATTTTCAAGGCAATTAAGCAAATAATGTGGCCTCTAGAGTGCCCACAAGGTATTTCTTTATTTTGACCTAGTGACCTAGTTTATGGTTCCAGGTGACCCAAATCCAAACTCATCTGGTATTTCATCAAGATAAACATTCTGGCCAAATTTTAGGTCATTTGAGCAATAAATGTGGCCTCCAGAGTGCAAACAAGGTGTTTCTTTAATTTGACCCAGTGAACTAGTTTATGACCCAAGTTGACCCAAATTAATCTTATGTGAGACTTTATACAGACAAACTTTCTAACTAATTTTCAAGGCAATTGAGCAAACAATGTGGCCTCGAGAGTGCCAACAAGGTATTTCTTTAATTTGACCTAGTGACCTAGTTTATGACCCAAGATGACCCAATTTTGAACTCAATGAAATTGTTGTGCTTAGATGGGCAAACAAACTTAGAAGAGAATCACTACATACCAAATATCAAAGCTCTACGCCTTCCAGTTTTAAAGAAGAATTTTAAAGTTTTCCTTCTTTGTTCCTATGTTGGAAATTGTGACCCCCGGGGCTGGGCCATTTTTGACCCAGGGGCATCATATGAACAAACTTGGTAGAGGTCTACTAGGAAATGCTACATACCAAATATCAAAGCTCTACACCTTCCCGTTTAAGAGAAAAAGAAATTTGAAGTTTTCCTTCTTTGTTCCTATCTTCGAACTTGTGACCCCCGGGGCGGGGCCAGTTTTGACCCAGGGGCATCATATGAACAAACTTGGTAGAGGTCCACTCTGAGATGCAACATACCAAATATCAAAGCTCCACACCTTTCGGTTTCAGAAAAGAAGAATTTTAAAGTTTTCCTTCTTTGTTCCTATGTTCGAACTTGTGACCCCAGGGGCTGGGCCAGTTTTGACCCAAGCAGCATCCTTGGAACAAACTTGGCAGAAGTCCACTAGGAGATGCTACATACCAAATATCAAAGCTCTATGCCTTCCCATTTAAGAGAAAAAAAAAATTAAAGTTTTCCTTCTTTGTTCCTATGTTTGAACTTGTGACCCCCGGGGCAGGGCCAATTTTGACCCCAATGGCATCATATGAACAAACTTAGTAGAGGTCTACTAGGCGATGCTACATACCAAATATCAAAGCTCTATGCCTTCCAGTTTCAGAGAAGATGATTCTTAAAGTTTTCCTTCTCTGTTCCTATGTTCGAACTTGTGACCCCCGAGGCAGGGCCAACTTTTGCCCCAAGGGCATCATATGCACAAACTTGGTAGAGATCCACTAGAAGACACTACATACCAAATATCAAAGCTCCATGCCTTCGTGTTTCAGAGAAGAAGATTTTTCAAGTTTTCCTTCTTTTTTCCTATGTTGGAAATTGTGACCCCCGGGGCGGGGCCAGTTTTGACCCCAGGGGCATCATATGAACAAACTTGGAAGAGGTCCACTAGGCGATGCTACATACCAAATATCAAAGCTCTACCCCTTCCAGTTTCAGAGAAGATGATTTTTAAAGTTTTCCCTCTTTGTTCCTATGTTCGAACTTGTGACCCCCCGGGGCAGGGCCAGTTTTGACCCCAAGGGCATCATATGAACAACTTGGTAGAGGTCCACTAGGAGATGCTTCATGCCAAATATCAAAGCTCTATGCCTTCTAGTTTTAGAGAAGATGATTCTTAAAGTTTTCCATCTTTGTTCCTATGTTGGAAATTGTAACCCCCGGTGCGGGGCCAGTTTTGACCCCAGGGGCATCATATAAACAAACTTGGTAGAGGTCCACTAGCAGATGCTACATGCCAAATATCAAAGCTCTACACCTTCAAGTTTCCGAGAAGAAGATTTTTAAAGTTTTCCTTCAATGTTACTATGCTCAAACTTGTGACCCCCGGGGCGGGGCCAGTTTTGACCCCAGGGACATAATATGAACAAACTTGGTAGAGGTCCACTAGGCAATGCTACATACCAAATATCAAAGCTCTACGCCTTCCAGTTTTAGAGAAGATGATTTTCAAAGTTTCCCCTCTTTGTTCCTATGTTCGAACTTGTGACCCCCCGGGGCAGGGCCAGTTTTGACCCCAAGGACATGATATGAACAAACTTGGTAGAAGTCCACTAGGAGATACTTCATGCCAAATATCAAAGCTCTATGCCTTCTAGTTTTAGAGAAGAAGAATTTTAAAGTTTTCCTTCTTTGTTCCTTTGTTGGAAATTGTGACCCCCGGGGCAGGGCCAGTTTTGACCCCAGGGGCATCATATGAACAAACCTGTTAGAGGTCCACTAGGAGATGCTACACGCCAAATATCAAAGCTCTACGCCTTCAAGTTTCAGAGAAGAAGATTTTTAAAGTTTTCCTTCTTTGTTACTATGCTCAAACTTGCGACCCCCGGGGCATGGCCAGTTTTGACCCCAGGGGCATCATATGAACAAAGTTGGTAGAGGTCCACTAGGCAATGCTACATACCAAATATCAAAGCTCTACGCCTTCCAGTTTCAGAGAAGATGATTTTTAAAGTTTCCCCTCTTTGTTCCTATGTTCGAACTTGTGACCCCCGGGGCAGGGCCAGTTTTGACCCCAAGGGCATGATATGAACAAACTTGGTAGAGGTCCACTAGGAGATGCTTCATGCCAAATATCAAAGCTCTATGCCTTCTAGTTTTAGAGAAGAAGATTTTTAAAGTTTTCCTTCTTTGTTCCTATGTTGGAAATTGTGACCCCTTCCAGTTTCAGAGAAGATGATTTTTAAAGTTTCCCCTCTTTGTTCCTATGTTCGAACTTGTGACCCCCGGGGCGGGGCCAGTTTTGACCCCAGGGGCATCATATGAACAAACTTGGTAGAGGTCCACTAGGAGATGCTACATACCAAATATCAAAGCTCTGCGGCTTCTAGTTTCAGAGAAGAAGATTTTTAAAGATTTTGCTTTTTTTTCCTTTTTGTTGCCATGGCAACCAGAGTTGTGGGTGGAATTCAATTCTTTGAACAATTTTGGTAGAGCTTCACCCAAGGAACATCCCTGCCAAGTTTCATCAAGATTGGCCCAGTGGTTTAGGAGAAGAAGATGTTCAAAGAAATTGTTGACGGACGACGGACGACGGACGACAGCCGACGGACGACGGACGCCGGACGCTGGACATAGGGCGATCACAATAGCTCACCTTTAGCACGTTGTGCTAAGGTGAGCTAAAAAACACATTCAGTGAACTATGTCTATTTTTGGTTTTTTCTCAATTCTTGTGTGTTACATTAGTTCACGTGAGTGCAGCCCAAGAGAATTTAATTGAAATTAAGGCAGAATTATTTCCCAAATATATGAGCCATGCTCTGGCAAAAAGGGGCTAAATGCATTCCTGTGATTCATGATACCAAGCAAGTCATCATAAGATCATAGATCCATATAATCCATCTCGTCTAGTAACCAGATCAATCATGAGGCACACTGGTCCTTTAACAAACAGAAAATTGACCAATAGCAAAAAGTTTCGGCCAAGGTCAGCCTGTGCAGATTGCGCAGGCTGACCAGAGTCAATACTTTTCCCGATGTACTAAGCTGCCTTTTCACAGAGCTTGGCTTATACAGAATTGCAAAAGGTCCAGTGACTGGTTGTCCAGGATATGAGTTAACTCTATACCTCCTGAAGCAAATTTGCAGACCAAGTGGAAAACAACCATGTAAAATGAAGATAATCAACATAAATTCTGTTGAATTGACCTAATATCAATTTTAGGTAACTATAGGATCCTATGCACCAACTATTTTACTGTCAAGTCACAGTTAGTTTACATAACATGACCTGCCATCTAACTGGCTGCAAAAGAAAGGCTTGGACAATCAGATGGCTTGTATTAGAATTAAAATAACATGACTCATGCTCTGGCAAAAGGGATTTAATGCATCTCTGTAATGCAAAGCATAACATAGTAAGGGATCCATAAAATCCACTTTGTCAAACAACTGACTGAATCCTGAGATAGTTGGCTCTTTAACATGCAACAAATTAACTAATAGCAAAAAGTTTCGGCCCAGGTCAGCCTGCGCTGACAGCAAAGGCTGAACTGGGCAGGCTGACCGGGGTCTATTTTTTTTTTTTTTTTTTTTCCTCAGATGCATTAAGCCCCCTCTTCACTGAGCATGGGTCAAATGATATTCAAAACAGACGATTACATAGTCAGACTTAAGTCATTTTCCAAGAATGGACTCCTTGAAACTGAAACAACCATCAACACTTTGTGCGTGTTCAGATTCTTGAAGAAAATTGTCTACAAGATGTAGCCAAGAATTTATGCTTTTATGTGATCCTTGCTAGGGCTATCCCTCATTTTCACATAATTATCTGCTTCCTGAATTTTAAGACTCCTGGCCTTCATCAAAAACATGGCTGGAATAAACAAAAGGGCTCCAGCAACATACAGTCCTGGGTATAAGATATACAGGGCTCCTGAAAAAGAAAAAACAAAATGTGTTTACCAATAGAGTACCAAATAAACCAAAGACATCCTCAGCCTGGAGATAGGACCGTTTGATTGCAATGTGTGGGTTGCTTTTGTCCAGAATCTCCAAGCAAAGCAGAGAGTCTATGTCAAAGACCAGATTAGAATATTTGTGCTGACTGATTTTGATCTGCATTGCATACAAAGACATTTGTTTTTGTGAAAGGCAAACTAACCCTTCCTCAAACAATCAATGACCCTCAGAGAGATTGATTGGTTAATTGATTGTATGGTGTTTAACACCGTTTTCAACATTATTTCAGTTATATCGCAGCGGCCAGTGCACCTATCCATGCTTTCCTGGAGTTTCTTTTACCAGTACTACGCACAATATTCTTTCCAAGCCACTGGCACCTCAAATATTATTTAGACAAACATTCTCACCAAATGTCTAGGGTATTGGATCCAAAAAAAGGCTTATAGTTTGCACAAAAGGATTTTCTATAATTTGACCTCGTGACCTACTTTTTCAACCAGGATGACCTTTTTTACAACCCTCTGAGGTATCATAATGACAGGAATTCTGGCAATTTCATGAGTAATGCAGTGGCCTCTAGACTTTTAAGATCTGACCATGAAACCTACCTAATGAACCAAGGTGATACAATTTTAAAATCAAATTACATATTTTAAGCCAAACGTCCTAAGTTATATGAGCATTGAACTGTAAACCTAGCCTCTGGAGTACACACAAGGTTTCCTAAGATTTGATCTCATGAGCTACATCTGGACCCAACCTGACCAAATTTAATATACATTGTGTCTGTGACATTATCAAGATAACAATTCTTACAAAGTTGCATAAGCATTGTGCAGCCAATATCACTTCTGAATGGCACCTCCTCTGAGATACTATTAGAACAATCATTCTGCCCAGCAGTGGACTGAAAATGTGTCCTCAAATTCCACACAGTGTTTCATAAGATTTGACCAAATGACTGAACGTGACCCTTTTTTATTCAAACTAGTCTGAAAGATTATCAAGACAAAAAGTCGACATAAAAAGAGGCCTCTGCGATGCACACAAGATTTTTCTCTTATTTATCCTTGTGATGACCCAACATGTCCAATTTTCAGGCCAATTCAAGATTCTATTTCAGAGCATGTTTCACGAGCATTTGATGGAAAATGTGGCCTTAGAGTGCATACAAGGTATATCAAAAGTTTAAGTTTGCACCTAATTTGTCAGATATATTTCCAAGGTAATCATGTTGTTCAAGACTCAAAAGCAGACAAGCCTTTTGTAAGATCTGACCTACTGACACACTCTTTGACAGGAGATGACCCATTTTCAAACCCATCAGAAATATCAATATTCAGACCATTTTTCAAGGGCATTGGGCTGAAAATGTAACCTCTGGACTGGAAACACAGTTTTTCCAAGATTTAACTTTGTGTATTATCTAGGTAAATATTATTACCTTATTTCAGAAAAGGCTTCTCTAAGACTTAATTATGTGACCTAGTTTTTGACCATAAATGACTCATTCCATACTTGTTGGAGATATCATCCAAATAAAGATAGACACCAACTTTCATGAGCATTGTGCAGCAAATAACACTTCTGAATGGCATCTCCTCTAATATATTATAAAGAAAAAATTCTTGCCAACAATGGACCAGAAATCAGGCCTTCAGATTTCACACAGGTTCTTCTAAGATTTGACCTAATGACCTACTCTTTGGCCTGACATGACCAAGATAATATCAAGAGAAACATTCTGACCAAAATGCATGACCACTGAAAAACAAAAATCTGATCTTTAAAGTGAACACAATATCAACATTTTGACCAATACTCATGTATACACAAGGTGTTCCAATTATGATCTCATGACCTAGCTTTGAGCCATTATGACCCATTTTAAAACCAGTCTAAGATATTATCAAGATAAACATTCTAACATTTCATGAATATCTGACTGAAAGTGTGGCTTCTACAGTGCATACGACTTTGACTTGTGCCCTACTTGTTGCCACAAGGTGACTCAATTTTAACTTGTCTGAGATATTGTCAAGACAAATATTCAGACTAAGTTCCATCGATACTGGACAAAAATACAATCTCCAGAGTGCACACAAGGCTTCCGAGTGATTTGACCTTGTGGCTTACTTTTTGACCCTAAATTACTCAATTTCAAAACTCTTACAAGATATAATAAAGACCTGTAGAGTGCACACAAGGTTCTTCTAAAATTTGACCTCATGACATATTTTTTGAAAAGAGGTGACCCAATTTTGCACTCAACTGAAATATTATTGAGATAAATACTCTGAACAAGTGTCATAAGCAGCAGAGTGAAGAAAGGGCCCTAGGTATGCAAACAAGGTAAAAGCAGACTACGCCCAACAGATGACAAAGCATGATCAGAAAAGCTCACCTTGAGCACTTTGTGCTTAGGTTAGCTAAAATGAGGTCAAATTTATGAAGCCATTTTGTTTGATATATGATCAGGTATGTCACAAATGATTACAAAAAGCTTAAGTCATATACCTCTAAGTGACTGAGATTTTGTGTAACCATGATCTTCAAACGCTTGCTGAATAGGGGGTACCAGTAGTGGCATATTGCCTCCAATATTACTGATGATGAATAGGTAAACAGCTACAGCTGATGTTCTTATATTACTGGGTACCAGCTCTACAACAATGGCTAATGTAATTCCAATCCACATTTCACCTGTAAATTGTAAAAATAACTCAGTTGAATACAAAACTGATTGAAATGAAACAAAAAAAAAAAGATCAGAGTAACCCTTTACCACACAATGCCGCCTTTTGACGCCCCGGGAAAGAAACCTTTTGAAAACATTGTGGGAAAAGGAGAAAATGCTGGTAACCAGCATTTTCTCCTTTTCCCACAATGTTTTCTACCCTATCAAAGAAAAATGGCACCATTTGAGCCACACAGAAATTGTCGTCTGCAAATGCTTTCAATTTGGACAAGGCCAAAATTTTGTCGTCTGGTAAAGGGGTAAATTGCAATGACAAAAATGCATGCTGCTACTATGAGCAGATAAAGGCAGATGGGAAATACAATATCAAGCGACTAACATTATTTACAACTCCTTATCTACAAGTCCTCGATGTATTCCAGTGCCTAACCACAGGCAAATATCTGTAGATTCTTGCTAAAACAAACACTCACACATCCAGTGCCTTTAGCAGGTATTTCAACATAACTTTGTGATGACAAATCCCTCATCTTGATCCTTTCTGCACTAAATTATTGAAATGGACTTTTTTGATCTGGACAATTATCCCAAATATTAGTTCAATATTGTTTTGGCCAGAATGAAGTAGCGGTCAGTGTAGATCCAAGATCAGACTGCAAGTCCTGTGCAGTCTGATCTTGAATTATACTGTCAAAAAAACAACTTAAGTCTGTTCCAGCTCTTTATGGGATAACCCTTTACCAAACAGTGGCGCATTTTAACGACCCCAAAAGGAAGCATTTTTAAAACATAGCAAGAAAAAAAGAAATTACTAATAAACAGCACTTTCTCCTTATCCAACAAAGTCTCTAGCCTTTCATAGTAAATTCTATCATACATGCTATGTTTCATTAGTCTTCTGCGAATGCTTTCAATATGGACCAATGTATGAAATTCTCTCTTAACCCCTTACCACACAATCCTGAGTTTTAAGGACCCTAAAAGAGAAGGCTTTTGAAAACATTGTGGGAAAAGGAGAAAATGCTGGTTACCAGCATTTCTCTGGTAATCTCTGGTACACAAAATCTCTGGTAACCAGCATTTTCTCCTTTTCCCACAATGTTTTCTCCCATTTCAAAGACAACAATCATCCTTTGGGCTACTTGAAATTTGTTGTCTTTAAAAGCTTTCAAGTTTGGAAAGACTGAAATTTTGTCTTGTGGGAAAGGGTTAAAGGGGGTGGGGGGGGTTTAGTGCATCTCTAATGCATGATACCAAGCAAGTCATCAAATAAAATTGATTGACTGTGGAGTTAACCCTGAATAATTCCATGGATTCTCTTCAGCCAAGTCAGAATTACTTAACAAATTACAGTAGTGTATGCTTAGAAAACACTGACGACAAAATTTTAGACCGGTCCAAATCCAAAGCATTTGCACACGACAAAATCAAGGTAACTCAAAAACTAAAATTTGATTTGGGAAGGGTAGAAAACATTGTGGGAAAAGGAGAAAATTCTGGTTACCAGCACTTTCTCCTTTTCCCACAATGTTTTGAAAAGCTTTCTTTCTCAGGGTCGTTAAAAGTCACGATTGTGTAGTAAAGAGTTAAGACTACATCTGCAAAGTTGCAATAAGTCAGTGGTAGCATGTACAGGTAGTAATCAAGGATTTGTGAGTTCGAATCCCAGCTTAGCCAGTATTCTTGATGTTTGCAAAGGTTATTAATGCCTTTTTCAACATTATTTCAGTTACATGCTTTCCAGGAGTTTCCTTTTTACCAGCACTTTGCACACTTTTTTTTTAAAAAGCCATTTACCGCTTCTTGGGGGCATGGAAGCCAGGGCCTCCAAGTTTGAATCCTACAACATCACCAATGAGCCACACAGGACCCCAGTTCTGGTAAGAAACATTGTGAGCATGTGAACCTATGATGGAGTGCAGAGGCTACACACTGGTATAACTTGATACTGATTGAAAGAGGCTTTAAACGGTGAACAGAAAAACAAATAAACCAAGGATAAAAGAACACTTACCGAATAGGTATGTTGGTATCTGACATATATAGGCCCAGGGTGGGTCAAAGAATAAAGTACCAGCAGCAAATGGGGCTGCCACTAACTGAAAGCAAAACAAATGGTTAATGTAATAAGTATAATTATGTTCGACAATTCAGAACTTCGACTGTCAAAAGCACTACTATTTTTAGGTCTAGTCATGACAGTGAGGAATTTTCATTAACCATTTACCACACGATCCCGAGTTTTAACAACCCTGGTGAAGAAGTGTTTAGAAAACATTGTGGGGAAAAGGAGAAAATGCTGGTAACCAGCATTTTCTCCTTTTCGCACAATGTTTTCTATCGTAACAAAGACAAAAACCTTGAATGGAGCAGCATTTAGTATCGTGGTCTTAAAATGGATTCAATTTACACAGTACTAAAATTTTGTTGTGTGGTAAAGACTTAATTTTGAAACAAGAACTTACACTTTATAGGATTAACCATTCTCAATGATTGCTTCCTGGAAGTTCGAGAGGTTGATCTCCCTCATCACAGGATTAAAAGAGAGAGGCCAACTGTTTAGCCCTAAATTACTTTGCCACACGAGGAATCCATAATAGTACCTTATATACATGTACCAGCAGATTTGAATTGAATTGTGTTTAATCCCACTTTCAACATTATTCCAGTCAACTCCGAGAACCAGCTAATTTATTCATGTATTCCTGCATTCTAATACCAGGCTGGAGCTCTACAATACCTTGCTCAAGGATACTCCAACAAAAACAACCTCAAATAGGTAATAATTGGACATGCCCTAACAAAATGTTTTACAAAGTAAATTGCTGCAAACCAACATCCATGTCTTTGAAAGAAATATCAGTAGTGAAATACAAATGAATCCTGTCTTAATGACTAACATTCACCCATATAACCTCCCCAGTTCCAGCAATCTGAGATTAAGACTTGAAACACCTAGCTTATAAGCCTAGAACATTACAGACTTAGCTACTTGGCTCAAGGACATCTATACAAAAATACAGAAATTACTCACCAAACTTGCTATCACCACTGCCACTCTAGCATAGATGCCCCGTCCCTTGACAACTCTATCAGATACAAACCCGCCCACAACAACACCAGCACTGCCTCCAACTATAGGTATCCAGCCCATAAATTTGGCAATTTGCTGTTTTGTTTGTCCAATACCCGTAAAATAAGGCTGAGTGTTATAAGCAAAGACATAGCCAGCTGTAAAAGAAACATTAGACTCCTTACTACACATACAAGTCTTTTAACAACCCTAATTAAGAAGCCTTTTGAAAACACTGTGGGAAAAGGAGAAAATGCTGGTAACCAGCATTTTCTCCTTTTCCCACAGTGTTTTCTACCATGTCAAAAAATTCAGTCCATCTCACCACTTTCACATTTGTCGTTCCACAGTTTCTTTCAATTCATAAATCTAAAATTTGATGTTTTAGGAAAGGGTTAACAAATGTCAGTGATACTCAAAAAAACAAACCTTAAATCCAGAAAAGTGAAAGCATAGGTAGAACTAGTTTTTGTACAAGTCAATTACCAACTTTGTAGGAAAATACTCAAATTTTTGGGCTCCCAGGCCAACACATACCCCTTATCTGTTACATTTTCATTGGTCCAGGGAAAAAAAATTCAAAGGGGCATAACTCCTGTAATAGTCAACTTATCATACTGATTCATTGTTTGGTGTTTAACACTGATTTCAACATTATTTCAGTTATATTTAGGCAGCCAGTGCACCTATTCATGCTTTCCTTGAGTTTCTGTTACCAGTACCTCACACAATATTCTTCCCAAGCCAATGGCTGCTTTGCCACATAACTATCGTTGAAAACAATGATCAGCAGTGAAAGAGGAATGAATCTTGTTGCAATGACTATCATCAATCCTCTGAAAGAAATTCCTGACACTAGGGATTCCAACCACCAACCCTGTTCTCAAGTCCTGTACACTACCAATTGCTCTACTGGGGCTTGGCCTTGTTATACTGAAAACTGCTGGAGCACAATTCCCACTGTAGGAGGCGTCCATTAAAATTTCAGCTAATCTGGTTAGAGAAAAAACATCTAGAGAAGGAGACAAAATTGAGTCTATGGACTGACAGACAAGTTCACAGACGCACAACCTGATCATGCTTTCACTGTAAACTATATTAATCCTTTACTGAACAACAAAATTAACAACTCATCCAAACTGAAAGCATCTGCAGCCGACAAATGAAATGTTGCTCAAATGACTGGATTTTTCCATGAAAGGTTAGAAACCATTGTGGGAAAAAGGAGAAAATACTGGTTACCAGCATTTTCTCTTTTTCCCACAATGTTTTCAAAAGCTTACTTCTTAGGGTCATTAAAATTCAGGATCGTTTAGTAAAGGGATAAACCAAAGCAAGAGTCTTCATCACTGACCTGCATTTCTGATGGATCCTGCTAACACGGCCAATATCAATGATGGTGCCAGGAAAGGTCGCAAAATGGCCTTGAACTTTTGAAGCCTTGACCCTGTTTTCTGTACAGATGCACTTTCAGTTTGTGCTTCTCTTGACATTTGTTTCCTCTCTGGTTCCTTTAGGGTTAACAACATAAGGACCCCAACAAAGATCCCTGGAATGCCCGAGATGAAAAAGGACCATCGCCAGCCCTGAAAATATAAATTGTATATTTGTGCATTTTCTATTCTAAAAAGGGGACAATTCACATTTAAGACAATCATGCCTGGCTTGAAAAGTCTTTTAGGAAGTTAGAAAGGTAACAGCTTGCAAACCATCAGTAAACAAGAAAGAGAAGTGCAAGAAAGAAATCCTGGATAGGATAAGCTATCGTCTTGAGGTATTTTCAGATTTAACACCACAAAATTCAAAAGATCCTTATGAGGAAAAGACACTTCAAGTTAACCCTTTACTGCACAATGTCGACTGTTAACGACCATGAGAAAGAAGGTTTTCGAAAACATAAAAGGAAAAGGAGAATATGCTTGTTACCAGCATTCTCTCCTTTTCCCACAATGTTTTCTACTTTATGAAGGTCAAATTTTATATTTTGAGTAACGTTTTACTTTTCATCTGCATTTGTTTCAATTTGGACAAGGCTAAAAATTTATTGTCTGGAAAAGAGTTAAACCTTTAATCACAGATCAATCAAGGGAAGTAACAGGTGGATTCTTACAGCAGGTCGAGGGGTGAATGCGAAACTATTCTAAATGACATTTTGGTCAAAATCCTTTTTTTCTCATAAATGTGTATCTTTAAGATACCTTCACAACATGGTAAAATTTTAGATTTCTAAACCTTATACTTATGGTTGATTTTGATATGTGTCCAAATATTCTAACTGAAAAATGGATTTTTTTTTAATGGGAAACAATTCCATTTGCACCCATGCAGATGGAATAGTTTCACATCGAATGTTGTCTAAATTTTTATAAAACACAAATATTCTATTTTCATAAAACTAAAGCATTTAGTTTATTTTAGTAGAAAAATGATATCTTTAAGGGTTCTTTTTGGTTTTGAATTAAAAAGGACAGTTAGAATGACATATTTATTATAAAATGTATTCATGACATAGTTTCGCACTGAAACAAATTTCCAATATTCGGTAAATGTTGAGTGGAAACTATTCCAAGTGCACAGTTGTCTTCTAACTTGCTATCCAACAATGATGTTAGTGTAAAATTATATCACATTTGATCTTAATATCATCTTTAAATGGTGATTTTGCATTTATAGGAGATAAAGAATTTTTTGGGAAGCTGCTGCTGTTATACTGATTGTATGAACGGTGTTTTATGCTAATTCAAACCGATTCCAAACAACAAAATTTAGGCTTTTGTATATTGAAATCATTTGTAGAAAAGGTTAATGTGGTTCAAATTAAGGAGTCAGTTCTTAAAAAGTAAGAAAATTTTTGTGGAAAAAGTAGAAAATGCTGGTTACCAGCATTTTCTTCTTTTCTCATGATAATTTCAAAATGTTTTCTTCTTCGGGGTGTGGTAAATGGTTAAATAGCATTTCAATCGTATCTTGGCAGCATCTCATTGATTCATTTTATCCCTGGGTTTCACCAGTACTTGAATGAGGATTTCAAAGTTATTTGCCCACTCCCATGCCACTGCGGCCAGCATGGATCAACCGAAATTTTCCGGCTGTGTATCCAACAGCAAAACCTTTGAACTATCCTAGGACAATCGTTACTGGTTCAATGAATGTAATACCTTCAAGATAAACCAAGGTCCTAAAGTAAGGATATTAATAATAATTTTACAATCAGTTATTTAAATCAATGCATATTAGACTTAAAAGTGATATGGGTAGCAATTTATTCATCATGTACATGTACCTCAAACAGGACCGATGTTCCTTAATGCACAGGTACCAAACCCAGAAGTTAAACACACTAGTGCCAACAGAAGAAAGTGCTCAATTAATTAAGCAATTTCTCCTGTTATTGTGATATTTTGCTCTGCCAAACCCAGTTTTGTTGAATCATTATAGAATTTGTGTAGAAAAGACTGCTGTATGGACTTTCAGAGTTAGAGAATGATTTATCAGAGAATATCTTGGTACTGAATTATTTGCTTTTTTGTATACAATGATCGCTACCCTTGGAACCACTCTAAGAAAAAGGACATCCTGTAAAGCTGACTTTTTTAAATAGTGACACCATTATCAAAACTGTGGCATTATCATCCACTAGGTGGCATTTTTCAAATTCAGACCCATCTGATATGGGCATTCTGGGTACTGCACCCGTCTACTTTTCAAGGTACATGTAGCAATCAGTGCAGCGATATTTCAAAATAAAATCAACGTTTACTCAATAAAACGCTGTCTTGTATGATTCACCTAGCCATGGTTAGCTAGCACATAACCTATGCACGAGTCATTTATACACACAGCCCCTATTATAAACCTCGGGAAACAGCCCTGGTACATTTTTTGTTGACAAGTCTGGAAAAACCCAGATGCACGAATCATGGGTTTCCTGAAATCTATATTTAGAAACTTCAAACAAAGATTTGCAGTAAACAATGGTATTTTTAAAAACTTTTTTTCTCGTTTGAAATAATTCAATTCTTAAGAAATCTGAAGCAAAAAATAAGCTAGATTTTTTCACAGAAGTATTGTTTATAGCCATTTTCTCAATTGCTACCTTTTTAGCTGCAGAGTTTTAGTTGATGCACCACATAATGATATTTATCCTGTACAGGATAGTGATGCAGCATAGCAGACAGGTTAATCTTCAAAGAATGTTGACATGCGTAGACAATGAAAACTGTGGGTTTTACCTATATAAACACTACTTATTCACAATTTTTTAAATCAGTTTTGATATGAGAAAAAGACTTTATCATTCAATAATATTGTTTCAGTAACAGTTCACAAACACTATTTTGAAGATTTGATGATAAAAGTTGTTACATTACAAATATATTGTTGTATAATTCATAACTTTGAAAATTATCATTGTCTTTGTTATAGGGAAAAAAACTATTGCAGAGCAGGCTGCATTAGAAACTGCAGTTTGTATTTGCTATAATCAAGTTGAGATCTGTGAGACAAGCTTAATCTTTTTGTTAACTGCCCAGCCATAAAGCTGGACTTTTTTCACTGTAAAGATGTGTCTATTCTCACACACCCTAAATGTTTTAGCAAATAAGAAGGTTAGCCTTGGAATAAAAAATAGACTTGAAATAAGAATAGTTCTTGCTTTAAACATGGTCAAGCAGACAGTTCATTAGGTATCCAGACCTGGGATGGAAACTTGAGGTCACCAGTATGTTACCTGGCTGATATCAGCAATACTTAGGGCAGCATGGTTGGTTGCTAATGGTGTACAAATTATTCCCTGCATTGTCCTGTCTTGCCACAATTTGTGTTCAGACGATACACTTGCATTACCTGAGTATTGCAAACAAGCATTCTTATTTGGGCCATTTGGTTCCATGTCACATTATCATGGCTTAACTGGATCCGAGTATTGGCTCAGATTCCCCATGGTTAGAGATTGTCCTACCCAAGAATGAAGTGGCTCTGAGCTGGTTTGGATTCCCTTCCAAGTCAGTCTATAAAAATTCTTTAACAGTCAAAACTGTAAGCAAACTGATCATGGTTTGCTTTGTTCAGATTAATTCCCAACATTCACTGTGTGACAAAGGCTATTCTCATGTTTGTACACTGGTAATCCTGGTTCTCTCAACCTGGATCTACAAGGGTCCCAAGCATTTAATAACTAAACTTAATACCATTTAAGTGTTCAGTATCACTATATTTGTACTAGTTTTTACCTATCACAAAGAGAATTAGACATATGGCAGGTTGACAAATAACCCACCCATCCCCATCCATCCATTGCCTTACCATTGGATCAGGAAAACATTCAAACAGCTATAGTTCCTGTAATAGTCCAGCAATCCTAATGAAAATTGCAGGTAAACAGTTCTTATCATGCTATTAAAATTGTAGCAAAATTAGTCGAAAACTGTAGCAGGAGTTGTTTCTTCATTGGAGTTTCACATGGTTTTAATGGGTTAGGTCCTATCAGGGTGTCAGTGCCCCTATGCATGTGTCTCTCCACTTTCTCACACTAGTACTGACACATTGTTCTTTTGAAGTCACTATGTTTCTCTCATGTATCAGAGGTGAAAAATCACTCAAAAAAAGATTGCCTCAACCAGATACCGAACCATTAACCACCAGGTCATGAGTCGGATACTCAAACCACTTCGCTACCCGGCTGGCCTGTGGGAGGAAGAGGGGACAAAAAACTGGGCCTACAGATGGAGAGATGTACACCCTGATTTCAGTAAAACATACCCCATTTTGTTTGTGGGGAGGAAGGGGAAGATCTATGATTAAAAATTAATACAATTTATTGAGCTGATTTTGAATCCTTTTGTGTAGACAAAATCTGGCACAACCAAGTTTGTTGCAGGTGGTGCTCTGATGATTGTCAGCATTGTTCGACATTTCTTAACCATTTACAAGCCAGCTTTACTGGGTTAATAGGATAGACTATTAAGCAGGGCATCTCATTTAAAAGCCAGATGATCTGGTTGGACACCAGTGGTATTCAGATCATTGCTGGCATTGTTGGTATTTCCCATCATGCTTTGGCTTGGCACTGGTAACATGCCAGCTTTAATGGTTCATCATACAAGAGTAACAAGATTATCTAGACAGTTGTGTTTTACTGACCAGTGCAAGTTCCGCAACCTGCAAGTATTATGGCTAGCATTGTAACCTCTCTTTAAGGAATGCAAATTAGTCAGGCTGGTCAAAGTATTGGGGCAGTATACTTGAGTATATATATCAGCGAAGTTAAAGCATATGAATTCTTTAGCTGGATGCCTCTGTCTGTTTGTCTGCATTAATTGTGCCAGCTGGGCACTTTTATATTTATTTATTTCATTAAAATTTTACACTGTGTTGCTAACTGCTAGTTTTGAAAGATCGGTAAGATCGATGGTAAATTTGGCCCCTGATCCCATGGGTCTAGAGACAGCTCTAATTTGGACTGTGACTTATTTACGGCATTGCTACTTTACTGAACCAGTTTAAGTATAGTCCATGGTGATTTCCCTTACCGTTTTTTGATCAGACGAGCCCCGTAGCGCAGTTAGTAGCATACAGAACTTGAAACCAGGGGGTTACTGGTTTGAATCCCCAGTTTGGCAGATTTCTTTCCTAGGATTGATAGTAGTCATTGTGACAGGATTCATGCTTCTCCCACTGCGAATCATTATTTTGACAATGGTTAGATGAGAAAGCAGCTAGTGGCTTGGGATGAACACTGTGTGAAGTACTGGTAAAAGAATGGTAAGCATGAATAGGTGCTCAGGTTGCCACAATATAACTGAAATAATGTTGAAATAGTGTTAAACACCATACAAATGACTGTAAGTGGGATGGACAAATAGAGTTAATTCAAGTTTATGGTGAGGCTGCTTTCAATCAATCCTCCTGCACACAGTATGACATTACTATACGGTCAGAAGAGAATGGCTATTTCACTTACTAGGTACCTTTACTCCTGCACACAGTATGACACAACTATAGTCAGAAGAGAATGCCTATACAGGTGATTAAGTACCTTCATTCCTGCACACTGTTTGACATAACTACAGTCAGAAGAGAATGTCTATACAGGCTATACAAGTTTCTGCACTCAGTATGACACAACTTGAGTGAGAAGAGAATGGGTACATAAATGACTAGGTACAGGTACCTTCACTCCTGCACACAGTTTGACATTACTGTAGTCAGGAGAGAATGGCTAGACACAAATGACACAGTACCTTCACTCCTGATCACAGTATGATATTACTGTAGTCAGGAGAGAAGCATTATGGCAGAGACTATGGGAATTCACCTTTGCACTTCGTATAATGTTACGTCAGTTGGGGAAGAACAGCCATGGCAATGACTAAGGCAATCATTTCTGCCTCCAGAATGTTGTTACATTAGGAGAGAACTACCATGGCAATGAGTAAGCCCAAAGTATAACATTATGTTAGTACTGTGAGAAAAGCAATGGCAAAGACCCTTTGACACAGTATGAAATCAATTAGTCATGAAAGAACAGCCTCAGCAGTGACTGAGGCACTCAATATGACATTACCATAATCAGGAGAGAATTACCATGGCCATAAATGTTACAGCAAACAGTTTAATATTATCTAAGTCATCAGCAAATGGCCATGGCAGTGTTACAAAGGCAATCACCCATACTCACAGTATTACATTACTATGGTTTATGGCAAACAGCAATGACAGAGACAAAATCACACAGTATGGCACTACAATAGTGAGGACGGCATGCTCATTGACTATTGCATACAGTGTGATATTGCCACTGGGGAGAACAGCCATGGACAAACACTGTGACATTATTATAGTTTGAAGAAAAACACCATTAATTTTTCTTTAAAAAGTATGACCTAAGATAAATATTGTAAGGAAAGAATGACAATATCAAGGTTTTTCTGACATGAGTATCATAACTTTGCTGTTGCCATGTCAGGGACAAGAATACACTGTGATATTGTAATGCACAGAGAATAGCCAACAAAGGTAAAGCTCTTTTTCAAATTGAAAGTCTTTGCTGCAGTAAGAAGTGAGTATCCATATCAGCTTTGAGAGTCAGTCCCTGCTTTCAACAGTATATGCTCAGATGTGGTTAAGAAAAAATTGTCAATTCAGTAATAATCATGGTTCATTTCTGTAAGAATATGACTATGCCATGACTAGGAGAGAATCGCCAGTTCAAGAAAAAAGTCACAGTGCGTATTCACCAACCATTCTCAAGAACATTCTTAGTCTTATTTCCAAAGATTTTCTAAAGTAATGCAACTTCTGATTGGCTTAACCAACTGGTTTAAGCAATCAGAATGTGTGTTACTTTCAAGTTCAGAAAATTCTGGAGAATAAGGCTTAAAATGTTCCTAAGAATGGTCGGTGAATACAGACCCAGATGGTAAATATACTCTAAAATAATCTTACAGATTTCATAGATTACATTTACTGAGTATATTTTTGCCAAAGAATCAAATTCTCTTATTTCTTTTATCATACTACAGTTTTAATTGAGATCATATGTTACTTTAAAATGAGTCAAATGGGCAAATTCATTCTTTGTTCACCATTTATACAAAAACCATGCCCTATATGGAAAACTAGGGGACTCTATAAAACTTTTAACATTAAAAATTATTGAATAAGATGGTACATTGGTAAGGATATATTTGCCAATGAAAAAAAGGATTTTATCAGTCTAGAAATTGAGCAAAATTAATGCAATGGAATAGTTTCGCACTCACAACATCTGTCAATTTTCTGAAAAATTTAAATGTGAAACTATTCCAACTGACATTTTCTACAAAATCTTTATCATCTTAGTACCAACTCAAAATTAATTTTTTGTATAATAAATATGGATGAATTCCACACAACATATCCAAAAAAAATTATCTAAAAATACTTTTCACAGAAATGAGAAAGTTTTTTCCTTCTCCTGTAAAATTTTCCAAAACGCAGATGGAATAGTTTCGCATTGACCCCTCGAGGTGGTCTGTTCATTAATGGAAGTTAACCCTTTACCAGACGACAAAATTTTAGCCTTGTCCAAATTGAAAGCATTTGCAGACGACATTTTCAATGTGGCTCAAATGGTACAATTTTTCTTTAATAGGGTAGAAAACATTGTGGGAAAAGGAGAAAATTCTGGATACCAGCATTTTCTCATTTTCCCACAATGTTTTCAAAAGTCCCTTTCCTTGGGGTTGTTAAAACTCGGGATTGTGTGGTAAAGGGTTAATTAGATTATTTTAAGTAGGGACATAGATTCAAAACAGTGGTCTTGCATGGAAGTTAATTCAACACTTTACCACACAAGATAAGGCTGATCTGAATTAAAAGCATCTGCAAGAAAGGTTTGGAAACAACAAATCAGATGTGGCTAAACTGACAGGATTTGCTTCTTTAATAGTGGAACATGTCGTAGGAAAAGGTGATAATGCCAGTTACCAGTATTTTCTCCCTCTCTTACAATGTTTTCAAAGCCTCCTTCCTTCCGTCGTTGAAACTCATTAATTTGTGGTAAACAGTTAACTTTTTCAGTGCCATATATCTAAACTAGACCTCTTGACTTCTGAACATACTATCCACTGAAACTCGTAAACTTGACTGAACAAGCTGGCGGTATGGTTCCAAAATCAGACTGCAAACTGTGTAGTTTGATCTTGATTCATGCCACCTGCAGAAGGCTGTTTTGTGGTTCCAGACAGGTCATAACATGTTGTTTGTGCAACACATTTGAGAATACTTTCAATGTTGAATATTAACTCTTTACCACACAATCCCGACTTTTAACGACCCTGAGAAAGAGGCCTTTTGAAAACATTGTGGGAAAAGGAGAAAATGCTGGTAACAAGCATTGTCTCCTTTTCCCACAATGTTTTCTACCCTTCCCAAAACAAATTTCAATTTTTGAGTCACATTTATATAGTCGTCTGCAAATCCTTTCAATTTGGACCCATCTAAAATTTTGTCGTTTGGTAAAGAGTTTAGCCCAATTAGCTGCCATAAGTAAACAAAGAGGCTGTTAAAATGCATTTTGGCCATGCTCTGAGAAAAGGGGGCTTAATGCATCTCCATAATCCATGATATCAAGCAAGATATTACATAATTATGGATCCATAAATTCCATATTTCTGTTTCTGAACAACTGACTGAATACTGACATAGAATGGTCCTTTGACATGCAGAAAATTGACCAAAAGCAAAAGAAGCACAACGTTTCGCAGACTACATAGGCTGATCTGGGTCCATACTTTTTGAAAATGTATTAAGCTCCCTTTTGTCATACTATTTAATACTATGAAAATTATTGTGGAAGTGACAATCTGTAATTTTACCGTCAGTCTAAATGTTAGTTGCTGGCAGAAAAATTAATTTTAACAAGAGGGCCATGATGGCCCTGGATCGCTCACCTGAGTAGAGTGCCTTAAAGGTATTTCTTTAATTTGACCAAGTGACCTAGTTTTTGACCCCAGTTGACCCAATTTCAAACTCATGTTTCATGAAGACAAACATTCTGACCAATTTTCAAGTCAATTGAGCAAAAAATGTTGCCTCTAGAGTGCCCTAAAGGTATTTCTTTAATTTGACCTAGTGACCTAGATTATGACCCCAGGAGACCCAAATTTGAACTGGTCTTGGACTTTATCAAAAGAAACATTTTAAACATTTTTCAAATCAACTGAATAATAAATGTGGCCTCTAGAGTGCCCACTAGGTATTTCTTTAATTTGACCAAGTGACCTAGTTTATGACCCCTGTTGACCCAAATTCAGACCCATGTGAGATTTTATCAAGACAAACATTCTGACCAATTTTCAAGGCAATTGAGCAAATAATGTGGCCTCTAGAGTGCCCACAAGGTATTTCTTTAATTTTACCTAGTGACCTAGTTTATGGTTCCAGGTGACCCAAATCGATACTCATCTGATATTTCATCAAGACAAACATTCTGGCCAAATTTCAGGTCATTTGAGCAATAAATGTGGCCTCCAGAGTGCAAACAAAGTATTTCTTTAATTTGACCCAGTGACCTAGTTTATGACCCCAGTTGACCCAAATTCAGATTTATGTGAGATTTTATAAAGACAAACTTTCTGACCAACTTTCAAGGCAATTGAGCCAAACAATGTTGCCTCAAGAATGCCAACAAGGTATTTCTTTAATTTGACCTAGTGACCTAGTTTATGACCCAAGATGACCTAATTTTGAACTCAATGAACTCGTTGTGCTTAGATGGGCAAACAAACTTAGAAGAGAAACACTACATACCAAATATCAAAGCCCTACGCCTTCCAGTTTCAAAGAAGAATTTTAAAGTTTTCCTTCTTTGTTCAAACTTGTGACCCCCCGGGCTGGGCCAGTTTTGACCCAAGCAGCATCCTTGGAACAAACTTGGTAGAGGTCCACTAGGAGATGCTACATACCAAATATCAAAGCTCTACACCTTCCCGTTTAAGAGAAAAAGAAATTTAAAGTTTTCCTTCTTTGTTCCTATGTTCGAAATAGTGACCTCTAGGGCAGGGCCAGTTTTGACCCCAGAGGCATCATATGAACAAACTTGGTAGAGGTCCACTACGAGATGCAACATACCAAATATCAAAGCTCTACGCCTTTTGGTTTCAGAACAGAAGAATTTTAAAGTTTTCCTTCTTTGTTCTTATGTTTAAACTTGTGACCCCCGGGGCAGGGCCAGTTTTGACCCCAAGGGAATCATATGAACAAACTCGGTAGAGATCCACTAGAAGATGCTACATACCAAATATCAAAGCTCCATGCCCTCCTGTTTCAGAGAGGAAGATTTTTAAAGTTTTCCTTCTTTGTTCCTATGTTCGAACTTGTGACCACTGGGGCAGGGCCAGTTTTGACCCCAAGGGCATCACATGAACAAACTTGGTAGAGGTCCACTAGAAGATGCAACATACCAAAATATTAAAGCTCCACGCCTTCCTGTTTCAGAGAGGCAGATTTTTAAAGTTTTCCTTTTTTGTTCCTATGTTCGAACTTGTGACCCCTAGGGCGGGGCCAGTTTTGACCCCAAGGGCATCATATGAACAAACTTGGTAGAGGTCCTCTAGGAGATGCAACATACCAAATATCAAAGCTCTACGCCTTCCAATTTCAGAGAAGAAGATTTTTTTAGTTTTCCTTCTCTGTTCCTATGTTCGAATTTGTGACCCTCGGGGCAGGGCCAGTTTTGACCCCAAGGACATCATACAGGGTGTTTCATAATATCTGCCACCATTACAAAGTTTTATATCTTTTTAGTTAATTAGGATAAAACAATGATATGTACACCCTTTGAAAGCTTATATATTAAAATTTTATTTGACTAATAAAGTATGGGAAAACATCAATGTCATAATGTCATTTATGACGTCATTTCCTGTGGTCAGTTTTCCAAGATGGCGCCAACTAAGGATCACTGCAAAGAAATTGTTAAATTATATTATGAAACTAAATCACCTATTACAGTGATTAGAACTATGCAGAAAAGGTATCCAGATGTAGGTAAACTTGATAAAAAACAGATACATAGAATTTTAAAGCGATTTGAAGTTATGGGCTCAATTGAAGATGGGAGACACAATAATCTGGGTCGCCCTAAGTCCGTGCGGAATGAAGCGACAATTGAACAGGTTAAAGCGGTGATCACAGAAACTCCAAGAAAATCTGTTAGAATGGTATTTGGAGATATTACTAACATTGCCAGCCATTCAAGTGTTTACAGAATGCTAAAATATGATTTAAAACTGACTCCATATAAAATTTCTATTATGCAACACCTCAAACCAACAGATATCGAAAGCAGGTTGTCATTTGCAAGATGGGTAAAGGAAAATGATGATATCGTGGGACAGATATGGTTCTCGGATGAAGCCCACTTTTATCTAAATGCACAAGTGAATAAGAAGAATTCCATATTTTGGGGAACTGAAAAGCCAGAATTTTATATTGAAAAACCTCTCCACTCTGAGAAGGTTACAGTGTGGGCGGCATTAAGTTCTGAGGGCATAATTGGCCCTTTCTTTTTTAAGGATGAGGATGGAACTGTGGAGACTGTAAATCAAGACCGCTATTTAAATATTCTTAAAAACAAATTTCTACCAGCTTTGAGACGTAAGGGAATTGATATAAACACCACATGGTTCCAGCAGGATGGTGCAACTCCTCATACAGCTAGAAATGTGATTGACTGGATACAAAAGACCTTTGGTGATAACTTCATTTCATTGAAAACAGATATTGAGTGGCCACCACACTCCCCGGATTTAAGCCCACTTGATTTTTTCCTCTGGGGATACCTTAAAGACAGGGTCTATAAGCACTCCCCACAGACCACAACTGAACTTAAAACTGCAATCAAGAGAGAAATGAAGATCATAAGCAGTGAGACATGTGCATGTGTAATCCGAAATTTCCGGCACAGAGTCGACGTCGTTATTGGCCAGAATGGACGTCATTTAGAACACATTCTATAAAATTGACATTTTAAAGAATTTTGAAACTGCGTGTATTTACAAGGGTAATACCTACATGTTATATATCAAATAAAACTTTATTCTATGTACAATAACATGGTTAAATGTAAAAACACAATTTCTTTTTTATGTTAAAGTTTTTGATGTATAAAATGGTGGCAGATATTATGAAACACCCTGTATGAACAAATTTGGTAGAGGTCCACTAGAAGATGCTACATGCCAAATATCAAAGCTCCACGCCTTCCTGTTTCAGAGAAGAAGATTTTTAAAGTTTTCCTTCTTTGTTCCTATGTTCAAACTTGTGACCCCCAGGGCAGGGCCAGTTTTGACCCCAGGGGCATCATATGAACAAACTTGGTAGAGGTCTACTAGGAGATGCTACATACCAAATATTAAATCTCTACGCCTTCCAGTTTCAGAAAAGATGATTTTTAAAGTTTTCCGTCTTTGTTCCTATGTTCGAACTTGTGACCCCTAGGGCGGGGCCAGTTTTGACCCCAATGGCATCATATGAACAAACTTGGTAGAGGTCTACTAGGAAATGCTACATGCCAAATATCAAAGCTCTATGCCTTCCAGTTTCAGAGAAGATGATTTTTAAAGTTTTCCCTCTTTGTTCCTATGTTCGAACTTGTGACCCCTGGGGGCAGGGCCAGTTTTGACCCAAGGATATCATATGAACAAATTTGGTAGAGGTCCACTAGGAGATGCTACATGCCAAATATCAAAGCTCTATGCCTCCCAGTTTCAGAGAACATGATTTTTAAAGTTTTCCGTCTCTGTTCCTATGTTCGAACTTGTGACCCCCGGGGTGAGGCCAGTTTGGACCCAAAGGGCATCATATGAACAAACTTAGTAGAGGTCTACTAAGAGATACTACATGCCAAATATCAAAGCTCTATGCCTTCCAGTTTCAGAGAAGATGATTTTTAAAGTTTTCCCTCTTTGTTCCTATGTTCGAAATTGTGACCCCCAGGGCAGGGCCAGTTTTGACCCCAAGGGCATCATATGAACAAACTTGGTAGAGGTCCACTAGGAGATGCTACATGCCAAATATCAAAGCTCTATGCCTTCTAGTTTTAGAGAAGAAGGTTTTTAAAATTTTCTTTCTTTGTTCCTATGTTCGAACTTGTGACGCCCTGGGCGGGGCCAGTTTTGACCCCAGGGACATCACATGAACAAACTTGGTAGAGGTCCACTAGGAGATGCTACTTGCCAAATATCAAAGCTCGACGCCTTCAAGTTTCAGAGAAGAAGATTTTTAAAGTTTTCCTTCTTTGTTCCTATGTTCAAACTTGTGACGCCCTGGGCGGGGCCAGTTTTGACCCCTGGGACATCATATGAACAAACTTGGTAGAAGTTCACCAGGAGATGCTACATACCAAATATCAAAGCTCTATGCCTTCCAGTTTCAGAGAAGATGATTTTCAAAGATTTTGCATTTTTTTCCTTTTTGTTGCCATGGCAACCAGAGTTATGGGTGGAATTCAATTCTTTGAACAGCTTTCATAGAGTTTTACCCAAGGAACATCCCTGCCAAGTTCAATCAGAATTGGCCCAGTGGTTTAGGAGAAGAAGATGTTTAAAGAAATTGTTGACGGATGACAGACGCTGGACATGGGCGATCACAATAGCTCACCTTGAGCACTTTGTGCTCACGGTGAGCTAAAAATAGGTCAAAAGTTGCCAGGTCGCTCTTTCGTTTGTTTACTCTTCACCAGATTTTAACATTCATTTTTGTCAGCAACGAACACTTGGACTGACCATGCAATAACAAATTGTCACCCTCACAATAATTTCCATATTTTTAAAAGGTTTGATTTAACTTCAAATGTATTTTAACACCCCCTTTTATTACTTTTGGCAACTACTAGACTTTAAAATGAACAGCTTTGTCAAGAGCTCATGAAACAAACATCAATACAATCATATATTGCACAAGGCTCTATTCAAAGAAAACAAGTATGAAAATAACAATATACCGTAATTTTGAGAACACAAAAATAATTGGAGAAGCAATGAGACAAAGTGCAAAAACCTATATACCCAGAATCTCAGCCTTCAAGCTGTGTAACTGACAAAAAGACCTAGTCTACAAAATATTATAATCAATCCTTTTGATATATTAGTATCTGCAATCTTGACCTTGTATACATTATATATGCAACATGCAAACATGTTAGTTTACGGAATACAATAACCACTTACTGCTGCAATAGGAAAAACTGTTTGTTATAGCAATTTTTATTCCAGCAACAATACTTTTTTGGTTAGTTATCATATAATATCAATTGTGAAATAATCCCTTACTAAATAATTAAAAGTTTTAACTACCATGAGGAAAAAGGTTTTTCCTTTTTTTTTTAAGTTTGTTACCTTATAAAAACAAATCCCAGCAATTGAGGCACATTCAATTTGTCGCCTACAAATGCATCCAAAATTTTGTTGCTAGAGTGGCAATGAACTTTCTACCAGATACATGGCATTAAACATGTATATTTTTTTACCACACATGGCATTCGACAAACAGATTATTCTACTAGACAAATAGCATTGAACATATATGTTATTTGAATGGATATATGACACTGAACAAACAGATAATCCTCCTGGACACATGGCACTGACCAAGTAGAATATTTAACCAGACACCTGCCATTGATCAAATGGAATATTCTACTGGACATAATTATGGCATAGAACATGTATATCATTCTACAAGACACATGACATTGAACATGTAGGTTATTTTACCAGACACATTGCACTTAATACACAGATAACTCTACCAGACACATGCCATTTTTTATGTATACGAGTCCACCAGGCATATGCCATTGTAGATTATTGTTCTAAACAAATGGCGTTTAAACTGTAGACTATTCTACCAAATATATGCCATTGAATGTATAGATTATACTAGTAGAGACAGAGCATTGGACATGTAGAATCTTACCAGAGATATGATCTTCAACGTACAGATTCTTCTACATGACACTTTTTTAATTTTGTGAACTCTCAATTCTACTCTTATTTTTATGTTTTTTTTTTAAATCAAAATTAAGAGAGCTATTCCCAAACTGATGATTTTATGAAAGTTTGTTTTGTTACCTTTTGACAAAGTTGTTCATTTCAATTTTAAAAGTGCCGTCAATTTTGTATGACAGACCACATGTATTAAGCCTTTCAGAGCCATTAGCAAAAATGTTTACCTTTGTAGATAGCATAGACCAAGATCACTGCATGTACAGTCTGATCTTTGATCTATATCATCTGCTTGTTCAGTCAATCCTAAAAAGTCCTTCTGGGTTTCATTGTATTAAAGTTTCAGCTGTCAACAGAGGTCGAGTTTATATGTTTCCAGAAAAATAATCTAGGTTCAATGACATGTAACTGGTTGAATAATCTTCATGTTCAATACCATGTATCTTGAAGAATTATTTGTGTTCAAATTGCCATTTATTTGGAAGAATGATTTCATTCCATTGGATAAAATAATCTGTATGTTCAATACCATGTATCTGGTAGAATAATCAAACGGTTCAATGCCATCTGGTAGAATAATCAATCTGTTGTATGCAGTGTATCTGGTAGAATAAGCTACAGAACTCCAGATAAGAGGGAGTGATGGTATTCTAAATCCATTATTTCTCTTCCAAACCCTATGATGTGGGTACTCATTAGAATTGTCTCAATGCGACGATTCTAATGAGTACCCATAACATAGGGTTTAGTGGAGAATAATTACCGTATAAGCACTTTTTTCTGCGGTGACTTTATTTCTGCTTTATCTGCGGGGACATGCAGGAGCGCAGATTTAAAAGACGCGAAAAATTAGTCCAAATAAAAAGAATTTTTCTATCGTCGTCGTTGTTCTTTTACTTGTTGTTGTTGTTGTTTTGGGGGTCATGTGTAAATTACATGTGTATTATCAAACTTGGCATATTATTTATCATCTTTTTACCGTTACCTACTCTCTATACCTAATAGCTTTCAGAGTTATAGATTCTCTCATAGATTGCCACATTTTAAGCTCAATTGACCTGACGATTGGTCAGAAATTGAATTATGCATGTTGAGTGAATTTTTCAAAAGAAATACTGCTGGACAAATTTTCTCCCTTCCCACAATGTTTTCAAAATACTAGAGCTCTCCTGCATACATTTTAAAACGAGTTTTTATGTTGACTGTACAGTTAATTTACAGTTTGGTAGGTGCGACCTATTATTCGCGCTTTACGATATTTGCATGCCGTTATGACATCGCCTAAGGGTAGAAAACAAAGGTTATACTATTGTTAATTTCACACATCGAACCATTTAAACCCTTTCCGCCTAATATTATTTCCAAGCTGAAATCTTCCTTTAAAAATTGGTATTCGGAACAGATTGTGGCCCAGATTAAGAAAAATAGGTCCGATGAGGTGCCAATTGAGCCAGTACACTTATCCATAACTGTTTTGAAAGAGCTTGTCTCAAAATGGCTGGTCAAAATGCACCAAGAAGTTTCGAATCAAAATGAGTTAATAACTAACGGATTCAGATCAGCAGGGATCTTCTGGGTTTGATACAGAAATAAATATGGCATTGCAATGAATAAAATAGTTATTAGTTTACATTCAAAAAGTGTGTGTGTGTGTGTGTGTGGTTTTTTTTTTAACTACATGAATATCGTCCTTTTAATTGAAGACGATAACAACTGAAATACATGTATAGAGTATACCTGTCCAAAACGGAAGCTGTTACCGTAAACTGGCAGCCTGTTATCGATCTTCGTATCAACATCTATGGGATGGAGATACAACGGGTACCAGTTTACTGTTACCGGTACGTCATCAAAATAAAGTGCAATAATAAAATCCATTTCTTTTATCAGACTCACTGGCGCAGAAAAAAGGTACGCAGATTTTTAAACCCCCCGTTTTTTTGAAAATCCATAGAATTTGGACCCCGCAGAAAAAAGTACTTATACGGTAATATTTTCAATTTTGAAATCAAAATCACTCTCTCTATCTGGAGCTCTGAAGCTTTATGTAAAATTTCAAGTTTGTAGCAGAATACTATAAATGTTCAATGGCATGTATCCGGTAGAATAATCTAGAATACTCTATATGCTTAATTGCATGTATCTGCTAGAATAATCTTTGTGTTCATGGCACTGTGTCTCTAAGAATAATTTTTTGTTCAATTGTTTGCATCTGGTAGAAAAATCACATGTTTAATACCATGTTTCTGCTAGAGTGCCATGTACTGGTATATTGGTAGAATATTTATGTTTTATTGCATAGATCTGGTAGAATAGCCTAAATTTCAATGGCATGTACCTTGTAGAATCTACATGATAAATGCCATGTATGTGGTAAAATATTCTACATGTTCACTATCAAGTATCTGGTACAATAGATATGTTTAATGTCATGTATCTTGTAAAATGCCATGTATCTGGTAGAAAGATATTCCATTAATCAGGTGGAATAATCCGAGTGTTGAATGACATGTATCCTGTAACATAATGTAGCTATTCAATGCAATGTATCTGCTAAAATTATCTATATGTTCATCGCCATGTATCTGCTAGAATAAAAATGTATGCTAATTCCTTCAGATAGAAAAAACTAGTCATTTAATGCATGTATCTGCATGTATAATGTAGCTTTTCAATGCAATGTATCTGCTAGAATTATCTATATGTTCATCGCCATGTATCTGCTAGAATAAAAATGTATGCTAACTCCTCCAGATAGAATAAACTAGTCATTTAATGCATGTATCTGGAAGAAACATCTATAAGATTAAAGCCATACATCTTCCATAATAATCTATTTTCTAATTACAAAGATCTGATAGAATCATCTAAACATTCAGTGCCATGTATCTGGAAGAAAAATATACATGATTAATGCTATGTTGCTCAAATAATAATCTGTAAGTATGTGCCCTGTATCCGGTAAAAATAGTTCAATGCCATTATCTGAAAGAAATATCCATGTGATTAGTGACTTGTTTCTTGAAGAATAATCTATATTTTCAATACTATGAAATATCTTTACGCTTAATGACATGGGATTTGTCGAATAATCTGTATTTTTAAAGCAATCTGGTAGACTAATCTACATGTTCTATGTCATGTGTCTGGTAGAATAATCTTTATGAACAGTGACATGTTTCTGTTAGAATAATTTTTAGGTTTAATGCCATGTATTTCATGGAAAAATCTGTATGTTCAATTATCAATGTGATGTATTTGGTCAAATAATCTAAAACCAAGGACAATAGGGAGGAGGAATTTCTAGAATAAGGATCATTCAAGTGGATTAGAACCTAACTTTTTTTCATTTAACCCTTTTCCACAAAATCCCTTGTTTTAACAACCCCAACAAAAATGGTTTTAAAAACATGGTAAGCAAGAGAGAAATTTCTAATGACCAGCATTTTCTTCTTTTCCCATCATGTTTCAAACCCATTCTTTGACAAACTCATTTTTTTTTAAATTCTTAAATATGTGTCCTTCACGATGTTCTCAGATTTTTTGACCGCTTATTTATGTTTTCTGCAATCCTTTACCAAAGTAATTTTTCAGTCACATTCACTGAAAAGCTTAGCCAAGTGGAATTATTAAATTCTATTTTACTTCCTCAAGTAAAAGCAAGGCTAGAGTTTAGAGGTTCACTGTGGGGGTGATTATGTAAATAGCTCACATGTAGTGTGTAGGACTGCAATAAAGTGATGGAAAGTAAAAAATTGTTGTGGTCTGAACTATTAAATGCTGTACAGTAAAACTAGTCGATTATCCTACCAGACAGGAAGTGACAGGTGAGAGTATTTCACCAATTAAAAAAAACAGAGTTTAAGGCGTTCCTAATTTTTTCATGTAAATTCTAAATGATTCATTTCACAAAAGAAAAATGAAGTATTTTCACATACATGTATATGAAATTATCATTACAAATAAAAATTTTATTTAATCTTTTAAATTATTTTATCAGTAAATGATCCCATGAAGGGCTATCAAGAAAAAAAAATGATAGAAAAATGATAAAATTTTAATAACCAGCAGGTTCTCCACAATGCACAATGTTTCTATTCTTTCAAGCATAAATCCCATCTGTTGAGTCAAAGTTCATCTTTTTTCAGTAAATGTTTTCAATACATGTAAGTCAAGAAATGTTTGATCTGGTTAGGAACCTAATAACTTAAACTATAGCCTGACTTAATATTTCACTAGACACTCATGACACTGCAGGCAAGGATCCATATCACTTACCATTGCTGATAATTCAACAGTTAAATGATACCATTCTTTTTCAATAGACCTAAGGAAGGAATTTTTTTAAACATCTACAAACGCTTTCAAGTCTGTCAATATGACCAACATTAGGAATTGAAATGGATACATCAATAACTCCATAACATATATCAAGTTTGTCATAATGACTGACACTGGAAACTGAAATAGATATATCAGTAACTCCATAACCTTTCTTGAAGGTGTGTGACATGTCTTAAATTTAACCTTTTACCAGGCAACACAATTTTAGACTTGTCCAAATTGACAGCATTTGCAAAAGACAAATTGCATGTAGCCCAAAATATGATTTTGGTCTTTGAAATAGTAAGAGCACTACGGGAAAAGCAGAAAAGCTGGTTACCTTTTTCCACAATGTTTTCAAATACATCTCTGTTAAGGTTGTTAAAACACTGGATCGTGTGGCAAAGGGATAAGTCATTTCGTAAAAAGTTACCAAACAAAATATACACTAACCTGTCCATTTATATTTGCAGCTGTTATGAGGTTCCCCAGTGCATATGACATACTGTAGCCCATATAGATACCCCAGTTATAAATACCCAGGGCTGTGCCCCTAAGTTCAGCTGGATAGAGGTCAGCCAGCATTGAGGCAACAAAAGGTGTGCAACCCGCTTCTCTGGAAAAGCAAAATTGAAAGCATAATTGTTCACTTATTTTCTCACAAGAAAATATTAGCCTTTTCTGAATAATTCCATCTACATCAAAAGAGGCTCACACCTGCCTGAAATGGCTCTTGTGGCTATGATCTAATACATATGAGCCATGCTGTGTGAAAAGGGGGCTTAATGCATCTGCGAAAAGTATCAACCCAGGTCAGCCTGCGCAGTCCGCACAGGCTGACCTGGGCTGAAACTTTACGCTACTGGTCAATTTTCTGTTTGTCCAAGGACCAGTCTACCTCATGATGAAGTCGGTTGTGAAGAAAAAGTGGCTATTATGGATCTATAATTATGTGATGGCTTAATTGGTATAATGCATCACAGAGATGCATATAAGCCCCCTTTTGTGAGAGCATGTCTCGTTTACTAAAACCTATCCTAGTGGTCACCTCTTTAAATTCTATACCAGATTAGAAACTATTGACTCATCCATCTTGGAAGCTATTGCTGTGGATAATTTAGATGTTGGCTTTGATGACGGGATTTGTCTTCGACAGGTTAGGAAACATTGTGGTTACTATCATTTTCTCCTTTTTCCCCAACAATGTTTTCCAAAGGGCTCATCTTTGTAGTCATTAAAAATATGGGATTGTTTGGAAGGGTTTACACATTAAACTTCTATTCAGCAATCATATCTTGGGTTCCCAGGAGAGACAGAATAATTATGTTGTCATTTACTTGTACTAACAAAGCACCTTACTCAAGCAAGCACATTTTCAATATCCCAATGTGCTTGCATAATGCAGGCTGGAGTATGTGTTGATGGGTAGA
Organism: Tridacna gigas; assembly: GCA_945859785.2. NCBI lineage: Eukaryota > Metazoa > Mollusca > Bivalvia > Cardiida > Cardiidae > Tridacna > Tridacna gigas. The sequence continues at coordinate 11,865,473 of OX244028.2, forward strand.
GTTGTAAAAATAAGGATCCTACGGCCAATTGTGAATGAGAACAATATCAAAGACAAAATCTAGGTACAGAATCGCTGGTTTACAGGCATAACACTTAAATACCAAACTACATGTACAAGATTCTGCCATTAACCCTTTACCACACAATCCTGAGTTTTAACGACCCTGAGAAAGAGGCCTTTTGAAAACATTGTGGGAAAAGAAGAAAATGCTGGTGACCAGCATTTTCTCCTTTTCCCATTATGTTTTCTGTCCTTTCCAAAACAAATTTCAATTTTTGAGTCACATTATTTTGTGGTCTGCAAATGCTTTGAATTTGGACTAGTCTAAAATTTTGTTGTTTGGTAAAGAGTTACACAACAGAACCATCAAAGTCTTACCCAAAGCCAAGAGCAAAGCGTAATATCACGATCTGCCAGTATTCTTTCACAAATCCTGTAAGTAACGTCATTGCAGACCACCAAATTAGACAAAATGCCAACATAATCTTGCGATTGTATCGATCGGCAGCAAAACTAATAAAGATGCCAGCAAACGTGTAGATGACAATGAAGGCAGGCCCAGCAACCATCTGATATTCCAAACCTTGTCCATTGTAATCCCATTTACAGACATGTTGCTTTGTGATGTTCCCTATTGTGGTGGCAACACAACTGAAACATAAGACAAGAATGATGGCCCTGTATCGCTCCTCTGCCTTTTAAATAAATTTATCATGCACTTAATTGGCACTGACAGAAACATATGTCAAAAGAAATCGGTATGGCTACAAACTTCCAAAGAAATATTAGCCTTGCACCCTCCCCCTCCAAAAAAAAGCATATCTTATTCAAATGCAAAGTCTATGCCAGTATTTTCAGCATTGTTGCCATGGCAACAACAGTTTTTATTGAATCAAATTCTTTAAAGGAATTCTGAAGAGGGTCATAGCAGGAGCATTTCTGTGAAGATTCATCAAATTTGGATGGGTAGTTTCAGATGTTTGAAATAAAAGTTTAACCCTTTACCACACAATACCGCCTTTTGACGCCCCTGGTAAAGGAGCCTTTTGAAAACATTGTGGGAAAAGGAGAAAATGCTGGTAAACCAGCATTTTCTCCTTTTCCCACAATGTTTTCTGCCCTATCAAAGAGAAATTGCACCTTTTCAGCCACATTGAAATTGTGGTCTGAAAATGCTTTCAGTTTGGACAAGGCTAAAATTTTGTCTTCTGGTAAAGGGTTAATACACCCACAGACGCACACACTGATGAATGGTTGATTGATTGATTGACCGACTGATTGATTGAATGGTGTTTTAACATTATTCCATTCATATCACTGCAACAGCTCACATATTCATGTACATATGTATTTCCACCAGTAGTAGGCTCGGTCTCTAAAGTGTCTTGCCCAAGGACACTCCCACGAAGATCAGGTGGGACTTGAACCATGACCTTCACACTCCACCACTGAGCCACCAAGGACACCCACACTAATGGACATAGACGCCCGACGGACATCAGGCCATGATATAAGCCCGCCACGGAGCTAAAAACAAGGCTACCATTTTCACCTTTAACTGTTTCTATCACATAACTTTTGACATGTCTACAGTGAAAGCATTTGCAAACAACAAAGAAACTTTGGCTAAGAGGCTCTGATATGTCTTCAAAAGGGAAGAAACAATTGTGTGCAAAGGAGGAAATGCAGGATTTGCCATTTTCTTACAGTGTTGTAAAAAAGCCTCTTGACAGACAGTGTAGTCAGAATCTGGGATTTTGCTTACAGAATCAGTTATTTCAAAAAAAAAAAAAAATAACAGTTATTTTGGATATTTTTAGAGCACCCCATATTAGTAAAAATAAATCTGATCATCATTCAGACCCTAGATTTCAGAAAAGGCATATTGTTTTAAGAATTTGATGCCCCCCCACCCACATACACAATTCAGAGAACTAGGTAAAATTGTTCATACCTTGCTTCTTCTTTGGCATTACATTTCACAGATCCCAGGTCATCTTCTGTGTAATTATCTGAAGGCTTGAACATACAACCTTTGTCACCAAATTCCAACTCCTGTGCCATCGGCTTGATCGTTATTGCCAGCATGTAACGATCAAGCTGGTTCAGCAAATAGGTGATAAGGAAAAGGAAAAGAGCATAGAGCTGGTAGAGGCCCACTTTTCTGATGAACATGGCTGTAGTAGAAAGTGAAATAAAAATAAAATCAAATATTGTCCCATTATTATAACAAGCATATAGCTGGCAGTCACCCACTCTTGACAGACCAGCAAACCGACCATCCAATTAATTGATTGATAGATGGATAGATTGATTGACTGAGTCCAACATTCTATGTGTTTATCTTTTTACCAAACAATCCTGTGTTTTAACAAATCTGCTGCAAAAATCTTATAAAAAACATTGTGAGAAAAAAGGAAAATGCTGAAAAGCAGCATTTTCCTTTTTTCCCACAATGTTTTCAACCCTATCTATGCCAAATCTCATGATTTGTATCCCATTTTCCTTGTTGCAATCTGCAAATGCTTTCAATGTGGATATGTGATAAGTTTGTTGTGTGGTAAAGGTTTCACTCTTTACCACAAGACATAATTTTAGAATGGTCGAAACTGAAAGCATTTGCAGACGACAAAATAAATGTAGCTCATGCATTGAAACTTGTTTCAGGAAGGGTAGAAAACATTGTGGGAAAAGGAGAAAATGCTGGTTACCAGCATTTTCTCCTTTTTCCACAATGTTTTCAAAAGGCTTCCCCCTCAGGATCGTTAAAAGTTGGGTTTGTGTGGTAAAGGGTTAATAATACTGTACATTATTTTTTCAAGGTAGTAAATGCTTTTCTTATTTCAACACTTTGACTTTACCAAACATCTAAATCATACGCTTTTCAAAACCGAGAGCAATTGTAGACTACAAATTAAAAAGGGTAAAACAATAGGAACATGGGTAGAAATCATTGTTGGAAAACGGGGAAAGGCTGGTAATCAGCATATTCTCCTATTCCCACATTGTTATCAAAAACCTTTTTCCGGTTGGTCATCAAAACACATTATTGTATGGTAAAAGATTAACCCTTTCCCAAACAACAAATTTTGGACTGGTCTAAATTGAAAGAGTTTGCAGACGACAATTTTAAATTTGATAAAAATGGCAGAAAGTTATCAAAAAGGGTAGAAAACACTGTGGGAAAAGGAGAAAATGCTCATCAAAAGACTTGTACTGCAGACACGTGAAAACCAGGGCTTGTTTGGGAAAGGGTTAATACCCCTACAGAGTGCTTAGAAAGAGAAGACAAAGGTTCATACCAAATGTACATTTAGCAAACAATGTTTTACTTTCAAAGGCAGGTTACTCCTGAATGCTTTGAAGAAGACATCCCAAACAGATGTGACTTTTAACATCTACAATTTGTGGTTATATTGTTTAATAAAGTTTCCATAAAGTAACATGAATTACTTATTTGCATGTCTACAGACAGATGGACAGACACTGATACAAAGCCAAGGACTAATTGAGTCAAGCAGCAAACCTTCATTTTTCATAGCGTGGTTTTTATCATATAGAACAGAGAAACAATGTTTTTGAGTGAGGGACAAATGGACAGACAAGACATAGAAACATAGAAGGAATATGATTGGTATACAACACGCTTAGACACACCCACAAAAAGTAAATATACAGTGAGGAATAGTTCATCAGATGGACAGACATGACACACCAGGCAGGCCAGTGGGCAGGCCAGTGGGCAGGCAGGCGGACAGACAGGCAGACAGATGGATTGACGGATAGGTGCAAGAAATACACTTACTGTCTTTTTCGTCTTTGTAGTCCTCTTCAATAGACTGGCCACTTGGTACAAGAGGTTCTGTCTCCTCGTCTGAAACAAAAAGAGGGTTCTTTTTTTAACAAATCCTTTTCCAAATGACAAAAATTTGGACTGGTCCAAATTCAAGGCATTTGCAGACAACAAATAAAATGTAGCATAAAGGGTGATTTCTGTGTATGATACAGTAGAAAAAATTGCTGGAAAAGGAGAAAATGCCAGTTACCTGCATTTTCTCCTTTTCCCACAATGTTTTCAAAAGCCTACTTTCTCAGGGTCATTAAAACTGAGGATTGTGTGGTAAAGGGTTAATTCTTTTTTATCAATATTAACCCTTTACCAAACAGTCACGGGTTTTCACAACCCTGGGAAAGAAGACTTTTGAAAACATTGTGGGAAAAGGGGAAAATGCTGGTAACCAGCATTTTCTCCTTTTCCCACAATGTTTTCTACCCTATCAGAGAGCTTAAGCTCATTTGAACTAATTTTGAAGTTGTCATCTGCAGAAGTTCTGAATTTGAAAGAGTCTAAAATTTGTCATTTGGGAAAGGGTTAAAAGCCCTTGCAGACCACAAAACAAATGTTACAGCTCAAATGATGGAAATTGTCTTTAACTGTATACAAAGCAATCCCAAGATTTCACTACACACCAAGAAAGAGGGCTTTTGAAAACATAGTGGGAAAACGGATAAAAGCTGGTAACTAGCATTTTCTCCATCTTCCACCATGTTTTCTACCCTTTCAAAGATGAATTTGAGTCATGTTTCATTTTTTTTATCACAAATGATTTCAATTTTAATGAGTAAATCATTTGGTTGCTTAGGAAAGGGTGGAAAGGATACAAAGCATTACAGGAAAAGAAGAAAATGTTGGTTAACTCTTTATCAAACAACATTTTGGACGCTTCCAAATTGAAAGCATTTGCAGATGACAAAAACTGAAATTTGTTTTGGGAAAGGTAGAAAACATTGTGGGAAAAGGAGAAAATGCTGGTTACCAGCATTTTCTTCTTTTTCCCACAATGTTTTCAAAAGGCTTCCTCCCAAGGGTAGTTTAAAGTAGGGATTGTGTGGTAAAGGGTTAACATGATATTTTCAAAAGCCTTGGTGTTCAGAGTCGTGAAAACGGGATTTTTTAATAAAGGGTACATGCAGAAAAAAATACCAATAGTTGAACTCATTATTCATGCCTAAATTTTGATCTACTTGTTTGCATACATATGGATATATTCAGGAAAAAAAAAACCAAGATGTTTTAGGGCAACTCTATGTCCCAAACTGGTCGTCTATCGAAATGCATATCAAAACGTAATTTCTTTAAATATTTTCTGGTAACCAGTATTTTCTCCTTGTCCCACATTGTTTTCTACGGTTTAGAAAATGAAATTCATCACTAAAGTCACATTTTATCTTTAAAGTTTTAATATTCTCAAAATGGTTCAATGGTGTTTAATGCTGTTTTAAACATTATTTCAGTTATATCACAGGGGTCAGTGCTATCCATGATTTCCTGGAGTTCTTTTTAACAAGTACCTTGAACAATATTCTTCCAAAGCCACTGGCTGCTTTCCAAAATAACCACTAGCAAGCAATGATTAGAGTTTTCAAAATGGATGAATCTGGTATAGGGTTACAATAATCAACCTATTAACCCTTTACCAGATGACAAAATTTTAGCCTTGTCAAAATAAAAAGCATTTGCAGACGACAAATGAAATTTTACTCAGTCTCAAAATATGAAATATGCCTTTCTTAGGGTAGAAACATTGTGGGAAAGGGAGAAAATGCTGGCTACCAGCATTTTCTCCTTTTCCAGCAATGTTTTCTAAAGCCTTCTTTCTCAGGGTTGTCAAAAGACAGCATTGTGTGGTAAAGGGTTAATCATTACTATACATGTTTACATCTTTATTAACTCTTTACCAAACGACAAAATTTCAACCTGCTCCAAATTGAAAGCATTTGCAGACGACAAAATAGATGTGAATAAAAAACTGAAATTTTACTTGGGAATGGTAGAAAACATTGTGTGAAAAGGAGAAAATGCTGGTTACCAGCATTTTTTCCCTTTTCCCACAATGTTTTCAAAAGGCTTCTTTCTCAGGGTCATCAAAAGTCGAGATTGTGTGGTAAAGGGTTAAATCAAACTATCCTTTGCAATACAAACCTTATCTTTGGCTAGTCAAATCCTGAAACTTTTGAAAATCCTAAAAACTTTTTTCTGAGATAATAAAAGTACTTTCAATGAGTGTATTCCCTTTTGCTTGGCCCATCATAAACGCATCGTAACAATCTAACCCGATTACGTCCGTGATAATGACCAGAATCCCGTGAGATAAAGTTTATAAAATTTAAAAACCCGTGCAGGGAAATGTGACTTTCATTTATTTATTCCACCATACACAATCTTTTACGCAATCCCTATTGAATCCTTTACCACACAATCCTGAGAAAAAAAAAAAATTGTTGGGAAAAAGAAGAAATACTGCTAAACAATTTTCTTTTTTTCCCACAATGTTTTCTGCCATTTCAAAGACAATCTGCATTATTTGGGTTATATCTAATTTTATGTCTGCATTCTAGGCTTTCCATTCTCGACAAGCTTAAAATTTTGTTGTCTGGTAAAAAGTTAACCATATACTCTTTGCATGCTAAGAACTACATAAGACTCTTTGAAGACAATGTAGATCAAGATCAGACTGCACAGAACATGCAGTCTCATCTTTGATTTACACATACCAATCTTATGAATTGCTACAAGCTGTTTGTGTCTATTGATTGTTCAATTCATTTAGGGATTTACTTAGGGAGTTTGATCCTTAACTCTTTACCAAAGCACAACATTTCGGACTGGTCAAAATTGAAAGCATTTGCAGACGACAAAATACATGTGACTGAAAAATCGAAATTTGTTTTAGAAAGGATAGAAAACATTGTGGGAAAAGGAGAAAATGCTGGTTACCAGCATTTTCTCCTTTTCCCACAGTGTTTTCAAAGGGCTTCTTTCTCAGTGTCGTTAAAATTCGGGATTGTGTGGTAAAGTGTTGACTCTTTACCAAAACACTAGACTACATGTATTTTTAGACTTGCTGAAATTGAAAACATTTACAGATGAAAACTTAAATGCATCCCAAATGAAAGGACTGTCTTAGAAAGTGTACAAAACATTGTGGGAAAAGGAGAAAATGCTGGTTACCAGCATTTTCTCCTTTTCCTGCAATTTTTTGAAAGGCTTTCTTTTCTAGGGTAGTTAATACATGGGGTCATTTTGTAAAGGGTTAAAAAGACTGATCCATGAACTAAATGGGGTTTCATGCACACTTTGTGACGAAAGAAAAATTTGTACTTTTTAAACAAAATAGATAATTCCATGCAATAGCCTGGGCCAAAATATTGTAAAATTTATTGTGAGGCTGTTTTTGCCAGACTGTCCCCAAAGGTATCAGCTACCACAGACCTACACTAAGCTGCAAAAATACCCTTGGTGGTCAACTGATAAAGTGTTAGTGAATTTATCTGTTTAATCCTTTACCACACAATCTTGACTTTTAATGGCCCTAAAGAAACAGGCGTTTTAACACATTGTGGGAAGAGAAGCAAATGCTGGTAACCTGCATTTCCTCCTTTTTCCACAATGTTTTCCATCCTGTCAAAGGAACGCCTGTTCATTTTTACATCATTCTAATTTGCTATCTGCAGATGCTTTCAATCTGAAAGTCTAAAATTTGTCCTTGGGGATTGGGTCAATCTTTAACCAAATCATTCCCTCTTTCAACTACCCCACAGAAAAAAGTCTTCAAAAACATTGCTGAAAAGGTAGAAAATGCTGGTAACTATAACTTTTTTCCTTCTCTTTTAACAATAAATTCTATCATTTCAGCTGCATTTATTAGGATCATGTTGTGCATAAATTTATGCTTTTAATCTGAATGAGTCAAAATTTTGTTGTCGAACAGAAAAGTGTTAATCATATCATTGCAGGTCATATTTGGAGCATGGTAGATCATAACCTAAAACTTAAAGTAACATCTGCTTCAACTTAAAATCTTTCAAGCATCAAACCTTAAACAAGCATGGGAAAAATTGTGGGGGCATTTTGTAGACAGTTAAAGGCCAAGATCAGACTGCTTTACACAAATTGTTAGAGAAAAGGCAAATCTTTCAAAGCCAAAGATTTAACTCTTTTCCCTATAACAAAATTATAGACACTACCTAATTAAAATAATTCATATAAATTGGCAAATCAAATTAGGCTCAAGATGATAGGGCTTGTCTTTGAAACAGAGTAAAACATTGCGGAAAAAGTAGAAAATGCTGGTAACAACAGCATTTTCTCCTATTTCCCCAGTGTTTTCAAAGGGCTCTTTTCCTCACTATAACAGGGGATTATTTGTAGAAGGGCAAATGTTTGGGTAACAGATTCATAGTTTCTGCTCCTGGTACTTGAAACATGTCCTATTATGTAGGCAATTAACCCTTTACCAAACAACAAAATTTTGGATTGGTCCCAACTGAAAGCATTTGCAGACGAAAAATTACATGTAAATAATATGTGGATATTTGTGTAGGAAAGGGTTGAAAACATTGTGGAAAAAGGAGAAAATGCTGGCTACCAGCATTTTCTTTTTTTCCCACAATGTTTTCCAAAAGTCTCTTTGTCAGTGTCGTGAAACTCTGAATTGTGTGGTAAAGGGTTAAATGAACTACTTTTTCTTGGAGGTCCCATGTTACTAGGAGTGTTAGGATTGGAAAATTGTGATCGCAGGCTCGATTCTTGCCAGAAGCACTGGATTCTACAACTGAGTGTCTTTGAGCAAGACAATTGCGAGCCCTTGCCTGGCGCTAGTGAAACCCAGGACAAACATGAATTGGGGAGTTGTCGCTGTGATATGACATGAATGAGATAAAGCTGAAATAGGCATAACACCATCTGATCAGACAGATGTTTGTCTATACTCATCCATTGTCTCATAATCTTTTTTCAGACATACCGATCCCAAATTCACTGCTTATGTGTTAACCCTTTACCACACAATCCTGAGTTTTAATGACCCCGAGAAAGAAAACTTCTGAAAACATCCTGAGACCAGAAAAAAATTCGCATTTTCTCCTCTTCCCACCATGTTTTCTAACCTTTCACAGACAAATCCCATTATCTGTGGCACATTTACCATGTTCTCTTCAAATTCTTTCAAGTTAAAGCTGTCTAAAATTCTAATTTTTGGTTAAAGGTAAAACTACTCTCCAAAATTTTAACGAATAAATTTTAGAGCGCTAAATAACCAAACTGAGATTTTCAGAGATACAATGTAAGATGCCCAACGACTGCAATTTCAAGGTTGGTCTTTATCTCTTTACCAAATGACAAAATTTTAAGCCAGTCCTAATTGAAAGCACAAACAAACAAAAAGACAAATGTGACTCAGACTTTGAAATTTGTTTTGGGAAGGGTAGAAAACATTGTGGGAAAAGGAGAAACTGCTGGTAACCAGCATTTTCTCCTTTTCCCACATTGTTTTCGAAAGGCTTCTTTCTCAGCGTTGTTAAAAGTGTGGTAAAGGGTTAACAAAATGTCCCAGCAAGCAGACAGTGTAGATTAAAGAGCAGACTGCATGATCTGTGCAGTATGGTCTTGATCTACATGGACTGCAGTGGCAACTACAGTAGTGAAACATGCTTAAAAAGGTTAAAATTCACCAGCTTTACCTTGAAGATTAATTAAACTTGTTTCTTTGTTTGTTTGTATGGTGTTTTCAACATTATTTCAGATATCACAAAGCAGCCAATTTACCCATTCCTGCTTTCTTTTAGTTTCTTTTGAAAGTACTGCGGGGACAATACTCTTCCCAAGTAACTGGCTGCTTTCCCACATCATCATCTTTAAAACAGTATTCAGTAGTGGGAGAGAAATGATGCTTGTCACAAAGTATGCATTGGTGAGAGAAAATGATTCTTGTCACAATGACTGTCATCAATCCTGAGAAAGAAATTTGCCAAGCTAAGGAGTCAATCCAGTGACACCCTGGTTTCAAGCCCTGTATGCTATCAACTCAGCTAGCAGGCTGCGTATATTAATATCAACCCTTAGGCTACTTAGTGCAACTTCAGGACCTTTTGCAGACAGTGTAGATCAAGATCAGACTGCACAGGATGTGCAGTCTGATCTTGGATCTACACTGTCTGATAAGGAGATACACGCTCCCCTGCCCCCCCCCCCCCCCCAAAAAAAAAAAATTTAAATAGCAACATTTTGGGGTTTTTTACTTTCAGCTTTAAAGTTTCATATAACTGATTTAGCAGGTTAAGGGTTACAACTGGAAAAGGTGATTAAGTGCAAATAACAGTACATTATTATTCAGAACATCATTCACATAACCTTAAAATGACCCTTTACCAAATTTTCTCCTGTTTTTGGACACTTGCATAGGTAGCTTTTGATTCTAACATTGCAGGAAAAGGAGAAAATGCTGGTCGATAATACTTTCTCCTTATCCCAGTATGTTTTCCATCCTTTCTATGACAAGTCCAATCATTTGATCCAGATTGAACTTGTCAAGTGCAAGACTTAAAGCTTTCAAGTTGAACAAGTTTAACCCTTTACCACACAATCACGAGTTTTAACAACCCTTAGAAAGAAGGCTTTTGAAAACATTGTGGGAACAGGAGAAAATGCTGGTAACCAGCATTTTCTCCTTTTCCCACAATGTTTTCTACCGAATCAAAAAGAGAAACCATCATTTTAGCAACATTACATTTGTCGTCTGCAGATGCTTTCAATTTGGACCAATCCAAAATTCTGTCGTTTGGTAAAGAGTTAAAGTTCTGTAATCTGGTAAAGGGAAAAAACTTATCCCTCATGGACCATGTAAAGTAAGAGCTTGACTTCAGTATAGCACAAGAAAATACCCCTACCAGTTTAGAGCTTGGATTTTACCTTTTCTCTTATTTTAAGTAACAGTGACCTTGACCTTTGCATAGCCATACAATAATAAGTGGGTTTACATGCATAATCTGCCAATCAATTTATGAAAATATGTTTCAAAAGGTTTTGAGTTTATTCAACATGAACAAGGTAAGTTAGCTGCAAAAATATACTGGTAGTAAGATATGGGGTACCCAAATTTCACATGACCCAATTATGAAACATTAAAAGTGATCTGGACTTTATCACAACTACTGTAAGTATGTTGTAAACATTTTGTAATTTTTAAACATTATCTTTTGAACCCTTTACCGATGAGAAAAATTTAGACCTGTCCAAATTGAAAGCTGCTGCTGACAGCAAATCAAATGTGGCTAAAATGATGAAACTTGCCTTTAACTGAGTAGAAAACATTGTGTGAAAAGGAGAAAATGCCAGCATTTTCTCCTTTTCTCATAATGATTTTAAAAGCTTTCTTTCTCAGAATCATAAAAACTCTAAGAGTTTGTGATAAAGGGTTAAACCATTATCTTCTGCAGACAAAATTCTTTCCCTCTCAAAGCCAACAAGTTACTATGGGCCGACGCATGACATTTTGTCAGAGACATATTTTGTCGAAATCCATGTACATTTTAAAATACTGATTGCTAAATTCCTAGATTTATTTAATGAAAAACTCTGTCTAGGAGGCAGATTTAAGTGACAATTTGTCTGGGTAAGGGTCAGGACTACGGATCGTTTTTAACGAACATGATTTTTGGCAAAATGTCACAATCAATTATGGGCAATTAATCCTTTCGCATCCATATTTGCATTGATCCATTACACTTAAATTCATGCTGATAGACCTTATTTCATAAGGATGTTTTCAGTTGTCAACTGTAAAATTGTTTTTAGGAGAATGTATTTGCCTGTTTAACAACATCTTAACTCTTTACCACATGGCAAAATTTTAGACTAGTCTAAACTGAAAGCATTTGCAGACGACAAATTAAACATGGCTAAATGATGAGATTTGTCTCAGAAAGGGCACATAACTTTATGGGAAAAGGAGAAAGTGCTTGTTACCATTTGCAATGGTATTTCAACCATATATCACGCTGACAGCTCACTGTTGTTGTTTCTGTGTTTTTCCAGTTACCAGCATTTTCTCCTTTTCCCACAATGTTTCAGAAGCTCTCTTTCTCAGGATCATTAAAACTTGGGATTTTATGTGAATAGCTTTGAAATAAACTTCTTGCATTGCATGGTCATTTGTGAATCTTGTTGTTGTATAGGTTTGGGGTCCATTCAGCTGCCAAGTAATTCAACAGTGGCACAAAGAAGACAGGTTTCCTTAGTATTCTGCTGTCTGGAAAACACCATAACATTGGAGGATAAGGAGTGAAAGCTTGCAACTTGCCTTTGCTTCTTTTGCATACATTTTCAAACAGGTACATGTATCTACTGCAAGATATAATAAAACCACAGCATGCAGATGTCAAAGCTTGGCTTTACCATTTGTTTTTATTTTCAGTGAAAATTCCAAGTCAAACTTGGGGCAAAACCATGACAAAAACATTCCGAGCCTCAGAGGGTTATCTGTCATTCTGGTATGGGTCCCCCTTTTGATATTTAACAAGTGACCAAAGTTTAAAGTAAATATCTTCAGTTGTAACAAAGATATCTGGAAATATTAGTTTCTGCACAACGACAATGCAGAAGACCAAAGAGCTATGAAAATACCTCAAAGTGTCCTCCAATAAAAACAGTCAAGCTGTAAAAGAGGGTCAAATAAATCATGAACATTTCTAAGACTATACCTCATTTTTTTTCCTTTTTGCGTGTCAAATTACATACCTGTTTCATTGCGTCGACGATTCATTTTGAATGTCACAAGGTGCTCCAAAATTCCAACAAAAAATATCAAAAATACAATTTATAAATTATTGCACAATTTGAGATGATGTACAAGGCAGCTTCTTCAGAATGTCATGTATGCTTGCAATGTCATGTACACTTGCAATGTCATGTACGAAGGTTTCTTCAGATCTGGCTTCCTGCAAAGGAAATAAAGAAACATGTAAATACAGGAAAATCTTTATTGGCCATTGTACACGGTAAACTCTTTTTAACCCTTTACCACATAATAAAAATCTAGACTTGTCCAAATTGATAGCATTTGTAGATGAAAATTTAAACATGGGTCAAAAATAATGATGAAATTGGTATTTGATAGGGTAGAAAACACAGTGGGAAAAGGAGAAAATGTACTGGTTAGCAGCAATTTCTCCTTTTCCGACAAGGTTTTAAAAAGGCTTCTTTCTCATAACAGTCATGTACAAATTCTTTCAACTTGGACAATTCTAAAATATTGTTCTTGGGTAAAGAGCTAAAGGGTTACGTGTATTTATTTTTCAAGAATAGCATTATTGTATCAAATAATGTTAAATTAAACCACTTTCAACATTATTTCAGTTATATCACAATGGCAGCCCACATACTCTTGTTGTCCTAAATTTCACCAGTACCAGGCTGGGGTACTGGCATGTCTTGTCTAAGAACATTTCCGTGAAAAACCAATGTGCTTTAACCCTTTCCCAAACAAGCCCTGGTTTTCACATGTCTGCAGTACAAGTCTTTTGAAAACACTATGGGAAAAGGAGAAATTGCTCATAACGAGCAATTTCTCCTTTTCCCACAGTGTTTTCTACCCTTTTTGAGACCTTTCTGCCATTTCCATCAAATTTAAAATTGTCGTCTGCAAACTCTTTCAATTTGGACCAGTCCAAAATTTGTCCTTTGGGAAAGGGTTAAGTAAGAACTGAACCCCAGGGCCTCCAGATTTATGAATCCTATACTTTACCACAAAGGCACACATAACCCCTTGCATGGTGTTATGCAATGTTTCAAGAAATAAGTGAGCCATGCTTTGGCAAATGGGGGTTTAATGCATCTCGATGATGCATGATACCAATCAAGCCATCACATAATTACATATCCATAACAGTCACTTTTTTTAACAACCAACAGTATCATGAGGTACACTGGTCCCTGGACATACAGAATATTGAGCAATTACGAAAATGTTCGACCCAGGTCAGCCTACTCAGTCTGCAATCGATACATTTCGCAGTTGCATAAAGCCCCCTTTTCACAGAGCATGACTCAATTACAGATGTGTATGGTGCTTTCAAGATGTTTATAACAATCATTACATCAATATTCTTACTCATCTCTTTTCTTAGTTTACTTTACCCCTTCACTACACAACAAAATTTTAAACATATCAAAACTGAAAGCATTTACAATTGACAAAATGTTTAAATGACAGCAGCTGTCTTTGAAATTGAAAGTGAAGAAAACATTGTGGAAATAGGAGAAAAAGCTGGTTACCAGCATTTTCTCCTTTTCCCACAATGTTTTCAAAAGTAATTTTCCGTAGGGTGGTTAAAACAAGGGCTTGTAATGTAAAGGTTTAACCAGTTCATAGACTGGGGCTCAGCAGAACCTTGCCCAACGCCATCCCACAAGACAAGCCTCTTCACAGACAATCTGCCACAGGTTTTGAGAAAAAAAGAGCAAAACAGAACATACTTACTTAAATGTACGACCATCAAACTCATAATCTTACATTAATTATCTTTAGGGGTTGTATCACTTTTGGTCAATGTACTTGCTTAACTCTTTACCAAACGACAACATTTTAGACTGGTTCTAATTGAAAGCATTTGCAGACAACAAATCAACTGTGGCTCAAAAATTGAAATTTGATTATGGAAGGGTAGAAAACATTGTGGGAAAAGGAGAAAATGCTGGTCACCAGCATTTTCTCCTTTTCCCACAATGTTTTCAATGGGCTTATTCTACATGATTATTGAAAGTCGGGATTGTGTGGTAAAGGGTTAATCTTTACCTGGTGACAAAAATTCAGAACATGTCCAAACTGTAAAAATTTGCAGAATGACGAATTGACAGTGGTTCAAGTAACTGGTTTTTAAAACTCAAAGGGTAGGAAACATTGTGGGGAAAAGGAGAAATTCCAAAATGTTTTCAAAAGCTATATGATGATTGAAATGATGGTTTAAACACATGACTCTTTGGTAAAGGGTAAAAACACAGGGGTCAAGAGTCAATAATTAACACATAACCACATAGTAATGAGTTTTGAGACCCTTCAGATAGTTTGTGAAACTATTGTGGTAAAAGGAGCATTTGTTTATTACAAGTCTAGACAGTTTTCAGTATCAAATTAACTGATCTTTTTCCTCAAGTACTTTCTGTCAGTTATGTTCCTTAGTTGTCTACACAAGGAAATCTCCATGGGTTAAGCCAAAAGTTACATTACCCATACCATGTCACTGAACTTTTCCATGTGAGAAAAAGGGTAAGAAAAGGCCTGTGTCACTGTCATTGAAGTATTGTTACCTCATTACCAAACAACAAAATTTTGGACTTGTCAATAATATCCTCCATTTCAAATACAAATGTTATCAATTGAAACACTAAGCATAGGAAAAGACAGATCAATTCATCTTTTACTCCAGCTGTTTATATTTCCCAGAATAGACAAAAAATAAATGCGAAACCCAATCATTTTCATTAGTTTAGTCGAGATTTACGAGCTATGAATTACTTCAAAAAGCATTTAACCCTTTCCCAAACAAGCCCTGGTTTTCACGTGTCTGCAGTACAAGTCTTTTGAAAACACTGTGGGAAAAGGAGAAATTGCTCTTAACGAGCAATTTTTCCTTTTCCCACAGTGTTTTCTACCCTTTTTGATAACTTTCTGCCATTTTCATCAAATTTAAAACTGTCGTCTGCAAACTCTTTCAATTTGGACCAGTCCAAAATTTTGTCGTTTGGTAAAGAGTTAAAAGGGTATACTGAAACATTCAGTAATTTATCTTTGTTCATGTGTGTCACTACAAATTGAAGATACATCTATACCTGTGTTCAGTCAGTTTTAAACCCATTTCATCTTTATTTTATAAAGCTATAATCATTCTAGTATCTTCACTTGAAATGTTATCCCTGATGGTTGCAAGGATTAAAAAAGATAGAAAATGCATTACATTCCCTGGAGGCTATCACAGAAATCACTGTTGTTCCACTTTAAATTGAGGACAAATCCCTCAAGTTTCTTGATCCCTTAGACCATATATATTGGTAATTTATCTATGTTTACATGGCTGACTAAATTCTGAAACACTCCACACATTATCAAGTTTTAACAGTGTTTTTTTTTTTCTCAGGCTGTCAAGATAAATCTTTAATTGCTTTTAGCTGCAATACAGGTTAAAGCAACAAAGTAGAAAGTCAATTCATGGCTGTAGCTTTTTCCCCAGAAAATTCACTGTGGACTTGAGATATTACAATGTGCAATAAACATCGAAATACATGTATTAAAAGAAGCATAGGAACTTCTCATCACTATGACTTCATAACCGGGTTTTCCCTTGATTTTGATGTCAGGGTCATTTGAACCCTTTCAAATGAATAAAAGATGGCAAAAATATAAATTTTAGGGTCATTCAGGAAATTTGGTGGTCCAAATTCAAAGAAAAAAGGGGTTTAGAAAAATCCTGTACACAACTTGTGTACAGGGTTTTTTCTTTGAATTTACATTGGAGAAAACTTACGAATATAAAGAAAGTAGAAATGAACATTAAGAATTTAACATTTATCAGAATGGTCTCAAAGCGTTTAAAGATTCAATCATATTGGTACTTTTATTCTACTCTGTTCTTTTATTTTTTTAACAATCTAACAGGAGTCTTCAAGAGGATCTGTATTTATCGTTATCCGAATATATGTGCAGCTCGATTTTTATTACATCTGATTGTGAAACACTTGCTTCTAACCTCCCGACAGTTAAAAATATTCCGTTACATACATGACATTCTTTTGTCACTAACACAGAATAAAAGAAAGTTGATTTTGTCCTTCAGTAGTTACCTTTAAAGCTGTCAAGCACTGTCCCAATTTCCTAAACTTTTCTTCCTCAATTTTACATAACACATAATGTCATGCGCTGTCTGTTTACAGCTCACATGTGCCTGCGCTAAAAATACATCTGCAACCTAGAGCGGGTACCAGTTTCGCGGTTTGCGTCAAATTCATGCACTAAGAAAATTACCACCAACGAATAAGAAGTTAAAATAAAGTATCAATAAAGTATTTTTTAATGTTTCATATAGCAGCAACCAATAAAATAAACATTTTTTAACACAACGTTCTGTTTCACTTGTGTACATATGTTAACCCTTTACCAAACAGTCCCGAGTTCTGACATTCCTAAGGAAACAGGACTTTTTAAAATATTGTAGGAAAAGGAGAAAATGCTGGTACCCATCGTTACCTCCTTTTCGTACAATGTTTTCTTTCCTTTCAAAGGCAAATTCCATCACTTGGCATTCGGCATACCTCGGGTGATCCGATATAGGTACGGAATCGGCCGAGTTGTGACGAGTGATCACTTGGGTCACTTTTTACCTGTTGTCTGCAACGATTTGGTCAAGTGGAAAAGTTTTACGTGTGGTGAAGAGTTGAAGAACAAACAGTTTTGACGCAGCAACAAGCTGCTAAAAGGGGGATAATCTTAGTTCAATCAATTGCTTTGATAGATGGACGGACATATCGATCGATGGATGAATTAATGGATCCATCGATCGATCAATGGATCGATGGATGGAAGGAAGAACAGACGAACAGATAGAGAGTAAATAGATTTGACGTAGCAATAAGACACTAAAAGGGGTGGTCTTATTTCGTGCAATTGCTTTGGATGGATGGATGGATGGATGGATACGTGGATGGGTGGGTGGATGGATAAATGGGTGGGTGGTCGGATGGATGGGTGGTTGGTCGGATGGATGGATGGGTGGATGGGATGGACGGAAGAATGGATGGGATGGACGGATGGATGTACGGACTGCTAGGCGGACGACGGACGGGCGGGTGGACGGACGGACGGGCTGATGAATGGACGGACGGATAAATGGATGGATTTTTTAATAACCTAAAAGCAGTTAAGTGCAAATTCACATACGTCTCCTGGGACTCACCAATACTAGGTTAAGGTTCTTAAGTTTCTTGCCAAAGGACTCTCCTACAACACAACCGATGCTTTGGGTGAAGACTGAACCAAGCACCCCACGCCTTACCAGTCCAACGGCTTAACCACTGAACAACGTAAAACATCTCGAGATATTCCAAAGCATACTAGACTTTGTAGGATTCGGGCACTATGTAACTTTGAATGGCATTTTACGCCTCTTTCCATATTTTAGTAACAGCCATCAAGGTGGTATCTTATTAAGTGATCTTATGGCTTTCACGTATAGAAAGATTGGCTCTGCAGTGCATTAATGAAGAAAACTCATACATGACTTGCATCCCTGTCGAGAATCTTTATACAGCGACAGCTTCAAAACTTGCAATTACGAGTAAAGGTCGTTTGAGGTTCATAGGGACCCCTTGAATTTTGAAATATTTTGAATTTTTTGTGAAACTTTTCAAAAATTCTTTTTAATTAACCCTACCAACTCTCACAGCGAATATTAAAATTTTTCTTCCTTAAAAAAAAGCATTTTGCCCATTCCAGTAGTGTTAATTTTTCGTTCTGAAGCTTAATTTTCTCCAACGGTTTCGCACGGTGACCAGAACAGCAAAAATAACTGAACAGGTGCATTACGTCAGTTATCCCACTTTACTTAAATATGAGGCCCTGAAATTTCGTTTTTGTACATATAATATAGTTCTATACCTTACCTTGGATGCCGTTTTCGTCACTTTCATACAAATCTTCCAAATCTAAAACGATTTGTCCAGTTTTGTCTTATATGGTGTCCTCAAACACTTGGTCTCAATTTTATTTTCGGCATGACTTCTGCTGAGATATGTTATGAGTTCGAAACTACCTGACACCTAGACTTGAAGGTCTCTCAGGCTTTGTTTTGAATTGTTTTTCGCCATGATTTTTTCCCCAGTTCGCCCAATATTAGGTCAATTGGATTTTGGTCACAATCATAGGGTGGTAATCTCAAAGACACTGTGTCCCTTTGACCGTAAAAATTCATCTACAGCAATAATGTTGAGCTTGTTTATGGAAATTAACCAGTCCACTCAATTCACCCTTCTTCATTTTATTGTTCTATGCTATACCAGGTGATGTGAGCCAAAGTTTGACTGGGTTTCAGGTAAACATCTATGGTTGGGCATGGAAAAGAAAACAAAGTGTAAACAAGTACGTGCAAGTCTCCGATATTGAATCATTTAACCCTTAAGCTGCTAATCGCGACCCGCTGACCTTTTGCGGACAGTGTAGATCAAGATCAGACTGCACAACGTGCAGTCTGATCTTTGATCTACACTGTCCGATACGATATTTTCTTTCCGGTGAAATCAACTTTTGAACTGCAATGTTTGGGCTTTTAGTATTGAGTAGAAATCTGCGTTTCATTTATTCAGCAGCTTAAGTGTTAAATAAAATCAAAGTAAAAAACGAAATATTAAGGGCCTCAAAAGTTGAAGTTTTTGCTGTCCAAACAATACGACCACAGTTACTGTACTTGTATGACAATTGTTTTCATAAACATTTAACCCTTTACTCGGAATAGCCTTCAACCCTCCCACCGTTATTAAGGTGTTTAGTTCATACATTTTGATATTGAATTATGGAATGCATAAAAGTCAAACAAAGTTATCAGAACTTCTGAAAAAATTCACCCAGAGTTGGTAAAGGTAATATTATTAGTTATGCAAATTTTCAGTACAATAGCTACAGCATTTTTTGAAGATATTTCAAAATTCAGGGGTCCCTATGAACCTCGAACAACCAATAGATATGGCGGTAAGGCTAGTCTCTGTATGAGTAATACTAGTGCAGGGTTCAAAGTCTTTTCCCTCAATTCTCAAACGGATTAGACCAAATCTCATGAGCCAGTTTGTCATATTGCTATACATGTATAACTAACGGCCTTTTACTGAAAAGTGTCCTGCCGGTCCAGCGATTAAGCTGTAGGATTCACAATCCGGAGACCCTGGGTTAAATCCTCACTGGTGGCTTTGGAATTTTTCTTTAAGTGTCGTTGAACAAGGCACTTCAGAGCCCATTGCTCAGTACTAGTAAAAACCTGGATACTTATGGATTAGGGATCTGTCACCGCGATATGAACGAAATGATGTTTAACCCTTTACAACACAATCTTGGGTTTTTAGCGATTCGGACGGGAGAGACCTTTGAAAACATTGTGGGAAAAGGGGAAAATGCTGGTAACCAGCACTTTCCCCTTTTCACACAATGTTTTCTTACCTTTCTTAGAAAAGTTCCATCATTTGAGCCATAATTACTTTGTCGTCTTCAAACTGCTTTCAGTTACGACCAGTCTAAAATTTTGTCGTCTGTCAACCCTTTACCACACAATCCCGATTTTTAACGATCGTAAAAAGGAAGTCTTTTGAAAACATTGTGGGATTTTCTCCTTTTCCCACAATGTTTTCTACCCATCACAAAATAAATTTCAACTCTAGAGTCACGTTTATTTATTTATTTATTTATTTTCGTCTGCAAATGCTTTCAGTTTAGACCAGTCTAGAATTTTGTCGTCTGTTAAAGGATTAATGTGACGTAAAAACGCCCTTGGGGCCCAGAAACTAGCCTGCATTCCAGTCCGATCGTTCCTTTTAGAACGGACGTTAGTTTGTCAAAAATTAATGGTAATAATTAAGGAACGGATCTTCACGTCATTGCCAAAGATATAAACCATGCTCTGTGAAAAGGGCGCTTAATGCATCTGCGAAAAGTATCGACCCAGGTCAGCCGGTGCAGTCCACGCAGGCTGACCTGGGCCGAAACTTTTCGCTATTGGTCATTTTTTTCTGTATGACCAGTCTACCTCTTGATTAAGTTGGTTATTAAAAACAGTGGCTATTATGGATCCATTATTATGAGATGGCTTGATTAGTATCACAGTTCACGGAGATGCATTAAGCCCGCTTTTGCCAGAGCATGGCTCATATGTATAGATCGTGAAAGGAGACAACGATAAGGGGTGATTAAAATTTATCACCGGTTGGAATCAGGGCAAAGAAAACTTGCTGATGCGGAGAGTACCGAGCACAGAGACTCAGCCGGTAACGTGCAGGGCTTGTAATCAAGAGTTAGTAGGTCCAAATCTTAGTTCTAGTCAGTGCGACAGGATTCATCCGAGCTATGCTCTGGGAAAAGGGGGTTTAATGCATCTCCGTGATGCATTGTACCATGCAAGTCATCACATAATTATGGATCCATAAAATCCATTATGTCCAACAACCGACTGAATTATGAAGTAAAATGGTCCTTTGACAGGAGGAAAATTAAACAATAGCAAAAAGAATCGACCCATGTCAGCCTGCGCGGATTGCGCAGGCTGATATGGGTTGATACTTTTTGCAGACGCATTAGACCTATTCTAAGAGCATAGTTCATTTCTATCTTCTCTTACCGCTGCACTTTGTTTCAGCTTTGCGATTGTGGGAAAGCAGCAAGTTGTTTGCAAAGGGTGTTGTTCAGAGTGCTGGTGAAATAAAAAGCAATAAAATGCAAAGATGCGCTGGCCGTCGCGATATGGCTGAAATAATGTTGAAACCGGCGTTTATTCACAAAACAAACGAGTAAAGAAAGAATCAGAAATAGACGAAGGGACATAATCATGGCTCTACTTATTGGATTGTCTAGTAAAATATTTACCTCCCTTTGAAAACGTGTAACGAAAGGCGATAAAATCCACTGCCAAAAATGCAGCTGTTTATCTGCTTTGATTTGGAAAGAAGTCGCGTTAAACAGAGTTTCTGTCATATAACAGCGACAGCTTAGTTGTTCATGTCTGCCTTGGGTCTCAGGATAAATAGGCTAATGGGCCCTTGCCCAAGGACATTTTGGGGTTTGACCAGTGGAAGGAAAGGCATCTTTTCAATGTGAATGTATTTATTTCTCATACATAACCCTTAACCTGCTGAGCGCAATTCAATGACCTCTTGCGGACAGTATTAACCCTTTACCAGACGACAAAATTTTAGCCTTGTCCAAATTGAAAGCATTTGCAGACAACAATTTCAATGTGGCTCAAATGGTGCAATTTTTCTTTGGTAGAGTAGAAAACATTGTGGGAAAAGGAGAAAATGCTGGTTACCAGCATTTTCTCCTTTTCCCACAATGTTTTCAAAAGGCTTCTTTCCCAGAGGCGTCAAAAGGCGACATTGTGCGGTAAAGGGTTAATCAAGATCGTGCAGTCTGATCTTGGATCTTTACTGTCCGATAAGGATATTTTTCTCCCATAAGAACATTTGAATTAGCAACCTTTGGGTTTTTACTATCGGTTTGAAAGTTTCATATTTATAAATATGAGACTACTTTTGCAGGTTAAAGGTTAGAACAGTGTTAATGTTTAACATTATAGTGACTGAATAGTAAAACATAAGCTTTTGTTTTCCCATTACCATAAATGTAAATACAATTATTTTACGTGTACGTCCCTGAAATGGACTGCTCCCGAAAACATGGTGGGAAAAGGAGCAATTTCTTGTTACAAGAGATTGCTCCTTTTCTAACAATGTTTCGCTTACAATTTCAGAAGTACCATTTTCCCTTCCTTTTTAAAAATCTGCCATCTACTAGGCAGAACTTATTATGACTAATTGCGCCAGTTTCCTTTCGTATTAATATTTCTCCTTTTCGGCACATGTTGGTGTTCAAGCAATGTCTAAAAATAGTCTCTATGGTAATGAGCTAACATTGTTTAATGATTGGAAAAAACGCATGACAAAAACAAAAAACTGCCATCTAAAAAGCCACTTTACCAGGCAGCCCATAGTAGTAGTCTCACTCGGCACAACTCGGCCGATTCCGTAACTATATCTAACCACGTTGATCAACGGATCACCCAAGGTTTGCGAAATTGTATAGGTCTGCTATTCATTAACTCCCCCCCCCCCCCAAAACAAAAACAAAAATCTAGGCCTGTTTATACTGAAAGCATATGCAGACGAGAAATGAAAGTGGCTCACGGTACAGTTTCCCTGGTCTAATTTTAGTAACAAAATCCCAAATTTGACGCCATAGCTAGACTCAATGTTAAAGATTTAAATTCTACGGTAGTTTCTATTGGTTGTTTGAATTGAAACACTTGTTCCTTTAGTTAACCCTGTATCACATAATCCCGACTTTTAACGACCCTGAGAAAGAAGCCTTTTGAAAACATTGTGGGAAAAGGAGAAAATGCTGGTAACCAGCATTTTCTCCTTTTCCCACAATGTTTTCTACCCTTCCCACCACAAATTTCAATTTTTCAGCCACACTTATTTTGTCGTCTGCAGATGCTTTCAATTTGGTCTAGTCTAAAATTGTGTCGTTTGGTAACGAGTTAAAGCCACAACAGCTGCCAAACGTAAATAATTCGGGGGTCAAAATGCAGACAAGTTTAACTCTTTACCAAACGACAAAATTTTAGACTTGTCCAAATTGAAAGCATTTGCAGATAACAAAATGAATGTGACTGGAAAATTGAAATTTGTTTTAGGAAGGGTAGAAAACATTGTGGGAAAAGGAGAAAATGCTGGTTACCAGCATTTTCTCCTTTTCCCACAATGTTTTCAAAAGGCTTCTTCCCCAGTGTCGTTAAAAGTCGGGATTGTGTGGTACAGGGTTAATTCATACAATTTAAAATTATGGACACTCTGATGAACCTGACAATATGTTTCACTGTGGTCAGTCAAAATTCCAGTCGCAAGCAGAAAAAAGAAATGTATTATAATCCTAGAACAAAAGTTGGCAACTTTTGTTCTAGTTTTACAATACATTTTTCTACCAGCGACTGGAACTTTGACAGACTGCACAATAAAACATTATCAGACTCATTTTTCTATCCATACTTTCAAATGGTATAAATTAATTTTTTCTGCTTTTTGACTCCCGAATTGTTTACTTTTGGCCGCTAGTGCGTCTTTAATAATCAAGTTTCTCACGATTATAATTGAAGTGAAAACGACCTGACTACCGTGGAAGCTGACGATGGCTGGAAACAGAACCGTTCATACGATTAACCCTTTACCAAACGACAAAATTTTAGACTTGTCGAAACTGAAAGCTTTTGCAGACTGCAATTTAAATGTAACCCAAAAGCTGAAATTTGCCTTTGGACGATTAGAAAACATTGTGATAGAATGGAGAAAATGCTGGTTACCAACCTTTTCTCCTCTTCCCACAATGTTTTTAAAAGGCTTTCTCCTCAGAGTCGATAAAACTCGGGATTGTGTGGTGAAGGGTTAAGAGAAGGCATAGATAAAGGAGAGCAGCTAAAAGTATGTCTATTATAAGAGCATCCACATGAATATGACGATCTTAACTCTTTACCAAACGACAAAATCTTAGGGCTGACCAAATTCAAAGCATTTGCAGACGACAAGTTAAATGTTTTTAAAATGAGGATTTCTCTCTTTGATAGGGTAGAAAGCATTGTGGGAAAAGGAGAAAATGCTGGTTACCAGCATTTTCTCCTTTTCCCACAATGTTTTCAAAAGCCTTCTTTTGTGGGGTTGTTAAAAGTCGTGACTCTGTGGTAAAGAGTTCAGCCTTGAAATAACTGCATGAACTTAACTTAACCAAACTTGATTGATTGATTTTCGTTTGTTTATCGTCGACACTGGTTGGCCATGATGGCGACGTCCCCAGAAAGCTATTAGTTGGACCAGGTTTTTTTTTTAAACATCTTGGCTCTCTTTTTAATCACGTTTTATACAAGTATGTAAGCAATGCACTGTGAAAAGGGGGTCTAATGCATTTGCAAAAAGGTTTCGACCCATATCAGCCTGCGCAGTCCGCGCAGGCTGACCTGGGGCGATGCTATTTGCTATTGGTCGGTTTTCTGCATGTCCAAGGACCGTTCTACCTTGTGATTCAATCCGTTGTTGGACAAAAATGGACTTTATGGATCCATAACTTTGTAAAGACAAAGACTTGCTTGGCATAATGTACCACGGAGATGCATTACACTCCCTTTTCCCAGAGCGCCGCACATGCGCATGTCTATTTTAATAACATCCTCACAAATATCACATTCTTTAAACTTGATATATCTGCATAAACTTAACCAAACGAAATTAGAGTGATTATTTTCGTTTGCTTGTTATCGTCACCAGATGTACATATCAGCGACGTCCCCGGCAGCCTGTTAGGCCATTTGTATAACCCTTTACCAGACGACAAAATTTTAGCCTTGTCCAAATTGAAAGCATTTGCAGATGACAATTTCTGTGTGGCTCAAATGGTGCAACTTTTCTTTGATAGGGTAGAAAACATTGTGGGAAAAGGAGAAAATGCTGGTTACCAGAAATGGTTACCAGCATTTTCTCCTTTTCCCACAATGTTTTCAAAAGGCTTCTTTTCCAGGGGTGTATAAAGGCGGCATTGTGCGGTAAAGGGTTAAGTTTTTTTTTTTAATTATTTTGTATAATTATGTGTATTACAAAGCTTACAAGGTACTAAGAAATTACCTCCCTTCGGTTGAAATTTACGATTTAAACGCGTTAGAATGATTAAATCAAATGAATTCAACTCTTTACCACACAATTCTGAGTTTTAATGACCCTGACTCGAAGGCTTTTGAAAACACAGTGGGAAAAAGGAGAAAATATTAGTGTCCAGCCTTTCTTGTTTTCCCACATTTTTCACCCTTTCAGAAGTAAATTCCAGCACTTGAGCCACATTTACTATGTGGTCTGAAAATGCTTTCAATTTGGACAAGTCGGAAGTTTTATCGTTCGGTAAAGACATAAACAACAACAACAACAAAAATTTATCAGTCGCAAATAAGCAAGAATATAACTGCTATTATCCTGTCCATTAATTCAATAAAAATAGTTTTTTTCCCAGAACTTAGCTAGGCGAAGATACACATGTCTTCATTTTAGAAGTCGTCTGAACGATGGATAGAGCAAATTATCGTTGAGAGACATTTGTCCGCTAGAAAAAGATGGGTATTGTCCGTAAAAGAACTTTATTTTCCCATTAAAATCTGTACTTTGCTGTTGACTGTTGTTTTTAAAACTCCGTAAAATCATTTAAAAAAAAAAGCAAAACTTCATAATATATCTAGATGATTTACACCATAGCCGGAAACTGTATTTTTTGGTTTCCACGTCCTTGTAACGCACTGTGTCCCTGTTCTTTGAGCATTTTGGGATAGTCTTGTTCACAGAGAATGGAACCATTCACGATACTATATCTGTCACCGGGAACCAGTTGATTGTGACACGTGACGCATGTAAAGCATTTCACGTGGTACACTGACGTCTGCGATTTCATCACAAGTTCGCCTGCACCGATATTCTGACCGCAGGCACCGCACGATGCTCCGTTCCCAAACATCCTGAAATAATAATAATAATAGTAATAATAATAATGATGATGATGATGAAGACGAATAAGATAATATTTTTCTCTTTTTGACAATATTTTCACGACGACAGATCACTTACAAATCATATTCTATTTGGTTCTCCACAGTACCACACTGGGATTTTGCATGCCATGTTCAAGGACACTCCCTTGTTACCATCGCTAGCAGCAGGTATTGAACAGAAGTTTTCGTACCCAGCACCTTAACCACTGTGCACGAAGGACCACTTTATCTTCAATAAGGAGGCAGGGTAAAATGTCAAGTTCATTAGAGAACGGGTCGACACGCTATCTAATCCGAGATTGACATTTTGCTTTTACTTTTTTTTTTTTCACCCGTTACCAACTGATGACGATTCATTTTGTCTTGCAGTAGATCTAGCAGTAAATCTAGACGAAGGGAAACATTTCGTTACGGGCAAAATTTTCCTTTTTTCATGTTGTTTCCATTTGTATTAATGCAGTTAACCATACTTCATGTCGACTCTCACCGCTGATCCATGATTATGTGGGAAAGCAGCCAGTGGCTTGGGAATAATAATTTATTATTGTGCGACACCATGCAGTGAAACAATAGATTAATCAACGTCATGCCAAAGATCTATATCTTACAAGGGATATCTTCAAAGTCCTCATTTGCAAAATTTTCTTCAGCAGGTACCGAGTTTTCACGACCCTTAAAGGTATTGCCGTTGAAAAAGTTTTGGGAACAGATGAAAATACTGGAGACCAGCATGTTCTCCTTTTCCCACAGTGTTTTCTACCGTTTCACAAAAAAAAAAAAACACAAAAAAACACAACTTGAGTCACATTTAATTTGTCGTCTGCAACTGCTTTGAATTTAATAGAGATCTCTGGTGAATAAATAGGAAACCTTAAACCTTAAAGAGCCGTTCACAACTATAGTTGCCTTTGCGGCCGGTGTAGATCAAGATCAGGCTGCACAAAGCGTGTAGCCTGATCTTTGATCTATACTGTCCACTTTGCTGAAACACTGCAGACAAAAGCGACCATGAAATTGTAATTATTTGGGGTCATATTTCTAGGTTGAAAATGTCTGATAGGTTTATTCGGCGCTCTAAGGGTTAACAATGTTTAACAATTTTCGCCATTTCTGATACTGAACAGAACCTCTTCGAAACGTTGAAAGACAGGAACTTATACACCAAAAATCTGGATACCCCCCTTTAAAAGTTTTGCCCCCCCTTTTTTTTTAATACTGAATAGAACCTCCTTTAATCCTTATCCTGCTAAATAAGTGAAATGAAATTTTAAAGCCGATAGTAAAACCCCAAAGTTTGCTTTTTCAAAAAAAAAAAAATTTTTTTTTCGGGGGGGGGGGAGGCAAGGAGATATTTCCTAATCGGACAGTTTAGATTCAAGATCAGACTGCACGTTCTGTGCAGTCTGATCTTGATCTACACCGTCCGCAAAAGGTAAGTGAGTCGCGCTTAGCAGCCTAAGGGTTAAACATTAAAAGACAGGAACTTGCACTTTGACCAAAAATCTGGATACCCCCCTTTAAAAGTTAAGTACTCTTCGGGCTTAGTACCTTATCCAATTTGTCTATCTAAACGGTTTTGTCATCTAGGTTTGATTAAGAGCTACGCTGTTGCTCAGTGGAGACAATCTTCTATTGTACTAATTAGCTCTATCCCACATTACAAGATGGTGAAAGGGGGTGAAATAAGAGGGGTTTGATTGACAGCTGGTTTTCTTTTCTACATGGAGGAGAGTGTCCAAGTAAAATTTACTCTGACTATTCATTACACCTTCACACAAATACGAGGGAGCCACAAAGAGACAGTGACAGACAGACAGACAGACAGACAGCGGTCGTTCGTCCTTCGGTAACCATGACGGCCGGACAGTCAGTCAGTCAGCCGATCTGTCAGTCGTAACCAGTTGGAACTACTTTGTATCGGCGCAAAACTACAATAATTACGTATAGTAAAGCGTCTCTATGACACAGAGTTCGGCTACTGGAGAGTCACACGCCTTTTGTTTCCCTTAAAAAAATGTCGTTTCGTTATTATAACAAATAAGCCGAAGTTTGCGTGCCAAAACACATACGAATATTAGTTTTGTGTGCGTGACAGAGCGAATTTTCTCAACAAAACCTCATTTTCTTCGCAAAAAGAAAAGAAGAAATTGTGCGACATTTTCGGGGATGCTGGCACTTAGTTACACCTCGCTGTAATTAGGGATAAACCAGCAAATTAGACTGTCACAATCGCTGTATCTGAAAGAAAGTAATCCGTTCTTCCCCTGTCCGTTTGTCTGTCTATTTATCTGTCAAGTCCTTCTCCGTTTGTTCGTTCGTTCGTTAGTTCGTTCGTGTCTTTCTTTCTTTCTTTCTCTTTAACTTATCAATCTTATCCAGTGAAGTTATTCTGAGCACCGAAGCCGAAATATTACCGCAATATATTATATCAATTCTATTTCGCAAAGGCCGTCGGCCAGATGTATAGGATACTGGCTGTCCTACTCTTTTCATATTCTGCCTTTGCCATTTTTGCCATGTAATACCAGACGAGTTTGAATGCATTCTCACAAAATAACAATGATAAGAAAGATATGTATTCAATAAATGAATACACTCATGTAAAAATGTTATTGGAAAAGGATAAACTTCACCTCAAAAGCAGACATATAGACTTTTCTGTCAAACTTAAGAAAAACATAACTCCAATCACTCTATTCCTTTTTCATTCGAGCCATGCTCTGGTAAAAGGGGCATTAATGCCTTTCCGTGATCCATGATACCAAGCAAGGCCTCGTATAATTGTGGATCCATAAAATCCATTTTGTATAACAACTGACTGAATCTTGAGATAGAGTCATCCTTTGACATACAGAAAATTGAACAAAAGCGAAAAAGTTTCGGCCCAGGTCACCCTGCGTGGACTCAACTGCGCACGCTGATCTGGATCGAGACCTTTCTCAAATGCATTAAGCCCCCTTTTCACAGAGGAAAGCTCATTCATTTCAATCTACATGACTTATTACTACCGTATACTAACTTCTCCGGCAAAAAAGTATTATGATCGCAGGATTTTTTAAGCGTATAAGGAACTTTGAATGATACGTAGCCTACTGATTAACCATAATTTCTACTCAAACTCGAATACATGTACATGACAAGATTAGAACTGTCATCAAACAACACGGTTCAAATGGAACATGTTTCAAGCCTAGGACAGAAGACCCAACAACAACTCTGACGCCAGGGTTCGGGTGATTCTGACATTCGTCAAGGAAATTGTCCGTGACCTTGACCTTTTGGCGACAGGCGTGGGCAGCGGTATATCTGAATGAAACTGTGAGCCTATATCCATCATCACACTCGTTCGGTCAAGAAAATAGGAGCATTAGTAAAACTTTAACATGGAATTTCAAAACCTGTGACATTGACATTAGATCATGGTTATGGGCATGACTATGTTATTGCTCAATGAAAGGTTAGACCTGTATCTGTTATAAAGCCAAGGAGGAGGAGGACAATCATGACCAAGACGACGAGGAAGAGAAGAAGGAGGAAGAGAAGAAAGAAGAAGAGAAGAAGGAGGAAGAGAAGAAGGAGGAAGACGACAAAGACGAGAAGGACAAGGACGACGAGAACGAGGATGAGGAGAGTTAGAAGAAGTTACGAGGAGGAAAAAGACGATGACGAGAACGAGGATGAGAAGAGTGAGGAGAAGTGTCGAGAAGGAGAACAAGGAAGAGAAGAGTGAGAAGGAATACTAGGAGGAGAACGAGAAAGAAAAGAATGAGGAGGAAAAGGACGACGGGAACGAGGAACAGGAGGAAAAGGAGGAATATGAGGAGGAGAACGGGGAAGAGTAGAATGAGGAGGAATACGAAGAGGAGAACGGGGAAGAGGAGACAGAGGAGGAATGCGAGGAGAACGAGAAAGAGGAGAATGAGGGGGAATATCAGGAGGAGAAAGAGAAAGAGGAGAACTGAGAAATGATTCGAGGATGGGAACGAGGAATATGAGAATGAGGAGGAATACGAGGAGAAGAAACTAGGCTCCGTAAAAACTCATGACAGAGGAGGAACGTTTCCTTTAAATATCACGTCCGTCAAAGAAAATTTTCTGCCGAGACTCGACGTCGTTACCCTTTAACCCTTTACTACACAATCCCGACTTTTAACGAATCTGAGAAAGAACCCTTTTGAAAACACTGTGGGAAAAAGAGAAAATGCTGATAACCAGCATTTTCTCCTTTTCCCACAATGTTTTCAACTCTTCCCAAAACAAATTTAAATTTTTCAGTCAAATTTATTTTGTCGTCTGCAAATGCTTTCAATTTGGACCAGTCTAAAATTATGTCGTTTGGTAAAGGATTAAGGTAGTTCAAGCTCTACGCTCTACAACTGGGCCACCGTGGCCCAACTTTAATTCAAAACAATTTGCTCAGTATCAAATGTCCTGCATTTCGACCTAATTATGGATATAAAAAAAACTATCATATTTCCCCATTCCCCACGACACGGTCATTTTTCCCCCCAAATCACTCTAACACTCGCTAATTACTAATAAAGAAACATTTTCCGTAATATAACACTGATGATGAAGGGTCCATATTCTGGCTAGTTAGCCTCGATCAAAATACAGAAATCATTCCAAAACTGACGAAGCTCATTAGATAATTCTTCGACTTCAGGCTAATGGAAGCATTAAGCGCTCTGTTCACATTGGGGACTGCACGAAATCATTAAGACGCTCATTAAAAACCTCTTTGTTGCCTCATTAATGAAGGTTTCCGAATCTGATCAAAGTTCCTTAGACGTTTGTCATTAGGTTTATAAAGCGACCGGAAGACGCTGATGAAGTTTAGCTTTTTGCTGTGCTTCTATTAAGCTTTTTCCCTCTCCTTATCTCGCAAAAGGCATTCCTGTCGAAAATTTTGAAAACAGCGAGAAAAAAGGACCCATTTGGAGTCATTTCGTGTGTTTTGAAACTAGGACAAATTCTATAGGCAGCGTTTCGAATTCTTTCAGCCAGAAGTAATTGACATTTAATAATGAATAAGGTCTGTCATAGTTAACTCGAATCTTTAAAAATTAGTCCTTCAAAACAAGCTTGCAAAATAGAGATAACTGATAGGAATTAACGTTATTCCTGGTCCTCCAGTCGAATTCCCGAGTCCCTATTTTTCAACCATTCTTAAGAATATGCTTAGTCTTATTCTCGAGAATTTTCTAAATTGAAAGTAACACAACTTCTGATTGGTTAAACCAAATGGTTTAGCCAATCGGAAGTTGTGTTACTTTCTAAATCTAGAATGAGACTAAGAATAACAATGGTTGGTGAATACGCACCCTGTTTTCGTCACAACTCATTTGGCACAAAAGTGACGGTTTTAACAATCAAAACTCGTCTTTCAATTAAAAACTCCTCAACAAGGAATCTGGCGATGACTACAAAAGTTTGGGTATTGTTGACAAAATCTGAGATTTTGTTTCTAAATTTAGACCAAGGAAATCCTTTCGTGCACAGAATTCGTATGGTGTCCATTTATTGGTCAAATGCTAAAAAAAAAAAAGGTAAACAGGAAGCCAAAAAAAAAAAAGATTTCGTAAACTCTGTCTCTGCCTACTTGCCAAGCCTGGTAGCTTAGTCGGTAGCGTACAGGACTTGAGAACAGGGGGTCGCTGGTTCGAACACCGGCTCGGCTTATTTCTTTCCCGGAGTTGGTGGTAGTCATTTCAACAGGATTCATTCCTCTTTCACCGTTGATCATTGTTTGAACTATGGTAATGTGGGAAAGCAGCAACTGGCATGGAAAGGATATTGTGCGAAGCACTGTTTAAAAGAAACTCCTGGGTAGTATACATAGACGCACTGGCCACTGCGATATGATAATAATGTTTAAAACGGAGTTAAATACCAGATAGTCAATCAATCAGTCGCTGCAACTTAATCCATTCGACTTTTTTCGGGTTCTAAAAGAAGATTTCCTCTGCAAGTTGAAGACTATTTTGTCGCTAAATTTAGACAACGAAAATCCGTTCGTACACATGCTTCGTAGGGCGTCCATTCATTGGTCAAATGTTCCACAACATGTTGGCACGCAACCATTGAAAAGTTTCATATTAAACTCTTCCTTTGCCAACTGAAGAAATATTTTCTCAAGGTCTAAAAGAGGGTTTCCTCTGCAAGTTGACAAAGTTTTTGGTTGTACTGATGCCTAAAGTAGCGGATCTGTGCATTCTGATCTTGCTGAAATTGCGACTGACAGTGAAAGAGTTGCTTATTCATGAGAACGATATTTTGTCAGCCAAATATCCCACGATACATAGATGTAGTGAAACGTAATCAGAGGGTTCTGGGTAACTGACCTGTCCCTGACTAAATGATTACTTTGTTCGCATGACTCACATTATTTTTCTTCATATCCCTCAAGTTTGTCTTATGAACTCTGTTTTAAGTCATTTTTTCCACTATTTCGTTTCTCAATGCTATTGTTTATGTAATCTATGCTATTTAAACACTAGTTCCGCAGATTAAGATTGGCTGGCGGGCTGGCTGGGTGTTTGATTGATAGTGTTTAATGCCGTTTCCAACATTATTTCGGTGTTATCGCGGCGGTCAGTGAACCTATCCATTATTTCCCAGAGTTTCTTTTTACCAGTTCTACGCACAAAATTTTCTCAAAGCCACTGGCTGTTTTTTCACATAACCATCGTCGAAACAACGATCAGCGGTGAGAGTGGCATGCACCCCGTCGCAACGACTTTCATTAATCCTCAGAAAGAAAATACCCAAGCTATGGATTCAAATCAGCGACCCATTGTTCTCAAGTTCAGTACGCTACCGATTGAGCTATCGGGGCTCGGCATGGTTGTGATAAAAGGTATCGAGGAATTCAAGAATATTTTAGCTTTCGTTCCAATCCTTTTCATGTAGTTAGACGTTGTACAGTATGAACATATAGTTAACATTATCATGGAACAAAATATGTTTTCAAAACTAAACTGAAAGTAAATCTCAAATGCCGTAATTAAGACTCACAGTTAATAAAGCTTCAGCCCTGGGTCCGTAATCACCAACCATTCTTAAGAACGTTCTTTGTCTTGTTCTCCAGAATTTTCTACATTTCAAAGTAACACAACTCCGGATTGGCTAAACCAAATGGTTTAGCCAATCAGGTGTCTGTTACTTTCAAATGAAGAAAATCTTGGAAAACAAGACTAAGAATGTTCTTAAGAATGGTTGGTGAATACAGACCCTGAACTGATGACTGTAATTAAGAATAATGTTCAGTTTGTAAAGCTCCAGCCTAGAACCGATAAAACAAAGGTAAAACATGAATATGTGGGCTGTCACGGTAAAATTACATGGAAACTGTTGAAAACGATGTGAAGAAACATACTGTATCAGCTAACTACTGTAAAATTTCATTAATATACGAGTAGGAATGTGTATATCAATGAACATGGGTATTAGTTAGGATGCATTGATGTTAGTCTCTCTATGTAATGTAGAACCTTGTCAAAAATTGTGGAAAGCTTTCAGACAACTTTACTTTGTTTTATGCTATAACACATTGCGGTAAATAATGTTCATTGTATTAATACAGTCTCGCTTAATAAGAATATATTGCTTGCTTTGAACCTAATTGTAATGACCATTGAGTTGTATGCTTATGAGTCAAAACTGAATTTCTTTTTTCTTCTGTTATTTTATACCTGCACATATTATATGAGAAAGAAAAAAAATTGCTCGGTACTTTCAGTACTTTGATTTTGTCCTAATAATCGACCCTTTACCAGACAATCCAGAGGGAGAAAGCTTATGAAAACATTGTGGCAGAAGGGAAAATGCCGGTAAGCTGGGTTAGAGTCAAGATAATTTATCATCATCAGGACTGTCTGTTTGTGTGTGTGTGCGGTAGGTTTCTCATGCTTTCCACCCCATTACGTACCAAACAAACTATGTACATAGTTACCTCAAAATGAAATTACCTATCGAAATGGTCTAAAACTAGCTGTCAGTCCCTTTAACCCTTTACCACACAGCCCGACTTTTACTGATAGTGAGAAAGAAGACTTTTAAAGACATGATAGGAAAAGGAGAAAATGCTGATGACCAGCATTTTCTTCTTTTTCCACAATATTTTAAAACATTTTTAAGGTAAATAACAACATTGAAGCAACATTTATTTGTCATCTGCAAATGCTCTCAATTTGGACAAGGCTAAAAAAAATTGTCGTTTGGTAAAAGGTTAAAGAAATTCTGGTTCTCAGTATTCTCTGCGCTTTGATTTCATGTATAACAAATCATATATCCTCATGGGTGAAATCGTAACGTTGCAAAAGTATTTGGTTAAAAAATTGGCGCGAAATTCTGTCATAAAAGTGTAAACGAAATATCTAAATATCTCTGAGGACCAACCACTGTTCCGAATGCTCATTCAATAATGAGTAATAGGGTGCGCAAATCGGAGGCTAAATGGCCGTTTTGGGGTACGAAAATTCCCGTTGACGAAGAAACCTGCTAACGACTTATGACGTTTATTGATAAATGACACAATTAATTGGCGCATGCGCGAAGATGTCGACTTGACTTTTCAAGGTCCGGGATTTGAGCACTGGATCTGTCTTGTGCTGTCACAGTTGGGGAAAAAAACAACAAATACTCAAGGACTGAACTGAGCGTCCACCTGTCCGTCCGGCCAATCGCCCCTCCCACCTCGTGCCTTTCCACATGTCTCTGTATGTTTCTGTCTATCTTTCTTCCTTCTTCTCTCTCTCCCTCTCTCTTTTTTTTTTTTTTTTTTTTCTCTTTTGTGTTTGTCTGTCTGTCTCTCTACGTCTGAGATTCCCTCTGTCTATCTCTAACATTATCTTTTCATCTATGTGCCTCTATGCCTACTACTCTCTCTCTCTCTTCTTTTTTGTGTCCAACTCTCTGTCTGTCTGTCTGCCTATCTGCCTGCCTGTCTGTCTCTACTTCTATGTCTATCTTTCTGTGTCTCTGTCTGGATGGCTGTCTATGTCTCTGGTCGGCTTGCTCTCTCTCTCTCTCTCTCTCTCTCTCAAAAACACTTCATAGATCGAATCAACAACCACACGGATATTCTAAATATGCACAACGACAACCCCGCATCTGTTTTGGACAAAGAACTCCTTATATCAAAAAATAATTTGTTGGCTAAAAAATTAAATTACAGCAGCTATTCGTTTTCGAGATGAAGAGAAGCACAAACTCGTTATCGATAAAGATAAAATCGTTCCGAATATCGCTGCTCTTGCGCATGCGTAATGAATCATAATTGACAGAACGGATCTCCGCTCATTTTCTTTATGGAAATATATTAGCCAGCTATTTGTTAGATCAAATATGACAAAAAGGCCTCTTATGAAATATCAATACTCGTCGTAAAAAAGTTAATCATTTTGAATCATCAGTCGCGCGCCTTCAATATGGCTCCAGACCGCTTTCTGTTAGCTTTTGTAAACATACGATAGCATCTTTACTCTTTACTTGACGATAAACTTTTAGACTTGTCCAAATTGAAAGCATTTGCAGACGACATATTGAATGTGACTAAAATAATGGTATCTGTTTATGAAAGAGTAGTGACCATTGCCCAAAAAAGGAGAAAATGCTAGGTACAAACATGGTTTCAAAATACGTTTTTCTCAGGGTCCTTTAAACACTAGATTGCTTGTTAAAGGGTTAACTCTGTACCAGACGATAAAAATTCAGGCTTTTCCAAATTGAAAGCATTTGCAGACGGCAAATTAAATGTGACTTGAATGAATGGATCTGTGTCTTCAATAAAGTAGAAAAACAGTGTGGAAAAAGGAGAAAATGCTGGTTACCAGCACTTTCTCCTTTTTCCACAATGTTTTTAAAAGCCTTAAAAGGGAATAAACCGTTTGATAAAGGGTTTTTACAAAGCAGCGTTATTGTATTTTTATAGCAAAGAACGGTATTATCCTATCTAATTAACACTATACCAAACAAACCCAGGTTTTAACGACCCCCATGGGAAAGAAGCCATTTTAGAACAATATGGAAAAAAAAAAAGAAAATGCTGTTAAGTAAATAATACGAATTTTTAATGACCCTGAAGGAAAAGGCTTTTGCAAATATTGTGGGAAAAGGAGAAAATGCTGGTAACCAGCATTTTCTCCTTTTTGAACAATGTTTTCTACCTTCTAAAAGAAGATATTCATCATTTGAGCCACATCTAAAATCATCTAAAATTTTGTTGTGTGGTGAAAAGTTAACCATCCATGAGAAAACAATATGAAAAAACTGTGTGACAAAAGGAGAACATACCGTTAACTAGCATCCCCCCCTCCTTCATTTTGCCGTTGACAATGTTTTCTGTCCTTTCAAAGACTAATCCAATCGTTTGAAACATATTTAATTTGTCGTCTACAAATGCTTTGAAATTGGGCAAGTCTAGCATTTTGTCTGTTTGTAAAGGAGTAAACTGGGAAAAGAAGACTAACCAAAAATGTCGTCGATTACGAAATTTTTGTTTGTTTGTTTGATTGTTTTCGTAAATGAAATGGATGCTTCGAAAATGTTTCAACGAACAGAGAAAAAACAAATGTGAAATGTAATGGTTTTTTTTTTCCCAATAGAAAGGGTAGTCTAATATCGGGTCTATACTGTCCGTTCCCTTCTGTGATAATCTGGCTAAATGCTTTGATCCTTTACTTAACCATTCCTCTAAAGAAAATGGCGTTGGATTTATCTGTATGGTGAATAACGCTGTTTTAAACATTATATCGCTCGTATTGCGGCGACCGATGCATCCATGCTTTCTTTGAGTTTCTTATACGAGTATTTTGTAAAATATCCTTTCCAAACCACTGGCTGCTTTCCCCCAAAAAAATTCATCGAAAAGTTTAAACCTGAACTTGAAACATTATCGGAAAAAAGAAAAATGTTGGTTGTCAGTATTTTCTCCTTTTCTAGCAGTGCTTTCTACCCTTTTAACTTTTTACCAAAACATAAAATCGTTGTCTAAATTGAAAGCACTTTCAGACGACTGGGTAACTGTTGTTCAAATAACAATGTTAGGATAAAGTTGTTAGAAGATATTCTGGGAAAAGGAGAAAATGCTGGTTACTAGCATTTTCTCCTTTTCCCACAATGTTTTCAAAAGTTTTCTTCTTTATGGTCGTGCGGTAAAGGGTCGAAAGACAAATCCAATCATTAGAACAACATGTAATTTGTCGTCTGCAAACACTTTCAGTTTGGACATGTCGACAACTTTGTCGTTTGGCAAAGAGTTAGTATTCCAATAATCTTGGTCCGTATTCACCAACCATTCTTCTGAACATTCTCAGACTTATTCTCCATGATAGTCTAAATTTTGAAAGTAACACAACTTCTGATTGGCTAAACCAAATGGTTTAGCCAATCAGATGGTTTAGCCAATCAGAAGTTGTGTTACTTTCAAATCCAGAGAATTTTGGGGAATAAGACTAAGAATGTTCTTAAGAATAATTGGTGAATACGGGCCCTGGTCTTTTGTAAAATGTTTGTTGCATTCACCCTTATCCTGCAAAATAAATGGAATGAAACTTTCAAGCTGATACTAAAAACCTAATTTTAATATTTCAAAGGTATTTCAGGGGGAAAAACATCTCCCTATCGGACAGTGTAGATACAAGATCAGACTGCACGTTCTGTGCAGTCTGATCTTGATCTTCACTGTCCGCAAAAGGTCAGTGGGTCTCACTTTGCAGCTTAAGGGTTAATTAAGCACGCCAAGGTAAAAACAGATTAAACTGTTTATCAGACGAGAAATTTTTAGACCTATCAATATTGCAAATTAGATGTGGTTTAACTCTTGACCAGATGACAAAAATTTAGACAGGTCCAAATTGAAAGCATTTGCAGACAACAAAATAAATGTCAATGAAATGGCGGAATTGGCTTCCGAAAGGGAAGAAAACATTGTGAGAAAAGGAGAAAATGCTGGTTACCAGCATTTTCTCCTTTTCCTACAATGTTTTCAAAAGAATTCTTACTCAAGGCCTGTAAAGCTCGGGATTGTGTGGTAAATATACCAGACGACATTTTTTTTTACAGACAACTGCAAATTCAAAGTATTTGCAGACGCCAAAATAAAAGCAACTAAAAAATTGAAATCCATTTTGGGACGGGTAGAAAACATTGTTGGAAAAGAAGAAAATGCTGGTTACCAGCATTTTCTCCTTTTCCAACAATGTTTTCAAAGGGCTTTTTTATTCAAGGTAGTTAAAACTCGAGATGGTGTGGCAAAGGGTTAAATATTGCAAGCAGTCTTCGATCGGATTGAACTCACAAAACACATAGTGGGACGACAATGAAAAAAGGGGAAGCTGATGTGAGAACATTAGCAAATAACTATGTGATGTGCGAAGTACTTGTAAAAGATTGATTGATCGACTGCACGTTGTTTGACGAGATTTTCAACATTATTTCAGTGTTATCGCAGCGGTCAGTGCACTTATCATGCTTTCCTGGAGTTCCTGTTACCGCTACTTCGCACAATATTTTTATTCTATTCCGAGCCACTGGCGGCTTTCCCACCTAACCGTTGTTGAAATAATGACCAGCGGTGAGGAATGAATCCTGTCGCAATGACTATCACCAATCCTCGGAAAGAAATTGGCGGAGCTGTGGTTTCGAACCAGCGACCTCCTGTTCTCAAGTCCGGTGCGCTACCGACTGAACTACTAGGTCTTGGCAATGGGAAAAGAAACTTCAGGGCCCGTAATCAACAACTATTCTCTATATCATTCTAAGTTTAAATATAAAAAAAATTCTAAATTTGAAAGTAACGCAATTTCTGATAGTTAAGCCAATCAGAAATTGCGTTATTTTCTAAATCTATCATAACCCTAAGGATGTAGTTTTGAACAGTTTGTGAATACCGTCTTCCGTAAATCTGGGATGATGCATTGGCCGCAATGATATAACTAAAATAAGGTTGAAATCGGCGTCATAAACCTAACCAGCAAACTCGGGTAATTGAAATCGCTATGAAATCGTATGCTATAATTATAAATTGAAAGATAATTTTCGGAGCAAAAATGAAAATAATATTCTCGTACAGATTAGTTCAAAATGCGCCTTGAATACCGGAATACTCAACAGAAACAAAGGTATGTTGTACGGAATCATATAACTGCCATCAGGTTTTCGACCTTGGTGACTTCACGATAAATTTCATCATTTTTAAGGACGGTGATAGATCAGTTAGGCATACAAGTATCAAAGGCGTCAAATTTTGAGCAAGGCAGTGAAGTTCACACTGTGAAAAGTTGAAACTAGGAGCTTGACAGATTTTCGGCTAAGCAACCGTCGCTACAGGTCGGCCGGAAGACTATTAGTATATATAACGGGGGACACAGGACGAAACCCATTCTAAGTAACACATGGTTTTGTAACGTGTTCGTTGTATAGCAACGTCACATGGGACGTCGGTTAATGTCTCATCTGACGGACTATTAGTAAATTTGAGTTGGCTAGCCCTGGGGCTCCGACCCACACACTAAAGCGGCCCGAATTCTGTCCTTAACAAGTCTCACAGCCTGCCACTTGAGCAGGTCGGGCTGACTACGAGCTCGTATTCAACCCTTTCCCAAACAAGCCCTGGTTTTCACGTGTCTGCAGTACAAGTCTTCTGAAAACACTGTGGGAAAAGGAGAAATTGCTCGTAACGAGCAATTTCTCCTTTTCCCACAGTGTTTTCTACCCTATTTGAGACCTTTCTGCCATTTTCATCAAATTTAAAATTGTCGTCTGCAAACTCTTTCAATTTGGACCGGTCCAAAATTTGTCGTTTGGGAAAGGATTAAGAAGCTTAATCCTTTAGGAGCCAAGTAAAGGAAATGGACCTTGTCAATCTGCAAAACACTGCAGCATTGCATTTTTTTGCGAGAATATCTAAAAACAAAATAGCGGACAGAGTCGATCTACGATCAGATTGCACGTTCTGTCCAGTCTGATCTTGGATCTTCATTGTCCGAAAAGGGAAGACTGACCTTGATTTACACTTGATTTAAACTGTGTAGAAAGAAAAAAGGTTCTAAAGTTGTGCCTCTAGCGCTCTGTGGCCTGACTCCAAGTTTTCACGATAAGCTTGTGTCTGAAACAATTATGATGGCAGAAATGTTACTCCGTAGATTTTCACTAGAAACGTTTTCAGCGTTAAGCGATATCCTACGAGATAAGATGTTTGCGATGCCGTGTTTCAATTTAGTTTAATGGAGTTTTGTTACTACATGGAAAGCAAAATGAAAATTGATGGCCCTTTTTATAAAAAGCAATAATTTTAATAAAGACTTGCTCCCCAAACAGATAAGGGCCTTTTTATGAGTCTGGTTTCGTTTTAATTCGTTTTAGGCGGGGGCTGCTTTTTTAAAAGCTCTTTACCAGACATTTTCAACTTGCCAAAATTGAAAGCATTTGCAGACGACAAAAACAAATATGGTTCCGATGAGGAGAAGATTTCTCGTACTAACCCTTTACCGCACCATCTCGAGTTTTAACGCCCCCCCCCCCCCCCCCCCCACAAAAAAGTCTTTTGAAAACATTGTGTGAAAAGGAGAAAATGCTGGTAACCAGCATTTTCTCCTTTTCCCACAATGTTTTCTACCATTCCACAAACAATTTTCGATTTTTGGGTCACATCCGTTTTATCGTCTGCAAACCTTGTCAATCTGGACAGGCCTAAAATTTGTCGTTTGGTGAAGAGTTAAAGGATATCTAAACATCGTGGGGGAAAGGAGAAAATGCTGGTAACCATTATTTCTTAATCTTCCAACATTATCTGCAAAAGCCCCCTGACTTAAGGTCGTTAACTTGAAAACAGGGGGAAGCTGGTTCGAGTCTCATTCTTGGCCAATTTTCTCCGAGGATCGATGAAAGTCATTGCCACAGCATTCATTCCTCTCTCCTCGTTGATCACTTTTTCGACGATGGTTATGTGGAAAAGTAGCCAGAGGCTTGCGAAGAATGTCCGAAGAACTGGTAACAGAAGTTCCAGGAAAGCATGAATAACTGTACTAACACCCGCGATATGACTAAAAAATGCCTTAACCCTTTACTGCACAATGCCACCTTTTGACGCCCCTAGGGAAGAAGCCTTTTGAAAACATTGTGGGAAAAGGAGAAAACCAGCATTTTCTTCTTTTCCCACAATGTTTTCTACCCTATCAAAGAAGAATTGCACCATTTGAGCCACAATGAAGTCGTCTG
Source organism: Tridacna gigas (assembly GCA_945859785.2). Taxonomy (NCBI): domain Eukaryota; kingdom Metazoa; phylum Mollusca; class Bivalvia; order Cardiida; family Cardiidae; genus Tridacna; species Tridacna gigas. The sequence goes on from OX244028.2 coordinate 11,906,854, forward strand.
CAAATGCTTTCAATTTGGACAAGGCTTAAAATTTTGTCGTCTGGTAAAGGGTTAAACACTATACAAGCAAAAACATAATTAAACTTTAATTCTTATCATACAGTTTCGAAGATAAACGAACCTGGGGTAGTGAAAACATCTTCGGAAAAAGAGAAAATGCTGGTAACCTGGTAACCATGGTAGCAGAATGATAAAGGCCTGTTACATGAATACATAGAGCATAGACACGGAAAAAGAAAACCTCTCGTCACGGGTAATTTCTTCTTTTATTTATCACCATGTTTTAACCCATAGGCCGCTCAGCGCGACTAACTGGCCTTTTGCGGACAGCGTAGATCAAGATCACACTGCACAGAACGTGCAGTCTAATCTTGGATCTACCCTGTACGATAAGGAGATGTCCCTCCAAAAATATCTTTGAAATAGGAAAATTTCATTTCTTTTATTCAACAGGATAAGGGTTAAAAGTGGTCGACTGGAACCCTGATAAAAGCAATAGGCATTCACCAACAGTTAGACAATTAATGCCCGCCAAGCCCCGTAGCTCAGTCGGTAGCGTACAGGACTTGAGAACAGGAGGTCGCTGGTTCGATCCCCGGCTTGGCCAATTTCTTTCCGAGGATTGATGATAGTCATTGCGACAGGATTCATTCCTCTCTCACCGCTGACCATTGTTTCGACGATGGTTATGTGGGAAAGCAGCCAGTGGATTGAAAAGAATATTGTGCGGAGTACTGGTAAAAGAAACTCCAGGCGTTAAACACCATACAATCAATCAATCGATCAATTAATGCCCATTTTAATGATGACATCTAAAATGAAGCTCACGTGACTCGGCTGACAAATCAAATTTTGTACCAGATTTGTCCCTCGTGACGGCGGATGCGCCATACGCAATTTTCAACATGTTTAATGATATCGCGGCGTCCAGCGCACCTATCCATGCTTGCATGGAGTTTCTACTTTCACTACTCAACACAATATTTTTCTTAGTCACTGGCTGCTTTCCCATATAAACACGGTCGAGACAATGATCGGCGGTGACAGAGAAATGAGTCCTATCCCTGTAACTCAATAATCCTTGGAAACTGGCCGAGCTCGAGATTAGAGCCAGCAGTCCCCTGGTTTCCATCCAAGTATGTTACAGACTGAGCTACTGGGCTTGATTCTAGGAGAAGAGATAGACCCGCAAAGACGCTGGGTTGGGAAGTATACTGATACAAATAATGACTGTTTCCGTTTGATTTTGTACTTCAGCAGCATGAAGGCTACTTGATCTGTGATATTGTTATTGAGAGAGAGAAAGAAAGAAAGAAAGAGAGAGAAAGAGAGAATGAGAGTGAGGGAGAGAGGGATGCTATAGATACAGGGATTGAGAGAGGGGGAGACAGACAGACAGACAGACAGACAGGAAGGGATGGTATGTGAGAAAAACAGGGCTCGTATTCACCAATCACTCTTAATTGCAATTTTGGTCTTATTCTAGATTAGAAAGTAACGCAATTTCCAATTGGCTACACCGTATTGTTTAGCTAATCAGAAACTGCGTTACTTTCCCATGTAGAAAATTCTGGAGAATTCGACAGAGAACTTTATTCAGAAACATGTGGTAAATACGGGCCCAATTGCATGCTTTAAGTACGACCACATAAAGGGATGCATTCGTATTTTCATCAAGTTTTGCTAGCACATATCAAAGAAATTCTCGCACCATCTGTTTTAATCAACGATTACGTGATGGTAATTGCGAAATTAAACACATTTAATTAAGATTTTATTTGCCCGCGCCTAGCATGTGTATTTCTTACGAACAAGTGATTCTAATTTATTTTCGTAAAAACAAAATTGGGAATTTCTTCTACAATATAGGATACTCTGTCTGTTTGTCTGTTTGACTGAACATTAACATTTGTCATTCCTTTTCTTATTTTTTGACTTTGTTTCTCTGTGTCTGTCTTTCAACCAGGTTTACCTGTGCTTAGCTCACTGGTGGAAAACATGTGCCTTTGCGGATGGTATAGATCAAGATCAGACTGCACAGACGTGCAGTCTGATCTTGGATCTATACCATCCATTTGTTTAGTCAAGCTGTAAGGATAAAAATCTAAGTTTCAGTGGATTGTGTTTATAGCAGAAGAAAGAGATCGACTTTTTTTTTCCATGTATGAGCCATGCTCTGTGAAAAGGCGGCTTAATGCATCTGCGAAATGTATCGACCCAGGTCAGCCTGCGCAGTCCGCGCAGGCTGACCTGGGCCAAAACTTTCCGCTATTGGTCAAATTTATGTATGTCAGAGGACCAGCCTACCTCATGGTTCAGTTGGTTGTTAGACTTAACCCTTTACTGCACAATGACGCCTTTTGACGCCTCAGGGAAAGAAGCCTTTTGAAAACATTGTGGGAAAAGGAGAAAATGCTGGTAACCAGCATTTTCTCCTTTTCCCACAGTGTTTTCTACCCTATCAAAGAAAAGTTGCACGAATTGAGCCACATTGAAATTGTCGTCTGCAAATGCTTTCAATTTGGACAAGGGTAAGATTTTGTCGTCTGGTATTGGGATAATGGATTTTATGGATTCACGATGGTGTGATAACTTGCTTGGTATCATGCATCACGGAAGTGCATTAAGCCCTCTTTTGCCAGAGCATAGCTCATATATATATTGTGCTGTTGGTGTACAGGGTTAAACCTTTTCCTGCTAAATAAGTGAAATGAAACTTTCAACCTGATAGTAAAAACCCAAATTTTGCTATATCTAAGGTATTCTTTGGGAAAAGATCTCTCCTTGTCGGACAGTGTAGATCAAGATCAAACTGCACAGAACATCTGACAGTGCAGATCCAAGATCAGACTGCACGTTCTGTGCAGTCTGATCTTGATCTACACTGTCCGCAAAAGGTAGATGACTCGCGCTTAGCAGCCTAAGGGTTAATATTCAACCTTTTGTAAAGTAAAATTCGGTGAAATTTTATGAAATCCGGTTTGCTACGAATCATAAATAAAATGAGTATTTTTCAGTCAATATTCAAAATTCCGATGACTGCAATTTAAATGTCATCTCGCCCAGAATATCGACAGAAATTTCTGGCAGAATGCTAGTAGATTATGGATGGATGGATGGATCGATGGAGCGATCGATCGATCGATCGATGGGATGGAGCGATCGATCGATGTTTTACGCCGCTTTCAACATTATTTTCACTCATACCACGGCGATACCTCAATTATTTCTGTATGTACTAGGTATAAGGCTAGGGTTCTGATATATCTAGACCCCAGATTCAAGATCAGGCTGCACGTCATAGGCACTCTGATCTAAATCTATTTTACGCAAACAAATTTAAACGTGCCCCGGTAAAACTTGGTTAATTCGTGTTTTCTTGCAGATTATTTATTTCCTGGCTTCATAAATACTTCTTCTTTAAAAAAATACATGTAGTCCCAAGAACAAAACTGGCTCGTTATAGGCAATTTCTCCATTTTCCACATTAAGTTTACACGTCTTAACTCTTTAAAAATTTCGAATTTGTCATAATTGAAGCTTCTGCCGATGACACACGAACTTTGGCTTAAAAGATATAGTTTGAAAGGGAAGTAAACATTGCCGGAAAAACGGAGAAAATGCTCAGGCATATTCTCCTTTTTTCTTCCGTTTTCTTCTGTTTATCTTCCGGATCAAAGAACGGGATTGTTTGATTCGACTTTAGAAGGATATATTTCTTTCAAATTTGTCTGCTGCCAATTTATTCTAGAGCCCGTTTTTATCAACCATTCTTAGGTTCACTTTTGATCGTTATCGAGATTCAGAAAGTAACACAACATCCGATTGGCTAAACCATTCGGTTTAGCCAATTAGAAGTTGTCTTACTTTCGAATTTAGAAAATTCTCGAGATTAACACTTAAACTGTTCTGAAGTATCGAGCTAGGCTAAACGTTTAGCAAAATAAGACACAGCGCACCAAACAGTGATACTATCGCGATGTGATATAATTGATAGCGCGATTTGTCGGAGAGAAAATCTTTTTGATTTATGCCATCAACTGTTAGGTGTGTAGCGTCTTTGGGGAGAAATATGAACAAAGTTTGGTTTTTTTTAAATATGATTAGTTTTTTGGTCTTTAGATGCTGGTGTTTACGAAATTGTGAGTTCCGAGATGTAAACTGCTCATTTTTAAAATAAATGAATTCACAAATGGATGAATGGTACACTGACCAGCCGACTCACAGAATGACTGACCAACCAACGAACCCACGGAATGACCGACCGTCTCAACGACCCATAGAATGGCCGACTGACCTACCGACCCACAGTATGACCGACCGACTCAGCGACACACAGAATGACAGACCGACCAACCGAACAACAGAATGACGAACCGAGTCACAAACTGACCGACCGACGGACCAACGAATCCAATGACCAATCCACATACCGACCCAACTACCGACCGACCAACCTAGGCACGGACCAACAAACCAACCCACAAAACGAAGTACCAGTAGATCGACAAACCACCGACAGATGGACAGACTAAAAATGAATGAATGAATGAACGAACGAAGAAACGGACGGAAAAACGAACGAAGAAACGGACGGACAAACGAACGAAGAAACGGACGGACAAATGGACACGTGTTCTAACGGGAGGGTACATGTAGTTAGGCGTCTATTCTTTTAATTTAGAGCAGCCACTTAAGTGGATTTTTAAGGCATAGAAAAGAAAATTCTTTGAATTTCACTACGGAATAAAAGCTATGTTGCTGTTTTTGGATACCAAACGGTAGCGCAGACGGGCGAACGAAGAACGAATAATTGACTGAACGAATAAACGAACGACCGAACCAACGGAATCATGAATAAATGGACAAACGAACGCGCGAAAGACACCCTGAAAGAACAAAGGAAAGGAGGAAGGAAAGTGATAGGAAAAAACGGGATAGGTGTAACGAATAAGGAAGGAAACTCAACATCCCTTCAAACCATCCCACATAACTGAGTCATGCACTGCGAAAAAGTGAATTATTGCATATGCAAAAAGTTTCGGCCCAGGTCAGCCTGCGCGGTCCGCGCAGGCTGAGCTGGGCCGAAACTTTTTGCTATTGGTAATTTTTCTGATGTAAAAGGAACATACTATGTCATAAAATAGAACTTATTTTTAGACGAAATGGATCGGTATCATGTGATGACTTGCCTAGTATAATGCATTATAAAGATACATTTAACCCCTTTTTTCCGGAGCGCTGCTCCTATCATAGAAACACGTAAAACCTCAATGAGTGAAGAATGCGATGGTTTGGATAAAGTTTTAAACCATTACCAAACAGTCAAATGTTCGTACTACCCAAAAGAAGGCTTTTAAAAATATTGTAGAAAAAACAAGAGACATGCTGGTTTCTAGAAAGTCGCAAAACACAGGATGTTCGGTAAAACTAAATATCAGCAAAGGGTTTGTCCTTGATTTTGGTCTAAGTGGGGTTTTCCAAAGCCTATATCATTAGCCATGCAAGTTATTAGCTGAACCAAATTATTTTCAGTTTTGTGTACAAAAAGAAATCGCTGATTTTATTCAACAGCAAAAACAAAATGAATTTTTTTCACAATTGCAATAGGAATCCAACGACAGACCGCACTACGCATACATCGATTTCTAAATCAAGGACGTGAGTTTCCGTTACATGCGCTGCGCATGCGTCAAGTTTTAAATTAAGAAACATGCGTTTTCGCAAATAGGATGTAGATAAAAAAGGAATAATTGTGTAAAATTCGCGTCTGTCTTTGCGTAATTAACACCGATAACAAGATTTATTCTCTAATTAGAAATAATCAATGTCCTCGAGTAAGCAAATATCTACATACTGGTACATTTTGGTGCTGCTCGCTACGTTATTTACGGCGTATGTATACATTATCCAACGAAGGCAACCTTTTCCGTGTAACTGAAGTTATTTTTCTTCTTTTACCCCATTTTTTTTTTCAAAATCCTTCGTTCCCGGGCCATTTTAACACGAGATTGCATGGTAGAGAGTTCCATTCCGGTTCCTCATACGAACCATAGAAATGTGCAAGGACGTAACTTCTACAAGAAAAAAGCCAATGTCTTGTAAAATTCATACTTGAAAACGAATGGAAAAAGAAATGAAGCAATTGAACCATGCTCTGTGAAAAGGGGGTTTAATGCATCTACAAACAGTATCGACCAAGGTCACCCTGAGTCAAAACATGTTTGCTTTTTGTAAATTTTCTGCATTTCAGAGTACCGTTGTACCTCATGCTTCAGTCGGTTGAAATACAAAATGGATTGTATGGATCCATAATTATGTGATGACTTGCTTGGTATCATGCATCACGGAGATGCATTAAGCCCCCTTTTGCCTGAGCATGGCTCAATTATAAGTTTTGGCCAAGTGCTTTTGCCTCCAATATAAAGGCTTTCCTGAGTCGACCAAATCGCCTAAGAAAAAAAAAGTTAACTAAGGACAATCTTTGTCAGATGTCGGTGTTCTAGCTTAGACTGTTTAACCCTGTACCTTAAAATCGCGAGTTTCATCGATCCTGAGAAAAGAAGTCTTTTGAAAACATCGTGGGAAAAGGAGAAAATGCTGGAAACCAGCATTTTCTCCTTTTCCCGCAATGTTTTCTATCCCATCTAAGATCCATTCATTTAAGACACAGTCTAAATTCTCGTCTGCGAATGCTTTCGATTTGGACAAGTGTATATTTTTGTTTTGTGGTAAAGAGTGAAATACCGGAACATGCATCACGTGATTCTAAAAGACGCAATACAGGTTGCAGAACTTTTCAACGGCACACGTAGAGAGCAGTACGCATGCGCACGACGGCTGGTGCCTATGTCTTTGCCTCTTTTCTACGGATCCCGTTTTTCTTTTTCCGAAAATTCTTTCGAAAACGTTCTTGGAGAAGAATTATGCTGGTAACCAGCACATTCTCCTCATTTCAAAATGTTTTCCCGTTCTTTCAAAGAAAGAAAAAAAAAATCCTACCATTTGTTTCTCGTGAGAAAATACTTTTCGTGTAGAGAAGACTAAATTTTTGTCGTCACGTAAAACGTTGTTCAAATGTTTCGCCACACACGTACAGTCATAATGAGCCATGCTCTAGGAAAAGGGGGATTAATGCATCTTTGTGTTGCATTATACCAAATACACCGCCGCATAATTATGAGTCCATGAAATCCATTTTGTCTAAAAAGAGACTGAATCAGTAGGTAAAGTGGTCCTTTGACATGCGGAAAATGTACAAAAAGCAAAAGGTTTCGACCCATGTCAGCCTGCGCAGGCTGACATGGGTCGATACCTTTTGTAGATGTATTAAACCCCACGAGTACGGCCCAAATACAAATGCTCCGCCACACACATACAGATCCTTTCTCCAGCCTCCCAATTAGTGACAAAAATTTCCCTCGTAAAACCGTAATTAACGTTTGGGCTTAGAAGACTTTATATACACGTTACAGGGGTAGAAACGTTCCTTAATTACTTTGCAAATTGCTTTTCCAAATTTTAATCCCGTCTAGATAAACAGCGAGTACCTCGCAATTGGCGGAGCGATTTGGGAACGCAAACATCTGTTCAGCTCATTTCGTATTGAATATAAAAAAAAATAGTTCGGCTTAATTACAAGAAATTCGATTTTATTTGGAAAACCTCGGTCATTCAGGTACAACCATGCACATTGAGCGACCTTCGTCTACGCCATCTTCTTACTAATATATGAGCCATGGAAAAAGGAGGTTTAATGAATCTACGTGTTGCATCATTATACCAAGAAAGTCATCTTAACCCTAAGACTGCTTATCGGGACTCACTGACCTTTTGCGGACAGCGTAGATCAAGATCAGACTGCACAGAACGTGCAGTCTGATCTTTGATCTACACTGTCCGATTAGGAGATCTCTTTCCTCCAACAGTACCTTTGAAACAGGAAAGTTTTGGGTTTATACTATCGGCTTGAAAGTTTCATTTCTTTTATTCAGCAGGATGAGGGTTAATAATAATTATGGATCAATAAAATCCTTTTTGTCCAGCAACCGACTGAATTACGAGGTAGAACGGTCCTTGGGCATGCAGAATTTTGAGCGACAGCAAAAGGAATCGACCCAGGTCAGCCTGCGCGGACTGCGCAGAGGATTTAAAACAAATAAAGGACTTAACCCTTAACCTGTTAAATATGTGAAATGAAGCTTTCAGGCCCATTGTAACAATCCAAGCTTTGCTATTTCAATGGGTTTTTTTTTTTCTTTTTTTGATGGGGGGAGGGAGGGAGGGAAATATCTCCTTATCGGACAGTGTAGATCAAAGATCAGACAGCACGTTCTATGCAGTCTGATCTTGATCTAGATTGGCCACTAAAAGTCAGTGAGTCGCGCTTAGCAGCCTAAGGGTTATGTTTTTTCTTGAAACCGGGCCCATGATTTTATCATTACAATTTAAGTGCTTCATCGGTTGAGCCATCGAGGAATCTTCGGGAATTCTAAAACTTGCATCAATTTTACTTCTAAATTGTTTTACAAATAATAGTATTCATATCTTATTGGGTTTTTGTTGTTGTTTTTGTTTTGCTTTGTATTGACAATACTTTAGTTACTAATCGGAGACATTCTACATTGTCATTTTTTCTGTGTTTTTTTTTTCGGTTGTTCGCTACTAGCCTAAATACCGGATATGTTTGACTGTGTATGTGTGTGTGTGTGGGGGGGGGGGGGGGGTTTTAAAGAGGGAGGGGGTCATCCAATTCTGAAAACGCATTTTTTTCTTCCAACCCTGTATTTGGGTACATATTAAAAATGTTAAGAGTCCGTAACATAATATGAGCCATGTTCTGACAAAAGTAGACTCAATGAATATCCGTGATGCCTGATACCGATCAAGCCATCACATAATTATGCCACTTTTTTAACAACCGACTTAATCATGAGGTAGACATACAGATTGACCGATATCGAAAAATTTCGGCCCAGGTTAGCCTGCCCGGACTCTGCAGGATGAGATTGGTCGATTCTTTTCGCAAATGCATTAAACCCTTTTTCACAAAGCAAACTTTCTTATGAACACTCTTAGTTTTGTTCTCAAGAATTTTATAATTTGAAAGTAACATATTCTGATTGGCTAAACCAAATGGTTTAGTCAATCAGAATTTGTGTTACTTTCTAAATCTAGAATAAGTATAAGGATGGAATTAAGAATGATTGGTGAATACGGACCCTGGTTTCAGAATTTACGGCAAATTATTAGGAGTATTAATTTATCTTTTGTAAATCTTTTCAAACTTTTTTTTACTGGTAATTGCAGGTTAAAGGTTTTTTCCCTACAAAACTGTTACTTTTTCTTTAAAATGTATATACACATGTAAGATTATTAATTGAAAAATTTAAATTTTGACAAGACAACGTAGTATGTATACGTCTGAATGAAATTTCCGTTCTGTTTAAAAGGAAATAACAAAGGTGTTATACTTTTTCACACCCCTTCCCCCCACACCACACTGTTATATTGAACTATGACCTTAACGGGTAATCATTATTATTCTTGTTGAGTTATATACTTAAAGACACTGATATGTCTTTTTTTTTTAAATTTTGGACGCAGCCAGAGGGTTAACCCTTTGTCAAATAGTCTCGTGTTTTAACGACCCCAAGAAGAAATACTTTTTTGAAAATATTGTGGGAAAAGGAGAAAATGCTGGAAACCAGCATTTTCTCCTTTTTCCACAATGTTTTCTACCCTATCGAAGACAATTTCCATCATTTCAGTCACATTTAATTTGTCGTTTGCAGCTGCTTTCAGTTTGGAAAAAGTTTCAAAATTTTGTCGTTTGGTAAAGGGTGAATGCAACGAGCCGAGGATTTCCAATTAGCGATCAGAATGGCGTGCTCTGAAGATGATCGAAAATTAATCATTAATTGCGTTTTATTTATTGTGCGGAAGGCTTCAACAGAAAACCCGAAATTGGGCAAATTGAAGATAGGCGCTTCAATTATTAATATAGCAATAAGGGCCTACACGCAACGATTCCATTCGCGAAGTATGTAAAAAGAGGAGAATGTAATTTCGACATCATAGTAGTAAACTGCGCTGAGATAATTAATTACAACTTCTAACGAAACCCTGGTACTCGGTTTTTTTTATTATGTATGCGCGTCCTGTAAGCAAAGAGTTCACTGGGGGTACCAAATGATTGTTCCTAGCCGGAACTACCAAAAACGGAATCCTGGTACTCGATTTTTCTTAATGTGCGCAGTCTTTGAGCAAAACGGTCAGCGGGAGTACCAAATGAATGTTTCTAGTCGGAATTAGTATAACGGAACACTGGTACCACGTTTTATTTTATTTTTTGGTTTCTGTGCGCGAAGTGTGCTTTGGGAACCAAAGGAATCATTCGGAAAACCTCGTGTGGTCCATTGATCAAGTCCCTTTGCTGCATAACGATATGTGATATTCGCATCATATACCTGACAATTCTTCACCGGAAAAGACCGCTTTACTGCTCTTAAAGATCATAATTCATTCCCACACCAACAATAGATGAGTGTCCATTTTCAACCGAAATCGTTCTGCATACATTTCCGTTTACAAACAGCTTGCCATTTTATTCCATGTAATTTTCCGATTTTGAAAGCAGTTTTCACTGATGGATTAATAAACATAAATAACTGCTCTGCAGCTGTTGTTTTTGTCGCGGTTTGAAGGATATATTCAAGGGATCGGCCATGTTTCAAGATAATGATAGTTTTCCAATGGAAACCTCCTTTATAGCCACGAGATCAGACGCAGCTACGCATGTCGGACGACTTGTGGCTAGTGCCACTGAACGTTTAAATGCCGGAACTACTTTCACGTCCTTCAACTTTCTACTCACTATTTCTACAGCTGGGTTTTTATTACCTTTTTTGTGGCATTTGTCGAAGACAATGCCACTATGAGTTCAATACGGCATTTTGAAAATCATGTATCGTAGTTTGTGCAAAACCGAAGGGAGTAAACCCGACTAAAATATTTTTTTCTGAGACAAATAAGTGTTTCGATTGCACACAGATATGAAATTGAAAATGGCGTATTACAATAAACTGGATTCGGCCATCGATCGTGGAAATACTTCCTTTTTATCGAAAATAGCTTATTCCGCTATGGCCTTCTATAGTGGCGTAATGAAAGCTTGTTCGTCCCAAAGCCAGTTCGTTCCTGGGCTTATTCGCTCCAGGGCTTGTTCGCCCGGACTCGTTCGTCCCACAAGATTGCACCCTTCTCTATCAGATTTTGCATGACTATATAGTAGGTTGATTTTCAAGAGAATATTTTGAAACTATTTCTGTTGTTTGTTTTTCATATTATTATTTCCACACAATGGCTCCCTTGACAAATGCCACACCAGTGTTTTCAACGCTTTGATTTGTTAGTGATTTTTTTGACCGACGAGTTAGATGTAAAAGTACATTTTTCATATCTAATCCATGGTATTATTCTTGAATAAAGGATGGTGTGTGACAATACAATCGGAATTTCTTACTTTAATGATCCCATTTATATCATATATCTGTGATTACACAGTACCCAATAAATACACGCATTTAAAATTATATAAAATGCTGGGGGTTCTGGTGATTTTTTGAGACATGTTTCCGATCAAACAAGCGAAATGCTAGAACACTGACTGTAATGTAATCGAGCAATGCTCTGTGAAAGGGGTTTTTAATGCATCTGCAAAAAGTATCGACTCAGGTCAGCCTGCGCAGTCCGCGCAGGCTGACCTGGGCCGAAACTTTTTGCTATTGGTCAATTTTCTTCAAAGGACCAGTGTAGCTTGCTCAGGTCAAATTTCTGCATGTCAAAGGACCATTCTATCTCATCTTTCGTCCAGTTACAAGACAAAATGGGTTTTATGGATCCACAATTATTTGACGACTTGCTTGGTTGCCATCATACATCACATAGATGCATCAAAGCCCCTTTAGCCAGATCATGGTTCGTTTCTTGATGCTCATTAAATAGTTATCACCAGAAATACAAAGCTCCGGTAAAGAAACTCAATAAAGACCTGGATAGCTACACTCGCGACCGTGATATAACTAGTGTACTGCTGAAAACGGTGTTTCAACAAGCAAACAAACTCACCTGAGATAGTCATTACGGCAGAGTATCATCCCTGCTTTCGTAAAACATGAACTAAAGTCGGCAAGGGGCGCCTGACAGCACGTACATTTGAGACACCCTGTATGCCAGTATCGGTCTACAGCGTGTAGCAAAAATCTGTCATTAATTCGTCCTCCGCATCCTGCGCATGTCTTAATACCATGTGAACCAATATGGTTGTTCTGATTGGTTGTCGTTCCACCGGGATGCATGTTGGAATTTGTACTATGATTGGTTGATTCTGTTGTACCTGAAAGCAAACAAATAGACATGTTAGATTTCTGAAAGGAATTTATTCATTTGTTTGTTTGAATCGTGTTTTAAGCCGTTTTTTCAAAGTATTTAGTTACATTCACGTATCTCAATTATTTCACCAGTATTAGTCAAGTACACTGCAATGCCTTTATCCACAGAAAACTTCAGTGCGAATAGTGATTCCCATGAGAATCAAACCAAAAACCTGTTTGGTAACAAATCCAATGCCTTTACCCATTAGCAAACGATCCCCAGTTTCAACGACCGTGGAAGAACAGACTTGAAAACATTGCGGGCAAAGGAGAAAATGCTGGTAACCAGCATTTACTCCTATTCCAACAATGTTTTCATACCTTTCAGAAACAGAACCTTTCAGAAACAAATCCAATCATCTGAGTCTGATTTAGTTTGTCCTTTGCAAATACTTTCAATTTTTACCAGTCTTAAACATTGTCGTGTGTAAAAGAGTCAATCGCCTAGCGACGGAGGGGTCGAGCGGGGATTGAAAGTGGGAAGGGTGTGGTTCCTGCAACTAAGGAACAGTAATCGTAAAAGTCTTCATATTTGTAACGATCGAAACCTATATCATTCCGCAACTTTGATATACATGTATTTGTCAAACAGCACACACGTGAATTATTTAGAAAAAAAACCGAGCCATACACTGGCAAAAGGGGGCTTAATGCATCTCCGTGATTCATGATACCAAGCCCGCTCGGGTAGCTCAGCGATTAGTGTATCTGACTCATGACCTGGTGGTTGCGAATTTGATACCCGGCTGAGGCAAACTTTCTTTCCGGCGATTTTTCGCCTCTCACCTCTGATGCATGTGAGAAAAGTGAGAAAAGTAGTCAGTGGCTTTGGAAAGAAAGTTGTATCAGTGTGCGTCACTGACCCCCATGATATGAATTGAGCTGTTAAAATGGTGTTAAACTTCAATACAAACACACAACAAACAAAGCATGATACCAAGCAAGTCATCACAGTATTACTGATCCATAAGATCCATTTTGTATAACGACTGAATCATGAAATACACTGGTCCTTTGAGTAGCAGAAAATGGATCAACAGCAAAATGTTTCAGCCCAGGTCAGCCTGCGCAGTCCGCGCAGGCTGACCCGGGTTGATATCTTTTGCAGATGCATTAAACCCCCTTTTCACAGAGCATGGCTCAAATATTTTAAATATGGAAAAAAAAAAACTATTTTTTTTTTTATTTTCGTCATGTTTGGTAAACATCTAAAGGTAAAATAATTCTTTCTAATTCGATTTGCAAAAGACTATTTTAGTGTCTCGTTAAAAACGCACCAACCCACTGTCGACACACTCAGATAAAATGTGGTCAAAATACGTTTAACATTTTACCACAAAATCTCGCCTTTTACAACTCTAAGGATGAAGGGTTTTGAATACATTGTGGGAAAAGGAGAAAATACTGTTAACCAGCATTTACTCCCTCTACCACAATGTTTTCTACACTTTGAAATAGGAATTACATGTTTGTTTGTTTTGGAGTTGAACGCCGTTTTAACAGCTTAGGTTATAAACTGCGGCCAGTGCACCTACGCATGTGTTTCCTTTCTTTCTCCACCAATACTAACACATCTCTCCTTCCAAGCCATTGACTACTTTTCTCACATTCATCTGAGGTGACCGGCGAAATATGGCCGGAAAGAAAGTTTGCCTCAACCGGGTGGTCGAACTCGCAACCACCAGGTCACGAGTCAGATAGGCAAGCTACTGAGCTACCCGGCCGAGCCAATAGCAACTGATCCGTCGTCTGCAAATGCTCTCAATTTAGACAAGGCTAAAATCTGTCGAGTGATAAAGAGTTTAAAAGTCTTTATCTGAAGACAAAATTTAACACTTATCCATGTTGACAGCATATGCAGAAGAAAATACCTTTGTGTGGCGCTCTTGTAAAAGGGAGTTTAATGCATCTCCGTGATCAATTATATCAAACAGGTTATCTCATAATTATGTATCCATACAATCTTTTTTTTTTTTCTTTTGAAACTGCATTATAAGGGAGAATGGTCCTTTGACGTGCAGAAAATTTACCAATAGCAAAAAGTTTCGACACAGGCGGATTGCGCAGGCTGACATGAATCAATACTGTTGGCAGATGCATTAAACACTTTTTCACAGAGCATGGCCGATAACGATGTTTCTCAAATGACCCACTTTATCTTTGAAAGAGTAGAACACATTATAGGATTAAGAGAAATTGCTGGTCATCAGCAGCAAACATTGTTGGAAAAGGAGAAAATGCTAGTCTTGGGCATTTTCTCCTTTTCCCACAATGTTTTCAAAAGCTTTTTTTTCCTAATGGTCGTATAAACACGGCATCTGATCTCTTGCTAAGACAACTGAGAAAATTCATAACGATGAAATATTTCTCACTTTCTCACAATGTTTTCACACGCTTGTGCAGCAAATACCGAGCAAGGGAAAAGCGTTAAAAGAGAAAAGAGAAGAAAAAAAAAAAACCAGGAGGGATAAAAAATAAACGTCGAAAGTTGAGAGGACTATATAATGAATTTTAAAACCTAATAATTTTCGTCAATAAAATCCCAGCTTAATTTCCGAATAATGATGGACGCGGTTTAAACAGTTTGTTTATTTTAACCTTTATTTTTCATGAACAAAATCCTTACAATGCAGTTATTGTCAACGAAAAAAAATTCATCCACCAGTCACAATTCCTAAACTGTGTGCTATTCTTATAGCATATCTGAGAGGAAATATTGAGATTTTTAATCCGACATAATTATGTTCTTGTTTTTTATTTTTTTTATGTTTTCATAGTTATCGCAAGAAAAGATAAAAACCCTGAAATAGGATGCAAACCAGTATTTAACCCTTTAATACACAGCAAAATTTTAGACTCAATATTTAAGGATTTACAGACGGTAATTCAAACGTTTTCAAATGATAGTATCTGTCCTTGAATAGGTTAAAAACATTGTGGGAAAAGAAGAAAATGCTGGTTACCAGCATTTTGTCCTTTTCCCACTATGTTTTCAAAAGCGTTCTTTCTCAGGGTCGTAAAAACCTGGAATTGTGTGATAAAAGGGTTAAAGGGAGCTACCCAGTGTTTCATGATCTCGCTAAACTTAATAAAATGATTCATTACTAAATTAAATAAGGTGATAGCTGGCAAACCATCTGTAAAGAAGACATACAAGAAATGTAAGAAAACAAATTTTTATATGGTATTTCCCTAAAGAGCTACGTAGCCTTATCAGGTTTTTTTTTTTTTAATTTCGTGTCAGAGTTTCGCAAGGACTTATGGGAATGTCACATGATTAGTGTCACATGATCAATAACAAAGGAGGAATACGTGGATCCGTATGCAAATCAGTACGATGACGTCATATCCGATCTTATAAAGAAAGACGGAGTTACCGATTGAAAAACGACGATACCATTAGTGATTGGAAAAATTTGCAACATTTTACTTAATATAACCGTACTTTTTTCTTTACTCTGGTAAGGACAATCTTATATAGTTGTACGAGGTAGGATGAAAAAAAGTTCTCGGCCCAAAATACTTGGATCCAATACATTAACACAAAATCCCGATCAGTCGATAATCTAATCTTATTGAAGGTTACATGTTGAGAGAATAGATATCTCAAGAAATTGGCAATCAAGTTTGGATATCTCAAGAAACTGGTAACCCATCCAAGTTTATTAATGTTTTAAGACAAATATTGAAAGATTGCAGTTTTCGAAAATGGCATAATGATATGTTGGATTCACCAAGATGTGATTTTTACAAGAAGTTAAAAAGTCTTTGAAACGTAGAGTTATCATACATTAAACATATCGTTTCAGCAAAAATGCTCATTATGTCGTTTCTGCTGTTCAAGGCATAAATTAAGTAAGCCATGCTCTGGCAAAATGGGGCTTAATGCATCTCCGTGATACATGTGACCAAGCAAGTCATCACATAATTATGGATCCATAATAGCCACTTCTTCAAACAACTGACTGGTTCTTGGACATACAGATAATTGACCAATAGCGAAAAGTGTTCGGCTCGGGTCGGCCTGCGCGACCAGGGTCGATACTTTTCGCAGATGCATTAAGTCCCCTTTTCACAGAGCATAGCTTTAATATTGAATATGGTTGACCTTTCAATGTGAAAAGAGAAGGTAGAGTATGTACTTATTGGTTTATCCATTATGATGTTTTAATGTTAGAAGAAGAATACCGTGCCTATTTGTTTCGTGGACCAGAGGCCTTATTACGCTAATAAAGAAATTGTATTTTATTGTATTGTATTGATTACGCCCCTTTGATTGTACAAAGAAGTCACTGTAAAGAGGAGAAGGATGCGTCAAACTGACTCTAGGCGTTCAACTCTTGCAGGACAATGCACCTGCTCACAAGTCGCAAGTTGCTGCAACTGGAAGTCCAACCTCAGTCCTATATTCTCCTGATTTAGACGCTTCTCACTCCTATCTCTTTACTTGGTCTCTATAATGCCATGCCCAGGTACATTCCTACGTCACTTGCACCGCCAACTGGGATCGAACAAGGGTTTTCTGATGACTAACCCAAACCCATAACTACTGATCGACGACAGCCCCTTTCCACCACCCCCCCCCCCTAAAAAAATTTTTTTTTTCGGGTAAAGACAGTTCTAAGTAAATGAATTTCAATAACCTTTGAAGTATTTGTCAATAATTTGTCAAACGTGTTTATTTTTCTCTTAATTTGATCGTTTAGACCCATATTTTCTTTTTTTCACAAAGAGGCTCACGGCGATAATTAAAAATAAAAGATCGAGGGAAATAAACGGGTCATGTTGTGTGATTTCACCATGTACATTATGTTTTTCTCCGTACACCACCGTTCTATTTTACATATATTTATATATTAAACATAATTCAATCTAATTATCCACATTTAAAAAAGAATGTTTTCAAAGTTGTCTCCTGCCAAACTGTTTTCAAGAGGAAATGAATAAACACTTGAAAACCGGAAACCAATCCATCTGCTTACGATCCGGGTACCATCTCAAATGAAATACCCAATTTCCGGCCAGGACGAATAAAATAGTTCCGGCTACACAAAAACATTAATCCTTTACAAACCCACCTGTGTTAATACTAACTTAAGAAAGAGTACTGTTGAAAACATTGTCAGAAAAGGACAAATCGCGGGTAACCAGTATGTTCTCTTTTTCCTACAATCTTTTCCAACCTTTTACAAGTAAGTCCTAGCGTATGACCCACATTTAGATTGTCGTCTGAAAATGTGTTCAATATTTTTTTTTCTTCCGATAAAGCGTTAATAGACCGATTGTCTGTTTAATTACGTCATCGTTATTTGTTTACAGCTTTGTGAACAAACCATTCGGTTGATCGGTGGACATGACGCTTACATTGTACACTTTTCATTTCTTAAATGTATATCGCCGTTTTCAACGATATCTCACCCGTGTCACGGGGAACACTACACCTATCCATGACAATGACACTGACAATATTTCATTCGGAGAATAAAAGGCCTCCTGTCCATTATACAAATGACCTACATATAAGTCATGCTCTGACAGAACGGGGCTCAATGCATCTCCGTGATGAATGATACCAAGCAAGTCATCACACGATCATGGATCCATAAAGTCCATTCTGTCTAAAGATCGACAAGGGAATTAATCCTGAGTTAGACTGGTCCTTTGACATGCAGAAAATTGACCAATAGCGAAAAGTTTCGGCCTAGGTCAGCCTGCGCAGACTGCGTAGGCTGACCTTGGTCGATACTTTTCGCAGATGCATTAAGCCCCCTTTTCACAGAGCATGGCTCACATAAATATACAGTATACAAACATATAGACAAACATAAAGTACTTTTCAGCTTTTAAGAAGCATACGAACATATTGCTACTTTATTTGATTTGTCGTGCTTTGCTTTGTAGCGGAAACATTTGATTTAAGATCAGACTGCAAGTGTTGTGCAGTCTGATCCTGATCTAATCCGCTCGCAAGAACAAGTAAAGCTGGTCTTGGATACCCTTAAGATATAGTGTTTTCGTATTTCTAGGTCCATACATATGAGCCGTGGTCTGTGAAAAGGGGGCTTAATGCATCTGCGAAAAGTATCGACTCAGGTCAGCCTGCGCAGTCCGCGCAGGCTGACCTGGGCCGAAACTTTTCGCTATCGGTCAATTTTCTGTATGCCCAAGGACCAGTCTACCTCATGATTAAGTCGGTTGTTAAAAAAAAGTGACTATTATGGATCCATAATTATGTGATGGCTTGATTGGTATCATGGATCATGGAAATGCATTAAGCCCCCCTATTGCCAGGGCATGACTCATATACATGTACACATACATTGTGGGCTTTAAGAATCTACAGGAGATAGTGATAAACTACTGTATAGACTGGTTAATTCACTTCAGTGCCATCCTAAATGGCGGACAGTCGAGATCCAAGATCAGATCGCACGTTTTGTGCAGTCTGATCTTGACCCAAGCTGTCCACAATGACAATGACAATACATATACACATACATTCTAGGCTGTGACAATGTGCAGAAGATAGTGGTTAACAATTGTATAGACGGGTGCCGTATATCCTTGCATTCCGTAATTCCTCATCAGTGTATCGTAAAGAAGTATTTACTTTTCAAAACAAAAAAATTTAATTACCTCCAGCTTCTACGGGGTTTTATTTTTTTAAATATCAAAATCTATCTATCTATCTATCTGTCTATCTATCTATCTATCTATATGTTCATTTACCTATTCTTTGGCCACCAAATAAGTTTCTTATTACTCACTGTCACAAAAAAAAAACTTCCACTGGAATAACAATTTTTTTTTCACAATTCAAAATCAAGTAAGGCACAGTGGAGATCAAATATCAAACAACACGTTCTTTGTAGAGTGCTCTTAGATGTACATGTACATGTACAAATTCAGGAAAAAAAAGCTACATAAGTCGTTCATGGCGAAGGAAAAGTTTAAACAAAATTGAACGGTGCTCTGGCAAAAGGGGTTAAAAGCATTTCCGTAATGCATGATACCTAGTAAGTCATCACGTAATTATGGATCCATGAAATCCGTTTTCTTTATCAACCGACTCAATCAGGAGGTAGACTTGTTCTTGGCCATACAGAAAATTTACTAAAAGCAAAAAGTTTCGATATAAGTCAGCCTGCGCGGATTGCGCAGGCTGACCTTAGTCGATACTGCTTGCAGATGCTTAAACCCCCTTGTCAAAGAGCAGGGCTCATTTTCGTAATTTTTTACGGCCCATTTCTGAAAAATTTAATATACTTTTATCATTTTTAATCATTATTATTTTTATCAATTTACCAAATTTCGCGTGGTAGAATTCATAACAGAGGGACCTTATCAGTAAAAATTTAATTAGTTTAACTATTGAGAACTGAAAAAAATAATGAAGAGATTTTTGGGTTTCTATAATTTATCGAAGAAAATTAAACGAAATTTTCCGACCGCAAAATAAAATGACAATGATTAATTGTGATCCAATTTCTTTCTCCTTTCTTCAAAAACTGCAGGCAAAATTGTGTTTATTAAATTCGGCTGATTCCAATTCAATATTTTGATATTAAATCGAAACGGGAAAACACTCGCTTGGCGCAACGCTTTGACGAAAAATTCAATTTATCAAATTATACGCGGACATCTTATGATGTTATTGGAACGCTTTCCCCTTGATAAAAGTTTTCAATCTTCCCAGTGAAACAGATGGCCTGAATCGCCCCATCCATCTCAATTAGGCGCTTATTGCGACAATTAATATAGGACCCAATCATTATGATGGAGGCGCATTAATCATTGAGAGAGCATAAAACCTAAACGCCAGGCTTGTCATATAAATATATTGAACCGCGCCATGGGAAAACTTGGGCTTTTTCAGAAATAACACTTACCGGGTTGGGAAAATGTCCAAAGCAGAAACCCAAGCTTCTTTCTACAAACTTACTTTTATAGAGAAGCGAACTAAATTAAGACAGACTGGTGAAGGAGTTGGGGGCAGGGCCGGCAGACGGACGAATAGACAGGTAGACAGACAGAAAGACAATAAGACGGCAGAAAGACAGACAGAAAGAAAATAAAACGGCAGAAAGACAGACAGATAAATCAACAAAAAACATCATTGTAAGACGTAAACTTCACTTCTATATTTTCTGTCCGAATATAGACAATGAATATTGCGTGTATTTTTGCTATATACTAGTATATCGGTATCAGTCAAGCCCCGATGAAACTCAGCTGGGGCTCTTAAGACAGGCATATCGAGTTTAATTCCCCGACATGATCCAAGAGCGCAAAATTTCCTATTGTACAATAATGGGTCACCCATCAAAATTTATCCTTCACAAAAAATGACCATTACTCTCGTTGCCTAACAAGAAACCCCTTGCTTCAATTCGTCATTGCCCTTGCCTTGCTTCAAACTTAAGTCTTTTAAAGTTGATGGCAAAAAGCCATAGCCACTTCTGCACACCAGTGAATCCCTTTGCGGGGAAAACGGATAGGATCCAACAGGGATTTCCCGATTACAAATCATGTACATTAACCACTTGTCCACGAAGGACCTCTAGCAACACAAGCGGAATGTAGGTAAATTTTACAAGGACTGCCGCCAGCTTTTTAGCAAGAAATAAGCCTGATATTCAAACCAGAAATGTGAGGCAAATTACCTCCAAGAAAATGCATCGCAGCTATTATTTTACAAGCTTTCAGAATTTAATTTTCTACATTTATAGACTCTCCAAGAAACTGTCATTGTTTCGACGATTGTTATGTGGGAAAACAGCCAGTGGCTTGGGAAAAACATTGTGCTAAGTACTAGTTAGAAACAGGAAAGCCTAGATAGGTGTACTGGCTGCCGCGATATAACTTAAATAATGTTGAAAACGGCGTTGAACATCGTTCAGTCAGTCAGTCGGTCGGTCGGTCTGTCGATCAGTCGGTCGGTCAGTCCGACAATCAGTCAATCAATCAATCAAAGAAGCTGAATCGTAATACAGTGTACTATGGGTTAACGTGTGATGCTTTAGCAGACACTGTTCATCAAGATCTGACTGCCCAGAACGTGCAGTCTTACTTTAGATATACATGTAACTTTGCAATACATTAACCTTCCTTTTTGATTTAAGATGTCCATTCTACATCTTATGCATCCGAAGCTCAGCAAAAGATATTCAGAAAATCATTTCTTCACTATATCCAACGTTTTGGATGCAATACAATCGTCTTATGGAGGCAATTCATGTAAATACCCACAACACAGGTTTAAGTGAAGAACTACGGCGACTTTGCTCTCTGTGTTCCCATATTTTAAACCTATCTTCACCGCTCATAGCTTCATTTTATTCATTCCTTCTATAGCACACGAACCTAATCTCGGAGCTGTCAGTGCTTTGAATAAAACTCTATAACACGTGTATGAACTCTCTGCCAGACCACTAAACGTTAGACTTGTCCAAATTCAAAGCGCTTGCAGACGATATATTATAAATGAGGCTCAAAAGATAAAATAGGCCTTTGAAAGGGTAGAAATCGTTGTGGGAAAAGGAGAAAAATGCTGGTTTCCAGCATTTTCATCTTATCCCACAATGTTTTCGAAAGTCTTCTGTCTAAGGATCGTTAAAACACTGGATTGTTTGGTAAAAGGTTAAAGCATAATCAACTGCGAAGACCTATTTTCATCTCTCAGTCGATTACTTCTTTAAGAATTCCTTTTAACCCTTATCCTGCTACGTAAGTTAACCCTTTCCCAAACGACAAAATTTGGACTGGTCCAAATTGAAAGAGTTTGCAGACGACAATTTTAAATTTGATGAAAATGGCACAAAGTTATCAAAAAGGGTAGAAAACACTGTGGGAAAAGGAGAAATTGCTCGTTACGAGCAATTTCTCCTTTTCCCACAGTGTTTTCAAAAGACTTGTACTGCAGACACGTGAAAACCAGGGCTTGTTTGGGAAAGGGTTAAGTAGAATTTTCAAACCGATAGTAAATGTCCTAATAATGTTATTACGAACTTATTTCTTGGAGAAAAAAAAATGTCTCTTTATCGTTCTGTGCAGTCTGGTCTTGATCTACACTGCCGCAAAAGGTCGGTGAGTCGTGCTTTTCAGTTTAAGGGTTAAATAGAGAAATTCGCCAGAAATTAGCAATGAGTAGTTTTATCATAACGTTTTCATATGTGTTCATTCAATTGAGCTTAATTAATGTTGTAATCTATATTACCCCCAGGGTGCTTTTTCAAAATGGCCTCTGCAAATTCATTCCAAGAGTTTTTTTTTAATTGAAAATGAAATAGAATTTAAAAAGAATGGTGGGCGGGTGGGTGAGTGATTGGGTGAGTGAGTGAGTGAGTGAGTGAGTGACAGGGGTTCGGTCGGTCGGTCGGTCCATCGATCGCCGATGTAAGAAAATAAATCAAAGATAAGATTTCTTGTTATGCTCTGCCTGATCTTGATCTGCGCTCTCTGCATAACAAGACACAAAACACGTTCATGGCAAATTAAGGGTTAGTTTACAGAAAGAAATTATCTAAAGCATTGAACAAAATCAGAGTTTCCTAAATTCGACAATTTCCTATCTTATTCTCAAAGTTCAAATTACACGAGCTGTAAATTCGAGTAATTTCCAAGTAAATTGGTATATATGTGTATTATCTAGGTATACGCAGTTCTCTTTTTTTTCCTTGTCTTTATTTCATTACGACAAATTTACTTTGCTAATCACAGTGTACCCACCCTTTTTTTTTTTCAGTAAAATTTCGATAGTTAGTATTTTTGATTATCGATTGAAAAAAAAAAACTTTTTTTTTTGTAACCCTAAGACAGACATCACACTACCTTCTGTATCAAGTTAGAATATCTTTATATTCCAAGAACTAGGTATTTCCACTGTGTCGAAGATGCTTATGTGGAAAAGCAGCAAGCAGCTTGGGAAAAATATAGTGCGAGATGTTGTAAACATTCTCCAGGAAAGTACGGATACATCATCTGATCGCTGCGATATAAATGATATAATTAAACACTAAGCAAAGTATTTGGGTTATTTAAATTCAAAGGACTGAAAGTACTGATAGGTGATTTCCATCGTTCGATGACTGTTGCGATAAAATAACGTATTGGGATTAATACTGAATACTTTGGTTGATAGCAGTACATATAAGTATATTTTTGAAAAGAATTATAGTTGAATTAAATGAAAAGAAATAAAAGTAAATCACTAAAGACATCACAACAACGTCTGAATCAGTTTTCCATTTTGTCTTTGGAAGGGCAGAAAACACTGTCGGAATATGGGAAAAAAATGCTGTTTACCAGTATTTTCCTCGTTTTCCAAGAATGTTTTCAAAAGCTTTTTCCCCTAGGGTCGGTAACACTCGAAATTGTGAGGTAGGGGTTAAAAATAGTTCAACCAATTAATCAATCAACTACCTGAGTATTACACTTCAACCTAGATATACAACCACTTCCCCATAATTTCACTGATCCTGGTTTGTGTGAATTTTTCCCCCATTTTCTTAAAGAGGTGCATTTTTGTTTACGGAGATTCCGGTCCTAAAAGTAGCCAATGCCAAAAATGGAAGAACATGCGGAAAGATGCGCGCACTTGGTAGGAAGTAAACTGGGTATCAAAGATCAAAGCAGCAATGAACAGAGCAATGGAAATACTTCGGGGAAAATATACGTGCTGTGGTTTTATTTTTACAAATTACTTCACATCTCATTACCATATGGCGTGCAACACACGGAAAGGTGCCTTCGAACATATGCCTAAAAGTGTGTCGTCCCAGATGAGCCTGTGCAGTCTGTGACTAATCCGAGACGACACTCTCCTTTTCGGTGCGATTTTCTGTTTCACGAAATTCTACAGTATGGAAAAATCTTATGTAGTCGTAAAGTGCCGTCTCGGATTAGCCTGCGCGGACTGCGCAGGCTTATCCGAGACGACACTTTACGCAAATGCCCGGGCCATATTTCGGTCTTGCATCGAAGTATACATAACAGGAGTTTTCCGAGATTATCCTATGAATCAATCAGCTTTCTGGAGTCATTTTTTCTGAAACTATTGTCTACCCATTTCTTTACCCGATTTTTTCATCAGAAAGGGCATCTATGTGCATGTATGGAAGTTTTGTTCTTTAAGAATATGTGATTAATATGTTAGGTTGTTGCACTGCCTAAAACCTGCATATTTAGCATATCTGTGCCATAAACACCATTCCATTCTATTTTCATTTCTATTCCATTCTATTCGTATTTCCTTTCCATTCCGTTTCGTTTCGTTCTATTCTATTTCATTCCATTCCATTCTATTCCATTCCATTCCATTCCATACCATACCATACCATACTATACCATACCATTCTATTTTATTCTTATTCGATTTCTATGTCTAACCATACAACGCACAAAATGCAACGCATAAAATGTTCACAACTGTACAAACAATATGCCGCGTTAGTTTTTTTCTCCCGCGTTCTCTCAGCTCTAAACGAAGAATGTAAGTTTTCGTCGTCTGGTATTCTAGGCACAAAATGAACGTTTCGAAGATTTTTTTTTACTTACCTAATGATTCCCATACGAGGTCTGCTTCAGCATGCAATTAAAATTTCCCCAACTTTAATTAAAGTTAATTTCGGTAAGTTTCTATACTCGTGCGTTCCTTTGCGTGGTTGTTTTTTGCTTCTCCTGTATTTGCAATTTGCAAGAAAACTGACGACTTGCGATGTGTTTACCCTTTGCGAAACAGTTCTGTGTTTGAACTCTTTAACTCTTTACCATACTGCAAAATTTTAGAACAGTCCAAATTAAAGATGTCTGCAGGCGACAAATTAAATGTAGCTCAAATAGTGAAATTTTGGTATGAAAGAGTAGAAAACATTGTGGGGAAAAGGAGAAAATACTGGTTACCAGCATTTTCTCCTTTTCCCACAATGTTTTCAAAAGCCTATCTCCCCAAGGTCGTTAAAACTCGAAATGTGTGGTAAAGGGTTAAGAAACGACAAAATTTTAGCCTTTGCCAAATGGAATGCATTTGCAGACAACAAATAAAATGTAGCTCAGATGAAAAGATTTGTATCTAAAGGTGGGGAAAAATATTGTGAGAAGAAGAGAAAATGCTGGTTACCAGCATTTTCTCCTTTTCTCACTTTGTTTTCAGAGCCTTCCTTCCAGGATCGATAAAACTCGGGATTGTGTGGTAAAAGGGTTAAACGAGCCCGATGGGGAATGCTTGAGAAACATTGCGGAAAAGGAAAAAATTTCTGGTGACCAGCATTTTCTTCTTTTCCCACAATGTTTTCTAACCCTTCAAAGATTATTTCCATAATTTAAATCACAATTACGTCTAAACTATTTGTCATCTGGTAAAGAATTAAATAAATTCCGCCTTGTTCAAGGTGCTAAGGAACATTTGATTGAAGGTGACTTTTAAGTCATAGACTACTATCAGGAAGCGGACAGCACTTTTTGTGCCGGCCGTCTGATCTTGATCTATACGATCTGCACTATCCAATTCATTCGCCATTTGTAATAAACAGTTATTTTAAGAGATTGTTAAAATTATACACTTTTTGGGAGTGGGGTGCAAAAACGTCCTAACTCAGAATTACCATGTGGGATTTCGAGCTCAAAAAAATGATTCTGGGGTACCCAACATCGCAATATCAATACCTAGCAAAATAGTACCATTAAGAACACACTCCATTTAGTTTGGCATTAATGCAACAATTACCGATGTTAACAACGGGGAAACTTACACGACTTGCGCAATACGAGTAACACTCCGTACACGTTGTTACTCTACAGAAATAAACTTAGATAAAGACTTTCATTTAACTCTGCAGTATCGTCCTTGCAAGAAACAGGGCCATTGTGGCTCACTGTTTAGGTGGGAAAATCCTGGGATGACTTCTGCACAGATGTGGAAAAGAATAAACCATTCGAATGCGGACCATGCAAGAAGTGTGAAAAGAGGGCACAGGACAAGCTACTTCAGGACAAACACGGTAAAGACTTTTCTAAATTGTGTAAATGTGTCAAGAAATACGTAGAATCATAACTGAGCGTTGAAAGAGCCTACTTTGATAAAATAGGAAAGAAGCAAGCTAAGGTATACGCCATTTTCTTTCGGTACCAGTAGAAAGCTACAAGAAGCGTCAAGAACTGCTATGAAAAGACCATATACGTCAAGAAAAGACTAAAGGCGGCATTAGAAGTCTCAGGATAATTTTATTGAATATGATTTGTTTATTTTTCGAGATGTTGCTCAGCAATACTTTTTGATACCACTTTATCATGAAATCCTTTTGAAACACCCAGAGTAAAGTAGCAATAGCAACAAGCTCTCTTTAGATACATTTAGATGATAAATAAAGTGTTGAGTAATAGTTTTAAAACTGTTTATATTTCATGTTAAATAAAGAAAGCCTAAGACCCACTGGAGAAATATCATAGACAATGTGGAAACAATTAGTTATCTTTTATTCCAATGTCCAGGCCCCCTCCCCCGATGTTTGTGACAAAGAGTTGGAGTTGTCCCGTGAGAAAAGGGAGAAAACGCCCCCCCCCCCTTATAACAAGTAAAGAAAACAAATAAATTGAAGTTATGAAGAGGAAACAAAACCAATGAATTACATAAGAATGCCATCATAAGCCTGTATCGCTCTACTTCCCTACAGATAAGTGTGGCGTGATTTGCTTAAACAGAACACTAGGCTGTTAAAGCCTGCACAGTAATAGATTTTATAAGAAAAAAAGCTAGAACCCAAAAAATATCATTATATTCTGCCAAGATATCAAACTATACAAAGGAATTCAAACAGTATTTATAGACGATTTCCAAACATCTCGCAGCAGTAGATATATCTTGTTCGGCATCACTTGTTATGTTTTGGAGAAAAATATATATAAAGAACGATATATCTTGCTATATGTCGAATATTCAGCACATCTGAGCATAACCGTTAACATCAAAATAAAATTTATAGACTACATGGTGGATAATTATTTTCGTCAAAACAGATGTCTCCCCAAAGACTTGACTTTTCTGTCAGCGTGACAAAATGATAGAGTGTATGTGACCCTTATCTCCTCACTGTGACCCTGACTGGTATGTGAAGCCTCCATTCTGCACGTAGTCTCTATAAAGTGTACAAGTGTGCATGAAATATTATCAAAATTCAACAAGGTAAAAGAGCTTACACATTCCTAGTGCATGTGATCTTTCAATACCCGCTGTCAGCTTGACCTTGGAGACTTGTAAGTGAAACCTCCACAGTCAGACTGACAAAAGTAAAGAAAGAAATACACTTCCTTTGCCAGACATAATCTTCCAGACTGTCTCGAAAACTTGTACTGAAATTATCAACAATGTTATGGAGTAGTTTGATAATCAGTAGAGACGAATGGCAACAAATATCTATCATGGAAAAGAAATATGACTCATTTCCATTTAATCACCACAAGTTTAAGTTTCTGGATGGATTCAAATTGTTTGAATTCATTGTAATGCTGAAATATATGCTAGAAAAAAAATGGACGGAGGCAAATAGACATTTCGAAAGCATTAGCTTTGTTGATAAGTCAGAGGAATTTAGCATTGCATCTTAAATATCTTGCTTGATTTCTTGCTATACTGTGTATTTTATGTATAAAATCCATAATAACGTCCGATTCAACTTAACATCTTTCCAGAACATTATTTATATGTCAATTCTGATAAATTTTTACTGACGTATAGTTCAGCACTATATTTTACTGACGTATAGTTCAGCACTATATAAATGTACTTATTATATCGGTATAAAAGTTTTATTTCAACTTGACTTGGATTAACGCGCCCCACCTCAACAGTGCTTTCAGTGCTTTGATTGTTATCACTTAGAACTACATGGTGTGTTTGTTTCACATCGTTTAACTGTATTGCAGCGGACAGTGCACATATTAATGCATTCCCGTTGGTAATTGTTTGTTGGTATGTCACACGATCAATACCAGGCGTCGATACAGGGGAACAACCTTCAAATAGGCCTGTGTGATGACGTCATAACTGTTCTCAAAACAACCATTCCGATATTTAAACGTCAAAATTGCACCTTTTTACCAAATCTTACCGCCACGTTTCTTTACACTTGCATAGAAAAATACACCTAGTGATATTTATCAGTGTTTTACAAGAAAGTTTGAATCACGGCAAAAAAGGTGTAAATCGGCCCCTTTAAATCTGTCGCCGGTTACCAACGGAACATTGATCATATTACAATGTTGGGTCCGACGATGCATTAAATCTTAAATCTAAAACAATCTGTCACTAATGCAACATGCTTAGCTTTGCAATATCTTTACGAGGGTTGATGAAAGTAAAAAAAAAACGACCAGAATTTCATCTCTTATCACTGAACGGTGTTTCGAAGATCGATGTGTGGGGAAAGCGGCCACAGGCTGAGAAAGGGTGTTATGCAAAGTGAGTGGTCTTCGTTTTCTATTAGTAAAAATCATCATAAAATCAAGAGCTTTGAACTGAAAGTCCACAGCCCATAGAAAAGCCGATAGATAGGATGTGCTTTTGATTACACAATATTCAACGTTTTAAAAACCTCGTCACGGTAAAAAAAAAATTACGCGCTCTTAAAACCTGTTCAGGATACCAAAAACGTGCTTTTAAAATGCCGTCACGATAGCAAATATTTGCTGTTAGTGGAAAAAACCCCAAACGATATCAAATGCGCCAATTTAAAACCCCGTCACAGTATCTAAAGGGCGCTTTTTAAACCCCGTTACGGTATCAAATGCAAGCTTTAACCCTTAGGCTGCTAAGAGCGAATCAAGAACCTTTTGCGGACAGTGCAGATCAAGATCAGACTGCACGTGCACTCTGATCTTTGATCTACACTGTCCGAAAAGGAGATACCCCCCAATACCTTTGAAATTTTTCCTATTGTCTTGAAAGTTTTATTTCATTCACCTAGCAGGTTAAGGGTTAGATTTCTATCGAGGTATTCAGCTTTTGAAAACCTGTCCCGATATCATATGCGTTTTAAAACCCCGCCATAGTATCAAAGGCGCATTCAAATTCCTGTCAAGGTATCCGATACCAGTACGCGGTTTTAAAACCCCGTTACGGTATCCAATGCATTTTTAAAGACCCATCAGATAAGCTCATTGGACAAATCAGTTTACGATCTTCCAAAAACTACAATAAATTATGCAAAAGAAAAAAAAATGAAGAATAATGAGGTAGAACTTCTCAACTGCACGGATTACATGCTTGGAAAAAGAAGAAACTTCTTCACCAATTTCAAGCATCTTGCTCCAATTCAGAGCTCTAGACAGAGGGAGAGATTTTGAATTCATGTTGAAAATATTAATTGTTCTCCATTAAACCCTATGTTATGGGTACTCATTAGAATCGTCTCATCGAGACGATTCTAATGAATAACCACAACATAGGATTTGAAACAGAAACAAAGGACTTAAAAAACTATCAATCAGAGCTCCAGAGAAGAGGGAGTGACGGTATTCTAAATCCATTATTTCTCTTCCAAACCCAATGTTGTGGGTACTCATTAGAATCGTCTCGATGAGACGATTCAAATGAGTACCCATAACATAGGGTTTAGTGGAGAATAATCAATATTTTAAATTTTGCAATCAAAATTACTCCGTCTATCTGGAGCTCTGATCAATCCCACTTATCTGGAGCCCTGCAATTTCCAAAATATTTTTCCGGGGGCAGCTTTCTTTTGCTAGGGAGTAAAAGGACATTCTTAAAAAGAGAAAGAAAGAAAATGGAAAGAATCATCCCACGGAATTGTCAACGGTATAAAGTGCAACATCAATTTTCCAAATAAGGCAACTTTTCCCGGAAAATTCCGCATAATTCAAGTACTAAGTCACCGTAATTTTACAAAAGTAATTTCCGAGTTAATTGGTATGTATTCTAGGTAGGTAGGTTTCGTTTCTCTCTTTGTTTTTATTACATTAAGGTTGACAAAAGAAAAGAAAACACGTCTTGAGCGGGGTAATTACAGTAGATCTGCAATTGAATTCTATTCGTAATTGAAGATTCTTTTTTTTTTTAAGTTTATGCCTGCCGACAAAATTTAAAACTTGTCCAGATTCGAACGACACAATACATGTTGCTCAAATAACGGGCTGTGTCTTTCAATGGGTACAAAACTTGTGAGAAAAGGAGAAAATAATGGTTACAAGTATTTTCTCCTTTTTCCATTATGCTTCGAAAAAGCCTTCGCCCTCAGGGTCGGTTAAATCCGGGATTGTTTGGTGAAGAATTAAGCCAGTTATAAATGAGCCATGCTCTGTGAAAAGGGGGCTAAATGCATCTGCGAAAAGTATCGACCCAAGTCAGCCTGCGCAATCCGCGCAGGCTGACCTGGGCCGAAACTTTCCGCTATTGAAGATTTTTTTTTTTTTTAGTACGTGAAAGGACCAATCTACCTTACGATACAGTCGGTTGTTAGACATAATTGATTTTATGGATCCCTAGTAATGTGATGACTTGCTTGGTATCATGCATTACGGAGATGCATTAAACCCCCCTTTGCCAGAGCACGGCTCAAATATATTCACGTGAAATATTGTGTTATTCATGTAAAAATATTATGTGAAAGAAAAGGAAGAAAGAAAGAACGTAATGGATGAAAGAAATGCGATTTTTTTTTTTTTCGTATGAAACACTAGCAGTGGCTAGA
Organism: Tridacna gigas; assembly: GCA_945859785.2. Taxonomy (NCBI): domain Eukaryota; kingdom Metazoa; phylum Mollusca; class Bivalvia; order Cardiida; family Cardiidae; genus Tridacna; species Tridacna gigas. The sequence continues at coordinate 11,937,989 of OX244028.2, forward strand.
CATTAGATCCATCTATCCATCCATCCATCCATTCATCTGTTCGTCTTTCTTAACAAGCAGCCCCGAAGAACAAAAATTTTCACATGCAAAAAAAAAAGAAAGCGTTTCGTAGATAAATATTTCTGCAAAATCTCCAAGGAAATAGCGACTAAACTTTTTTCTGATTAAATTTCAAATTTTATCTAGGCTGTACGATCTTTTTGAAAATTACCTTATCTACATTTACATACAAGAGTTGTCCCTTGTCGCAATATTTTCTTCCAGAAATGCAGAGAACATTCGAAGGGGGGGGGGGGGCAAAAAAAATGAGAAAAAAACATGAGTACAATACGGAATATCTGCAAGTTAACACACTATCTTCACTATCTTTTCCAAGGGACCGTTTTCGTCGCGCAAGACACCAAGTTTAAAAACAGTGTGGCAAAAGGAGAAATTGCTCGTTACGTTATGACACATCATTTTTTTGTTACATGTACATTCATAGATCAACGATAAATTCATTTGAGCCATGCTATGTGAAAAGGGGGCTTAATGCATCTGCAAAAAGTTTCGGCTCATGTCAGCCTGCGCAGTCCGCGCAGGCTGACATGGGCCAACACATTTTGCTATCTTTAAAGTTTCTGCATGTCCCAGGACTATTCTACCTCGAGATTTAATCAATTATTAGACTAAATGGACTTAATGAATTTATAATTATGTGATGACTTGCTTGGTACTATGCATCACGGAGACGCATTAAGCCTCCTTTAGCCAGAGCATGGCTCATTTTAATTATTCCTTTTTTCAAAAGGATGGTGACTTTGCAATCGGGAACTCCGTCTATTTTTATGAGATCAGATATGACGTAATTACATCTATTTGAGCCATGCTCTGGTACAAGGGGGTTTAATGCATCTATGTGATGCAGATATGACGTAATTACATCTATTTAAGCCATGCTCTAGCACAAGGGGGTTTAATGCATCTACGTGATGCAGATATGACGTAATTACGTCTATTTGAGCCATGTCCTGGCACAAGGAGGTTTTATGCATCTACGCGATGCAGATATGACGTAATTACATCTATTTAAGCCATGCTCTGGTACAAGGAGGTTTAATGCATCTACGCGATGCAGATATGACGTAATTACATCTATTTGAGCCATGCTCTGGTACAAGGGGGTTTAATGCATCTACGCGATGCAGATATGATGTCATTACATCTATTTGAGCCATGTCCTGGCACAAGGGGGTTTAATGCATCCACGACTTTTAAACGACCCTGAGAAAGAAGCCTATTGAAAACATTGTGGGAAAAGGAGAAAATGCTGGTAACCAGCATTTTCTCCTTTTCCCACAATGTTTTCTACACTTCCCAAAACAAATTTCAGTTTTTGAGCTACATTTATTTTGTCGTCTCCACCTGCTTTCAATTTGGACTGGTGTAGAATATTGTCGTTTGGTAGAGAGTTAAACACCATTTTGTATAACAACCGAGTCATGAGGTACACCGATCATTCGACATACAGACAAATTACCAAAATCAAAAAGATTTTGGCCAAGGTCAGCCTGCTTGGACTGCACAGGCTGACCTGAGGCCATACTTTTTTGCAGGTGCACTAAGCCCCCTTTTCACTGAGCATGGCTCATGTGCATTCATATATCAGCGATAAATTCATTTCAATAATCCTTTTCTTTTTTTCAAAATGATGATCGTTTTGCAATCAGGAACTCGGTATATCTTTATCAGATAAGATATGTGCCAGGGATCCAGCGAACCAGAAGGTCACTGGATCGAGTCTCCAGCTCGACCAACTTCTTTCCAAGGATTGATGGTAGTCATAGCGACAGGATTCATTCCTCTCTCATCGCTGATCATAGTCTCCACGATGATTATGTGGAACAGCAGCCTGTGGTTTTGGAAGAATGTTGTACCAAGTACTAGGAAAAGAAGCTCCAGGAAAGCATGGATAGGTGCACTGGCCGCCGTGATATAAACGAAATAATGTTGAAAACAACGCAAAACACCATACAAATAAATAATCAGATCGGTCCAGTCTAAAATTTTGTCGTGTGGTAAAGATTTAACCCTTTACCACACACTCCCGAGTTTTAACGGCTTTGACGAAGAAAACTTTTGAAAATATTGTGGGTAAAGGAGAAAATGCTGGTAGCCAGCATTTTCTCCTTTTCCCACAATGTTTTCTACCATTCCAAAATACATATTTCAGTTTGTTTAGTTACATTTGATTTGTCGTCTGCAAATGCTTTCAGTTCGGACAAGTCTAAAAATTTGTCGTCTGAAAAAGATTTAAAGAATGAATATAAACGCACACACAAACAAAATCTCGATGCATCATTCACATTTCTAGCCGCCTGACGAATCAATATTTTGATATTTAAATTGTCGAGAAACCGATTTTTGAATTAACAAGAGTTCGGCGCAAATGCATTAGGCAATTAGCTCTGTTGATAAACCATCGGACAAAAGAAATCCGCATGGGGAATTAATCGTCAAATCGCTCCCTCTTGGCTACGGGCGGGCCTATAGCTATTAGTAAATTTGTTTCGATTTCTGACCCGAAAGAGTATATTTTGTATCCAATATTGGTATACCGCATTCTCTGGTGTTCGATGGCGCACTAAATGAGATTCGTCTTCTCGGTGAAATCCCGTGGATCTGATTTTGTTTGTTTCGTTTCTATGGCGCTTTTCGCCCGTTTTCAACGTTATTTCAGTAGTATCATAATCACAGCTGCCTTAATGGTGTCGTTTCTTGGTCTCATCAGCATCAGGCTGGGACTTTGCAGTGGCTTGCCTAAGAAAACACCGCAGTGAACTGATATGATTCTATGGCACCGTAATTGATTATAAGGTGTTTTACGTGACTTTTACCATTAATTCAGTCATATCACAGCGACAGCTCAAAAATTCATGTATTTCGTGGGTTTTACCGGAACTAGGCTATGGCTCTGAAGTGTCTTGCCCAAGAACACTCCCACGAAAAACCCAGTGGATCTAGTGAGGTCCAAATCCGAGGCCTCCAGGTCACGAGTCTTACAATTTACCTCATAGCGATGGTACCGTTAGCTCTCGACAAATGATTAATTGATTGAGTGAACGGTGTTTAACGCCGTTTTCAACATTATTTCAGTTCGCGACAGCGACAGTGCACCTATCCACGCTTCCCTGGAGTTTCTTTTACCAGTACTCCGCACAATATTCTTTCTAAACCACTGGCTGTTTTCCCACATAACCATCTTCGAAACAATGGTCAACGGTGAGAGAGGAATGAATCCTGACGAAATGACTATCATCAATCCTCGGAAAGAAATTGGCTGAGCCAGGGATCGAGCCAGCGACCTCATGTTCTCAAGTCCTGTGCGCTATGACTAAGCTTCTGGGGCCCAGCTCTCCACAAATGGATCGAAAAATACTTGAAAGATCAATATGATTGGAATTACAAAATTTATCATAATTGAACTCAACATTTAATAAAAAAGATAATCATGCAGGTTTCCTAGGGTTTATGTGTACCAGGATGAGACATTGCAGTGCCTTGTCACAGGACACTCCAACGTGAACAGCTATGCCGATAGGAATCGAAACATACAAGTATTTTTTTAGAAATAAAGGCAACACCTTAACCACAGAGTCATGAATAACTCTAGCAACCTAATAGAGAGAGAGAGAGAGAGGGGGGGGGGGGGAAGAGAGACGGTTAGACGGACGGCGGAGGGACGGACAACCAATCAAGCAAAGCTAGCAAAGGAAGATACATACGGGCAGACCTAGTGGTAAAGACATACAAAGCATAAGAAAAGGTTGCCAGTTTGTCAGTCTGTTAGTCTGTTGGCCGGCCAGCTGGCCGCAAGCAGGCCATCCAGCCAGCCAGCCACCCCTCCTGCCCGCCCATTCTTCCGCCAGCCAGCCAGTCAGTCAAGCGGTCACTCAGTCAGTCTGTCCACAAGCCAGCCAGCCAGTCAATCGGTCACTCTTATACACACAGACAAACATACAGAAAAAATCACAAACAGCAACAATAGACGGTTGACACAGAATTCAACATTTTTCAATAAAACAGAAACATTTTATTTCGCATTTAAATGTAACAGTAAAATCAATCATGCGCGTTTGTTCACCGTTTTTTTTTCATATCAAACAAAGTAAAGCATTGTATCGCTCTGTACATGTGACGATCATTGATTAAGTCTTCGCTCGTTAAAGGCTTTTGCGGACAGTGTAGATCAAGATCAGACTGCACAGAACGTGCTGTCTGATATTTGATCTACACTGTCCGATGTTCTGAAGAGATATTCTGGTAAAAAACAGCCTTGAATTTGCAACGAGTAGGTTTTATCGCTTGACCCAAATTATGTTTCATACATTTAGAGGTTGAAGAGTAAGTTAATATTTTATGGAAATTCACATAAAACGTGGTAAAATTATATTTAAAAAAAGTTTTCATTGCATTTATTTCTCTGTGTGTTTGATGTGTTAGTTTTGTTTCTTTTAGACGGCAAAATAAATTGAGCAATGCTCTGGCAGAAGGGGGCGTAAATGCATCTCCGTGATCCATGATAGCGAGCAAGTTGTCACATAATTGTGGATCCATAAAATCCATTTTGTACAACAAGCGACTGATTCTTTAGGTACAGTGGTCCCTTGACTTGAAGAAAATTGACCAAAAAAGCGAAAAGTTTCGGCCCAGGTCAGCCTGCGCGGACCGCGCAGGCTGACCTGGGTCGATACTTTTCGCAGATGTGTCAAACCCCCTTTTCACAAAGCTTGGCTTATTTTTTGTTGTTGTTGTTGTTGTTTTGTTTGTGTGGTAAATAACCCATTGCCAAACGATAAAAATTTGGACTCTTCAATATTAAAAGAATCTGCAGAAAACAACTCGTATTTAAGACGGGAGAAACTACATGCTCTAAGAAAAACGGGTTTGATCCGTAGTCTGATCTTGATCTACACGGTCTGCAAAGGCATCCGTAGTCTGATCTTGATCTACACTGTCCGCAAAGGCAACTAAAGTAGTGAAAAGCACTTAAAGGGTTATCAGTTAGCAATCACAAGAGAAAACATTGTGATAAAAGGAAAAAAGTAATCATCGAGAGGCGAACAATTTCTCCTTTTGCCGCAATGTTCTATTTCTATGTTTTGCTAACCAGATAATCTCAAACGGCGTGTAAATAAGGCGAGATTGGGCGCATAAATTGTTTGTCCGCCTTCTAATGCTCGTCGAAAAGTATTCAACTGCTTAATCATGGGTCCTGAAAACATCGTTATGAAAGGAGAAATTGCCTAAAGGAGCCATTTTTCCTTCCATCATATCTCAAACAACGTGTAGACGAGGTGTTCAAGATTTGTTTGACCCCCCCCCCCCCCCCTTTTCCCATGCAAATCTGTACTCAGCGAAAATGATTAAATTGCTTATTGACGAATTCTGAAAACATTGTGATAAAAGGAACAATTGCTTGTTTCAAAACGAGCAGTTTTCCCTGTTATCACAATGTTTTAAAGACCAGTTATGTTAAAGGGCGTGAAATGAGGTGGTTTATAATTTGTTAGCCCCCTCGCCCCAACCCCTTTCGTATGGCCACCGTAAAATTTCTATCCGCTTATTGACGAGTCCTTATAACGTTGTGATACAAGGAGAAAATGCTTATCTGTAGACGAGTAATTTATTCTTTTTATCATAATGTTTTCAAAAACAGTTATTTCAAAAGGCGAGTAAATTAGGGGTCTATAATTTGTTTGCCCTCCCCTGCCCAACCCAACCGAACCCACCGAAAAGAATTCCATACCTTATTGACGAGCCCTAAAAACATAGTGACAGAAAGAGAATTTCTCCTTTTATCACACAGTTTTCAAACACGGGTAACTCATACCACAGATAAAGGTTGGGAGGGGTTAACCCTTAAGCTGCTAATCGCGACCCACTGGCCTTTTGCGGACAGTGTAGATCAAGATCAGACTGCACAGAACGTGCAGTCTGATCGTTGATCTACACTATCCGATATGGTATTTTCTTTCCGGTGAAATCAACTTTGAAACCGCAATGTTTGGGCTCTTAGTATTGAGTAGAAATTTGTGTTTCATTTATTCAGCAGCTTAAGTGTTAAAGGGCTAATGATTTGCGCCCCCCCCCCCCCTCCCCCTCCCCCCGCCGTGCTCATCCTTACTTATCGTAAAGTACTTCACTGCTTAACCCTTCACCTGATAAATAAAAGAAACTTAACTTTCAAATTGATAGAACAACCCAAATTTTCCTATTTCAAATGTATTTTGGGAGGAAAGATTTCTCATTATCGGACAGTGTAGATCCAAGATCAGACTGCACGTTCTGTGCAGTCTGATCTTGGATCTACACTGTCCGCAAAAGGTCAGTGAGTCTCACTCGGCAGCTAAGGGTAAACGAGCTATTCTGAAAAGTTCGTCATAAAAAGAGAAATTGTAGGTCTGCGGAAGAGCATTTTCTCCTTTTATCACAATGCTTTCGAGCACATCTGTCCAAAAAGAGAATCAAAGAGGAATGGAAGGAGGGGTAGATAGCTAAAGATTTTTTTGTCCTCTCTCCAGTCCTGCCTATCTTTGCTCACCGAAAAAGTATCCTATTGCTTATGAACGAATCCTGAAAATATCTTGATAAATGGAGACGTTGCTCGGTTATAGACAACCAATCACCCGTTTTGTCACAATGTTATCAAACATAGATGCCCGAAACGACAGTCAAAGAGAAATAGGGTGGGTTAAGTCTTTACCGCACAATCACAAGTTTTAACGACCCTGAGAGAGAAAGCTCAATAAAACATTATCGGAAAAGGGGGGGGGGGGGGAAACTAGCATTTTCTTCTTTTCCCACAATATTTTCAAACTTTTTTCAAAAACAGATTTCACTTTATGAGTCACAATTATTTTGTCGTCTGCAAATTCTTTCAAGTTGGACAATTCTAAAGTTTTGTCGTTTTGGTAAAGGGTTGACCCTTTCCCAAACGACAAAATTTGGACTGGTCCAAGTTAAAAGAGTTTGCAGACGACAATATTAAATTTAATGACAATGGTAGAAAGTTCTCAAAAAGGGTAGAAAACACTGTGGGAAAAGGAGAAATAACTCGTTACGAGCAATTTCTCCTTTTCCCACAGTGTTTTCAAAAGACTTGTGCTGCAGACACGTGAAAACCGGGGCTTGTTTGGGAAAGGGTAAAAGGGATAATTTATATGCCTAGAAGTGAATCCATTGCTTATCGACAAGATTCTGAACACATCGTGAGAGAGGGATACATAGCTCATCTCTAGTCCATTCATTGTTTTTTTTTTTCAGATTTTTTTTTTTCAAAGGCAAGCATCTTAAATGAGAGAGGGGCTAAAGGGTTAATGATATGTTTGTCTAGCCCCAGCGTGTCCTAATTCACCGAAAAGTAAACAGTCGCGAAACACGGCCATAAGATTAATGAATCTTAATTATATTTGTGTTCGTATCTTCATGCTTTAAAAGTTAAACAGTCCCGTGTTTTAAAAGACCACAGCGAAAAAAATGGGCTTTTGAAAACATTGTTGGAAAAGGAGAAAATGCTGGTAGCCAGCATTTTCTCCTTTTGCCAATAATATTTTCTGTCCTTTAGAATCCCAAATTTCGTTCATTTGAGTGGCAAATGATTTGCAGTCTGTTAAATGCTTTGAATCTGGATAAGTCTAAAATTTTGTCCGCTGGTAAAGTACTCGTCCTAACTTTTATCCTTATTCTTATTAAAAAAAATCTGCTCCATCCTCTTTTTAACCCCCCTTTTATATAGTCTCTTCTGTTTCTCTGCCCGTCTGAGGTACTGACTATTTGTCTGTCTGACTTTCTGTCTGTCTGACTTTCTGTCTTTCAGTCGTCTCAGTGTATTTCATCTTTGTTTCCCTCTTTCGCTTTCCAATACTCTTTCTCTGCTTCTCTGTCTTTGTTTCTCAGCCTCTGTCTGTCTGTCTGTCTGTCTGTCCGTCCGCCTGCCCGCCTGTCTATCTGTCTGTCTGTCTCCCCTCTCTCTCTGTCTCTCTCTGTATGTCTCGCTCTCCCTTTGACTGTCTGTCTGTATCGTCTGTTTGTCTTTCTCTCTCTCTCTCTCTGTAGATCTAATCCATCCTGCGTTTCAAATACATGTACATGTACCACCTAACCTTGTCATCAGACTACATCGTACATGTCCGTACTGGACAAAGGTCCAGCTGTGTAGCTGTGAGGCCAAGATGTAAGGTTGTATCCTGAAATGATGGGTTCGATTCATATCCGACGCACCGCGTTTTTTCGTGAGTGTATCCTTGGGCAAAGCACTTCAGAGCCCCAGTAAAAACTGCTGGAACCAAGGAAACACATAACAAGTGAGCTGTCGCTTTGATATGACTGAAATCACGTTGAAAGCGACGTAAAAACGCTAATCAATCCATCAACCTTACTAGATGGAATCCAACTTAACTCTTTACCACACAATCCCGAGTTTAAAGACCCAAAGAAGGCTCTTGAAAACACAGTGGGAAAAGGAGAAAGTGCTGGTAACCAGCATTTTCTCCTTTTCCCACTATGTTTTCTACCAAATCAGAAACAAATTCTCTCATTTGAGCCAAATTTAATTTGTCGTTGCAAATCCTTTCGATTTGGACCAGTCTAAAATTTTGTCGTTTGGTAAAGAGTTAATAGAGAATCAGCTAGGGAATTACGAAAAAAAAAAACACTGTGAGAAGTGTAGCAGATGCCCTGTTCTCTAACCAGCAACACTCTGTTTATCTAACCCTTTACCAGACGACAAAAGTGTCGACATGACCAAACTGAAAGTATTTGCAGACGACAAATTATATGTGGCTCAAATGATCATCGGATTTTTTTTTTCTTTCAAATGGTAGTAAATATTGTGGGGAAAAGGAGAAAATGCTGATTACCAGCATTTTCTCCTTTTTCCCACAATGTTTTCGGACAGGCTTCTTCCCCAGGGTCGTGGGAGAAGCCTTTTGTGAGAACGATGCAAAAAGTTTAAAAGCGTTAATTAACGTAATGGCTAATTCGCCTTGACGCGCCGGTCTTAATTAGGTTTAAACATATGGCGTTAGAATGCCATTTACTCCGTGGGGATCATTTGGGCTCTTCCCTAGAGAAAAGGTTTCGTCAGGAATGATAGCTGCATTTTTTGCAACAAATATGGGAGAGCCAGAGAGAGACAGACAGGGAGACAGAGAGAGGAAGACAGAGAGATAGACGGAAAGTGGAAGACAGGCAGACATAGAGATACAGACAGACAGAGGATACAGAAGAACAGAAAGGGTAAGACAGGGGAGGCAGGAGATAGGGAGAAGCAGAAAAAGAGAGAGAGAGAGAGGATAGAGAGGTGGGAAAAGAGAGAGAGAGGGAGGAGGGGAGGGAGAGAGAAAGAGTTCTCTCACAGAAACACACACAGAAACAGAGAAACAGAGATGGAGAGATATATAAATAGAGACACAGACGAACGACGAACAGAGAGACAGAAAGAAAGATGATAGCCAGGAGAGAGAGAGAGAGAGAGAGAGAGTGGACAGAGAAAGGGAAAACGCTAATCAATCCGTCAACCACAGGGAGGCGGTTGTTGTCGGTGTTTGAAAAGAACAAAATCTTCAGACAACTGCAATCCAAAGTAAATGGCAAAGATACAGGAAAAAAAAAAAGAGACGAAGATAATATATCTTACCGCTCGTCATCGCTGCCAAGTCAGCTAAGGCAGATTCCATGTGTATTTATATACACCTTGATTTAGAGACATTCAGTCACGTGGTTTACTATTCCGTCTTATTCTTGCAGTGTTTGCTTCAGTTCTGACTGCCTTCAAATATAACTTCCGTGTGAAATTGTCCCTCTGTAGATGTTATTTCTGTTGGCGACAAACATCTAAAAAACTTGTTCAAAGCACCAGGTCAAGTTTTGTTTATCCACTGTTATGATTAAGACTTTGTAAGATTCTTTGGTAACGTTAATGCCTTTATCAAAGCACCCAAAAGAAACGTCAGCGAAATCAATGATTATAAGAAATATTATACACCTCCACCTTTCGCTTTATACGTTGTGTCATACAGTGTTTACATTGCAAATCCGAGGCCTAAATCAGCATACCTTGAACAAATATTAATTTACATTTATAAGAAGTTCGCACCGCGTACGTTACACACTACACAGTAAAGTCCATAATATACAACGCATTTTAAAATGTAACAGAGTGAAAACAGACTGATGTTTCCGTCCGATAAAAATATATAATCTAGCTGTAATACACGTGAAAGATATGAAGACAGAGCGAGTGTTTTCGTCTGCCACTGTTTACCGATATTTGTCAGACGAGATGGTTATAAACAGCCGCAAAATAAACCATCCACTTTTAACCAATCAGCGTGCAGCAAATACACCAACGGTCTCCGAATGTATCCGATATCGTGAAATTAGGAATGATGTATCTCGTAACAGCGTTTTCTACTTTTCTTTCACATTTAAACCCGCCGTTTATGATAGGAATATTAATTTTTCGAGGCTTTGAAATCCAACACTATCAAGAAAATGATCACTCACTGAGTTAAAATGAAGGTAAAATGCGGGTCCATTAGGCCAAAATGGAGGTTAGGAATATTCAAAAACCGCCTTAAATTTTCCCCGCATGCGTCTTCCAAACATTATTAAAATATGTATTACCAATGCTCTGTGAAAAGGGGGCTTAATGCATCTGCAAAAATTATCGACCCATGTCAGCCTGCGCAGTTCGCGCAGGCTGACATGGGTCGAAATTTTTTGCTACATGTACATTTTCTGCATGTCCAAGGACCAAGTTTACCCCCAGATCCAGTCGATTGTTAGACATGAACGATTTTGTAGATCCATAATTTTGTGATGAATTGCATATGTATCATGCATCATGGAGGTACATTAAACGACCTTTTGCCAGAGTATGGCTCATATACATTGGTTCATCCCGTGCCGTGCCGAGAACAGATTTTTGGCAAAATAAAGGCCGTCAGTGCACCTACCCACGCGTTCCACTTAGTATGTCGTCAACTAGTTTTAATGACAATAAAATTTCCAAGCTCCGGTCACACTGCGATTTAGTACTTTAGCAGACAAGCTCGGGTTATGACGCCACTTGAGAATCAGGATTTTGAAAACATCGTAACAAGAGGAAGAAAATGCTGGTAACTAGCAATTTCCATTTCCCGCGATTATTTTCTATCATTTCAAAGACAGAGATCTGTCATCGTCCTACAGTGAATATGTTGCCTGCAAGTTCTTTCAACTCGGTCAAATGAATTAATTGTTTGAAAGGTGTTTTACGCCGCTTTCAACATTATTTCAGTCCTGTCACAACCATTGCTGACCCACACAGGGTTTTACCTGTACTAGGCCAATACTCTAGAGTACATTCCTCAAAAATAATCCCATGGAAAGCCGAGTACCATGAGTGCGACCGGTTGAACCCGGGGACTCGCAGGTTGCGAATCTACCACATTCACCTGTGTCGGGCTCCAAGCCTAACTCTTTACCTAACGATTAAATTTAACCCTTATCCTGCTAAATGAATGAAATGAAACTTTTAATCCAATGGTAAAATCCCAAATGTTGTTATTTCAAAGGTATATTTTTGGAAAAAAATACCTTCGTGTCGGACAGTGAAGATCCAAGATCAGGCTGCACATTCTCTGCAATCTGATCTTGATCTACACTGTCCGCAAACGGTCAGTGACTCGCATTTAGCAGCCTATGGGTTAAGACTGGTGCAAATTGAAATTGTTTGCAGACAACAAATTAAATGTGGCAACTAGTCTTTTAAAGGGTGGAGAACATTGTGGGAAAAGAAGAAATGGTTTCCAGCATTTCCTCCTTTTCCCACAGTGTTTGTAAACGGTTCTTCCACAGGATCGTTAAAAGCCGGCATTGTTTGGTAAAGGCTTTATTAATAAGTATTAAATGTAAAATTATTGCTACTGAAAAATCTAAAACAGAAAAGAAAGAAATCCAGGGCAAAGGGTATACAGCTGTTAGCCATTTTAATTGAATTTGCTTCATCCATTAAACCCTTAACTCTTACACAGCTAAGCGAGACTTAATACGCTTTTGCGGACAACTTAGATCCAAGATCAGACTGCACAAAACGTGCAGTCTGATCTTAGATCTACATTTTGTCCGACAACGTTGAGATTTTGTGCGACGAAAATGACCTTAGAAATCGATTTTTTTTTTATTGCCTGGAAATATTCACACAATTTATATCGTAGTAAAATGGATTTCATGCATAAACTCAATGTAGACGGCTCTTTTTTTTTTATATACTTGCCTCAAAGAACGTTTGGAAACATTGTGGCAAATTGAGAAATTGCTCGTAACGAGCAATTTCTCTTTTTGCCACAATGTTTTCACAGCGTTTATACAGTAAACCCTTTTTTACTGTATAATCTTAATGTGTAGTATTCAGTCTGTTACAATGATTGATTGTTTTCACTCTTTACCTTATGCAGACATTGCTTTTATTACAGCCGAAGATATTTCTAAAAAGATAGTACTAGATTTGTTGGTTTATTTGGTCGTTTAGTTGGTTGGTTGGTTGGTTACATATATGTAACGCCGTTTTCAAAATTATTTCAGATAATTATATCGCGGCGGTCAGTACACCTACCTAATGCTTGCCAGAAGTTTCTGTTACCAGTATTTCGCACAATATTCTTCCCAAACTACTGGCCGAGGACTCGGACAACGACCCTTGGTGTCAAGTCATGTACTTTGTTAAGTGAGTTATCAGGCTCAGAAAATAGTGCCGAAAAACTTTTCCTTAAATATTCCTACAGTAAAAGTAGTTCCGTCAGATCAACATCTGTTTACATGTACTTAGGTCTAAGCCTTGACCAGATAATCCCGGATTTTAACTACCCGGGGAAGAAGCTATGCTTTTGAAAACATTGTGGGAAAAGGATAAATGCTAATAATCAGCATTTTCTCCTTTTCCCACAACGTTTTCTACCCTATCTAAGACAAATTACATAATTTGAGCTACATTTAAATTCTTCTCTGCAAATGCTTTCGATTTGGATAAGTCTACATTTCTGTCGTTTGGAAGAGAGTTAATTCATGTTGAATATCGATCTGTGACAAAGGATACTCGAAGTCTTCTGCTGCAAAGTTGTATCAGATGTCTCTGTGTTAAGTCAACAAAATAAAGGCTCCTCCTCCACCTTTACCTCCACCTCCTGCTCCTGCTCCTGCTCCCCCTGCTCCTGCTCCTCCTGCTCCTGCTCCCTTTCCGCTCCTTTTCTTGCTCCTCCCCCTCCTCCTCCTCGACGACGAAGAAAAAGACAAAGAAGACGACGAAGAAGACGACTTCATTTCCTTCGCACCATGCTCGGTACACGATAACTCAAGTAAGGGGGGGGCAGACGACGGCTACGCGCGATAATTACTTTCACTACGGTAATATTTAATACTTTTATGAGCAGATAATGGCTGCGGCATAAAAGCCCATTAACTTGATTGGCGGTCTGATTACACTCCCCTCCAAATGAATTCCATTCTAGTCCTTGCTAATTACTCATTTTCTGAATCATGAAAACAACCTGTCTCTGTCTGTCTTTTTATCTGCGGAGGCCAGTAGCACAGTCGGTAACGTGCAGGAGTTGAAGCCAGGGGGTCGCTGGCCCGAATCTCAAGCTTGGCCAATTTCTCTCCGAGGATTGATAATAGTCATTGCGACAGGATTCATTCTTCTCCCACCGCTGACCATTGTTTCAGTGATAGTTAGGTGGGAAAGCAGCCAGTGGCTTCGGAAGAATACTGTGCGAGGACTGGTAAAAGAAACTTCGGCCATGCATGGATAGGTGCACAGGTCCCCGCGATATAACTGGAAAAATCTCTAAAACAGCGTTGAACACAATACAAACTGGCTCTGTCTGTTTTTTGGGTTTTTTTTTTCGCCCGCCCGGGTAGCTCAGTGGTTAGCGTGTCGGGCCAGTGAACTGGTGGTTGCGAACTCGATACCCGGTTGAGGCAAACTTTCTTTCCGGTGATTTTTCACCTCTCACTTCTGACGCATGTGAGAAAAGTAGTCGGTGGCTTTGGAAAGAAAGTTGTGTCAGCACTGGTGTGAGAAAGCCAGGAAACACATGGGTGCTTCACTGACCGCCATGATATGACCTGAGCTCTTAAAATGGCGTTAAACTCCAATACAAACAAACTTTTTTTTTTTCCTTTTTTTAAGTACATGTAATTTTCTTAAATCAAACTACTGGCTGTTGCCAACTTAATCTGTTACAAGATTGCAAAATATTAGAATCGCTTATATTAAAAGCATCTGCAGACGAAAATTCAGCTGTGGCATCAAATGATTGGATTCGTTTTTAATTGAATACAACACAATTTGGGAAAAGGGGGGGATAATGCTGGTTACCAGCACAGAACATGCAGTCTGATCTTGGTTCTATACCCTCCGCTTGTTTAGTCAAGCATGTCAGATAAGAATGAGTCATGATATGAGAAAAGGTGGTTTAATGTATCTGCAAAAAGTTTCGACCCAGGTCAGCCTGCGCAGTCCGCGCAGGCTGACCTGGGTCGAAACTTTTTGCTATTGGTCAATTTTCTTCATGTCAGAGGACCAGTGTACCTCCTGATTCAGTCGATTGTTTGACAAAATGGATTTTATGGATCCATAATTATGTGATGGTACGTGTGGGATGACGCCTCACGGAGATGCATTAAACCCCTTTTTACAGAATGCTGCTCAAATCTTTCTGATTCACGTGATGAAAGTGGTTGAAAATAACGAAAAATCGAAGCCTGAGAAAGAGTCCCGATCACTCAGTAAATTGCCCGCAGTGGTAAGAACCATTGGTTGTGAATTCGAACCTCTGACCAGCTAAAATCTTTTCTGAAAGTCACTATAACAGAACTTATAGAGCGATTATCACTAAACAATGTCCCGGAAGCAACATGTGACCTGGAAAACATGATTTACAACGTAAAAATATTCAAGGAATGAATGAATAGGTACACTAGCTATCGTGATATGACAATAATTTTGTTCAAAAGGACATTTAACACTGAACAAAAAAAAAAACAAACAGGCAAACAAACGAAAGAAAACAGTGAAAAAAAAAAGGAAAAAAAGAGAGTTTAGAAGATACTATGAGCTGAAAGGTAGAGAGAAAGGAAAATTGAAAAACCTATCTAAAGAAGGATGGAAAGACAGAGAGACAGACAGAGAGACAGAGAGACAGACAGACAGACAGAGAGACAGGCAGACAGATAGACGAACATATGGGCGGACAGACGGATGGAAAGAAGAAAGAAAAAATAAAAAGAGAGAGAGAGGGCGAGAGAGAGAGAGAGGGAGGGAGGGAGGGAGATGGGAGAGAGGGAGAGAGGGAGAGAGAAAGGGGGGAGAGAGGAGACAGACAGAGAAAGAGGGATGAGAGACAGAGAGAGAAATAGACAGACTGACAGACAGATAGACAGGGAGAGAGACAGACAGACAGACAGATAGACAGGGAGAGAGACAGACAGAGACAGACAGAAAGAGAAGCAGACAGACAGAAAAAAAAAGAAAGAAAGAAAGGACAAACACGGGTATCCAGTTCGAATTCTTTAATTACATGGTCCATTTTGGGTGAAATAAATCGACATATTTACACAAGTAAATTATTCATTTCTCCCATTTATGAAAATTGTTAAGGGCTATTTATCTTGTACTGAAATTTCCGCTTTAATCGGAGCACAATAATGATAAAATAAATATTTATAAGACTTAATTAGAAGGACGACAAGTATAAAAGTTTATGTCAGTATTCGGCTCGCAGTTTTCAGTTTCCGATTCAATTAATAGTAATAAATTGCCGGGCTGGTTTCGTATTAATTGAAAATTTCTTTGAGAAATTTCGTTTAATAATAAATGCCTACGATTGTTGAAGCTTTTTAGATTTCAATGTGATAACTTGGCTTGAACTTCAGTACAATTGCGCGCCTGTGTTATTTAACTTCTCTACGAGACGAGAAAACTTTAGACTTAATATGATAAACCGTTTTCGGACGACAAATTTTACGCGACTGGAATTATCGGAAATATTGTGGGAAAAGGAGAAAATGCTGGTTACCAGCATTTTATCCTTTTCACACAATATTTCAGCCGAACCCCGTTAGCTCAGTAGGTAACGTACAGGACTTTAGCACAGGGGATCGCTTGTTCGAATCCCCAGCTGGACTGATGATAGTCATTGTTACAGGATTCTTTCTGGTCATTATTTCGACAATGGCTATGTGGGAAAGCAGCGAGTGGCCTGGGAAGAAAATCGTGCGAAGTACAGGTAACAGAAACTCTAGGAAAGCATCGATAGGTGCACTGACCGCCGCGATAAAACTGAAATGATGTTAGAAACGTCACCTCTATCAATTAATCACATTGTTTTGAAAAAATACCATCTTCGTTTAGTGAGTGGTTAACAATTTCTTGCAGCAGAAGACTTGCTCTATCCGCCTTCCAGCAGACGAATTCATGAAAATATTGTGGTAAAACGAGGAATTACTTGAAACGAACAATATCTCCTTTTGCCACAACTTTTTCGCATGTACCTTTATATAAACTTTTCACCAAACGGCAAGGTTTTAGAATTGTCCAAAATGAAAGCATTTGCAGATTGTGGGATAAGGCGTTCTCATTTTCCCACAATTTATTCAAAATCTTTCTTTCACAGAGTCGTCAAAACTCAACACTAAACATTGTTTCGTAAAGGGTTAACCCTTTCCCAAACAAGCCCTGGTTTTCACGTGTCTGCAGTACAAGTCTTTTGAAAACACTGTGGGAAAAGGAGAAATTGCTCGTAACGAGCAATTTCTCCTTTTCCCACAGTGTTTTCTACCCTTTTTGAGACCTTTCTGCCATTTTCATCAAATTTAAAATCGTCGTCTGCAATCTCTTTCAATTTGGACCAGTCCAAAATTTGTCGTTTGGGAAAGGGTTAAACATCAAGTTGTGATGATTATCAAAATATTTTCAAGAGCATTTCCAATTCGTCTGCAGCGAGGTTGATTCAGGGGAGAAATGTAATGAAGAAATTTTAGATATCTGTCTGACTACTTAGATTTTATGATTCTGAGTTTTAAGCTTTAACTATAATTGGTTTTCAGTCTAGATATCAGTAATAAACCTACAAATATAGAGCAGGAGGAGGACGAGGTGGTGGTGGTGGTGGTGCAGGAGGAGGTGCAGGAGCGCAGGAGGCAGCACAGGAGGAGGAGTAGCCCAGGAAAAGTAGGCAGAATAGGAAGAGGATGAGAGGCACATAAGGGAGAAGCATGTGGAAAAGGAGCCAGGAAAGGAGCAGGAGTAGCAGGGGAGCAGCGAAGGGGCAGGAGGAGAAGCAACAGGGTGAGGAGCAGAAGCAGCAGTAGAAGGGAGAGGTGAGGAGCAGAAGCAGCAGGATGAGCAGGGATAGGTGAGGAGCAGAAGCAGCAGTAGCAGGGAGAGGTGAGGAGCAGAAGCAGCAGTAGCAGGGAGAGGTGAGGAGCAGAAGCAGCAGTAGAAGGGAGAGGTGAGGAGCAGAAGCAGCAGTAACAGGGAGAGGTGAAGAGCAGAAGCAGCAGTAACAGGAAGAGGTGAGGAGCAGAAGCAGCAGTAACAGGAAGAGGTGAGGAGCAGAAGCAGCAGTAACAGGAAGAGGTGAGGAGCAGAAGCAGCATGATGAGCAGGGAGAGGTAAGGAGCAGAAGAAGCAGTAACAGGGAGAGGTGAGGAGCAGAAGTAGCAATAGCAGGGAGAGGTGAGGAGCAGAAGCAGCGGTAACAGGGAGAGGCGAGGAGCAGAAGCAGCAGTACCCAGTAACAGGGTGAGGTGAGGAGCAGAAGCAGCAGTAACAGGGAGAGGTAAGGAGCAGAAGCAGCAGTACCAGGGTGAGGTGAGGAGCAGAGGCAGCAGTAACAGGGAGAGGTGAGGAGCAGAAGCAGGTGTAACAGGGAGATGTGAGGAGCAGAAGCAGCAGTAGCAGGCAGAGGTGAGGAGCAGAAGCAGCGGTAACAGGGAGAGGTGAGGAGCAGAAGCTGCAGTAGCAGGGAGAGGTGAGGAGCAGAAGCAGCAGTAACATTGAGAGGTGAGGAGCAGAAGCAGCAGAGTGAGCAGGTAAGGGGACGAGAAGAAGGATCTATATCAATTGTTCAATTTTATAGCTCTTTTTCTGCTCCTCACCTCTGCCTGCTACTGCTGCTTCTGCTCCTCACCTCTCCCTGTTACTGCTGCTTCTGTTTTAAAACTTATTAAGCACTTCCAAAGTATCTTGAAAGAAGTAAATCCTCATTTCGAATGTAAAACATACGAATTTTCTCTGCCAAATACATTTACAATATTCATGCATAAATCGTACCTGCCTATTCGTACAAGATGTAGGCTCCAAATTTTCGCGTGGAAATGTCCTTGGGCAAGGCATTGGAGACTACTATCAATGCTACAACCTAGAAAAATATTGTTGAAAACGGCTTTAATCGCCGAAAAATCAAACAGACAAAAGGATTTTTTGTCAAGAATAAAATAAAAACATAAACATGTATATCTAAATTGTCTGTCAATACAAAATGAAGGCCTCAAATACATCTGGTCACGTGAGAATGTCCATCGATAAGGCATGGCTTAGCCCCAGCTTAACCCTTTACCACACAATCCCGACTTTTAACGACCCTGTAGAAGAAGCCTTTTTAAAACACTGTGGGAAAAGGAGAAAATGCTGGTAACCAGCATTTTCTCCTTTTTCCGCAATGTTTTCTACCCTTCCCAAAACAAATTTTACCTTTGGAGTCACATTTATTTTGTCGTCTGCAAATGCTTTCAATTTGGACTAGTCTAAAATTTTGTCGTTTGGTAAAGAGTTAAAACGATGCTGAAACCCAGAGAAAATATTGTTGAAAACAGCATTAATCGCTGAAAAACAAACATACAAAATGAATTTTCTCTGTCAAGAATAGGAAACACCACATATAAATCGGACAACATGTCCATGACTACAAACTGTGGGCTCTAGATAATGAGGAAGAAGTATCGATCTACATAGGCCACGCATAATTCGACCACAGCCTAATACACATGGTGAAAAATAATGTTGAAAACGGTATAAATTGCCAAAAACAAAAGACAAAAGAAATTTACGATGTCAAGAACAGAAAATGAAGCATATAAATCGGAATTGACGGTTGGTTGCTTGCATGGTGTTTAACGCCGTTTTCAACATTATTTCAGTTATATCGCTGCGGCCAGTGCACCTATCCATGCTTTCCTGGAGTTTCTTTTACCAGTATTACGCACAATGTTCTTTCCAAGCCACTGGCTGCTTTCCCACACAACCATCGTCGAAACAATAGTCAGCGGTCAGAGAGGAATGAATCCTGTTGCAATGACTATCATCAGTCCTCGGAAAGAAAATGGCTGAGCCTGGGGTCGAACCAGCGACCCGCTGTTCTCAAGTCCTGTACGCTACCGACTGAGCTACCGGGGCTCGGCTCACTGCAAAATGAAGGCTCTAAATAGACACGCAGGAATGTCCATGGACAACCCGTGACTGGGCAACAGCCTGGTATCCATGGTGAAACCCAGAAAAATAATTTTAAAAACGTTAGTGTGAAGACGATATATGTAACGTACAAGTCTGAATAAAATTATGTTCTGTTCTGTTCTGGTATTAACGGAATCCATGTCTACACCTAGAAAAAATAGTGGCAAAAAGCTTCCTTAATCGCCGAAAAAAACAAACAAACAAAAGGAATTTTCTTCGTCAAGAATAGAAAATCCAATATGAGCCATGCTCTGACAAAATGAGGTTTATTTCATCTCCGAGATGTATGATACCAAGCTAATTATCACATAATTATGGATTCATTAAAATCGTTTTGTCTAACAACCGACTGAATCATGAAGGAAACTTGTCTTTGGACATGCAGAAAATTTACCTATAGCAAAAAATTTCGACCCAGGTCAGCCTGCGCTGTCCGCGCAGGCTGACCTGGGTCGATACTTTTTGCAGAAGCATTTAAACCCCTTTTCAAAGAGCATGGCTCATATATAAATCGGAATTGTCTATTATGGCGAAACGACAACCCGACACGAGAATTGGTTTCTTTCTCGCGTCCAATTAGTTAGAAATAATTATTAGCACACGCGTATGAATTTTTTCCCCTCCCATTCTCTTCCGTTTTTCCTAATTCTCTGAAACCCTAGGAATAGATAAACGACAAAGGCTTTTGCGGACAGTGTAGATCAAGCTCAGACTGCACAGAACGTGCAATCTGATCTCGGATCTACACAGTCCGCTTACTTAGTGAGACGAATCGGGGGGGGGGGGGGGGGGGTGAATAACTGCTTAGGCATTGCAAGAATTGGATTTTTTTTTTGTCTGAAAACGTCTGTTTTGCTTATTTCATAGTTTAACCCTTTACTAAAACGACAAATTTGTTACACTTGTCTAATTTAAAAAGGATTTGCAGACGACAAATTAAAAGTAGTTCAAATGATAATATTCGCCTCTTAACTCTTTACCAAACGACAAAAATCTTTGACTAGTCCAAATTGAAAGCATTTGCAGACGACAAATTAAACACGACTCAAAAACCGACATTCGTTTTTGGAAGGACAGAAAACAATGTGGGAAAAGGAGAAAATGCTGTTTACCAGCATTTTCTCCTTTTCCCACAATGTTTTCTAAAGCATTCTTCTTCAAGGTCGTTAAAACTCGGGATTGAGTGATATAGGATTAAAGTGCAAAACGAACTATAAGTGGAAAAAGGAGAAATTACTGGTTACCATCAGTTTTGTTCTTTTCCCACAATGTTTTCAAAAACCGTTTTCCTCGAGGTCGTTAAAATTCGAATTTATCAAGTAAATGGGATAAGTGTTAGACATTCTTTTCTGACGACACCAGTACGTCTCGCCATCTGTTGCGATGTAATTTTCGAGAAATTGTGAAAAAACAGAAAGTGTCATATATCAACTTGAGTTATTTATTTAGGTGTCACAATGTTTTATAGCTTTTCTCCATTACAGGTTATCTGTTACTATGCGTATGCATATTCCTTAGTTATAAATTGAGCCCCTGTAGCCTACAGGACTTGAAAATAGGAGGTTGATGGTTCGAATCACCACCTCGGCCAATTTTTTTCCGGGGATTGATAATAGTCATTATTCCTCTCTCACTGCTGGTCATTGTCTCGCCGATGGTTATGTGGGAAAGCAGCTAATGGCTTGGGAAGTATTTCCTGCGAAATACTGGTAAAAGAAACAGGAAGGCATAAATAGGCACACTGGCAGCCGCGATATAATTGAAATACTGTTGAAAACTGCATTAAACACAAATATCATCATTCAATAAATCCATTACAGGATATCTGTTGTTATGCGTATGCATATTATTTCTATTCCTGCACGTACAACAGTAGGGACCTGTCTGTTGGGGTCTCCTCTATAACAAAGCAAGCATAAATTGGCTTCGCCGAGAAGGCAGATAAGTATAATTATATTCGAGTCATGCTCTGTGAAAAAGGAGTTTAATGCATCTACAAAAAAGTATCGACCATGTCAGCCTATTTATAAGATTTCTGCACGTCCAAAGGACCATTCTACCTCATGATTCAGACGGTAAGAAGACCAAGTTGGATTTTATGGGTCCATAATCATATGATAATTTGCCGAGTATATTGCTTCATATAGACACGTTTGTATCAAGGAAGCAGCCTGTATAAATGAGACACCTCTATTAAACGAACAACCTGTATTTGGAGAGCATACTAGTAATTTTAGTTCACACAGAATGCAAATATGATGAAACATACCTGGATAAAGTAAGCACCTTCGTTAAGTTAGCGATCTGTATCTAGCGAGCATAATTTGAGTTCGCGTAATAGGCAGTTGTGACGAAATGTACTTGTATTAAGCGAGCATCTGGTTCAAAAGAGCAACCTCTGTTAAATGGACATTAAAAGAGTTCCCTAAGAAGGCAAATTTTGACAGACTGTACCTGCATTAACCCTTTACCACACAATCCCGACTTTTAACGACCCCGAGGAAGAAGGCTTTTGAAAACATTGTGGGAAAGGGAGAAAATGCTGGTATCCAGCATTTTCTCCTTTTCCCACAATGTTTTCTACCCTTTCAAAGACAGAAATCATCATTTGAGCTAGATTTGTTTGGTCGTCTGCAAATGCTTTGAATTTGGTCGAGTCCAAAATTTTGTCGTTTGGTAAAGAGTTAAGCAAGGTATTGTCTTATCCCTTAGGCTGCTAAGCGCGACTCGGTGCATTTTTGCGGCCATTGTGGATCAAGATCAGACTGCACAAAACGTGCAGTCCGATCTTTAATATACACTGTCCGATACGGTATTTTCTTTCCGGTGAAATCAACTTTGAAATCGTAATATTTGTATTTACTTCCTGCCAGTTATTTAGCAGTTTAAAGGTGAAGCAAGCATATACTTTATTACTAGAAGAGGGAAATGTGATGAAATGCCCCTGTATTAAGCAAGCACCTGTATTAACTCTTTCGGCGCCAAATAAGCAAACTTGGCTACTTTTGATGGCTGTAAATACAATCCACAGTCACCCGAAGATTTATATCCTATAGGCTTGACCAAACAAGCGGAGGGCATAGATCAAAGATCAGACTGCACGTTCTGTGCAGTCTGATCTTGATCTATGCCGTCCGCAAAAGTCCCTGTTTTCGCCTATGGCGCTGTAAGGGTTAAGGGAGGGACCTGTATCTAGCAAGCCATTGTATTAATCACGCCTGTATTGAGTTCACAGACTGATTGATTGTATAGTGTTTAACGCCGTTATCAACACTATTTCAGTCATATCGCGGCGGCCAGTGCACCTATCCATGCTTTCCTGGAGTTTCTTTTACCAGTACTACGCACAATATTCTTAACATTCTTTCCAAGCTACTGGTTGCTTTTCCAAATAACGATAGTCGAAATAATGGTTAGCGGTGAGAGAGATATGAATCCTGTCGTAATTACTATTACCAGTCCTCGGAAAGAAATTGACCGAGCCGGGGATCGAACCAGAAACTGAGTTCCTAGAGGATGCAGTTGTAATAAGATGTATTAAAGCAAGGCACCTGTGAAAAGCGAGCAACTTGTATTATTAAGGTATACGTTTAGTTCCATGAGAAATCAAATATGCAGAAGTATACCGGCATTAAGCAAGCATCTGTCTTAAGCACGCTCATTTTCAGCGTCCCTTGGGCGCTTGCTTTACACTTAACAATAAAAGATTTAAGACCTGTGCAAACTGCCGACAAATTGAATATGACTTAAAATAGACTTAGTATTTGAAAGAGTAGAAGACATTGTGGCAAAAGGAGAAAATGCTGGAAACCAGTTTTTTCTCATTTTCTCACTATGTTTTAAGAACCCTTTTCCCATAGGATCGTTAAAACTCGGGATTGTTTGGTAAAGTGTGAATACAGTTTGGACGTGAACTACTGTTGTCATTAAAGGAGGAGTTTTTTTCTCCATTTAAGCACTCTTTAACCGTTAGGCTGTTAAGGGCGACTCACTGACCTTTTGCGGACAACGTAGATCAAGATCAGACTGCACAGAACGTGCAGTATGATCTTGGATCTACACTATCCGATTAGGAGATGTTTTTTCTCTGAAAAATAAGTTTGAAATAGCAACATCCGGGTTTTTACTGTCGACTTGAAAGTTTCGTTTAACCCTTTCACAAACAAGCCCTGGTTTTCACGTGTCTGCAGTACAAGTCTTTTGAAAACACTGTGGGAAAAGGAGAAATTGCTCGTAACGAGCAATTTCTCCTTTTCCCACAGTGTTTTCTACCCTTTTTTAGACCTTTCTGCCATTTTCATCAAATTTAAAATTGTCGTCTGCAAACTCTTTCAATTTGGACCCGTCCAAAATTTGTCGTTTGGGAAAGGGTTAACTTATATAGCAGGATAAGGATTAATAGACTCTCATGTTCACATATTCTTTCTGGTGCAACATATACTGTGAAAACGGAAGTACACAAATAAATCGGAAGTACGCAAATAAATGGTTTCTGGCTTTAGGCAAAGCTCTCTCTCCCTCTCTCTCTCTCCCTCCCCCTCTCTCTCTCTCTCTCTCTCTCTCTCTCTGTGTATCAATGTTTGAATGTTTTTCACGATCAGAATTTACTTATTAATATCGTCGTATGTTCACGTTCTCTTTTTGTTCCAAAAGAATGGACTAGTTTGTAGGCAGAAGATTACAAAAAGAAGCAGTCTGCGGTTATGTGTCATAGAGCATTTTTTTTGCTGTTTTCTTTTCTCTTTTCGTTCCAAGTTTCCAAATTACAAAATTCCTTTCTAATTAGCAGTTTGTTCGTTTTGTTTTTTACATGGTTTAATGTCGCTGTCAAGAGTATTTCAATCACAACATAGCTATAGCTCACGGCAGGATTCTTGAAGTTGTGCTCCAATTACGTGGGAGTGTGCTCAGGCAAGGTTCTGTAGAGTACGGAATCCTGTTTCCGCCATCCACTTTTCGACCTACGAGGAACTCGAAAAGTAGAAATTAAGAACACTAACTTCCACTTTTCTAGCAAAAAAGTTACCTCGAAAAGTCGAAAAGTTGAAGTTTTTGACCTGACAATTGTCAAAAAACTTTCGACTTTTCGACCTCACTTTTGTCTAGAAAAGTAGAAATTAGGAAGTACAAACTTCAACTTTTCGCGTTAAACTACTAGGTCGAAAAGTAGAAAAGTGGAAGTTTTTCACATGACAGTTGTCAATAAAACTTCCACTTTTCGACCTAGAATAGTCGAAAAGTCGAAAAGTTGAAAAGTCGAAAAGTCGAAAAGTTGAAAAGTCGAAAAGTCGAAATTAGCCGATTAAAATTTCCACTTTTCTAGTTAGGACTAATTTTTCGTAGGATAAATTTTCCGCAGGACCGGTAAAAGTTAAACGTCCACCGAATAAGTCTGTACACCGTTTAAGTCTGATGTCTATTTTTATCCGATACCGCCAATGGGCGGAGTTTATAGTTAAACAAATCTAGTCAGGAACTGTGCATTAAGCAGGCGCCCAATTTGACATTTTCAAACCACGTTTAACCCATTACGAGATGACAAAAAATAAAAGACTGTCCAAATTTAAAGAAATTGCAGACGACATTTCAAAGTGTGTATTGAAATCTAAGTGTAATATAGAGTAGAAAACATTGTGAGAAAAGGGAAATAGATTGTAAAAAGCTATTTCTCCTTTTCTAACAATGTTTTCCTAAATAATATTTTGCAAAGGTGTCAAAACCAGGAATCGTGTGATAATGGTTTAAATTGTGTGAGTTGTCAACATTTGGGTCGCTGGTTCGAACACTGGTTTGGCGTGGGCAGCGGGATCCTTCATAATCTTTGCGAGGTTAATAAAATTGTCGATGTAGGCCTATCTATGATGCTGATCGGAGTCGATTATGGATTTCTGTCCTCGGAACTCGATATTTCCCCCATTGTTACATTAACATCAATATGACCTCCCCAAATCTGCTGCGTAGGTATTTCGGTAGAGTAATGTCTAGTAGTATCAATTCATGATATGCGACTCGTGACATGAAAAGGGACCATCTCGATCTGGTTAGACTGCAGGAATTGTTGAAACTTTTCGCCTATAGCAGGTTTTCTCAAAGTAAATCCGAATTGGATAAGATCCCTATTAAAAAAAGAATGGTTTAACGGACTGCTCAAAAGGCACCTTTTCGCGAGACGGGTCACATATAATTAATCCACGACTAATCTGAATCAATTTGTACACCGTTTAAGTCTGTTATCTAGGAGACTGATCGGGATCTATACCTACAGCTTTCTACATGTTTTAAACACTTTTAAACCACGTACACCGTTTAAGTCTGATGGCTAGGAGACTGATCGGGGTCTATACTCACAGCTTTCTGCATGTTTTAAACACTGTTAAACCACGTACACCGTTTAAGTCTGATGGCTAGGAGACTGATCGGGGTCTATACTTACAGCTTTCTAAATGTTTTAAACACTTTTAAACCACGTCCACCACAGTATCAGTTATTTTTAATTTCAATACATTTAATAATGTGTACACCGTTTAAGTCTGATCCCTTAAAGACTAATCAGGGTCCATAGTATCAAATATATTTGATTTTAATACATTTTATAATGTGTACACCGTTTAAGTCTGTTCCCTATGGTCGTAGGTTTGTCTCCCCAAGGTCGCAGGCCAAATCCTTGCGATCTTCCCAAAATTCCTCTGTGTACGCTTTTAGTTTTCGACCATTTCTCGATTGACCGTCGATATATACGCTTTAAAATACCTACGACAATGCACGTTCTAAATACGCTGCACATGCCATCAACTTGCGTCAACCGACAAAGACTCAACCCCGAACGTAAGAGTTACAACATACTTGCTTGCAATCAAGACGATCTACATTCGATCTAAACGATATAGCCTGTCCTGGACGCTCAATCCTCGATCATTTCTCGACAGATTCACGACCGAGCGACGTGGAAATCTTCATAGTCACCCAGATTTGCTCACGACCCAGTACGAGCGTAAAAAAAATACAATACGATCTGTAGTCGACGAACAATTTTCACCAGCATTCAAAAGGAAAGAGTGCCAACAGTATAGGTTTACATGGAAAATAATTTAATTACATTCCTATGAAATATTCCCCTTTCTTTCCTGGAGCTCTGGTCAAGGCTTTTTAGCTCACCTGAGCACATAGTGCTCAGGGTGAGCTATTGTGATCGATCGTTGTCCGGCGTCCGTCCGTCCGTCCGTCCGTCCGTGTGTCCGTCCGTGAACAATTACTTAAACAATCTTCTCCTCTGAAACCGCCCAACAGATTTCAATGAAACTTCACAGAAATGATCCTTAGGTGATGCACTTTCAGAAGACTTCAAAGATTTGAATTCCATGAAGAACTCTGGTTGCCATGGCAACCGGGAGAAAAAAGTTTAAAAATCTTCTTGTCCCAAATCGTAAGGGCTAGAGCTTTCATATTTGGCATGTAGCATCATCTAATAGCCCTCTACCAAAATACTTCAAATTATGGCGCTGTTGTTGAAATTGCCTCTATGTTGTGGGTTCTCGGATTTCACATAGAGATAAAGAGGGAAATCTTTAAAAATCTTCTTGTCCAAACCGTAAGGGCTAGAGCTCTCATATATGGCATGTAATATCATCTAGTGACCTTCTACCAAAACACTTCAAATTATGGCGCTGTTGTTAAAAATTGGCCCTATGTTGTGGGTTCTCGGATTTCACATAGAGATAAAGAAGGAAATCTTGAAAAATCTTCTTGTCCCAAACCGTAAGGGCTAGAGCTTTCATATTTGGCATGTAGCATCATCTAGTGGCCCTCTACCAAAATACTTCAAATTATGGCCCTAGTGTTGAAAATGGCCCTATGTTGTGGGTTTTCGGATTTTACACAGAGATAAGGAAATCTTTAAAAATCATCTTGTCCCAAACCGTAAGGGCTAGAGCTCTCATATATGCCATGTAGTATCATCTAGTGGCCCTCTACCGAAATACTTCAAATAATGGTGCTAGTGTGGAAATTGGCCCTATGTTGTGGGTTCTCGGATTTCACATTGAGATAAAGAAGGAAATCTTTAAAAATCTTCTGTCCCAAACCGTAAGGGCTAGAGCTGTCATATATGGCATGTAGCATCATCTAGTGGCCCTCTACCAAAATACTTCAAATTATGGCCCTGGTGTTAAAAATTGGCCCTATGTTGTGGGGTCTCGGATTTCACATAGAGATAAAGAAGGAAACCTTTAAATTTCTTGCACTCAAATAATACCTTACTTTCAAGAAAAGCCTTTGTTGGTAATACTCATTACAATACTCTCACTAAGACGATTGTAATATGTACTAACAACATAGGATTTAGCTCAACATAAAGGCTTTAATCCATGGGGCATTCAATTCCAACTAGTATTATATATTTCAACAGAGACATTGGAATTCCTATCGCTTAATAAAAGTGTTGGCTTAATAAACGTAGTCGCTTAGCGAAGCAAGATCAACTGTATTGCCCTTTGACAAATTGGAATTCATGAGCAACTCTGGTTTCCATGTCAGCTGCTGAAAAAAAAAAATCAACCCAAACACAAAGCCTACAACTTAATTCGCAACAGTAGCACTCTACCAAAGTACATCGAATTGTGACCTTAGGAAAAAAATAAGTGCTTTATTGTTGGATCCAAGTTTCCACATCCAAATAAAAGATCTTTTAAAATCTTCTTTCATCCAAACATTAACCCTAGAACTTTCATATTCAACATGGACTGGTGGATAGTTATGCTCCCGTAAGGGCGAGCCTATAGTCGCCACTTCGTCTGTCTGTCTGTCCGTCCGAAGCGATTTCTCAACAACCACTTGACGGCTCTTGTTTGCTAATAGTATTTACCAAATTTCTTCCTTGGAATCACAAAAAGTCGTTTGTAGTCACAATGTGGGATCAAATATGTAAAGGGTGTATTCTTGGAATCCTCCTGTTCCATATTGTATGGCCCACAACATACATTTGGCATGTGATTCTGTCTGAAAACCCATTATCAGCTCACCTGAGCATAACATACTCATGGTTAGCTTTTATGTATCCTTGAATATGCGTCGCCAAAATTCCACTGTTTATTATATAAGTATCATAATTCGAGCATAATCTTGATCCATCGCCCTGAATGTTTGTAAGGTTGTGAACATGAACATGAACACACTCAGCAACCACAATTCTGGCTCAGGCATACTCAAAATTTCCCTGGATGTTCATAATGACCTAAGGACAAATCTGATCAAAATGGGGACAAGCTAAAAGCATCAAAATAGGGGATCTTGATGACAATTCCATTGTTTACACTCTAGGGCCTATAATTTCGACTATCATTTTCTTACCTGCTCTGATTGTTGGTATTGTCATATGGATGAATCATTTTCAAAACTAAAACATTCCAGCAAAAATCAAGAGGCAAGTGGCCATAACAATGACAGCTGAGTTGCATTTCAGGTGAGCGATTTAGGACCATCATAGTCCTCTTGTTGAATAGAATGCCAGTTATACTACGGACCTTTTACAATTCGTGTTGCCCAGCACTGTATGCTCCCACACCATATAATAGGGAGCATATCAGTTCACCCATTTCTGTCCGTCTGTCAATGTGTCCGTCTGTCTGTTATCTTTTCCGTCAATTTGTATGTTTATGTCTAGGCACCGTAGCAATGCGATAAGGGCGGGTTTAAAGGGCTGCCGAATGGGGCAGAGTTACGGTAAAATGAAAATCAGGGCGTTGCCGTATTATGACTGACATCAGACTTATTCGGTGTACAGACTTATTCGGTGTACATTTAACCTCTACCCCGCGGGACCGGTGACACAGGAATTTTTACCCCTACACCGGCTCTAACATTATTCGGTGCTGATAAACAAACATCCCGTGATAATCAGTCCTAACTAGAAAAGTGGAAGTTTTAATCGGCTAATTTCGACTTTTCGACTTTTCAACTTTCCGACTTTTCGACTTTTCTAGGTCGAAAAGTGGAAGTTTTATTGACAATTGTCATGTGAAAAACTTCCACTTTTCTACTTTTCGAAAGCAGTTTAACGCGAAAAGTTGAAGTTTGTACTTCCTAATTTCTACTTTTCTAGACAAAAGTGAGGTCGAAAAGTCGAAAGTTTTTTGACAATTGTCAGGTCAAAAACGTCAACTTTTCGACTTTTCGAGGTAACTTTTTTGCTAGAAAAGTGGAAGTTAGTGTGCCTAATTTCTACTTTTCGAGTTCCCCGTAGGTCGAAAAGTGGATGGCGGAAACAGGATTCTGTAGTAGAGCCCTTGCCTAATACTATTTCTTTTTTTTTTTTTTTTTTTCTTCTTTATTACTCCCATATACAAGTTATACAAAAAGGGGAAATGTGCAAGAAAACAATACAAATATATATATATATATATATTGGTCCGGTACTTAACCCTTTACCACATAATTCCGAGTTTTAACGATCTTAAGAAAGAAAGCATTTGAAAACAATGTGGAAAAAGGAGTAAATGCTGGTTACCAGTCTGTCCTCCT
This sequence comes from Tridacna gigas, assembly GCA_945859785.2. NCBI lineage: Eukaryota > Metazoa > Mollusca > Bivalvia > Cardiida > Cardiidae > Tridacna > Tridacna gigas. Next base: position 11,968,041 of record OX244028.2, read on the forward strand.
CCTTTCACAGTGCTTTCTACCTTTCAAACATTTTTTATTATTGAAATCAACGAAAAAAACTTGAATGGGAAACTACTGTTTGATTGTTTTGTCAAGTCCGTTGAAATCAGATAGAGCTCAAGGTGTCGGAAAGTGTAGATCCAAGATCAGAATGCACATCCTGTACAATCTGATGTTGATCTATGCTACAAAAAAAAGTCTCTCTGAGCATTTTAATATGTCAAAAAACGCAAGAAATGATAGAAAGCAAAACTGCTTTATCGAAACAATCTTTAGTAGTAGTTAGTAAGATATTTTGCCCAATGTTCTATGCTAGTTCTGTGCAGTCTGATCTTGATCTATATTGTCCAGCATTTAAAGTTAAATATAGCAGAAACTAAATGTATTGATAATGGGGAAAAGAAAGAACTTCTGAATGGGAACAATTTCCAGAAGTAGCTGGTACCAATCACTTTGTTTTATGTTCAGTACAAGTTTTGTCCAGTCTGATCTTGATCTACACTATCCTAAATCTTTCCTTAGTAGTTCTCAGCATTTAAAGTTCAATATGACAGGAAACACAAGAAATAGCAATTATTACAAAAAGATAATAAAAAACTCGAAATCTTCTAAAACGAAACATTTCTTAGAAGTAGCTTGTCCCAATATTTGGTTCTATATTTTATGCACGTTCCGCATAGTTAACTGATCTGAATCTACACTGTCTGAAATATATGTCTCCTAGCATTTAACCCTTTCACAAACAAGCCCTGGTTTTCACGTGTCTGCAGTAAAAGCCTTTTGAAAACACTGTGGGAAAAGGAGAAATTGCTCGTAACGAGCAATTTCTCCTTTTCCCACAGTGTTTTCTACCCTTTTTGAGAACTTCAAACATCAAATTTAAAATTGTCGTCTGCAAACTCTTTCAATTTGGACCAGTCCAAAATTTGTCGTTTGGGAATGGGTTAATGCTTAATATCCTGTGAAACACTGGAAATAATAGAGAAACCGGTGAAAAATACACTTCTTCATCCAAGCACTTTTTAACGCTTTACCAAATAATCACGTGTCTTAAGGATCCTGGAAAAAAACAGGCTTTTGGAAAACATTGTGGGGAAAGGAGAAAATGCTGGTAACCAGCATTTTTTCCTTTTCCCACAATGTTTTCTACCCATTTACAGACAAATCCCAAATATCTCAATATATGAGCAACATTTAATTTGTCATGTGCACACGCTTTCAAATTTGGTCCAGTCTATATAGTTTTGTCGTTTAGGGTAAAGAGTTAACCCTTATCTTGCTAAATAAATCAAATGAAACTTTCCAGCAATAGTAAAAAAAACAAAATATTGCAATTTCAAAGTTTTTTTTATTTGTGGCGGGGGGGGGGGGGAAGGGATATCTCCTAATCGGACATTGTAGATCCAAGATCAGACTGCACGTTTTGTGCAGTCTGATCTTGATCTACAGTGTCCGCAAAAGGTCAGTGAGTCGCGCTTCGCAGGTAAAGGGTTAAATACTTGGAAGGTAGGGAAAATATTTTGTTCTATTGGGTAAATAACTTCTCCAATATAATTGGGCTCTAAGAAATCAATTAGAGAAAAAGGAAGAAGTATGCGTGAATCCTTCTCAAAAGATAATCCACGTGTAATGGAAATAATTTAAGCCAAACCTTTACTAAACAGTCCAGACTTTTAACGACCCTGAGGGGAAAAAAAGCTTTCGAAAACATTGTGGGAAAAGGAGAAAATGCTGGTAACCAGTATTTTCTCCTTTTCACACAATGTTTTCTACCCTTTAGTGAAAAGAGGAAAGTCTCATTCATTGGGCAAAATTTATATTCCGTCTTCAAATGCTCTCAATTTGGACGAGTCTAAAATTTTGTCGTATGGAAAGGAACATTGATTGATCGATTGTATGGTGTTTAACGCCATTTTCAACATTATTTCAGTTACATCGCGGCGGCCAGTGCACCTATCCATGCTTTCCTGGAATTTCTTTTACCAGTACTCCACACAGTATTCTTTCAAAACCAGTGGCTGCTTTTCCCACATAACCATCGTCGATACAATGGTGAGCGGTGAGAGAGGAATGAATCCTGTCGCAATGACTGTCTCCGGAAAGAAATTGGCCGAGCCGAGGATCGAACCAGCGTGGAAAAAGGTAACCTATTACAATACCAATTGAGCATTTTACACCCTTGCTGGAGAGAGTTTCTGAAATATTGTGAAGAAAAAAAAATTGCGAGTTTGTTTGAATGGGGTTCTGTAAATCATTGCACTCATAACGAGGCACATATTTATTTAATCACACATGTTTATGTGCCTGTAATGTGTAATGACTTGCCCAAGGACACTCCGGAGTATTAAAAACGCCACCAGCGGACTTATAATTAGGATTTCTCTCACGAAATCTCTTTCTCCTCTTCCTCTGTCTGACTGCCCGTCCGTCTGTCCGTCCGTTCGCCGGCTTGTCTGTGTGTCCGCCACCCTGCCTGTCTTCCAACTTTTCGCTAAGCCGTCTGTCTGTGCGGTTACTCATCAGTTTGTCTACTTCTTTCGTCTGTATCAATAGTTAACTATGAAAATCTCAAACCTTTGTCAGCAATGAACTCGTATGCATAGACTTTTGATTATTGTTTTGGGAAAGCAGCCAGCAGCAGAAACCCTCAAAATAATGAGTTAAAAAGTACACAGGTAGAGATGCACTGATCGCAGTCTTGTGACTTAACCACCAATAGTGGGAGTAGACATTTTAGATCAAGAGCAGACTGCCCTTTGCGGATAGTGAAGATCAAAATCATACTGCGCAGAGCTTTCAGTCTGATCTTGAATCTACACTGTCCGTTTATTTCTTTCTAGATATGAGCCATGCTCTAGCAAAAGGGGGCTGAATGCATTTCCGGTATGCATGATGCCAAGCAAGCCACCACATAGTTATGTATAGATAATAGCCACTTTTTTTAGCGACCGACTTAATGACGAGGTAAACTGGTCCTTGAACATACAGAAAATTGACCAATAGCGAAAAGTTTTGACCCAGGTCAGCCTGCGCGGACTGCGCAGGCTGACCTGGGTCGATACTTTTCGCAGATGCATTAAGCCCCCTTTTCATTGATCATGGCTCGTATACACTGTTTCGATCTCTTTCCCCTAGTTAGGAAGTCCATTTCAAATTTACTTAGTGTTTTAAAAGTTGACCACCCCCCCTCCACGAAGAAATTAATAAGCCCAGGTGTCGATGGCTTTAGGAATTTCATTAAAATTTCACAAAGGTATCGGGGAGAAAATGGTTATTTGAAATAATTGCTAAACTTTATTGGGAAAACACAGCATGTGTCCAAGTCATATATTAACGTTCTGCCACGTAATTGCTACTTTTTATGCCTATACTGAATATACCTGATTGTAGCGTCCTTGGGCAAGACACTTCAAAGGCCTAGCCTAGTCTTTGTGAAAACCAGGACATACATGAATATTTGAGCTGTCGCCGTGGTATGACTGAAATAATCTTGAAACCGGCGACAGATACCATTTGAACAAAAACGAACTAATCTTTTGAAAACATTGTGGGAAAAGAGACAATTGCTTGTTACTAAGAATTGCTCCCTTTTCCTACAATGTTTCGTAAAGAGACACGACTCTTACGCTGCTCTTGGTGATTTTTGAGAACATTGTGAGAAAAGAACAATTGCTTTTTACAAGAAACTGCTTCTTTTCCCACTAAGAATATTTTCCATACCAATGGAGGAAAGAAAAAAAAAATACACGTGCTTAGTTTTATGTTTAATAATTGTATTTTCTCTTGCGTGAACCTATACACTAAATTAACCTGATTAATGTCGAGGTGTTTAACACCACTTACAACATTATTTCAGTCATATCACGGCGACAACTCACCCATATCTCTGCTTTCCGGGTTTCCCCGATACAAGGTCTGGGCTCTGAAGTGCTTTGTCAAAGGGTACTCCCTCAAAATTAATTAATTTCGGTCGCACTGAGTCTCGAATCATAGCAGCCTGAGGATTAACCTTTAGGCTGCTTAGCGCGACTCACTGACCTTTTGCAGACGGTGTAGATCAAGATCAGACTGCACAGAACATACAGTCTGATCTTGGATCTACACTGTCCGATAAGGAGATATTTTTTTCTCCAAAAAAAAGTTTGAAATAGCTTCGTTCGTGTTTTTACTATCGCCTTGAAAGTTTCATTTAACTTATTTAGCAGGATAGGCTTGCTTAGGCTGCTGAGCGCGACTCGCTGACCTTTCGCAGACAGTGTAGAATAAGATCATACTGCACAGAACGTGCAGTCTAATCTTGGATCTACACTGTCCGATAAGGAGATATTTTTCTCAAAAAGATAAGTTTGAAATAGCTTTATTCGGATTTTACTATTGGCTTGAACGTTTCATTTAACTTATTTAGCAGGATAGGCTTGCTTAGGCTGCTGAGCGCGACTCGCTGACCTTTTGCAGACAGTGTAGAATAAGATCAGACTGCACAGAACGTGCAGTCTAATCTTGGATCTACACTGTCCGATAAGGAGATATTTTTCTCAAAAAAAATAAGTTTGAAATAGCTTTATTCGGATTTTACTATTGGCTTGAAAGTTTCATTTAACTTATTTAGCAGGATAGGCTTGCTTAGGCTGCTGAGCGCGACTCACTGACCTTTTGCGGACGGTGTAGATCAAGATCAGACTGCACAGAACGTGCAGTCTGATCTTGGATCTGCACTGTCCGATAAGGAGATATTTTTCTCCAAAAAAATAAGTTTGAAATGGCTTTATTCGGGTTTTTACTATCGGCCTGAAAGTTTTATTTGACAGGATAAGGCTTTAAGGATTCTGATTCGGTAACACTACATTTACTGCTGAATGGTCACCCTTAACTTTTTACTCTTTACCAAACTACAAAATTTTACATTTGTTAGAACTAACAGCAGACGACATTAATTGCCCCGATGATTGGATTTGTCATTGAAAGGGTACGTCTACCGAGTTGTTCTTGGGTAATTAGTTAACCCTTTACCAGACGACAAAATTTTAGACCTGTTCGAATTGAAAGTATATACAGACGACAATTTCACCGTGGCTCAAATAATGCAATTTTTCTTTGATAGGGTAGAAAACATTGTGGGAAAAGGAGAAAATGCTGGTTACCAGCATTTTCTCTTTTTCCCACAATGTTTTCAGAGGGCTTTACTCTCAGGGTCGTTAAAAGTCGGCATTGTGTGGTGAAGGGTTAACGTGTTCTGCATATTTCTACCGCTTTTGTCATCTGTGAAGAAGATTGACCAAGATCAGCCTGCATGTCCGTACAGACTGATCTTAATCTTGATCTTCTCTCGTCAAAACTAAATCAGCCCTTTTAGCTTGATTACTTTGATTTGAAATCAATAAAATGTGCCTAAAGGTGGTCGTTGTCGGTTTTTTGCGCGGTTCAATGGGTATAAGTAGGATTAAGCAGTGAAGAGGTTCTGGGTTCGACCCTCATCTGCTGCACATAGCTTTTTTAATGGTAATGGTTTTGGAAGAGGCAAAGTAGAGCTCCAGGATAGTACTGGTTAAACCCGTGCCGAAACACATGAGTGAAAGGGCATTCCTCGGAGATGCAACTAAAATACATTTAATGCCGAAAGATGCATCGATCGATCTATCGGTGGGTCGGTGGGTCGGTCGATCGATCGATCGGTCGGTTGGTCGGTCGGTCGGTCGGTCGATCGGTCGGTCGGTCAGTCAACCAACCAACCAACCAACCAGTCCGTCCGTCCGTCCGTCCGTCCGTCCGTCCGTCCGTCCGTCCGTCAGTCAGTCAGCCAGCCAGCCAGCCAGCCAGCCAGGCAGCCAGCCAGTCCAATCGAATCGAATCGAATCGAATCGAATCGAATCAAATCAAATAAGTCAGTCAGTCAGTCAGTCAGTCAGTCAACCAACAACCACCGATCGATCAAAGGAACAACTGATTGCACCCGACTGACCCACCGACTGATCAACCGATCGATTGATCGTTTAATCGACCGATCGATCAGTCAGCCTAATCAATATTGTTTCTATTGAATACTTTTTCATTCAGCTTGTTATTCATAAACCCACTCTGTACTTATGTCCACATAGATAGTTTTTGCGGACTGTGTAGTTCAAGATCAGACTCTACGGAACGTACACTCTGATCTTAACTCTACATCGTCCACTGCTCGATTCTAACTTATGACTCAAAATAATATTTTCGTTTTGAAGGACTTGTTATAAGGACTGATGCATTAGACCTCAGGGAGAGAAAAAAGCAAATTTTACATATTTGGAGTCTAAAGATTAAATTCATAGAAGGTCATCCCCTCCTAATGTTAGTTTAATCCGATCGCATTTTCCCTGTCATTTCTCTACTTTAGTTCTAATATGGAATATTGACAGTTAGAATTCATAAATACATGTACAAAGACCACACTTGGATTGATCAGGTAGTTATGTTTCTCGCCATTTTCAACATGTTTGTCATGTCGGGTCTACTCTGGGTTGTTGTTGTTGTTGTTCTTGACCTTCTTTATTTATCGTCGCCACTGGTAGCCCATATGGGACACACCCCCCCCCCCCCCCCCCCGCACGAAAGGGCATAGTCCAAGATACAGGCCGAAACATATTCTCACTTATGCCTGGTTTTTTGGTGTAGAGCACCGTCACACGGGACCTACCTTTACCGTCTCATCCGAAAGACTTAATCCTTAAGCTGCTAATCGCGACCCACTGACCTTTTTCGGACAGTGTAGATCAAGATCAGACTGCACAGAACGTGCAGTCTGATCTTTGATCTACACTGTCCGATACGGTATTTTTTTTTCCGGTGAAATCAAATTCGAAACCGCAATGTTTGGCCTTTCAGTATTGCGTAGAAATTTGCTTTTCATTTATTCAGCAGCTTAAGTGTTAAGTAATTTTCAGATTGCCAACCGTAGGGTAAGAACTACATTGTGGCGATATTGCGCTATTTATTATCATTATCATCGTTGTTATTCTTGTAATTATTATTATGCTTTTGTTGATTTTGTTGTTGTAATTGCCACTGTTGTTGCTGCAGCTCCTGTTGTTGCTGTTATTGTTGTCCTCGTTGCTCGATTGATTGATTGATTGTATGGTGTTTAACGCCGTTTTCAACATTATTTCAGTTATATCGCGGCGGCAAGTGCACCTATCCATGCTTTCCTGGAGTTTCTTTTACCAGTACTCCGCACAATATTCTTTCCAAGCCACTGGCTGCTTTCTCACATAACCATCGTTGAAACAATGGTCAGCGGTGAGAGAGGAATGAATCCTGTCGCAATGACTATCATCAATCCTTGGAAAGAAATTGGCAAAGCCGGGGATCGAACCAGCGACCTCCTGTTCTCAAGTCCTGTACGCTACCGACTGAGCTACGGGGGCTTGGCCCTCGTTGCTCGATATCGTTGGATTCAGTAACAATAACTACGAATGTCATTCCTTTAACACTGCCACGCATCCATTCGACTGTGTGACTCTGTTTATTAGTGGAGGCAGCCAGTTGATTTTCAAAAAAAAAACGATATCCGTATCTAACTGGTTAAGAAAGAAAATATGGATCGCATGGATAGGTGCACAGGCCACTGTGACAAAAGTCAAGACTAAAAAAATGTTTGAAAAATTAGCTAAATCAAATTAAAACACCAGCCTAAAAAAGAAGAAGAAAAGGTTAATTTCTTGATATCTTTAATATCATCTCAACCCTTACCTGTTAACCCTTATCCTGCTGAATAAAAGAAATGAAACTTTATAGTAGATAGTAGAAGCCCAAAACTTTCTTGTTTCAAAGGTATTTTTGGAGGAAAGATATCTCCTTATCGGACAGTGTAGATCAAAGATCAAACTGCACGTTCTGTGCAGTCTGATCTTGATCTACGCTGTCCGCAAAAGGTCGGTGGGTCGCGATAAGCAGCCTAAGGGTTAAATAACTTAAATGAAACTTTTAAGCCGATAATAAAAACAAATATAAAAATAAAGTTTTTTGTGGAAAAATATCTCCTTATCGGACAGTGCAGATTCAAGATCAGACTGCACGTTCTTTGCAGTCTGATCTTGATCTACACTGTCCGCAAAAGGTCCTTCAATCGCATTTAATAGTCTAAGGGTTAAGGCAAACCCCCAAAATGCAAATAACCCATTCATGAATAATTTAAACATTTTGAAAACCCCTTTAATACCATAATTCCGGGGATTCAAATCGCGGCTTCTGACTGTCAATTTTGATAGAAAATTTCCCTTTCTTATCAATGTTTTTTTTTTTTTTTGGGGGGGGGGGGGGCGGGGAACCATAAGCCTGTTCGGTGGGGGAAAAAACAGAACTTTTGCGGATGGCATAGATCAAGATCAGGATCAGAACGTGCACTCTGAAATTGGATCTATAGCATCCACTCGTTTAGTGAAGCCTTAACTCTTTACCAAACGACAAAATTTTAGACTGGTCCAAATTGAATGCATTTGCAGACGACAAAATATATATGATCTGAATGTTGAAATTTGTTTTGGGAAGAGTCGAAAACATTGTGGGAAAAGGAGAAAATGCTGGTTACCAGCATTTTCTCCTTTTCCCACAATGTTTTCAAAAGACTTTTTCCTCGGGGTCGTTAAAAGTCGGGATGGTGGGGTAAAGGGTTAAATCGTTGATTGGTTAACAGATAGATTTATGGTGTTTTCAACATTATTTCAGTTACTAGTATATCGCGGCGGCTAGTGCATCCATTCATGCTTTTCTAGAGTCTCTGTTACCAGTGCTTCGCACAGTTCCCATCCCATGCAACTGGCTGGTTTCCATCATAACTATGGTCGAAACAACGGTCAGCAGTGAGAGAGAGGAACAGACCTAGTCGCAATAGCTACCACCATTCCTCGGAAGGAAATTGGTCGAGCTGGAGATTCGAGCCGGCTACCACACGTTCTTAAGCCCTGTACGCTATCAACTGCGCCACCGGGGCTTGTTCAAATTGAAAGCATTTTCAGACGACAAATCAAAGGTGTGTCAAATGATGGAGTCTTCCTTTTAAACTGTTGAAAACACTGTGAGAGAAGAAGAAAATGTTGGTTACCAGGATTTACTTTTTTTCGAACAGCCTTCTCTAAAGCTTTCTATTACAGGGTTGTTGGAGCCCAGGCTTGTGTGGTAGAGGATTAAATCTTTACCACACAATCCCGACTTTTAACGACCCTGTGAAAGAAGCCTTTTGAAAACATTGTGGGAAAAGGAGAAAATCCTGGTAACCAGCATTTTCTCCTTTTCCCACAATGTTTTCTACCCTTCCCAAAAGAAATTTCAATTTTTCAGTCATATTTATTTTGTCGTCTGCAAATGCTTTCAATTTGGACGAGTCTAAAATTTTGTCGTTTGGTAAAGAGTTAAAGATAATGGTAAAGAGTTTAATAATCGACTGATTTTGAAAGAATGCAGACATATCAATGTCTACGCCTTTTGCAAAGGACTTCCGGAAGTCACAGAACGATGGAAATAGGTTGAAACGCTGTAAATTGTTCTCTACAAAATCTAAACCCCTCCTCTCTAAAACTGTCTATCTGATTGATTGATTGATTGATTGATTGATCGATCGATCGATCGATCGATCTGTCGGTCGGTCGGTAGGTCGATTGATTGATAGGTGTTTAACGCCGCTTTCAAGAATAATTCAATCAATCACAGCGACATCTAAATCATGCGTAGGTTTCACTGGTACTAGGCCGGGACTCTGAAGTGTCTTGCCAAAGGCCACTCCCCAACGAAATATCATGCGCCTCGACGTAAGCATCGAACCCGGGACATCCAGGTTTTCAATCCCAGACCTTCATCACTAAGCCAGGCATGACCCTTTTTCTTAACTGAACATACAAACGCAAAGTGACTAAGTCAACAATTAGTTCATTTCATATCTAAGATCTCGGTAACCATGGTAACATGTTGGGGGAGAAAATTCGAAAAAATTCGTTTATTCCAAAACATTACACCGAATTATTGAAAAAATGATAGGCGAATTACTCCTTTTTACCAAGACATTGCTCTCAGTCAGCATGACCGCATACAAAAAAGAGACGATTAAACTTCACCAGAAAATTTTCACAAACCTTCGTCGAAAAAACGTGAACAAAATCAAAACTAGATCTGTTACGTGCCTCGAGCAATCGCAACGTTTTTCACATTAGTTCCAAAACGTTACCCACAATTCCATGTTTCAAAATGTCTTCCACTGCGGCGCAAAGGGATAATTGAGAAGAAAAAGGGCGGAAATTATTCATCGATTAACTCATTATTTATAATCGCCCTTCATTTATTTTTTATGCCCTGGTATCTCTATCAAGACCCGTTCGTTTAGCCATCTGTCAGCCTGTTCTTTATGTTTAATTTCAGGGGATTTATATTTTTGGCCCACACGGATTTCATTTTGATTTGGATTACGGTTTTAGGTCGAATGCATTCACTCGAGCTTTTTAACTCTTTACCAAACAACAAAATCTTAAACTTGTACAAATAGAAAGCATCTGCAGACGACAAAGCAAACGTGTCAAAATACTGAAATTCGTTTTTGGAAGGGCAGAAGTGTATAAAGCACTGTGGGAAAAGGAGAAAATGCTGGTAACCAGCATTTTCTCCTTTTCCAGCAATAGTTTCTAACGGTTTTTTTTTTCTTCAAGGTGGTGAAAACTCGGGATTGTATGGTAAAGGATTAAGGAAATAGATGTACATACTATGTGCATAGAGTATGTAAAAATGGATGGGTTTTTTTTTGTTTAGTCAAGAAAATAGAGCAAAATGTTTTAGGTTCAGTATAATTTTTGCCAGAATGCGTAACATATATAAACGGCCAGTGTATATTCAATATACGATTGCATGTTCTGTACAGTCTGATCCTGATGAACACGCTCCTAAAAGAGGACCATAGGTGCGAAAGGCACTTTAAGGTTAATATGTACACATACGCACTAATCAAAAGGGTCAAAAGCGATAACAATTCTCTGTTTTGTATAAACTTTGTCTTTTTATTTCTTCTTGTATAACCTTAGTTGTCTCATAAACTCTTCACAAGATAGCACAATCTTATACTCATCTATAATGAAAGCATGTTGTACACGACAAATTAAATCTGATTCAAAGGATGGATTTGTCGACGAAAGTTTGGAAAACAGTGGGGGAAAACGAGAGCGTGTTTGTTGCCAGCATTCTGTGCTTTTCCAATGAAGTTTTCAGAACCCCGAGTGTTCACTCATAACCTCATGGGCAAATCCTGTGCAAACAATATTGAAAACAGTTAAGAAAAAACAGGTTATTGGTCGGCGAGGTTACTTCTAGTTATTTCTATCCATCATGAAAGGAGAAGGAGTTTCATTATGAGCCATGCTCTAGCAAAAGGGTGTTTAATGCATCTGGTGGATGCATGATACTATGCAAGTTGTCACATAATTGTGGATCCATAAAGTCCATTTTGTCTTACAACCGACTAGGTCATGAGGTAAACTGGTCCTTGGACACAAAGAAAATTGATCAGTGACGAAAAGTTTCGGCCCAGATAAGCCTGAGCAAGCTGATCTGTGTTGATACCTTTGGCAGATGCATTAAGCCCTCTTTTCACAGAGCATGGCTCGTATTAATTCTTGTATTCAAGTACCTCTTACTACGTATATTTTTTTTACCCCTTTACCACGCAATACAGGGTTTTAACGACCTGAAACTGACAAAGAAGAACTTTGAAAATTTTGTGGAACAAGGAGAAAATGCTGGATGCAAGCATTTTCTCCTTGTCCCACAATGTTTTCAGCCCTTCCAAAAACAAATTTCACTTTTTGTGTCGCATCTAATTTGTCGTATGCAAATCCTTTGAATTTTGGAAAGTCTAGAATTTTGTCGTCTGATGAAGAGTTAACGGATATTTCTTGTTTTCGGTTAGCTTGCTTTTGGAATGCGTTTATCACAAAATACGAGATACAAAATATCTTCAGAAGCCTACAACTTTCGAAAAAAATCACAATTTTCTTTGAAGCGTCGCACAAGACTATGGGTAAAAGAAAATTCATCATGGCGGCTTACGCGACATTAAATGTTTGCTTTCCCAATTTCGATTTAGTTGGATTTACCCGTGTTTTCAATATTCGCACGAATTCCAAGCAGATACTTTCTTCGTTTTTGTATGTAAGGAGTTTCGGCACATTTTTTTTTTCTCTGTGTAAAAGGAACAGTAAGGAACAAAAAAAAACTAAAAATAGAAACTGCAGACGACTTCTCTAAATTAGACTGTCCACTTGCAGTTCGCTAATCAAGACTGAGATATTGGAAATAAGTTTAAAACCAGTCTAAATAGGTCCTATTTATCTACTACTTTGACTGATGCGTCACCAATGTATTTTGACGTGAACGGGGCAAATTTAACACGAGATGGCGCTTGTCACAAATCGCTCCGCCTTTCACCGAAAATGAAATAACAGAAAAGTAGGTAGATGCCAATTAACGGCAAGGAGAGAAAAGTAATTTGATGAACTTGTTCATTAGTCTACTTGCCGCTACTAAAATAGCAGTTGGGCCTTCAATTATTTCTCATTAGCTGCAGTCGGATAAAGAAAGTGCAGGCGACAATTTCTGTACCTGAAAAAATATATTTCTATTCAAATGTCATCTGACGATTGAAAAAGGAAAACGCACACACACCAAGAGTCTCACTGCAAAAAGTAGACCTAATCAAAACAAATTGAGCAGCGCTCTTGAAAAAGGAAGCTTAATGCATATCCGTGATTCATGACACCAAGCAAGTCATCACATAAAATTAATTAAGAGCCCTTACAATTGATTTTGTATAAGAAACGGCTGAATCCTGGGAAAGACTAGTCCTTTGACGGGCAGGAAATTGACTTATGGCAAAAAGTATCGACCAGGTCAGCCTGCGCAGACTGCACAGGCTGACCTGAATCGATACTGTTTGCAAATGTATTAAACCTCCTTTTCACAGAGCATGGCTCGAATTGTTTTCACGTACGGTCCTTAATCCATTGTAATACTGTACCAATGAAGACCGGGTTCGATCCTCACTTGAGGTCTTCACGAAAACGGCCGAAGAGAGTGCCGGCGTGTCCCGAAGTGTCAGTTCAGTAATGCCATGCCTGAGTTGAGTTGGGTTAAGTTGCTGTTTACCAAGATTTGGATGGATGGGACAGAAACAAAGAAATAGACAACCATATCTCCAGCTATATATCTATTTTTCAAAAAACAACTCTTCGTGTATGGTTTCGGACATGTTTGGCTCTATCAAGATGTTCGGGACGAAAATTTGTTCCTATCTGTATTCAAGCAAAGGGATGAAGATTGTATGATACAAAACTGGCACGCAGATACGGATAATTCTTCGCGTTGTGACACATATAAATGAGCCCATGCTCTGGCAAAAGGGGGCTTAATGCTTCTCCGTAATGCATGAAACCAAGCAAGTCATCAGTTACTTTTGGATCCATAATAGCCACTCTTTTTACCAACTGACTTCATCATGAGGTAGAATGGTCATTGGACATACAGAAAATTGACCAATAGCGAAAGGTTTCGGTCCAGGTCAGCCTGCGCGGACTGCGCAGGCTGACCTGGATCGGAACTTTTCGCAGATGCATTAAGCCCCCCTTTCACAGAGCATGGTTCAAATATTTTAAATCATTACTTGTCCCTGAAATGTATTTAAAATTTGAACTCTCTTTTAAAATGAGAAAATGTTTCGCTCGTTTCAGATGTTCGGGTCATAAGCTTAACATTGAAATTGGAAGACACTATAATATTGATGAACATGACCGAATTTGCTTACATTGTTTTATGACCGAAGACACTTTGTCAGTTGTAGACGAATATCGTGTATTTTTTGTATGCTCTAGATTTGATATGGAAAAAAACCGTTATCTCTATAACTGGTATGCTGGAAGTAGAGATCGTTACGGACTTTACCGAGTTTTTCAATCAACTTACGGCGCCATAGTAAGAAAAGTAGCCATTCATGTCCACAAGCCTTTAGAAATAACAGATAAAGAGAAAATATCTCCCAGTCCATAGTATCTTATCAGCTGAAGAGACTGAGAAATAAGTACAGACCTTCAGATGTTCATCCACATTAACATATAAATGTTAAACGGACATTGTGTATAGTCGCTCCCGGTATTATCGTGGGTTCTCCAATATCGTGGTATTTACAATTTCCGAAAGTGAGGCTGAAATGCGCCTCCTTGAGGATGTCCTCACGTGAGCATTTGTAGGTCAGATGCAGTCAACACACTTTGCAAACTTACATCGGCAAATTTTCCGAAAATGGTATGTAAAATCAAGTTTTCATCCCAGTGGTAAGAAAACTTGCCTCTTTGCAAAATCACTCTATCCCCTAGATGAAGTTGATGACCTTATCAGCATAACAAAAGCAATATCAGTATAAAAATTCTGTAAAATTTGTTTTCCTGTCACTGAAGTTTATGAAACAGGAATGTAAATTTCAGACGACCATTAAATGATGACGTCACCGCTTTCCAAATATGGAAATGAATATAAGAGGCCCTGACGAAAATTTTGACTCGCTAATTATAAAAATCCTATTCTCAAAGCACTACATTTTTTTTTTTACTTATGTTCCCTGATCTATTGAAATGGGAGAACACTTAAGAAATTATATATTCACTTTTTATCCACAAAAGAGGTCCAAAGTGGGGTATTTGATGCTTTTTTAAACGGATCTGTAGACGTCCCTTTTTTTCCCTCCATCTTTACAGGTGCCCAAATTAAAACCTCGCTTACAAAATGACAAGGAGAATTTACGTATATCTGTTGCTCAAAATTCCTGATAAAATAATCTCAACACTTTGAAAATAACTGAATTTTCATTTGCCAAAGTTTTGAAAATAAATAGGGTAAGCATGTACATCTTCCAGGGCCTCATCTCAATGCCACGATAATACCGAGAGTAAGCCTTTTTGAAAGTTGGTCAATGCTGGCCCCTGCTTTGCCTTAATTAAAATAGTTAACTGACAAACAGAAAATTAGTTATCGTAGAAATATACATGAGATATTATTGCATGTTTTTTTTTTTGCAACAAAAAAATATCAGGCAAGACGCTAATTTTTCTACACATGGTGGAATGTTTTAGTACCACGATAATGGGAGATTCAGTCCTACTGCTGTGGCAGAATATCTGAAACAGAAGAACACACTTGTTTTTTTTTTTACCTATTTAAGTCATTCATATTTAGACTTTGTGGTTACAATTTGTTGTATGAACTGGAGACATACATAATGCGTACATAATGTACTAGTTGTGTTTTATTTGAGGCCAGAGGCCTAATTGTGAAAAATAAAATTTCAGTATTTCAGCAAAAATACAAATGGGTCATGCTCTGCCAAAAAGAGGGCCTAATGAATATTCTTGATGCAATATACAAAGCAAATTGTCACATTATTATCGATCCATAAAATCCATTTTGCCAAACAACCAACTGAATCATGAGGTAAACCGTTCCTTTGACTTTCAGAAAATTGCCGAACAGGAGATTCAAACCAGCGACCCCCACCCCTTATCTCAAGTCCTGTACGGTACCGACTGCGCTAGTAGGACAAAAGAATTGCAGTACTTTAACAGAGTAGAAAACATTGTGAGAAAAGGAGAAAATGCTGGAAAACCAGCATTTTCTCCTTTTCCCAAAATGTTTTCAAGACACCTCTCTCTCAGGGTCGTGAAAACACGAGATTGTATGATAAAGGGTTACAAATATGAAACTCTTGAGGATGATTGGTTATATATGAGGCACGCCTTACCTCAATCCAACTAACATACCTGACCAATCAAAGCCTGGGATCCGATCCTTTAGGTCTTTACGGAAATGAACGAATAGTCCCCGAGAGTCCCGAAGTATCCCGAAGTCTCAGTTCAATAATACCACGTTAGATAACAGGGGATGAGGGTTGGGGGAGGGTGCAGAAATAAAACAACAAAATCTCCAGTTATATACATGTATGTAGATCTATCTAAGTCCTACAAAAATATAAATTAATATGCTACATAAAAATATAATATTTATGAAAAAAAAAAATGTTGATATACATAATGAGAATATTTTCTTTTATCCCCCTTAATATCTACCAAACAATCAAGTTTTTGTTGATCCTAAAAAAGAAACCTTTGAAAAACATTATAGGCAAAGTAGTATTTTCTTCTTTGTCCACAGTGTTTTCTATCCTTTCGAATTGACCGATAGCAAAAAGTTTCGACCAAGGTCAGCCTGCGCAGGCTGACCTTGGTCGATACTTTTTGCAGATGCATTAAGCCCCCTTTTTACAGAACGTGACTCAAATATATTTTTAAAACAATGGATATAGCGAAATACGAGAGCATAATATCACAATACTATCCAAATATATGTAATGTTATTCAGCATTGCATGATATAAATAGGAAATGCTGCTGCACTGTTTCTTATTTAATACTTATTGTAGTTGCTGACAATGTATGCAAATAGATCGAAAATGAAATGTTATGCTATGTTTTAACTCTTAACCCAAGTACAAAATTTTGGACTCATCAAAATCCAAAGCGTTTGCAGACAAAAGAAAATGTGGCAAAAATGGTGAATACTGTCTTTGAAAGAATAGATAACATTTTGGGAAAAGGAGAAAATGCTGGTTACCAGCATTTTCTCCTTTGCCCACAATGTTTTCAAAAGTCCTCTTTATCATGGGCATTGAAACTCGGGATTGTTTTGGAAAGGGTTTAATCCGTTTTTAACTATGACGGAAAGGTACATGTCAACGCAAATGAGAAGTCTAAGTGGCTTTTGTTTCCGTATTGTTTTTAACCCATTTACCATATAGATCAAATTCAGTTACATGAATTTAATATAAGGTCAAAGAGAATTTAAACAAAAAAGATTTGAGAGAAAGGATTACTTTTTTCGGGGGAGGAATACAAATTTTAAACAAGAAATGCTGGTGGACTATTTTTTCCCCGTTATGATGAAGATGTAGGTGTCAAAGCAAAGCACTTGTTTAACGCTTAGGCTGCTAAGCGCGACTCACTGACCTTTTGCGGACACTGTAGATCAAGATCAGACTGCAGAGAACCTGCAGTCTGATCTTGGATCTACGTTGTCCGATAAAGATATTTTTTTTCTTCAAAAAACAAGTTTAAAAATCGCATTATTCCTGTGTTTTTATTTCGGCTTGAAAGTCTTTTTTTAACTTATATAACAGGATAAAGGTTAAGTGACGTTTTTCCTTTTGTTTTCAACCTTTCGCCATACAGGTCAATTTGATAGTCAGACTAGAAGAGAATTCGAACGAAAAATGTTCATGAGAGAGAAGGGATTTCTTCTTTTTTTTCGTGGGGGGGGGGGGGGGGGGGAGGGACAGGGGGCGGGCCTTAGGGGTGGCGGATGGTTAGGGGTGAGGGTATGGGAGTGGAATAATTGTGGAAAAAGGAGCAGTTGCTGGTTATACGTATGTCCCTATTTGTAAATAATACCCATCAAAAGTCGTTTATTGTATATATGGGTATTGCTTCATCGAATTTCTTTGAATATATCTAATGAATTATCTCTTTCACTCCGAAATTTCAACTTGACACAGCTTTCTGCGGACGGTGTAGATCAAGATCAGACTGCACATTCTGTGCAGTATGATCTTGGATCTACACCGTCCGCTACTTAATATGAACCAAGTCCAAAGTCATCTCCAACTACAGTAAGAAATCTCGAATGTTGGATTCATTTATTTAGTAGCAAAAGAGTACATATTCAAGCATGATGGATAAATGGGTTGATAAATAAATACATCGTGGGTGGACTTCTCGATCATGGTTTCTTCTGTAGGACATGGCTGACATCTATGGACCGTCTAGTACCGCCTATACGTAACAGAGAAAAAAAAAGAAACAGAATTAACAACTTTGACATACCTGTGATAGCTTCATAGGGGTTTGGATCAAATTCCAGCCAATGAGGGCCATTCTTCAGTTATTTCCCTTGATTCCTATCAAGTACATTGGCCCTTCAAAGGGATACTTGGTTTTTATCCTTGATTTTCTTGCACTATACAGCCACGGTCTTGAGTTAATATCTTAACAAAATCTACTTAAATTGTTTTACTAATCGATATATACATGGTTTTTGATGATTGAGACCAGAATTTGATTTAAAATTACATGTGGACCTTACACACATATTATGAATTAAATTATTTTTATCGCAAGATCCCCAAGAGAATCAAGGATAAAAACAAAGGAATACAGGTAAAAGGCCCAATCTGTTATTTGGTTACCTTTGGTCTGGCAAGGGAAATAACTTGACTTACAGGAATGGGTCCTATTTTTTCAGAGTTTGATAATTTTTTACGTGAAGGGACTCGTTCTTTCTCTGATCAATATGAGAGGACGGGAGACCAGCAGCGGCCAAGTTCCAGCCCCCGACCCGACCTGCGCACTTTGACGGAGGTAAACTGGGCACTGCGACAAAGCTAATGTAAACTCGACTGATGAAAAACGACGTTAGACATGAAACAAGCGGGTACAAAAATAGTTGAGGGAGGAGTCATTTAACTAATTATATCACAAAAAAAATTGAGGCAAATAAGTTTGAAAAACATTTTTGAAAGATACAAGTAATCAGGATAAATCATGGTTTATGAGGCTTAAGGAATCTCCGTAATGCATTATACCAAGTAAATTATCACATAAATATGGATCTGGAGGTAAACTGATCATTGGACATACAGAGAATTGACCTACAGTAAAAAGTATCGACCCAGGTCAGTCTGCGCGGACTGCGCAGGCTGACCTGGTTAATACTTTTTGCAAGTGCAGTAAGCAGCCTTTTCACAGAGCACCCTTTTCATATTTGCATATGAAAATAATTAATAATTTCTTCCCATTGCCTCGAGCCCAGCCGGGTAGTTCAGTAATTAGCGTATCTGACTCGTGACCTGGTGGTAGCGAATTCGATACCTGGTCAAGGCAAACTTTCTTTCCGACGATATTTCGACTCTTACCTCTAATGCATGTGAGAAAAGTAGTCAGCGACTTGGTAAGTTGTGTCAGAGTGGTGTGAGAAGGCAAAGAAACACATGCGTAGGTGCACTGGCCGCCGTGACATGGCCAAAGCTGTTAAAACAGCGTTAAACTCCAATACAAATAATTCCTTTTGTCTCGATTTTTTGCAAGTGATGCACTGGTAAACTGTACAAAGTAGGCTGTACTTAACAACTACTAAAAGTTTACAAAAGAAATTAAAAGAAATCGCATAAGCAAATAAGCCCAAAATCCAAGTTGATGATATTGTTCGAGGTTGGGAATCTAATAATGATTTTTTTTCCAACAAAGAGAGATAACTCTTACCGTTGTTTCCAGAGGAACGGGTCTCTACCATTTCGTAAGGCGTCCCTGTAAAAAAAAATCAAAGCGTTGAAAACGCTGGTGTGGCATTTGTCAAGGGAGTCATTGTGTGGAATTAATAATTTGAAAAATGAACAACAGAAACAGTTTCAAAATATTCGCTTGAAAGTCAATCTATTATATAGTAATGCAAAATCCGATAGAGAATGGTGCAATCTTGTGGGACGAACAAGTCAGGGCGAACAATCCTAGGACGAATAAGCCCGGGAACGAACTGGTTTTGGGACGAACAAGCACGGTATGTGTGTGTCATTACGCCACTATAGAAGGCCATAGCGGATCAAGCTATTTTCGATAAAAAGGAAGTATTTCCACGATCGTCGGCCTAATCCAATTTATTGTAGTATGCCATTTTCAATTTCATATCTGAGTGCAATCGAAATACTTATTTTTCTCAGAAAAATTGAATTTAATTGGGTTTACTTCCTTCGGTTTTGCACAAAATACGATATATGATTTTCAAAATGCCGTATTGAACTCATAGTGGCATTGTTTTCGACAAATGCGACAAAAATCAAAGTACTTTGTCTTTTCTTTCTTTCACTCCTATCCGAGAAGTTGAGATTTTGGTCCGCAACCGGATTACCATACTTCACACCAATAATATTCGATTATGACAAAAAACCTGGGTCAATATTCACCAACCATTATTAATTTCATTTTAAGTTTATTTCTAGGTCTAAGAAGTAAAACAGCTGTTGACTGGCTTAACCAACTGGTTAAGCCAATCAGAAGTTGTGTTACTTTCAAATTTAGAAAGAAAATGAGGATTAGATGTTCTTGAAGAATGGTTGCTGAATTCATACGGACCAAGGTGCGTAGCCACGAACGTAGTAAAGCACATTTTTCCTCGATCATATTAAAATCAGTATGACATTATAGGCTGTGAACGAGGTGTGGTAGCTGTTGCAATGGCGTAAGTCACGCAGAAGAAGCCGGATTCAAACGCTTAAACCGTTCGATCACAAGCCAATAAGTTGTAGAATGAAAATTGGAGACGAAAAGTTCCAAAAGATGGTTTGTTGCTATCGGTCCTTGTAACTAAAAAAGAAAATGAATGATAACTTACTCGTTAAAATCGTTTAAAGTATCAGCCCTTCGGTACCATTCTCCAACGTACCTGAAATATATTAGTACCATATAAAAATATAATTCATTATGTGGTACCATTTTCACGGCCCTTTTGCGTTGTACAGTGGCCGCTGGCCCCTATACGTTGTACCGTGGCCGCTGGCCCCTATACGTTGTACAGTGGCCGCTGGCCCCTATACGTTGTACCATGGCCGCTGTACTCCATACCAGCTGTACTGGTGGCCGCTGTACGAAGTTAATACATACAACGCTATACGTCATGAGGATTATTAGGTTGTTTGTTTGGTGCGTAACGCTGTCTCCAACAATTGAACTGCGGCGGCCAGTGCACCAGTCCATGGTTTCCTTAAATTTCATTTACCCTTAGGCTGCTAAGCGCGACTCATGGACCTTTTGCGGACAATGTAGATCAAGATCAGATTGCACACAACGTACACTGTCCGATAATGAGATGTTTCCCCAACCCTCATAACTTTGAAATACCAATATTCTGGTTTTTACCATCGGCTTGAAAGTTTCATTTCAGTTATTTAGTAGGAAGAGGGTTAATCACTATTTAAAGAAGTATTCTTTCAAAGCCACAGGCGGCGTTCCCACATATATATTGTAAGAATAACGTTCAGCGCCGAAAAGAGGAATGCATCTCAACCTCAGAAAGAATTTGGCCGAGCTGGATATCGAACCACAGACCCCTTAGTTTCAGGCTATGTGCATTAACGACTCGTCAGGCTCCGGTAGAGCAGTCGGTGGGATACAGGATTTGATGACAGGGGTCGCTGGTTCGAATTCCCAGCTCAGCAAATTTCTCTCCAAGGATTAATGATAGTCATTGCAACAAGATTCATTCATCTCCCACCACTGATCACTGTTTCGACGATGGTTATCTGGGAAAGCAGCTTGGGAAGAACATAGTGCGAATTGCTGGTAAATGAAACCCCAGGAAAGCATGAATATGTGCACTGACCGACGCGATATAACAATGTTGAAACGGCCTTAAACACCACACAGTCAATCAAACATTACCGACTCAGTTATCGGGCTCGGCATTTCATGCAGTAAACAAGAGGACCATGATGGTCCTATATCGCTCACCTGAGTATATTTGTAACTTATATGGTTTATCAAGGGCAGGCTATTCTCTTCAAATAGGCATATTCTGGTTATGAGCCGATGAAATTTTTGGTTTTTTACACAACTCCCAGTAGGTTATACTGAACAAGTGTATGAAATTATATCAAAATCATCCTAACATATTCAGAGATTTCATCTGGAATCGGAAAAGCAGATGAACAAAGACAGATAGACTCTGCTGCCAAAAACAACAGCGGGGAGACATAATTTTAAGTTTTAGATAACTGGACTGACATAATGGTCTGAATCCATCAATGTGGGGGCATACGAGACACAAGAGCATCGCATGCGGGTGCCTACGCCAAGAACGCCAACAAGGTGGATGCCAAGGCTATAGCAATACCTCAGATATTCTTTGAAAACAGCCCAAGTAATAAAAAAACATGACTTCATAATAGGCTTTGCTTTATTTTTCCAAGTGAATTTCCAACTGGAAAGATTAATACAACCAATGCAATACTATTAACTGTTGTTAGTTGGTAAACAGTGTATAGGCATCTTTTATCATTTGCATAGGCATCTTTTATCATTTGCAACACAGGCAGTTGTTGTATATAATGTGAGAGTTTTGCCATTCACAAAAAAATTATAAGACGAGGTATCCAACTGTAACCAAAACTTAACATGATTGGTAAGTCATTTATCTGTGGTATTTCAATGCTGAAAAATCAGATGATGATGAAGATAGAGGTTAAAATTTTTGGCTGATATAGCTTTGGCCAAACCCTACGCAAAATGGCAATTAAATAGGGCTAAATGCAAATGTTTGTTTTTTGATTGGCCATTCAGGTAATAATAATAATGGCTGTTTGAAGAGGTAAAAATATATATAACCCTTATTTTCATTTTCATTTATTCAGACTTGAATCAATTTGAAGAAAGTAATTGCAAATTTTATTTGTTAAAAGTTTTTAAGACTGATTTTAGTGTAATTGTTATATCATGAAATAAGGTGAACAAAGCAAATTCTTTGGAAATTTTAGCAAGGTATCAAACACATGTATTTTCACCAATGTTATTCTTTTAATATTCAGGTGCTTTTTTCTGATTGTAGAATCCACCGACTACTTTTCTCACATGCTTCTGCAGAGGTGAGAACGCATACCCGGGGCATTGGAGGAAAGCCATAATGTGACCCCAATAAGAATTACTCTAACAACTTTTGGCAGAGGGTCCCCAGAACTTTGCTACAAAGAAAACATGAAAGTTTTAGTCTCTCACTTGTCACATGTAATTTTCTTCCTTTTCAATGTTAAATAGGGTGCGCCCGCGCAGAGCCCAAACTCCACCCAAAGGTCATTATTTAAACTTTTGTTACAGGGTCTCAAGATCATGTTACATACAAATTAAGAATGCTCTAGCCCTTATGATTTGTCAGAACGAGAGTTTTAAAAGATTTTCTTCTTTGTTTCCATGTAAAATTGGGTGCACCCGAGCAGAGCCCAAATATGACCCAAAAGAGATAATTTTAACAATTTTTATAAAGGGTCACCAAATGATGCTACATGCAAAATATGAATGCTTTGGCCCTTATGGTTTGTCACAAAAAGATTTTAAAAGATTTCCAACTTTAATTCTATGTAAAATAGTGTGTGCCCGGCCAGAGCCCAAATATGACCCCAAAGGGATAATTATAACAATTTTTGTAAAGGGTCACTAGATGATGCTACATGCAAAATATGAATGCTCAAGCCAATATGGTTTGTCACAAGAAGATTTTAAAAGATTTCCTTCTTTGTTTCCATGTAAAATAGGGTGTGCCCTGGCAGAGCCCAAATATGACCACTGAGGTTTAATTTTCACAATTTTGGTAGAGGATCATCATATAATGCTACAAACCAAATATGAATTCTCTAGGCATTATGGTTTGTCAGAAGATGATTTTTTAAAGATTTCCTTCTTTGTTATTATGTGAAATAGGGTGCGCCCGGGCAAAGCCCAAATATGACCCTAGGGGATTAATTTTAACAATTTTGGTAAAGGGTCACCCAATGATGATTCATACAAAATATGAATGCTTTCGGCCTTATGGTTTGTCACAAGAAGATTTTTAAAGATTTTTTCCATTTTCAGCCATTTTGTTGCCATGGCAACCACAGTTTTTCATGGAATTAAATTCTTTTAACAATTTTTGTAGAGCTTCATCCAAGGAACATTCCTGCCAAGTTTTATCAAGATTGGCCATCTGGTTTTGGAGGAGAAGATTTTTAAAGAAATTGTTAACGGACGGACGGACGGACGGACGACGGACGATGACCGGTCACAATAGCTCACCCAGAGCACTTCGTGCTCAGGTGAGCTAAAAAGCCGATAGTTCATTTTGGTTAGAAGTATTTTACCATTTCCCCTGATGTTTACAAAGGTCATCTTCTTCAGGGTCGTTAACCCTTTACCAAACACACCCGAGTTTTAACGACCTGCAAGATTTGAAACAATTGCGGGAAAATGAGCAAAACTCGTGAACACAATGTTTTCTACCCAGTCACAGAACATCTGTTCATTTGTATCTCTTTTGAATTTAACGTCTGCTTTCAAATTGGAAGCGGCTAAAATTTGTCCATTGGTAAAGATTTATGAAACAAGATTTCTTAGTAAAGTTCTTGTCAACTTGAAGTTTTGAGTAAATTTCGATAATACGAATACTAGTATGTACAGAGTTAATGTGACCTAACGATACTCCTTGTAGTCTGTGATAATTATTACATCGTTATCCTTTACCACACAACCTCGCAGTTTAACCCTTTCCCAAACGACAAATTTTGGACTGGTCCAAATTGAAAGAGTTTGCAGACGACAATTTAAATTTCATGAAAATGGCAGAAAGTTATCAAAAAGGGTAGAAAACACAGTGGGAAAAGGAGAAATTGCTCGTTATGAGCAATTTCTCCTTTTCCCACAGTGTTTTCAAAAGACTTGTACTGCAGACACGTGAAAACCAGGGCTGTTTGGGAAAGGGTTAACAAGCCTTAGAAAGAAAGCTTTTGAAAACATTGTGGGAAAAGGAGAAATACTAATAAGCAGTATTTTTCTCCCCTTTCCATAATATTTTTATTCTTCAAAAGGCAAATCGCATCATTCAAGTTAAACTTGTCGTCTGAAAATGATTTCAATTCTGACAAAATCTAAAATTGCCTTTGATAAGGAGATAATAGATCTACTTACGGAGTTTCTCGTTTGGTGACAGTAAAGGACCGACCCCCTGTGAAACTTCGGGCCCGACGGGCGGGCTGCAACTCATAATCTGTCCTCCTCTGGTAGTTCTGGGATCTTAATAGTGCTTGGTCATCATTGTACCTGTGCAAGGTCGAAGTTGAACGTCATTTTCTTTCGAGTAATATTATTTTATAAACATTTTTTTAACAATCTTTAAAAAGGTTTACAAAATACCAGAAACTATTCACTAACCTATGTGTTTCAGTATTTCTGGAAGCCGATCTGGGCTCGCCAATTGTTCTAAATTGCAATCTTAGTCTTCTTCTGAATTTAGAAAGTAACGCAGTTTCTGATTGGCTAAACCGGAAGGGTTTAGCCAATTAGAAATTGCGTTACTTTGAAATTTCGAAAATTCCTGACAATAAGACAAAGAATGTATATATCAGAAGGGTTGGTGAATACGGGCCTTGATACTTTTAACTCTTTACCTGATAATTCCAAGTTTAAACGAGCCTGAGAAATAAAACTTTTGAAAACACTCGTTTTCCTACAACGTTTTTTCCTACTCTTCCATCATTTGCGCCACATTTAATCTATCGTCTGCAAAAGAGAAGTACTTTCAATTTGGACCTGTCTAAAATGTTGTAATTATGTAAAGAATTAATAGACGTATGATTAAATTCCATTGAGAATAAAAACAATGAAAATGAAAAAAAAAAGGAAAATTCGTTTTGCAACAGAATTCGACGTACTTCAAGTAAATGGTATCTGGGTCCTGCATGTATCGCCCGTCAGTCACATACTCGGGCTCGGCAAGGGGTATAACTATGGGCTCGTTACGAAACACCCCATCCCATTTTGAAGACCTGAAAGGTAGCAATAATAATAATAACAATAAGGATCATCATAATATTGAAGATGATAATAATTAATTTTTTTGTTTATTTATTCTTTAGCTTAAGTAGTTCTTTGTCTAGAGAAAGAATAAATATCTAATACACTGGTCAGTCTAGCAGCCAGCCCGTAAAGCCGTCAGTCGATCAAGCAGCCAGTCAATTAAGAGATCAGTCAGTCTGTAAAGCAGCGAGTCAGTAAAGCAGCAAGTCAGTAAACTCTACAGCCTGTAAAGCAACCAGTCGATTAAGAGATCAGTCTGTAAAGCAGCCAGTTAGTTAAGCAGCAAGTCAGTAAAGTATTCTGTAGAGCAGTCAATCAGTAAAGCAGACATTCTGTAAAGCAGTCAATCAGTAAAGCAGACATTCTGTAAAGCAGTCAATCAGTAAAGCAGACATTCTGTAAAGCAGTCAATCAGTAAAGCAGACATTCTGTAAAGCAGTCAATCAGTAAAGCAGACATTCTGTAAAGCAGTCAATCAGTAAAGCAGACATTCTGTAAAGCAGTCAATCGGTACAGCAGACATTCTGTAAAGCAGTCAATCGGTACAGCAGACATTCTGTAAAGCAATCAATCAGTAAAGCAGACATTCTGTAAAGCAGTCAATCAGTAAAGCAGACATTCTGTAAAGCAATCAATCAGTAAAGCAGACATTCTGTAAAGCAGTCAATCGGTACCGCAGACATTCTGTAAAGCAGTCAATCAGTAAAGCAGACATTCTGTAAAGCAGTCAATCAGTAAAGCAGACATTCTGTAAAGCAGTCAATCGGTACCGCAGACATTCTGTAAAGCAGTCAATCAGTAAAGCAGACATTCTGTAAAGCAGTCAATCGGTACAGCAGACATTCTGTAAAGCAGTCAATCAGTAAAGCAGACATTCTGTAAAGCAGTCAATCAGTAAAGCAGACATTCTGTAAAGCAGTCAATCAGTAAAGCAGACATTCTGTAAAGCAGTCAATCAGTAAAGCAGACATTCTGTAAAGCAGTCAATCAGTAAAGCAGACATTCTGTAAAGCAGTCAATCGGTACCGCAGACATTCTGTAAAGCAGTCAATCAGTAAAGCAGACATTCTGTAAAGCAGTCAATCGGTACAGCAGACATTCTGTAAAGCAGTCAATCAGTAAAGCAGACATTCTGTAAAGCAGTCAATCAGTAAAGCAGACATTCTGTAAAGCAGTCAATCAGTAAAGCAGACATTCTGTAAAGCAGTCAATCGGTACAGCAGACATTCTGTAAAGCAGTCAATCGGTACAGCAGACATTCTGTAAAGCAATCAATCAGTAAAGCAGACATTCTGTAAAGCAGTCAATCAGTAAAGCAGACATTCTGTAAAGCAATCAATCAGTAAAGCAGACATTCTGTAAAGCAGTCAATCGGTACCGCAGACATTCTGTAAAGCAGTCAATCAGTAAAGCAGACATTCTATAAAGCAGACAGCCTGTGAAGCAGTCATTCATTAAAGCAGTCAGTCAATAAAACAGTAATTCTGTAAAGCAGACATTCTATACAGCAGGCAGTCTAGAAAGCAGAGTCTGTAGAGCAGACACTCAGCAAAGCAGACAGTCGGTAAAACAGTATATCGAGCTTTCAGTCATGAAGGCAGCCAGTAAAACAATCTCTTTAACACATTTTCCTGATTACCCTCAGCAAAGGCTTTAGCGAAATCTTAGCGTGTATAACTCTTTGCAAACAAAATGAAACAAGATTACTCCCCTTATCTGTACCGCTGGCATAGTAATGGCAAACAGTTCTGGGGATGCATAGATAGGTACACAGGCCACTGCGATATAACCAGAGGCCTCTGAAGCTCCATTGTGCTTTTTTAGTAAAGGTGTTCGATGATCGACCAATGAAAATTTCAGTATTCCATGATAGACCAATGAAGTACCAGTGGCCTATGATATAACTGAATTCCTGTTGAAAACGACGTTAGACAGATGGAAACAAACAGAACCCAACTTACCTATACTGTGTATCCCTGTAGGGATCAGTATACATAATCTTCACAGGGGCCGGGGGAGGTATCTTGACTAAAGGCATTGGGGGCGGGGGAGGGGGAAGCGGGGGAGGGTACGGCAGAGGCATCGGGTCGTAGGGCGGTGGTCTGAAAATATACAAAACATTACGTGTTGCTTAACCCTTTCTCAAACAAGCCCTGGTTTTCACGTGTCTGCAGTACATGTCTTTTGAAAACACTGGGAAAAGGAGAAATTGCTCGTAAAGAGCAATTTCTCCTTTTCCCAGTGTTTTCTACCCTTTTTGATAACTTTCTGCCATTTTCATCTAATTTAAAATTGTCGTCTGTAAACTCTTTCAATTCGGACCAGTCCAAAATTTGTCGTTTGGGAAAGGGTTAACAGATAAGATGTGCTTTTAACCCTTTCCCAAATGACAAATTTTGGACTGGTCCAAATTGAAAGAGTTTGCAGACGACAATTTTAAATTTCATGAAAATGGCAGAAAGTTATCAAAAAGGGTAGAAAACACTGTGGGAAAAGGAGAAATTGCTCGTTACGAGCAATTTCTCCTTTTCCCAAAGTGTTTTCAAAAGACTTGTACTGCAGACACGTGAAAACCAGGGCTTGTTTGGGAAATGGTTAAAGGGATAGAAATAAAAAAAAAAAACTGTGAAAAGGAGAAAGTGCTGTTTGCCAGCATTGTTTCAAAAATTTTATTTCAATGGGACGTAAAAAATCGGGATCGTTTATTCAAAGAGTTGTTTTAGAAATTTTATAGGACCATTACATTATCTAGATTGATGCTCAGCTGAATTTCCTAGGCTGTAAACCTTAGAATTCTGGGGTCGTATTCACAAACCATTCTTCAGAACAGCTTTGGTCTGAATACAACTTTAAAAAGTAAAACAAATTTTGATTGGCTAAATCGTTTGGTTTAGTCTATCAGAAGTTGTATTACTTTCACATTTAGAACGTTTTAGTAAAAAAGACTAAAATGTTGTTAACCCTTCTTCTGTCATCACTGAACATTGTAATATGTACAGCAGTCAGTGACTTCGGATAACTGTTGTGCCAGGGTCAAGTTGACGTGGCATCAGGAATTTAACCCTTTCCCAAACGACAAATTTTGGACTGGTCCAAATTGAAAGAGTTTGCAGACGACAATTTTAAATTTGATTAAAATGGCAGAAAGGTCTCAAAAAGGGTAGAAAACACTGTGGGAAAAGGAGAAATTGCTTGTTACGAGCAATTTCTCCTGTTCCCACAGTGTTTTCAAAAGACTTGTACTGCAGACACGTGAAAACCAGGGATTGTTTGGGAAAGGGTTAAACATGTAGAACGGTGCACCTACAGTCAGTAAATATTTCAAATGCAGTTTGAAACTAGATATAATGTAATTAATATGGTTAAAGGTGCCCTGACCGTCAGGGAATATCTGAAATACCGTTGAAATCTGCACTAAACGTAAATAAAAATAACCCAGGTCTGACGATGGAAAAAAAAAAGCGGGAAAGGGAACAGCGGAGAAGGGAGATAAGTAAGTACAATTAGTTTACTTCGTAGTGTTAGAGTTGCTTCCCTTGTACATACTCTGAAACACGGCAACATCCACTTTATGTTTGTACTTTATTATGACGGTAAATAACTTTGCTTACCTATATTCATCTGTAAACCGTTCTTTGACATAATGTCGTCGGCTGAAATCGATAAAGATTGAAAGAAAATAAAAATGTGTAATTTTGAAATTAGCCCAATCAATATTGAAAGTCCTTGAACTTTAAACAATGTTTCAATCGGACCGTCATGCTCACGTTTCGTCATGTGCGTGCGACCCTCACGCAAAATTAATAACTCCATTCTTTACCAGGGACCGTATTCACGAACCATTCTTAAGAACTTTCTAAGACGTATTCTCCGGAATTTTCTAAATTTGAAATAAGCACAGATTGGTTTCAGAAGCCAATCAGAACTTGTGTTACGTTCAAATTTAGAAAATTCTGGAGAATCAGACTAAAAAATGTTCTTAAGAACGTTTGGTGAATACGCACCCAGACGACAAAATTTCAGACCTAACCAAATTGAAAGCATTCACAGACAGCAAATTAAATATGGCTCAAACTGTGGGATTTGCCTTTTAAAGGGCAGAGATCATAGTGTGAAAAGGTGAAAATGCTGGTAAGCAGCATTTTCTCCTGTTGTCACAATGTTTTTGCAAATACTTCTTCCTATTATTACCGGTATTTTCCCCCCTTTCTTACAATGTTTTCCAAAGCTTTCTTCGCAGGGTTAGTAGCATTTTCTCCTTTTCCCGCAATGTTTTCCAAAGCCTTCGTTCTAAAACACGTGACAATTTTGTAAGGGGTTAAGTATGTGAAAGACTGCTGTGTTGATTGAATGATTGATTGATGGATGGATGGATGGATGGATGGACGGATGGACTGAATGATCGATTGATTGATCGATCGATTTTTTGGTGTTAAACGCCGTTTAAACATTGTTTCAGTTATACCGCAGCGGTCAGTGCACATGTCCTGGAGTTTCTTTTACCAGTACTTCGCGCAATAATCTCCCAAAGCCACTGGCTGCTTTTCCACATAACCATCGGCAGAACAATGTTCAGCGGTGAGAGAGGAATGAATTCTGTCGCAATGACTATCATCAATCATCGGAAAGAAGTTGGCCGAGCTGGGGCTTCGAATCAGCGACCTCCTGTTCTAAACTCCTGTACGCTACCGACTGCGCTACCGGGGCCCGGCAGACTGCTGTGTGCTGATGTCCTTATTATCAAACCTTAAACTGCTTAAATTCTGCAGCCGGGAGTAAATAGACGAATTTAGCAATTTTATCGAAATTCTGTCCGTCCGAGACAAGTCACCGTATCGGACAATGTCGATTCAGATCAGGCTGCACTATCTGTGCAGTCTGATCTTGATATAAACTGTCCACAAAACCCCATCGAGTGGCGACTAGCAACCTAAAAGGTATATAACAGTCGATTCAGAGCGAGGAACGATTCAAAACCTCTCGTTATTCTCCTTTAATGCTTCTTTCTAAATGTGGTTCCTTTGATTAACTCCGTGCCAAACGACAAAATTTTAGACTGGTCAAAAATCAAAACATAGGCAGACGACAAATTAAAGGTGGCTGAAATGATGGAATTTGTCTTTGAAAAGGGAGAGAAAGTGTGGGATAAGGAGAAAATGATGGTTACCAGAATTTTCTCATTTTTTCGCAATGTTTTCAAAAGCCTTCTTTTCCAACCTAGTTAAAACTGGGGATTGTGTGGGGAAGACTTAAAGTGACTCGCTTTTGACGTAAACTTTGCCGCAAGTTCAAACACATTTTACTTAATGCAATACTATCATAGAAGTTATTAATTTAAATAGTCTCTCTCTCTCTCTATATATATGTGTGTGTGTGTGTGTGTGTGTGTGTGTGTGTGTGTGTGTGTCTCTCTCTCTCTCTCTCTCTCTCTCTCTCTCTCTCTCTCAAATATTTCAACTTACCTCTTTTTCCTATTCTTTTTTTTTCTAAGCAACATATAACATAATACAATAACGATGGCAAGAAGAGCCAAACCGCCAACACCCACACACACCCCTATAACAATTTTCTCTTCCTCCGTCAAATCTGTAGGTAGAAATTTAGAAAAAAAAAGAAAACATTATGACAAAAGAAGAAATTGCTCGTGACGAGCATTTCTTTTTTTGTTTTCAAAATAAAGGTCATTATGTACGCGAGACCCTATACAACTATTTACACCCCTAAAACTATCTTCTTCTCTTTTATTTACACCCCTAAAACTATATTCTTCTCGTCTGTCAAAGCTAGAATGAGAATAAAATTTAAGATATTATTGACAGCATATTAACTTTTGCAACAATATTTATTGAATAATTTAGTAAAATGAAAAGCATCGCAGGTAGAGCGAGTTCCTACACACAAAGTAACAAAAATCTTCTGCCTCGTCTGCCAAATCTGTTGAAATAATCAAAGCACTAACAGTGCTAAATGCTAATTGTTGCCACAATGTTTTCAAAATGACAATGGCTAATAGAGCGAGATCCTACACAGACCCCAATAACAATCCGCTCTTCGTCCGTCAAATCAGTTGAGAGAGAAATCAAAGAACAGATGCTTTTGCCACAATGTTTTTAAAATGACGATGCCGACGCGAGATTCAAAATCCATACAGACCCTTACAATACTTTTTTCTCTCTGTCCGTAAAATCTTTAGAGAGAACGAAAGTACGGGTGCATTTGCCACAATGATGGCTGATAGTGCTCCATGGAATCTTCCCCTGCGTGGTCAATTCATTTAATTTAGCTTAGCTGTCGACAGGCCTTATAACCTCGTTCATTCATTCATTCGTTCGTTCGTTCGTTCGTTCGTTCATTCTTTCATTAATTAATTAATTAATTCATTCATTCATTCATTAGATTAATTAATTAATTAATTAATTAATTAATTAATTAATTAATTAATTAATTAATTAATTAATTAATTAATTAATTAATTAATTAATTAATTAATTAATTAATTCATTCATTCATTCATTCATTCATTCATTCATTCATTTAATTAATTAATTAATTAATTAATTAATTAATTAATTAATTAATTAATTAATTAATTAATTAATTAATTAATTCATTCATTCATTCATTCATTCATTCATTCATTCATTCATTCATTCATTAAAATAATTAATTGATTAATTAATTAATCAATTAATTAATTAATTCATTCATTCATTCATTCATTAAAATAATTAATTCATTCATTATTGAATTTATTCATTCATTCATTGAACATGTTTCACGACACTTTCATTAGCTTTTCTGTCATAACTCACTTAGTATTATGTTTTCTGACAGCGGAACGAGATCTAATTGATAAAGGCATAAGGCTTTAAAAACCTTTACCACACAATCCCAGGTTGTAGCGACCTCGAGATAAAAGGCTTTTGAAAACATTGTGGGAAAAGGAGAAAATGCTGGTAACCAGCATTTTCTCTTTTTTTCCACAATGTTTTCTCCCATTTCAAAAGATAAATCGCATCATTTGAATCAGATTCAACTTGACGTCTGCAAATACATGTACTGCCAAAATAGACATTGTTAATTTTTGTAGTAATTTAATCAGTTACAAATCAGCTTACCTGCCATTAGGTCTTTCTCGAGATATCACACTCAAGCAAGGAAAGGCTAAACATAACACATCTTTCTGAACAACTTCAGGTTAAAAGTCCGAAACCTAGATTAAAACAAAATTGATGATTTAAGACCTACTTTCTGATTCTTCCATCGACAAAAATGTATAATTAAGTTGTTCAACCCTTTCTGCGACAGCGGCTTTTTGCGGACATCATAGATCAAGATCAGACTGCACAGAAAATGCAGTCTGATCTTGTAAACGTCTGTTAACCCTTGGGCCGCTAAGAGCGACTCAATGACCATTTTTTCGGACAGTGTGTATCAAGATCAGACTGCACAGAACGTGCAGTGTGAACCCCCAGGGTGATAAGGGCGACGCGATTACCTTTTGCTGACAGTGTAGATCAAGATCAGACTGCACAGAACGTGCAGTATTAACCCTTAGGGTGCAAAGACCGACTCAATGACCAATTTTGCGGACAGTATAGATCAAGATCAGACTGCACAGAACGTGCAGTCTGATCTTGATTCTGCACTGTCCGATCTGAAAATGTTTTTCTCCGAGAAAATAAGTTTGAAATACCAGAATTTGGGTTCTTGCTATCGGCTTTAATGCGTCGTTTCACTTATTTAGCAGGTTATGGGTTAAGCCCAACCAGTAAGATGAAATCTCCCTGGGGTTTAGTGGATTGTTTGTTCAGCCGTCGAGAGACATATCAAGAATACTTCAGTTATCAGACAGCTACAGTTCTAATATTCATGTTCATGCATATTTGGCCCAGCGCCAATCTATTTAGTTATAAATTCCAATTTCCAGACACGGATGATTCTATCTTTATACACTATCAAAGTACCTAGACAGGAAACCATTAATACTTTCAGGGTGGGGCGGGGGGGTTATAATAAGAATAAAAACATCTAAAACAATATCTCAGCCGCCATATTGTCAAGATTTCCTCGAGATTGCAATTCAGGAAGAAAGTCATGTTCAAAATTCTAAAAGAAATTCAAACCCGAGTTGTCTATCTGTAAATCCCAATCAATCGCCTTGATTACTCGACCATCTACTTTTTCACTACATTTATATAGATATTTTAAAGCACGGGGAAAAAGAGAAACACAGACAGACAGACAGACAGACAGAGACAGACAGACAGAGAGACAGAGAGGGAGAGAAAGAGCCTGAGACATAGACAGCGAGACAGACAGAGAGACAGAGTCAGGGAGAGAGACAAGAGAGACAGCCAGACAGAGAGACAGAGACAGATAGACTGGGAGAGAGAGACAGAGAGACACAGAAACACCAAGAGAGAGAGAGAGAGAGAGAGAGAGAGAAAGAGAGAGAAGAGAAGAGAGACAGGCTGACCTGGGTCGATACTTTTTGCAAATGCATTAAGCCCCTTTTTCACAGAGCTGGGCTCATTTATCATTAAAAAAACTTTTTTGTTGCCGTTGATAAAGAGTAGGCTATGTGCTGATACCAGAGAGAGAGAGAGAGAGAGAGAGAGAGAGTTAGACAGACTTTTTAACCCTTATCCTGCTGAATAAGTTAAATGAAACTTTCAAGCCGATGGTAATAACCCAAACAATGCTATTTCAAACGTATCTTTTGGAGAAAAATATTTCCTTAGCGGACAGTGTAGATCAAGATCAGAAGGCACATTCTGTGCAGTCTGATCTTGATCTTCACTGTCCGCAAAAGGTCAGTGAGTCTCGCCCAGCAGCTTAAGGGTTAAAAGGTTCAGCATAAATAAATATTTAAAAAAAATGAGATCGGTACTTAAAGAAAATGTTGATAGCGAAAAAATATTATGTGCTGAGCGCCCAGAAAAAAAAAATCAAAGCGTTGAAAGCAATGGTGTGGCATTTGTTAAGGAAGCCATTGTGTGGAATTAATAATTTGAAATATAAACCATAGAAATATTTTCAAAATGTTCGCTTGAAAGTCAAAACTACTGTAAAGTCATGCACAATCCAATAGAGTAGCGTGCACTCTTGTAGGACGAACAAGCCCTAGCGAACAAATACAGGGACGAATAAGCCCAGGAACGAACTGGTTTTGGACGATCAGCACAGAATCGGGCGGTCAGAAAACAAAGACTGAGTGTATCATTACACCAATAGAAGACCAGAGCGGATCAAGCGATTTTCGATGAAAAAGAAGTATTTCCATGATCAATGGCCTTATCCAAATTATTTTAATACGCCATTTTCATTTTTATATCTGAGTGCAATCGAAACACTTATTTGTCCTTTTCATTTCATATCTTTATTTCCTCCAGTAAATGAAGATTTACATTATATAAGTTTAGAATATATACATCAACATCATAATACAAATGAGACAAAAAATGAAAGCGTTGAAAACACTGGTGTGGCATCTGTCAAGGGAGCCAATGTGTGGAATTAATAATTTGAAAAATAAACAACATAAATAGTTTCAAAATATTCGCTTGAAAGTCAACCTACTACATACGTGTAGTCATGCAAAATCCGACAGAGAAGGGTGCAATCTTGTGGGACGAACAAGTCCGGGCAAACAAGGCCTGGGACGAATAAGCCCAGGTACGAACTGGTTTTGGGACGAACAAGCACTGTATGTGTGTATTATTACGCCACTATAGAAGGCCATAGCGGATTAAGCTATTTTCGATAAAAAGGAAGTATTTTCAAGATCGATGGCCTAATCCAGTTTACTTAAATACGCGATTTTCAATTTCATATCTGAGTGCAATCGAAACACTTATTTGTCTCAGAAAATATGATTTTAATGGGTTTTTTTTCCTTCGGTTTTGCACAAACTACGATACATGATTTTCAAAATGCCGTATTGACCTCATAGTGGCATTGTCTTCGACAAATGCCACAAAAACCAGTGAGAGAAAAAAGAAAGAAAGATATAGATATTACAATATAGAGTCATGAAAGAATGTGAACATGAGGATGACTGAACAGTAATGAAAATGGATGAAGAAAAAAACTGTATATTTATCATTGATTTTATACGACTGATAATGTCCCCGTGAACTCTGGCATTCCTATGCCAAGACGTAGTATTCACTTTGTGCTATATGATACCCACATATCGTGAATATAATGTAACAAGGACACTACGAAATCCATATGATCTACGCTTAAAAGTGATATAAATTCCGGTATAGGTGCACCAAGTAGAATGCTGAATTGGGTTAAGTTACATGAATTCCTAAAGTAGTCACTTACTTTTGGACCATATTTTGACAATAACATGTACAGAAGTTTATCTCTAATTTCCCTTGTAGAGTAACATTGCAAAAGACCATGTTCAGCTATAACATCATAAAATTGTCCACATTTGACACACAGGGTACGTGCATTATGGCGCCCAAGTGTTGATATGATTTTAACAGCTGTATTACAATATGTGCGATACTTAAACTTACATCTACTTATGTACCAAAAGATACTTTCACAAAACCCGGGATGAAGTGTGACAAAAGAATTTAGCTCAGGTTTTTTATTGGTATTTGTATACCATGTTTCAACGAAATATGTTTCAACTTGCTTCTTCACTATTTTCTTCCAATACGGACGCTCCGGAAAACAGCCCTTACTATAAAAGTCTAGCAGGAACTGATCAAGGTTATACTTGCTACAGATACTAAAAGTATCATGAAAATATCCTGTTTGGTTTTGCCCCGATAACATAAAATTGCATAAGCGATGTAAAAAAAAAACTCCTTAACTGTATTTGTAGGCGTCAAACGACAAAGATGACCTAAAAAGTTTAATTTGCGGATATCAATGACACTTTCTACATTTAACATTTTCAGCATACCTAAAGCTATATCTGACCGGGTATATTTCCCCATTCCTTGAATTTTTTAATGCAGAATCGGTGACATCTTTCTAATTGTAAAATTTCGCTCTGGGACAGCGATATCCAAGTTTCACATCCAAATAATCCTCCAGGTAGAACAATGCCATTATACAATTTTTTGCTCGTAAATGGATGAAGACATTTCTCATTAACCCCGCTATTAAACAATTTCATGAATGACCCCCTGAGCTTTAAAACTGCTTCTTTTATGCAACCAAAATTAGACAAATATTTGTAACAAATAACACCGAGATGTGTATAACTCTCTTTTTCGGCAATTTGTTCAGACCCTATGAACCATTTCCTTCTTGTCCTAACAAATTCATGTTTGCTCTCATTAAAAATAATGATGCTGCATTTTCTTGGATTATACTCGAAATGCCACTTCTTATAGTAAGCATGACAGATATCTAGCATTCTGTCAAGACCTTTCTTAGAGAGACTGAGAAGAACCATGTCATCAGCTGAAGTGATACACGGTAAATGAGTTTTACCCAACTTAAGACCATAGTTACACTTTTCTAGTTCACACAGAAGACCGTTTATAAAGCAAAGATAGAAGAAGGGTGAGCTTAACCCACCCTGCCGGGTACCGATCTTAACATCGAATGATTCTGATCTACATCCATTAAACAGTACACTGCACTGCGTCTCATCGTAAATACTAATGATAGATTTAAGGGTATTTACGGTAATGCCCATTTCATACAACTTGTAAAATAAGCCATTTTGCCACACTCTATCAAACGCATTTTGTATGTCTGTGAAGCATGTCTATAGTTAACCCTTGGGCCGCTAAGAGCGACTCAATGACCATTTTTTAGGACAGTGTAGATCAAGATCAGACTGCACAGAACGTGCAGTGTGAACCCCAAGGGTGATAAGGGCGACGCGATTACCTTTTGCTGACAGTGTAGATCAAGATCAGCCTGCACAGAATGTCCAGTGTTAACCCTTAGGGTGCAAAGACCGACTCAATGACCAATTTTGCGGACAGTGTAGATCAAGATCAGACTGTACAGAACGTGCAGTCTGATCTTGAATCTGCACTGTCCGATCAGATGTTTTTCTCCAAGAAAATAAGTTTGAAATACCAGAAGTTGGGTTCTTGCTATCGGCTTTAATGCTTCGTTTCACTTATTTATCAGGTTATGGGTTAAGCCCAACAGTAAGATGAAATCTCTCTGGGTTTTAGTGGATTGTTTGTCGAGAGACATATCAAGAATACTTCAGTTATCAGACAGCTACAGTTCTAATATTCATGTTCATGCATATTTGGCCCAGAGCCAATCTATTTAGTTATAATTCCAATTTCCAGACACGGATGATTCTGTCCTTATACACTATCAAAGAACCTAGACAGGAAACCATTAGTACTTTCGGGGGGAGGGAGGGGGGTAATAATAAGAATAAAAACATCTAAAACAATATCTCAGCCGCCATATTGTCAAGATTTCCTCGAGATTGCAATTCAGGAAGAAAGTCCTGTACAAAATTCGAAAAGAGATTCAAACCCGAGTTGTCTATGTGAAAGTCCCAATCAATCGCCTTTATTACTCGACCATCTACTTTTTCAATACATTTATATAGATATTTTAAAGCACGGGGAAAAGAGAAACACAGACAGACAGACAGATAGAGACAGAGACAGACAGACAGAGAGACAGAGAGGGAGAGAAAGAGCCTGAGACATAGACAGCGAGACAGACAGAGAGACAGAGTCAGGGAGAGAGACAAGAGAGACAGCCAGACAGAGAGAGAGACAGAGACAGACAGACTAGGAAAGAGAGACAGAGAGACACAGAAACACCAAGAGAGAGAGAGAGAGAGAGAGTGATCATACTTCGAGTTTACATATCCATAAAACCACATGAATGTTCTCCATCAATTTACACACACCTAGATTGTAATTTTATGAGAAAAAAAGAAATGTAAAATTATTCACACTTAACTGTTTCTAAAATGAATCCACCCACCACCTTTTCATTCAAAACCTCTCATTCGAAAAATACAACTGATCCATACTCTGTGAAAAGGGAGTTAAATGCATCTGCAAAAAGTATCGACCCATGTCAGCCTGCTTGGTCCGCTCAGGTCGACCCGACTTGAAACTTTTTGCTTTTTTGTAAATGTTCTGAATGTCAAAGGACCGTTCTACCTCAGGGTTTAGTCTGTTGTAAGACAAAATGGATTTTATGGATCAATGATTATGTGGTGTATTAAACCACTTTTTGCCAGAGCATGTACTCACTAATTTCATTTCTATCCATAAATGTGAATGGTCGTCTTCAATGTTACTGACTGAGATTTGACAAAGTTCTCAAAATACATTTTCGGGTAGCTGCAGGGAAGCCCTTTTAACCCTTTACCACACAACAAAATTTTGTCCAAATTGAAAGCATTTGCAGACGACAATTTCACTGTGGCTGAAATAGTGCAGTTTTTGTTTGATAGGGTAGAAAACATTGTGGGAAAAGGAGAAAATGCGGGTTACCAGCATTTTCTCCTTTTCCCACTATGTTTTCAAAAGGCTTCTTTCCCAGGGGCGTCAAAAGGCGGCATTGTGCGGTAAAAGGTTAAATTAACCCTTAAAGTGCTGAATTAATGATTTGGACCTCTTTAATTATGAAAGACAGTCTGAGATATTGCTATTTCAAGGTTGTTTCCGTTAGAATTGTAACACATTAGCAGACAGTGTAGATCAAATATCAGACTGCACGTTCTGTGCAGGCTGATCTTAATCTACACTGTCTGCAAAAACAACTTAACCTATTTCAAGGTTGTTTCCCAGGTTGTTTCCCTTAGAATATATAACACATTAGCAGACAGTGTAGATCTAAGATCAGACTGCACGTTCTGTGCAGTCTGATCTTAATCTACACTGCCTGCATAAACAACTGAAGTCTTTCCCAAACGACAAATTTTGGACTGGTCCAAATTGAAAGAGTTTGCAGACGACAATTTTAAATTTGATTAAAATGGCAGAAAGTTCTCAAAAAGGGTAGAAAACACTGTGAGAAAAGGAGAAATTGCTCGTCACGAGCAATTTCTCCTTTTCCCACAGTGTTTTCAAAAGACTTGTACTGCAGACACGTGAAAACCAGGGCTTGTTTTGGAAAGGGTTAAGTCGGTTCCAGGGCTTTAAGCGTAGAAGTCCTTTGGTTCTTTCACAGAATTACCTATGTCTTCCTTTACACAAATCCCGACTTTTTAACGCCCTTGTGGAAGAAGAACATTGTGGGAAAAGCAGAAATCGCTGGTATCCAGCATTTTCTCCTTTGCCTACAATGGTTTTTTCCGCTTTCAAGAAATAATTTATTCATTACATTTGTTGTCTGCAAATACTTTAGATTTTGACCGGTCCAAAATTTTGTAATTTTGATTAAAGGTTATTCCTTTTCAAAAACTATTCAAACAGGGGCGGGGGAATATCCCAGAGCACCAAATACGCTTACCCTGAAAGTACCATGCATCCTGAAAAGACTCTATATTTTACATAGAAACCTAACTTACTGATTGATTGATTGTATGGTGTTTAACGCCCTTTGAAACATTGCTTCTGTTATATGGCGGCGGCCAGTGCACTTATCTATGCTTTCCTGGAGTTTCTTTTACCAGTACTACGCACAATATTTTTTCCAAGCCACTGGCTGCTTTCCCACAGAACCATCGTCTAAACAATGATCAGCGGTGACAGAGGAATGAATCCTGTCGCAAAGACTATTATCAAACCTCGGGAAGAAAATTGTCGAGCCGTGGATCGAACCAGCGACCTCCTCTTCTGAAATCCTGTACGCTACCGATTGAGCTACCAGGGTCCGTATGCATCAACCATTCTTAAGAATATTCTTAGTCTTAATCTCCAAGACTTTCTACATTTGAAAGTTACACAACTCCTGATTGGCGAAACCGTTTGGTTTAGCCAATCAGGAGTTGCGTTACTTTCAAATAGAGAAAATTCTGGACAATAAGACAAAGAATGTTCTTAAGAATGGTTGGTGAATACGGACCCTGGACTCGGCACAGAAACCTGAAGTATACTTTATTCCCATGGCTAAAAGTAAACATTACTTTCACATTTTGAACACCGACTATTAACCCTTTATCTGCTAAATAAGTGAAATGCAACTCCTAAGCTAATTGTTAAAAAAAAAGAATGCCATTTCAAAGGTATTTTTGTGTGGATAAATATCTCCTTATCGGACAGTGTAGATCCAGGATTAGATTGCCTGTCTGAGCAGTCTCATCATGATCTACACTGTCCGCAAAAGCTCCGTTAGTCGCGCTTAGCAGCCTAAGGGTTAACGCTAAAAGCGTCGGTAGCGAGATTCGAAATATTTGAAACATTTTTTCGATCACAATATCTCCAAAAAGATCAGAAGACTTGGATTCAATAACAGAGGTGGTATTGTCCACCATTCTTAAGAACATTAGTCATATGCTCAAGAACTTTTTAATTTGAAAATAACACAGCTTCTGATTGGCTAAACCATTTGGTTTAGCCAATCAGAAGCTGCGTTACTTTCTAAATCTAGAATTAGACTTAAAATAAAAATGACAATGATCTGTAAATGCGGACAAAAACTGCACTTTTTTTTTTTCTTCTTTCGGTCTGATCTTGATCTTCTATGTTCGCAAAAGTAACCACACTAATATTAATTTGCGCAGTAAGGGTGAAATTGAAAGACGACTCACCTTTACAAATCCTTTACCACACATTCCCGACTTTTAACGACCCTGAGGAAGAAGCCTTTTGAAAACATTGAGGAAAAAGGAGAAAATGCTGGTAACCAGCATTTTCTCCTTTTCCCACAATGTTTTCTATCCCATCAATGACAAAAACCATCAATTTAGCAACTTTTAAATTGTCGTCTGCAAATGCTTTCAATTTGGTCCAGTCCAAAATTTTGTCGTTTGGTAAAGAGCTAACAAAATGATATACCAGTATATCCCGATAGATTTCGTAGACAGATATGTATGTTTTGCCAGAAGCCTTTATTTACAACAACAAAAAAAGGTTTCATTGAATAATTTTGTATTGTATCCAGAACTTCTTATTAAGTTATACTATATGACTCAACTGACTTATTCATGCCCAGTTCACCGTTTATTGTACCTATGAAACTGGGTGAATATAGCTAAGATTTAAAATGGTAAAGATAAGACTGTATACATTTTTGAAAAATTGTTTGATATGCTACTTTGCAATTAGTATGGAATGCCATAGCAGAAAATATTCAAGATATAAAGTGAGTCTTGGTGTGGTTTTTAAAATGTTGATGCAGTTTTTACATCTTGAAGTATATTTATTTGTCTTGGTGTGGTTTTTAAAATGTTGATGCTGTTTTTACATCTTGAAGTATATTTATTTGTCTTGAAGTGGTTTTATGTTTTGATATGATAATTTTGCTGTCATATAACAAATTTATGTATCATTTTGGTATAATTGCGACTATCTTGATTGAATATTTTAAATATCTTGATAGTGTTTTCATATCTTGAATATTTTCTGCTATGGCATTCCATAAATTAGACCTGTACAAATGTTTTTCCAGGGTAAATTCTTGGTTGAAGTATATAAATGTTTCTTTTACAGCATACTCCAGATATTATCATTCATGACAGCTTTCTTAGAGATGTGTGTGCATAAATGTTTGAGCCATACTCTGTGAAACGGGCGTTTAATGCATCTCCGTGATGCATTATACCAAGCTAGTGATCACATTTATTTTTGATCCATAAAAATCCATCTAACATCCCGACTGCACCATGAGGTAGGATGGTCCTTGGACATGCAGAAAATTTACAGACAGCAAAAAGTTTCGACCCATGTCAGCCTGCGCGTACTGCGCAGGCTGACCTGGGTCGGTACTTTTTGCAGATGCATTAAGCCCCTTTTTCACAGAGCTGGGCTCATTTTGTTATCATAAAAAAAAAACTTTTTTGTTGCCGTTGATAAAGAGTAGGCTATGTGCTGATACCAGAGAGAGAGAGAGCGAGGAGGAGAGAAAGAGAGAGGGAGAGAGAGAAAGAGAGAGAGTTTTTAACCCTTATCCTGCTGAATAAGTTAAATGAAACTTTCAAGCCGATAGTAATAACCCAAACAATGCTATTTCAAACATATCTTTTGGAGAAAAATATTTCCTTAGTGGACAGTGTAGATCAAGATCAGAATGCACATTCTGTGCAGTCTGATCTTGATCTTCACTGTCCGCAAAAGGTCAGTGAGTCTCGCCCAGCAGCCGAAGGGTTAAAAGGTTCAGCATTAATAAATATTAAAAAAAAAAAATGAGATCGGTACTTAAAGAAAATGTTGATAGCGAAAAAAGATGATGTACTCAGCGCCCAGAAAAAAAATCAAAGCGTTGAAAGCACTGTTGTGGCATTTGTTAAGAGAGCCATTGTGTGGAAGTAATAATTTGAAAAATAAACCATAGAAATATTTTCAAAATATTCGCTTGAAAGTCAAAACTACTGTACAGTCATGCACAATCCAATAGAGTAACGTGCACTCTTGTAGGACGAACAAGCCCTAGCGAACAAATACAGGGACGAATAAGCCCAGGAACGAACTGGTTTTGGACGATCAGCACAGAATCGGGCGGTCAGAAAACAAAGACTGAGCGTATCATTACGCCAATAGAAGACCAGAGCGGATCAGGCTATTTTCGATAAAAAGAAGTATTTCCATGATCAATGGCCTTATCCAATTTATTTTAATAGGCCATTTTCATTTTCATATCTGAGTGCAATCGAAACACTTATTTGTCCTAGAAAAATTGAGTTTAATTGGGTTTACTTCCTTCGGTTTTGCACAAAATACGATACATGATTTTCAAAATTGTCGTATTGAACTCATAGTGGCAATGTCTTCGACAAATGCCACAATTCTACGGATTTTATAAAGTAGGTTATATCTAATTAATGACATGGTCGATATCTATTCTTCATCTTACCTTTAAATCTAGATCATTGTCTGAGCAAAATGTCCCCGAGGGGCTATGTGCGTCTCCATTTCATCCTTAACCCATCAGCACTAGCATCAGACTATACTTGTGTGTACGCATAATACACAAGAGCCATGCTCTGACAAAAGGGGACTTAATGCATCTCCGCAATCCATGATACCAATCACACCATCGCATAATCATGCATCCATAATAGCCTCTTTTTTTAACAACCGACTTAATCATGAGGTAGACTGGTCCTTGGATATACAGAAACTTGACCTATAGCGAAAAAGTTTCGGCCCAGGTCAGCCTGTACGGACTGCGCAGGCTGACCTGAATCGATACTTTTCGCAGATGCACCTAGCCCCCTTTTCACAGAGCATGGCTCACATAATACTTGACAAAAAAAAAAATGAAGTTTTTTTTTCTTTTGTGAAAAAGTGCAGCAGGAGTGCTTTGATATCCCTGTTCGTTCTCTCATGGTTCAACACACCAAATTCATCGACCGCTCTCAAAATGTATGTCCTAGTAGTGTTTGATTCACATTCTTTCTAGTGATCAATGCAATTTTGATTCATTAATTCTAATGTAACGTTACAATGTCAAAAAAGAAATGGCACAAAGATTCCACCTTTAACCCTTTAACGCACAATGCCGCCTTTAAACGACCCTGAGAAAGAAGCCGTCTGAAAAAATTGTGGGAAAATGAGAAAATGCTGGCAACCGCATTTTCTCCTTTTCCCACAATGTTTTCTACCCTATGAAAGAAAAATCGCACCATTTGAGCAACATTGAAATTGTCGTCTGCATATGCTTTCAATCCGGACAAGGCTAAAATTCTGTCGTCTGATACACGGTTAAATGAATACATATTTA
This sequence comes from Tridacna gigas, assembly GCA_945859785.2. Classification (NCBI taxonomy): domain Eukaryota; kingdom Metazoa; phylum Mollusca; class Bivalvia; order Cardiida; family Cardiidae; genus Tridacna; species Tridacna gigas. The sequence continues at coordinate 12,012,526 of OX244028.2, forward strand.
AGTAAACAATAATGCAATATGTAAGCACTTCAGAAAAAATATCACATCAGATGATTCTTATAGATCTAGATCTAGTTGTAATTTCTAGAGTAGAATCACCGAATTTTGGGTGAGAGAACTTAAGATCAGACCCTTGTTGTTTGATTAATATGAGCCGTGCTCTGTCACAAAGGGGATTAATACATCTCCGTAATGCACAATACCCAGCAAGTAATCACATAATTAGGGATCCATAAAATCCATTTTGTCTAAAAACCAAATGTATCAAGATAGAATGGTCCTTTGACATACAGTAAACTGACCAAAAGCCAAAAGTTTCGGCCCAGGTCAGCCTGTGCGGACTGCACAGGCTGAACTGGGTCGATACTTTTTGCAGATGAATTAAGTCCCCTTTCCACGGAACATGGCTCATATGTATATTCTGTAGCGTTGTAACTTTAATAATGAAGACGGCAATAAAATAGGCATATGTTTAAAGTAAATCCGAAAGTGAGTTTCAGACATATCGTATCTGACATGAATTGGCATTTGAGATAATATCTAAATAAACGAGTGCAGAAAATATGCTTAATAACATTTTTTACAGATGAAAAGATTTCACAAAATTTACAAAAAACTATCATCGGAAAAGCCAACGAATGTTTGATTCTTTTTATCATATAAAGATATATCGCGAATTACAGGCAAGAATATGCAAATGAGTCGTGTTCTGTGAATAGGGGGTTTAATGCATCTGCGAAACGTATCGACTCGGGTCAGCCTGCGCAGTCCACGCAAGCTGACCTTGGCCGAACCTCTTTGCTATTGGTCAATTTTCTGTATGTCCAAGGCCCAGTCTACGTCATGACTAAGTCGGTTGTTAAAAAAAGTGGCCATTTTGGATCCATAACTATGTGATGGCTTGATAGGTATCATGGATCACGGAGATGCATTAAGCTCCCTTTTACCATAACATGGCTCATTAATCATACATGCATACGTGGGACATTTCGTCTTGAAAACCCGACTCACTCCTCTGAAGTATAAAATGACGTCACATGTGACGTCACATAATGCTTATTTCAAACGTGTGTAAGATAAGAAAATCTCGATGAATATATTACACTGAAGAAAAGGTAGGTCCTGTGATAAAAGTCTTTCGTTAGCTACATAAATAATACTAAGCACTTAGCAAATAAAAACTTATCCGCGTTAAAAATAAAACCGATTAACGAAAATATTGACCTTAATTTTTATCCACTATAATAGAAAAACAGAAAATATGTAGACTTAAAGAAAACCCGACTCTATTTGCCGTTTTGGGTCCTGCGTGGCTCAATGGTGGAGTGTACATAGAAATCGTAACCTAAAGGCCCTGGGTTCAAGCCTCGCTCGAAGCACCGAGTTTTTCGTGAGAGTGTCCTTGGGCACGACACTTTAGAGCCCTAGCCCACTACTATAGTGTAACGCAGTAGGCTATGTAGATCGACATGAATGAGTTGGCTGTCGTCGAGATATGACTGAAATAATGTTGAAAGCCGTGTAAAACACCACTCTAGCAATATTTGTGATTTCCTGCGTATCTATAAACAACCATTCGAAACACGACCAATCTTAAAAAATGTGAAATGGATACAATCAAGTAGAAGCGCTTGTGGGTCTCATCAACTTGACCTACTTGATACAATATAAATCTATGAAAAAGAAAAAAAAAACGGAATTTCGAATTCTGAACAGAGTATCTCATCAAATATCGGACAGTGTAGATTCACGATCATACTACACGTTCTGTGCAGTCCGATCTTGATCTATATAGTCTTCAAAAAAGGGCTCCCATGAAAATCCGTGTTTGATGATCAAAGGGTTTTAACTCAATAAAATAAATTCAGCCATGACAAACGAAGGTATCCGCTTCGGGGGAAAGTGTTAATTGGTTTTTGTCTCAGTATGGGTTCGAATTACAAGTACACGTACTTGAATTACAGTCGATGTCGGGGCGGTGTATTTTATTCTACTGGTCAGTTTTGAAGAACCGACACAATGAACTAAGGTCAACGGACCGGTCAGGTATTTGTTCTCATTAGTCAAGAAAAGATCTGCACAGCTGATCTTAAACCTTAAGCCTGTTAAGTGAAATGAATCGGTAACAAGAAAAAAGAAAACGGCGCAAAAGATACTAAACTATTAATGAGCCATGCTCTGTGAAAAAGGGGCTTAATGCATCTGCGAAATGTATCGACCCTGGTCAGCCTGCGCAGGGTGACCTTGGCCGAAACTTTTCGCTATAGGTCAATTTTCTGTATGTCCAAGGACCGTTTTACCTCATGATTAAGTCGGTTACTAAAAAAAAGTGGCTGTTTTGGATCCATGATTATGTGATGATTTGCTTGGGATAATACATCATGGAGACGCATTAAGCCCCCTTTTGCCAGAGCATAGCACATTTGTGTTGAAACTCTTTTGAGGCTCAATATGATTTTTGTTGGTCTGTATTGGAGTTTAACGCCATTTTAACAGCTCAGGTCATATCATGGCGGTCAGTGAGGCACCCATGTGTTTCCTGGCTTTCTCACACCAGTCCTGACACAACTTTATTTCCAGAGCCACTGACTACTTTTCTCACATGCATCAGAGGTGAGAGGTGAAAATCGCCGGAAAGAAAGTTTGTCTCAACCAGGTATCGAACTCGCAACCACCAGGTCACGAGTCAGATATGCTAAACACCGAACTACCCGAGCGGGCGGCTCAATATGAAGGGAAAAGTAAACTCACAAGCAATTGAGTCTATTTCATCGTTGTTTTGCACATTGTTGGAATAAGAGATTTTCAACCAACAATTGTAAATGTACACTGGTGTCCTAAATGTCCACAATTAGAACAGGGGTCCTCAGATGAACATGCCCACATTTTCACCAATCGCCGATTACTGTTTATTCATTCGAGAATATAAGAGAATCAGGGTCCGTATTCACCAACCATTCTTAAGAATATTCTTAGTCTTGTTCTTCAAGATTTTGAAAATTTGAAAGTAACACAACTTCTGATTGGCTAAACCAAATGATTTAGCCAATCAGAAGTCGTGTTACTTTCAAATGTAGAGAATTTTGGAGAATAAGACTAAGAACGTACTTAAGAATGGTTGGTGAATACGAACCCAGGGTCCAGTTTCATGAAAAAACGTTAAGTCTCTTATTTTACTCAAATACGTTAACAGACTTATTTTCCAACTTTAGACGAGTTCGTTATTTTAAACACATTTCACTAACATTAACAGACCTAAGTAACATTCTCAAATCCTGAGTTGACACAGCATTTCAGACTTCACTCAGCAAAATAATGGACCACAGGCCTTTGAAACTCTATTTGTCTATCACGGACCACCAAAATTTTCCTTGGTCGATCATTGCAGATTGGTGCATCGCCTGTATATCACGGATTACTCAAATTTTCTTTACACTGTACTATAAACAGCACATTGGCGACTGCCTCTATATTGTATATAATAAGTCCTTCTATGTACGATATAGAGACAGTCGCCAATGTCCTATTTATAGTAACGGTGTCCGCCCAGGAAAATTTTGTCATCCCGTCACAGATCAATGGAATTTCAGTGGCCTATGAATGGACTTAAGTCTGTCAACTGAGATGAGTCTGTTTATTTTGGCGAGTTGAGTCTGAGGCAACTCAGGACTTGCGACCGTTGACAATGTCTATTATTAGTGTTAGTGAAATACATCTAAAAAAAAAACCCAAACTCAACTTATGCGAGAACATGAGCCTATTAGTGGATTTGAGTAAAATAAGAGACTGAAGTTTTTTCTTTCGTGAAACCGAGCCCAGGAGTTAGGTCTAAAGCCACTTTATACAACTACGCCGGAAAAGCTCTTACACTTACATAGATGTTAAAATTTCAAGCCTGTTTCCAGTAAAAATATCGGACACTGTCAATTCATGTTTATAACTTGTCGAAAGAAGTTGGTGAGGGGGGCCAGGTAAAATTGAGTACCAACTTCCAAAGAACAGTATTTTCTACAATAGTTGAAATTTATTTGTTTCAGTCTTGAATAAATTGATGAAATACGCGAGAATACCTTAAATTTAAGCGACCTGCAAGTAGGTTTTATCCCAAGTGAGTATCTTTTTAAATCGGTCAATCGAACTTGCCTTAGATGTTCAGCCAAAATACCTTAAGGCCAGCTTAGTACAAGTACCGTATCGCTATTTGTACAGCATTTTTACAGATCCAAATGTTTCCCGTTATCTTTCAACGAATTTTACCTATCTATTGGTTTTAAGATCCCTATATTAGTACCTGCAGTGGTCTTGATTTAAAGATTGTACTCTTTTTCATAAATTGTCATGTGACAGAAGTCACCATGTGATAAACGGGGTGAGAAATTTTCACAGTGAAAAGGCGAAAAACAAACATGGAACTTTCGTCGTATTTGATGCACGTGCACGTCTCTCTCAATGTCTTGGTTAAAAAGTCGTCTTCTCAGACAAATTTTTGTAAGCCGTGCTTCTTAAAAAGGGGGTTAAATGCATCTGCCAAAAGTAAGAACACAGATCAGCCTACGCAGTCCGCGCAGGTTGACCTGGGTCGAAACCTTTTGCTTTGGGTCAATTTTCTTCATGTTAAAAGACCAGTCTACATCATGATTCACTCGGTTGTGAGACAAACTGGAATTTATGGATTCATAATTATATGATGACTTGCTTGGTACAATGCAACTCGGAGATGCATTAAACCCCATTTTGCCAGACCCTAACATATACATATATATTTTTTCCTTCTTTTTTTTTTAACTAATCAAACAAATATTTAGCAGCCCGCCGTTTTAACCCTTAGAACGCTAAATAAACCCAACAGAATTTTTCAGTCTACGAATTAGACTCAAATAATTGCAATATATGGTTGTTTTCGACAGTAGGTTTCAGGAAAACAAATAATGTAGATCAAAGATCAGATTGCATGCCTTGTGCAGCCTGATCTTGATCTACACTGGCTGCAATGACAACTTTAGTCGTGAAGGGCACTTTAAATCTTTACCACACAATGACGAGTTTTAACGCCTCTTAAATTAGACTTTTGAAAACATCGTGGGAAAAGGAGAAAATGCTGGTAACCAGCATTTTCTCCTTTTCCCACGATGTTTTCAAACATTTCAGAAACAAATCCAGTCATGTGAGTCGCACTGAATTTGTCGTCTGCTAATGCTTTGAATTTGGGCCAGTCTAAAATTTTGTCGTCTGATAAAAACTTAAGGGTTAAAGCGTATCAATTCCTGTTCTCTGTTTAACGATGAACCTTCGAATGCAGCAAATATAACACAGTCCCTACAGTGCTTTGTTCTGTGATGTCACAAGCTATTTACAGAAATAAATCTACATATAATTTTGCTTGTTTGGAGAAAGGGTGGGTATCGATACAACGACGCCTTGGCTACAAGCCCTGTACGTTACCAACTGAGCTACTGGTAGATGAGCTTGGCTTTGAAGCAATGTAGATTTCCATTGCGCTTATTCCTTTACCACACGTCTTTCAACGATCTGAAGAAAAAAGGCATTTGAAAACATTGTGGGAAAAGGAGAAAATGCTGGTTACCAGCATTTTCTCCTTTTCCAACAATGCTTTCTACCCTGTCGAAGACAACTCTTATTGTTTGAGCTACACTACATCTGTCGTCTCCAATGCTTTTAATTTGGACCAGCTAAAATTTTCTCGTTTGGTGAAAGAGTTAAAATATAGTAGAGCATCTGAATGCGGACGATAGAGACCTAAGATCAGACTGCACTTTCTGTGCAGTCTGATCTTGATCTGCGCCATCCACTTAAGGCATGTAACTCGTCAATCGCATTTAAAGTTACCAGACTTAGAATGGCTACTGAATACTACATTACTTTTGAAATCATTTAATTCTTTACCTGCTAAATAAATGAAACGAAAATTTCCACTCAATTGTAAAAAAAAAAAACCAAATACCGCGATTTCAAAATTGATTCACTAGACAGAAAATATCATATCAGACAATGTAGATGAAAGATCAGACTGCATGTTTTGTGCAGTCTGATCTTGATGTACACTGTCCGTAAACGTTCCTTCAGTCGCGCTTAGCGGCCTAAGGGTTAATATATGTAAATATCTGCAGGGTGTGAGAAATAGAGCTCGTTTCGTTCGACACACCTCTTTACTTAACTCTTTACCAGACGACAAAATTTTAGACTTATCCAAATTGGGATCATTCGCAGACGACAATTAAGATGTTAGAATGATGACAAAGTATAGTTTATGAACTTTGAATAGGTAGAATGCTTTATGGGAAAAGGAAAAAATGCTGCTTACCACACTTTTTTCAAAAGCCTTCTCACTCAAGGTCGTATAAACTTATGATTGCTTGGTAAAGGGTTAAGCACGATGACGAACAGATGGGTGGATAAATCGGATGGAAAGAAAAGGACAAATACACCCAGACTACTTAATTTAAACAAAATATGTAGGTCAAAGTGAGAAATCTAATAGAATACATATGAAATGATGATGAATTTAAGTTTTAAGTAAAATAAATAAACTCCCTTACCAGATAATCAAAATCCACCCAACATCAAAATAAAAACTCACTCATTCGTATAGGTAAACTGTAGCATCAGTGAGGCGCGACATGACACGGGGTGCGCAAAGGGGAAATGTTTATTTCTGTGTATATGTGAAAACTGATCAAACGTCTTTATGCATCACTGAATAGCGGAGAAAACTGGTAACAAAGTACATGTTTATCGGTGGCACTCTGCGAAAAGGGGGCATAGCGATTGACTGAATTTGCGTTTATTTATCGTCGCCACCGGTTGCCCATATGGACGACGTTCCCCGAAGGCAATTAGTTTTGTTACGGGGGATATTGCAAGATATTACAGGACGAAACTCATCCTAAGTTATGTCTGTTTATTTCATGCTTTTCGGTAGTTAATCGAGAAATAATGTTGGATTATGGTTTGTTATTTCATGGTTACGACCAGTAAAAATACTGATTTCATACTTTCTAACTCTTTAATTGAAGGCAGGAACAGTAGTTCCCGCGCACTACTTACCTAGGTAAACAGCGCGTGCCATTCAAATAGAGAGAAATATGACGTAATTTACGCTATATTTCTCGCATTTTACGTAATATTGTAATGCGTTGTTATGTGAGGGGGAAAGGTATACTACGGAATAACGTTAGGGCCATCGCCTTTAAATGTGTTACTTTGAAACGCGATGCTCGATAGCACGATGATGATAGCGCGAAATCACGAAACTACGATGATCAAAACACGATAGTACTATGATGATAACGCGATATTACGATGGTGTCGCGTTTTCACCATCCTACAATCGTGTTTTCATCATCGTACTGTCGCATTATCACTATCGTACTATCGTGTTATCATCATCGTACTATCGACTTCCGGTGTGCATGCGCATACACATTCAAAGGCGATTGCCCCAACGGTATTCCGTACTCATCAGCCATGTAATAACCTCTAAGAATCAGACTGCATAAAATAAGAATGTCTGATCTTTAGTTAATACTGAATGCTTTGCAGAGACATTATGTACAAAGCTAATCTTGAGGTTGTTTTCGTTTGTGTCTTATTCCTGTATTTCTAGAATGAAAATGTCCATTTGGTTTATTGGCAATCTAAAGGTTAAAAATCAATAATGTTTTTTTTTTTCAACTCACAGAGCGCTAGACTGGACAATTACTTTCACGTTACCAATGGACAAAACTTTATACTTGTCTAAACTGAAAGCATTTGCAGACGACAAAATAATTGTAGTTCAATTGGACATGTTTATCTTAGAACGAGTAAAAAATGTCACCAGCATTTTTTCCTTTTCCCACAATGTTTTCCAAATCCTTATTTCTAAGGGTCATTTAAACTCGGGATTCTGTAGTACTTAAAGAGGTGAAATCGACATTGTAGGTCAAGATCAGACTGCAACGGACATGCATAGTGATCTTGAATCTTTATTGTCGGATATTCTGTGAGACATTACGTGAGATTAGACAGTTTGAGCCAAAATATCTCACAACACACCGGAAGGTGTAGAATTAGATCACACTACACGTTTTATTGAGTTCCATCTTAACTCTTTACCAAACAACAAAATTTTTGACTTGATCAAATACACGTAGAAAGTATTTGCGGACGACAACTTAAATGTAGCTCAAAATCTTACTTCTGTCTATATAGGGTAAAAAAAATTGTGAGAAATGGAGAAAATGGTGGTTATTATCTTGGAAATGATATTCTGCAACGTAATGGTAAATGAAACTCCAAGAGATCATTGATAAGTGCACTGGCCGTCGCAATATAGCTGAAATAATGTTGAAAACGGCATTAAACACCAAATAAACAAACTGCACATCCTTTGGCTATAATAATTTTTAAAAAAAGATACTTCAAAGTTTGGCAAATGGAACACGTCAAATAACACTTATTTTCCCAGCGAAATTGATTAAAAAAGGTCAACGTCTAAAATTCAGATGTATTAACCCTTATGCTGCCGAATTTGCGATTACACAGATTTCTATAGGCTAAATGGCAATGGATTGGGTTGACTGCACGTACATGCAGGCGGATCTTGCCCTACACTTTCCGCAAAATAAATACATTATTGCAGGATAAGGACTAATGCGCTAATCTTCTTATATTTCTACAAACAAACAAGTTAACCCTTTCCCCCACAACAAGCCACAAATTTAAGGATCTTAAGGAAGAGGGCTTTTGCAAACCTTGAGAGAAATAAGAAAATGCTGGTATCCAGAATTTTCTCATTTTTTCCATAAAGTTTTCTGCGTGGCAAAAAAGAAAGTTGCAGTCTAGTAGAGTTATACGGGTACCGTTAGGGCAATCGCCTTTGAATGTGTATGCGCATGCGCACCGGAAGGCGATAGTACGATGGTGAAAACGCGATAGTACGATGATGAAAATTCGATAGTACGATGGTGAAAACGCGATAGTATGATGATGATGACGCGAAAGTACGATGATGAAAACACGATAGTACGATGATGATAACGCGACAGTACGATACTACGACGATGAAAGCGCGAAAGTACGATGATGGAAACACGATATTATATCGCACTTTCATCATAGTACTATCGTATTGTCGCGTTTTCACCATCGTGGCATCACGTTATCCTCATCGTATTGTCGCGTTTTCATCATCGTAGTTTCGTGATTTCGCATTATCATCATCGTACTATCGAGTATCGCGTTTTAAATTGAAATATTCAAAGGCGATGGCCCTAATGGTATTCGGTAGTATACCATGGAGAATTACCGAACGCAACTGTACTGGGTTTTTAAAGTCCCAACAAAAAGGGGTTAGAAGCATGAAATAAATATTTTTTTTTTTCTTTTTCCTCTATTTCTTTAACGTGCTCGGTGTATAGTACCGTCACACGAGACCTCTGTTTAACGTCTCATGCGAAAGACTATTAGTAATTTTAGATGTTCAGCTGTGGGACTCGACTGTGACCCACACCCTCAAGTGACCCAAGACCTGATGTTAACAAGTCCTACGCTCTACCACTTGAGCTATGCGGGTTGGTCCGGGGGTAAGCATATAGTGCATCTTCGTAAAACGTATTACCACGTAAAATCTCCCCCTGCAGTGTATTAAAGCCATTACTTATTTTCGATAATATTCTAGTGTACTATCGTTTTTGGGGTCCCGATTCTGATTCTTTCTTTAGTTATGAGCGGAATTGTCGTCTGCAAATGCTTTCAATTTGGACAAGGCTAAACTTTTGTCGTCTGGTAAAGGGTTAAAATATGTCCGCGGGTACCAAAAATTTACTTCGAAAAATACTTCAAAAAATGTTGAGTGACCGAAAGAAATAATTCCTATTGGGAAAGCTTTCATCTCTGGGACAGTCTGCGATAGAGGGAGGAGGCTAATCACTATTCTCTCATTATGATATTCTCGGGTTCGCAGTACTTTTTCGATCTTCTTTTCAGGATAGACGAGCAATCTTTCGTGAAAGGGGTCTACCGACTTTCGTTGACATGATTTTCACTCAATAAATGGATTCGCATTGCTTGCCTTAAAATCATCGCGATTTAAAGCTAACTCGACGATAAATGATGAACAGAGTAGAGGAAAGGATCCCTTATTCAAACACCTGGTACCCTCGTCGTTTTGATTTACGCTTTATGCGTTTAACTATGGATCGAAATCGAACTTTGCTCGTCTTCGCGTTTCAAAAATGGACCCAGATCGATCTACGTTAGAAATTTAGGATGCCTGAAAATCTGTTTTCAGTCCTCGATGATGAAAAAATATGGAAAAAAAAAATTCTTACAAAAATGTTTACCTGTTTTTTCCAGGTATAGCACTTAAGCCATAATTTTCAGATATTATCAGCGCGTTCTTTGTAAAATGGCTTCAAAATACAAGACATCATTCAGGATTTGCAAGCCAATTGTTCTATGGTATGAGTCTGGGGATGCAGGGGCAGCTGCAGCAGACATAACCAATCCCCACTCGTCACAACTCGGCCGATTCCGTATAAAGGCGGATTCCATTTTGAATTACCAAATCACATGATCTTAAACATGGCGGCGCTCCTGTAAATCGCTTTGTAACGACATGAACAACCACGATGGAGTTATTCACATCTATCGATCTGTCGATGAAAGCTCCTAACGGAATCGATAAACCACACTTAAAATTGAATGTACAAAATGTTTGCAGACTGAAATATTCTTAGAAAGATAACGATAGAAAATTGACTCATGTTTTCTTTTTTAAGAGGAGCCTTACAATTTCAATAACGGTAAAACGGTGTGCTTCCGGAAACGTGCGAAATGTACCGTGTAGGTGCATATCAAGCTACGTGATACAGCCGAGGGATTTGATCACAAGATCACCCGAGGTATGCCGAATGAACCAATCCCATTGCCCCGTGGTATGAGTCACGGGTTTAAGGACTGGGAGACATACGTTCAGGCCATTCCTGTAAGCCAGTTTATCTCCCTTGCCAGATAAAGACTAAAGGTAGCCAAATCACAGATTGGTCCTTTTACCTGTGTTCCTTTGTTTTTATCCTTGATTCCCTTGGGGATGTTGCGATAAATATAATTTGATTTGCGATTATATGTAAGATCCCTATATAATATAATTTTAAAGCAGATCATGTTTTCAACCATCAGAGAAAAGCGTTTATATCGATTTGTAAAACAGTCTAACCAGAATTAGCTGAGATATTATCTCTAAAACATATTTGTGTAATGCAAGAAAATCAAGGATAAAATCCAAGTAATCTCCTTTTCAGGACCAATGTAGTACTGGAGAGGAATTAGGGGAAATAACTCAAGAATGGCCCTCATTGCCCCATTGGTACAAGTCACTGAATGACGCCATTACGGTAAAGCAGGTAAACAGTACTCATCCTATTGTTCCGTGGTATGAGTAAGGGCTCTAGGGCTTGCAACAGACACACGATACTCGTCTCCGTGGTCCCGTGATATGGGTCACGAGATGACAGCATTAAGGAGTGGCAGATAAATGGTGATCATCCCCATTGTCTCCCATGACCTTGACCTCAATGACCATGACGTCATTTTTCCCGATGAGTGATCCCTGCAGGTATACGGTGGCACGATTCCATCATTATCTTCCGCTAGGTGGCATTTTTCAAATACGTCAATCTTCGAAGAATATGACATGCGCAGACAACGCGATTCCATCGTTCCACCAACTCTGTGAAATCGATTTTTAGCGGATTTGTATAGCAAATCCGCTTACTGTGATCGTTTTGACCGGAACCAAATACATCATGCATAACGACGCATGCGCGCTCACACTGTACTATGATATCAATTTCATCTGAACCAAATATACTGTCATTCACGCTTGCGCTCTAGCCACTCTACTTTCAGTTTTAGCTCGTACACTTCAATCTCGCTTTGTCACTACCGTATATACAATCCTACACGTGTATACATATAGTCAAAATAATACCAGCAAAAATCGCGTAAGATTGACGGATCAAATTATCAATCCTTAAACAGTAATAGTATAACATTTAAAGCGCAGTCCGCTCGACGGAACAACTCTGACTTCCTCTGCCCTTGCTAACTCCATTTTTAAATGATTGCGTATGTATTGCATGTGATGTTATTTTTTTATTACAGCTTTATGCTACTCCACAAATCTGCTTTCCAGGACTTTGAGTCCTTTGATTTTTTATATTACTGTTAATAGTCCTTTTTGGCACAGGCGGAAACGTGGACCACATGGCTTCTCAGCAATCGACGAAAAGTTAAATGTGAATCAAAAAGTTTTAAAGAAAAGATATTTTTTACAAGCTGTTACAACTCTTAAAGGGTCAATCGTAACAAAGGGGATTAACCCTTTTCCAAACAAGCCCTGGTTTTCACGTGTCTGCAGTACAAGTCTTTTGAAAACACTGTGGGAAAAGGAGAAATTGCTCGTAAAGAGCAATTCTCCTTTTGCCACAGTGTTTTCTACCCTTTTGGAGAACTTTCTGCCATTTTCATCAAATTTAAAATTGTCATCTGCAAACTCTTTGAATTTGGACCAGTCTAAAATTTGTCGTGTGGTAAAGGGTTAAATATTTTTTCAAAAGCATATATTTGAAAATCAACTATATATCACTGTATTTGCCGTCTGCAAATTCTTCCAATATGGATATGGATATGTCAGAAAGTTGGTCTTACCCTTATCTGGGGTTTTATTCCTTATCAAACAATCCCATGTTTTAACGACCCCGAAGAACAAAGTGTTTGAAAACACTGTGAGAGAAGAAAAAAATTGCTAGGCACTGGCATTTTGTCTTTGTTCCACTATATTTTCCAACAATCCACAGTTTTCATGACCCTGAAGAAGACAGCATTTGAAAACACTGTTGGAGAAGGTGGAATTGCTAGTTACCGGCTTTTTCTCCATGTCCTACATTGTTTTCTACCATTTCAAACATGATCCCAAGAAGGAAGCATTTGAAAACATAGTGGGGAAAGGTGAAAATGCGGGTGGGCAGCGTTTTTTCCTTGTCCCACCATGTTTTCAACCCTTTCAAACAACCCAATGTTTTAACTACCCTGACGAGGAATGCATTGGAAACATTGTGCAAGGAGGAGAAAATGCTAAGTCAGAAGCATTTTCTTCTCCTATCCTGCTTTCTACTCTTTCCAGCCATACTTAACCCTTTACCACACAAGCCCAACTTTTAAAGACCCTGTGAAAGAAACCCTCTAAAAATCTGAAAACCTTGTGGGAAAAGGAGAAAATGCTGGTAAACAGCATTTTCTCCTTTACACACAATGTTTTCTACCCTGCCAACTTGGACAAAATTTGTTTGTGTTGTTTGGTGAAGAGTTTAATTTTTTTTTATCTGTTTTCAATAATTTTGATCATTCTTCATGGAAGAAAAGGCCTTTGCTCTTAGGACTTAGGTTTCTAAATGAGCTTGAAAGACCTGCTTTGAAGTATACTGGGTCTGTATTCACCAACCATTCTTAAGAACATTCTTGGTCTTGTTCTCCAAAATTTTCCAAATTTGAAAGTAACACACCTTCTGATTGGCTGAACCATTTGGTTTAGCCAATCAGAAGTTGTGTTACTCTCAAACTTGGAAAATCTTGAAGAATAAGTTTAAGAACGTTATTAAGAATGGTTGGTGAATACGGACCCTGGTATCAGAGATACATGTGCATAATAAGCCATATTCTGGCAAAACAGAGGTTTAGAAATGTTTCTCGATGGTGCATTAACCCTTTACCATACAATCCCGACTTTTGATGACCCTGAGGAAAAAGCCTTTTGAAACCATTGAGGGAAAAGGAGAAAATGCTGGTAAGCAGCATTTTCTCCTTTTCCCACAATGATTTCTACTCTTCCCAAAATAAATTTCAATTTTTGAGTAACATTTATTTTGTCGTCTGCAAAAGCTTTCAATTAGGACCAGTCTAAAATATGTCTTTTGGTAAAGAGTTAAACTATGCAAGCCATCATACAAAAATGGATTTTTAAAATCCAGTTTGACAAACAGCCTACTAAATGCTAAGGTAGGATGGTCCTTGGACATGCAGAAAATTGACATATCACAAAAAGTTTCGACACAGGTCAGCCTGCGCGGACTGCGCAGGCTGACCTGAATCGATACATTTTGCAGATGCAGTTAAATCTCTTGGGCAGTCCACGCAGGCTGACCTGGGTCAATACTTTTTGCAGATGCACTAAAACCCCTTGTCACAGAGCATTTCTCATATAAGTCCTAGGCTTGTGTTTGTGAAACTCTATACCAAACATTAAAATTTAGACTGGTCCAACTGAAAAGCATTGGCAGATAACAAATTGAGTAAGACTCGAAAATTCGAGTTGGCCTATGGAAGGGTAGAAAGCAACGTTATCAAAGGCCTTTTTCCTCGGTGCCATGAAAACTCGGGATCGTGTGGAAATACGTTAAGGGGACACTTATGCTGTCTTGCTTTGGGGCTAGCTGGTGCCCAATGTAGGTCTAGTGTAACAGCTCTGATAAATTACCTCCTAGGTCAGGGATCGAACCCAGAACATCTTGGTCCATATGTGAACGCTCTACCACAGCGCTTCAAAAACTAGCTCCAGGGCCAAGCACTTTAAGTGTTCTTCTATACAAACGCATTGATTGATTGTATGGTGTTTAACGCCGTTTTCAACATTATTTCAGTTATATCACGGCGGCCAGTGCACCTATCCATGCTTTCCTGGAGTGTCTGTTACCAGTACTCCGCACAATATTCTTTCCAAGCCACTGGCTGCTTTCCCACATAACCATCGTCGAAACAAGGGTCAGCGGTGAGAGAGGAATGAATCCTGTCGCGATGGCTACCATCCATCCTCGGAAAGAAATTGGCCAAGCCGGGGATCGAACCAGCGACCTCCTGTTCTCAAGTCCTGTACGCTATCGATTGAGCTACGGGTGCTTGGCTCTATACAAACACAAGCTACATACACTTATATCAATCCGTGGGAAAGACGAGTATACTACATGATGGTATAGAATAATATTACTGGTTTGGAAAAAGAAAATAAACACATGGAGAAACTAGAGGCGCTTGAGCGCCTGTATCGCTCCACAGGCCTGATATTTCTATAATGGCGAAAAGAAGTTTTTAACAATTACCATTCAATCCTGCATTTTACCTCACTGAAGAAAAAAGGTATGGAAAAAACTTGTGAGAAAAGAAGAAAAAAATGGTAACCAGCATTTTCTTAGTTTCCCACAATAATTTCTATCCTTTTTTATATATGTCTTACTAATTTGAAGATATGTTGTCTGCAACAGGTCCTTTCACAAACCATTTTCGGTGGGGAAACATCAAAATATAGAAAACATGTCTTTCTCAGGGTCGTTAAAAGTTGTGATTGTGTGGTAAAGGGGTAATCTAAAAGAACAGCTAGGAGGGCAAATGAATGAATGTTATAGCAATATAGATCAACTTACATCAATACACCAGATAGAATGAAATATGCTGGCATACAATGAACACCTAATCCCTAATAATCAACTTTTCACAGTCACAGTTAGAATGTCTTCTGTGGCAAACAATACAAAATGGTCTACAAATGCATTTACATAAATCAAATATCCTGCTCCAGGGCACAGATTAATTCTGGTGTACTGAAGTTGCGGGATCAGTTTGACTGGATAACATTAATGCCTTATCACAAATGTAAAGCCCTGTCCCACTTTGTACCAGGTCACCAGGATTTACACCCCTTCTGTCCACTCTGCATTTACTCATTAGTAGGTCAACAAACCTTTACCAGAACTAATAAAAGTGCAGAGGTTCTCTTGTTCTATATCAAAAGGACTATAAAGTACCTACAACATGGGGGTTTTGTTATTAAAATACTTTTTCTTTTTTATCTTGGCATGGTTACTCAGGCTTAGTAATAAGGCAAAATTGAAAAGCTCAAGTTGTGAAAGGTGCTCAAGCTTTTATCTTATTTATGGCCAGTGATATTTTATTACTAGTACTAACTAATAGCATATCATTGGAGTAAATTGTGATCTTAATACAAAGGAAAATGTGTGGGCTTAAATAGGACAGCCCTGACTAGGTCAAGTCAATCCAATTTTCTTCCTTTTTCTTTGTTAGTCAATAAAACTAACACAATAAATAGTTTTGGAGAAGAACATTTTTTTGAAATATAAGGCTTGTCTATAAAAAAATGTGTTTTTAGGTGTATCATTTTTTTAAAAGGAATTTGGTATACAACCACCATAGAAACAATTTGGCAAACAACCACCATAGGAACTTACCTGCAAAACAACAATGAAATCCAATGAATAGTTTTAGAGAAGAAATTTTTCAAAGATTTTACTTTATACCATAAAAGGAAAATGAGTCTCCCATAAAAGCCATGTTTTTTGACAGATCATTTTTTTTTTTAAAGGAATTCTGTAAACCTGTATCTAAGGAACATTCCTGCAAAATAATAATGCTATCCAAATAGCGGTTTGGGAGGAGAAGATTTTTAAAGGTTTTTTACTTTGTTTGCCATGGCAACCAGAATTCTTCATGGAATACAATTATTTGAAGGAATTTGAAAGAGGACCACCAAAGGAACATTCCTGTGAAATTTGGTAAAAATCCAGTCAATAGTTTCTGAGGAGAAGTTTTTTAAAGAAAAAGTTTACGGACGCACGCACGGACGAACGGACGGACGGACGCACGACGGACACAACGCCATGACAATAGCTCGCTGGCCTTCGGCTAGTGGAGCTAAAAACATGTCCACAATGTGCTCATATATAAAATCACAGGAATTTGGAACTGAATGTCAACAACAAAAAACAAATAAAATAAACCTTTGATATGGATTGAAATTCTGTGACACAACACTATTTCATCTCTGATGAAAGTCAACAATAAAAAAATGCAGCAAACAAAAAACATGAAATAATAAAATTAAAATCTTTCAATGAGAAGCCCTAAATAAAACTGACAGACAAATCTTACCTAAGTACTGCCCAAATACAAAAATGTCTGCCCCTAAATTTGACAGCTTTGTGAAAAATAGAGAAATGAGCAGCACACTACCTTATAAATCATTTAGTGTCATCGCTCATTATATGCAATCAATCCTTTTCCCACAATATTTCCACAAGCTGCCATTGCAGAAAAAGTCTGAATATTTTCAGATATCTGTGCTGTCAATATAGCAAACAAACCTTGTGTATTAACTATTTACCACACAATCCCGACTTAACGACCCTGAGAAAGAAGAAGCCTTTTGAAAACATAGTGGGAAAAGGAGAAAATGCAGGTAACCAGCATTTTCACCTTTTCCCACAATGTTTTCTACCCTTCCCCCCACAACATTCAAATTATTTTGGGCCACATTTCACTTGTCATTTGCAAATGCTTTCAATCTATGGGAAGACAGACAATGTTAGTAACCAGCATTGTCTCTTTTTCCCACAGTGTTTTCCAACCTTTTACAGAAAAAATCCATCAACTGAGCCATCTTTTATTTGTGACCTGCAAGAGTTTGCAATTCAAACAAGTTCAAAGTTTTGTTGTCTGTCATAGAGCCCTTTACCACACAATCCTGAGTTTTAACGATCTTGAGGATGAAGGCTTTTGAAAACATGTGGAAAAAAGAGAAAATGCTGGTTACCAGCTTTTTCTCCTTTTCCCACAATGTTTTCAAAAAGCCTCTTTCTCAGGGTCATTAAAAGTCGGGATTGTGTGGTATCCAACAATTTCTTTTTTATCCATTTTTCCCACAGTTTTTCCTGCCCTTTCTGTGACAATTTTGTCATTTGAGCCACACTCTATTTGTCATCTGAAAGCTTTCAATTTGGACAAGTTCAAAATCAAATGGGTGCAGCATCGCTCAGTGGTGATGTCATAGTGCTTAACTTGAGGCCTTGGGTCGATCCTCCTTATAGGTAATGGATGTTCCGTTGGAGAGTCCTTATTTTATTTGACACTTCAGAGCCCTGGCCTAGCACAGGTGATATTCGGGACAAGCATGTATAAGTGACCTGCTGCTGTATGTTATAATTTTGAAAAATACCATTCAATCATACTGCACTCTCAATATCCATGGCAGAAAATGATCTCAAACTGGATGAAGAAACTGAATGACAAACTGATGAAATAATCATAAAGCTGAAATCACTACTTCACTGACTTCAGAACTAAAGCAAAAATGACTCAAGAATAAAAAAACAAGAGGGCCATGATGGCCCTGGGTCGCTCACCTTAGTAGAGTGTCTTAAAGGTTTTTCTTTAATTTGACCATGTGACCTAGTTTTTGACCGCAGGTGACCCAACTTCAAACTCATATTTCATGAAGACAAACATTCTGACCAATTTTCAAGTCAACTGAGCAAAAAGTGTGGCCTTGAGTGCCCTAAAGATATTTCTTTAATTTGACCTAGTGACCTAGATTATGACCCCAAATTTGAACTGGTCTTTGACTATATGAAAAGAAACATTTTAACCAATTTTCAAATCAAATGAATAATAAATGTGGCCTCTAGAGTGCCCACTAGCTATTTCTTTAATTTGACCAAGTGACCTAGTTTATGACCCCAGTTGACCCAAATTCAGACTCTTGTGAGATTTTACAAAGACAAATATTCTGACCAATTTTCAAGGCAATTAAGCAAATAATGTGGCCTCTAGAGTGCCCACAAGGTATTTCTTTATTCTGACCTAGTGACCTAGTTTATGGTTCCAGGTGACCCAAATCCAAACTCATCTGGTATTTCATCAAGACAAACATTCTTGCCAAATTTCAGGTCATTTGAGCAATAAATGTGGCCTCCAGAGTGCAAACAAGGTATTTCTTTAATTTGACCCAGTGAACTAGTTTATGACCCAAGTTGACCCAAATTAATCTTATGTGAGACTTTATAAAGACAAACTTTCTAACTAATTTTCAAGGCAACTGAGCAAATAATGAGAGTGCCAACAAGGTATTTCTTTAATTAGACCTACTGACCTAGTTTATGACCCAAGATGACCCAATTTTGAACTCAATGAACTTGTTGCGCTTAGATGGGCAAACAAACTTAGAAGAGAATCACTACATACCAAATATCAAAGCTCTACACCTTCCAGTATTAAAGAAGAATTTTAAAGTTTTCCTCCTTTGTTCCTATGTTCGAACTTGTGACCCCCGGGGCTGGGCCAGTTTTGACCCTGGGGCATCATATGAACAAACTTGGTAGAGGTCCACTAGGAAATGCTACATACCAAATATCAAAGCTCAATACCTTCCCGTTTAAGAGAAAAAGAAATTTAAAGTTTTCCTTCTTTGTTCCTATCTTCGAACTTGTGACCCCCCAGGCGGGGCCAGTTTTGACCCAGGGGCATCATATGAACAAACTTGGTAGAGGTCCACTCTGAGATGCAACATACCAAATATCAAAGCTCCACACCTTTCGGTTTCAGAAAAGAAGAATTTTAAAGTTTTCCTTCTTTGTTCCTATGTTTGAACTTGTGACCCCAGGGGCTGGGCCATTTTTGATCCAAGCAGCATCCTTGGAACAAACTTGGTAGAAGTCCACTAGGAGATGCTACATACCAAATATCAAAGCTCTATGCCTTCCCATTTAAGAGAAAAAAAAAATTAAAGTTTTCCTTCTTTGTTCCTATGTTTGAACTTTTGACCCCAAGGGCATCATATGAACAAACTTAGTAGAGGTCTACTAGGCGATGCTACATACCAAATATCAAAACTCTACGCCTTCCAGTTTCAGAGAAGATGATTCTTAAAGTTTTCCTTCTCTGTTCCTATGTTCGAACTTGTGACCCCGGGGCAGGGCCAACTTTTGCCCCAAGGGCATCATATGCACAAACTTGGTAGAGATCCACTAGAAGATGCTACATACCAAATATCAAAGCTCGATGCCTTCTAGTTTCAGAGAAGAAGATTTTTAAAGTTTTCCTTCTTTGTTCCTATGTTGGAAATTGTGACCCCCGGGGCGGGGCAAGTTTTGACCCCAGGGGCATCATATGAACAAACTTGGTAGAGGTCCACTAGAAGATGCTACATACCAAATATCAAAGCTCTACGCCTTGCAGTTTCAGAGAAGGTGATTTTTTAAGGTTTTACCTCTTTGTTCCTATGTTCGAACTTGTGACCCCGGGGCAGGGCCAGTTTTGACCCCAAGGGAATCATATGAACAAATTTTGTAGAGGTCCACTAGGAGATGCTTCATGCCAAATTACAAAGCTCTATGCCTTCTAGTTTTAGAGAAGAAAATTTTTAAAGTTTTCCTTCTCTGTTCCTATGTTGGAAATTGTGACCCCCGGGGCGGGGCCAGTTTTGACCCCAGGGGCATCATATGAACAAACTTGGTAGAGGTCCACTAGGAGATGCTACATGCCAAATATCAAAGCTCTACACCTTCAAGTTTCAGAGAAGAAGATTTTTAAAGTTTTCCTTATTTGATACTATGCTCAAACTTGTGACCCCCGGGGCGGGGCCAGTTTTGACCCAAGGGGCATCATATGAACAAACTTGGTGGAGGTCCACTAGGCAATGTTACATACCAAATATCAAAGCTCTACACCTTCCAGTTTCAGAGAAGATGATTTTTAAAGTTTCCCCTCTTTGTTCCTATGTTCAAACTTGTGACCCCCAGGGCAGGGCCAGTTTTGACCCCAAGGGCATCATATAAACAAACTTGGTAGAGGTCCACTAGGAGATGCTTCATGCCAAATATCAAAGCTCTCCTTTTCCCTTGATGTTTTCAATAGGCTTTTCTTTCAGGGTCGTTAAGTCGGGATTGTGTGGTAATGGGTTAAAGAACTTCTTCGAGTTTGCAGGGACAAAAGAAGTCCCCCAAAAATGGCCAGGGATCAATCCAGTCAAGTTTGGTTGGATTTTGTTTCAAAGAAGAAAATTCTTAAAGAATTTTTTCTAAATTGAAACAGAAACTGATTAATTTGATATAAAGCATATTCACTGGTGTTGTACAACATAATGTGAACACATAGTGGAAATACATCACGCCCAGTTGTGCCATGTTTTTTCACAAAATCAAAATTTCACTAGAGTCTACTAATTTTTCAAGAGGGCCACCCAGAAATCAATCCACCCAAATTTGATTGAAATTACTCCAGTGTTTTCAGAAAAGATTTTCAACGGATTTCTTCTAGCACCCATAGTGAAAATAAGATCCGCCCATTACAGCCATGTTTTTTAATGAATCAAAATTTTACACACAATTCGCGAACAAATTTTGAAAAGGGTCATTCAAGGAACATTGCTGTGAAATTATTCTGAAATCTGACCAGCGGTTTCAGAGAAGAAGAATTTTCAAGAATTCCTTCATTTCCATATAGTGCAAATAGCCCCCATTCACCAGAGCCATGTTTCTAGACGGATCAAAATTTCACGAACAATTCTTGAAAAGGGTCACCCAAGGAATATCTCTGTGAATTATTTTAAAATCTGAACAGCCGTTTCAGAGAAGAAGAATTTACAAGAATTCCTTCATTTCTGTATAGTGCAAGTAGCCCCCATTCACCAGAGCCATGTTTCTTGACATATCAAAATTTCATGAACAATTTTTTAAAAGGGTCGCCCAAAGAACATCCCTGAGAAATTATTTCAAAATCTGATCAGTGTTTTCAGAGAAGAGGAATCTTCAGTAATTTCTTCATTTCTGTATAGTGCAAGTAGCCCCCATTCACCAGAGCCATGTTTCTTGACGGATCAAAATTTCGCAAACAATTTTTGAAAAGGGTCACCCAAGGAACATCTCTGTGAAATTATTTTAAAATCTGGCCAGCGGTTTCAGAGAAGAAGAATTTTTAAGAATTTCTTCATTTCCCTATAGTGCAAGTAGCCCCCCATTCACCAGAGCCATGTTTCTTGACGGATCAAAATATCACGAACAATTTTTGAAAAGGGTCAACCAAAGAACATCCCTGTGAAATTATTTCAAAATCTGACCAGCGGTTTAAGAGAAGAAGAATTTTTAAGAATTTCTTCATTTCTGTATAGTGCAAGTAGCCCCCATTCACCAGAGCCATGTTTCTTGAAGGATCAAAATTTCGCGAACAATTTTTGAAAAGGGTCACCCAAGGAACATCTCTGTGAAATTATTCTAAAATCTGGCCAGCGGTTTCAGAGAAGAAGAATTTTTAAGAATTTCTTCATTTCTGTATAGTGCAAGAAGCCCCCATTCACCAGAGCCATGTTTCTTGACGGATCAAAATTTTGCGAACACTTTTTTGAAAAGGGTCACCCAAGGAACATCTCTGTGAAATTATTTTAAAATCTGGCCAGCGGTTTCAGAGAAGAAGATTTTTAAAGAATTTCCTAAAAAATTCCATTTTGTTGCCATGGCAACCAGAGTTTTTGACGGAATCAAATTCTGCGAACAATTTTTAAAGAGGACCTCCCAAGGAACATTCCAGCCAAGTTTGGTCCAAATTGGCCCAGTGGTTTAGGAGGAGTTGATGTTTAAAGAATTGTTGACGACGCACGACGCACGACGGACGACGGACACTGGGTGACCCTAAAAGCTCCCCTTGAGCACGTTGTGCTCAGGTGAGCTAAAAACAGTACCAACTCAGGCCTACATTTACAATAAAAACGTTGTATTGTATTGTACTTTTAATAATTCCACAACATCAAGTACAATTATGTCCAGTTACGGGAAAGCAGGGGTATTTCCTTTTGATATGTCTGCCCCTAATATGGCCCTTAATTAATACAGAAATAAGAGAGATAAAGGTAACCAGATAAGAGTGTTAAAAAACCAAAACAAAACAACAATCAAGAGACTTTATAGTCTGGATTACCTGCCCCTACCACTACGTTATAAGTACTTTTGAAGTACGGCAGGGTACCAGACTAGAGACTTTAACACACCTGAAGACAGTGTAAAATCAAAGATACAAATAGGAGCCATGCTCTGGGAAAGCAGGATTTAATGCATCTTGGTGATGTATTACACCAGAAAACCATCACAAAATCATGGATCGATCAGATACATTTTGTCTAACAAACCACTGAATCCAAAGTAGAGTGGTGTTTTGACAAACAGAAAATATACAGATAGCACGAAGTTTAGACCTATGTCATCCTGCACAGACTGTGCAGGCTGACAATAGTCGATACTTTTTGCAGATGCATTAAACTTCCTTTTGCCAGAGCATGGATGATATGTATTTCCTTGTGCCTTTCTGGAGCAGCAGTAACACAAGACTGTGTCTGTGAATGAGGAAAATGAAGTGTGTGTCACCTTGGTTGTATGTTTGAAAAAATGCGAGTCACTGTTAAGAGTTACATAGAGGATATTTGTTTTTTCGGTGAAAGATCCAAATTTATTTCATCGAGTGAACATCATCGGTAATATTTTCATGAGTGGTGCAACCACAAGTGAAAATATTACCTATGATGTTCACGATATGAAATAAATTTCGATCTTTCACCGATGAAAAAAAAAAATCTATTTATTTCTAACCCCCATTTTGTTTGCACTTTCATCAAATTCAATACAGTTGTTTTCAGTAATTCCCCTCACATAAAAATGCATTACAATATGATGTAAAGCGCGAGAAATATGGCTTAAATTGTGTCATATATCCCTTCATTTGAATGGCAAACGCTGATTACCTAGGTAACTAGAGCAAGGGAACTACTGTTTCCGCCTTCAACTAAAGAGTTTGAAAATATAAAATCGGTATTTTCACTGGTCGTAACCATGAAATATCAAACCATAATCTGCCATTTTTTCTTGATAAACTACCGAAAAGCATGAAATAAAGATCTTTTATCTCAGTATTAGAATTTTTCTGAACAGTTTTGCACGGTTGGTTATATTGTTATGGTTGATCTTGGAGACTAAAGTTTTGATATTAACAAGCACTATTCATGGTTGAAGAAGAAAACAAAAAGGGGGAGGGTATCATGTTACTGTCTGTGCCAAAAAGCAGAGATTCACAATATTTTCATAGTACCTTACGTTACCCCTGATTCTTACAGGGTTATAGAAACACCTGATTGTTAAGTAAATGGTCAAACAACCATTGTCTGAAGACATCACTTGTGTTTGTTCTCTTGGTTGAATGCTTTATACAGGTTTAACAGTAAAGCCAATATTATTCAATAATATTATTTGAACAACACTGGATTTTAACAAAACTTCACAGAAATGATCCTCCCTTTGATTCCAGTGAGGCTCCAACCCAAAGCCTCCAGGTAACGAGTCCTATACTTTACCAATCAGCCAAAAACATGCAGGACTCTTCACAAGTTTGACTAAAATGACTTATGCAGCATTGCATATAGTTCCTAAATATGTAGATAAATCATTTGAAATTATATCTGAGCCCTGCACTCTGAAAGAGGGGCTTAATACATCTGCAAAAAGTATCAACCCAGGTCAGCCTGCACAGTCCATGCAGGCTGACCTGAGTTGAAACTTTTTACTTTTGTAAATTTTCTGCATGTTAACCCTTTCCCAAACAAGCCCTGGTTTTCACGTGTCTGCAGTACAAGTCTTCTGAAAACACTGTGGGAAAAGGAGAAATTGCTCATAACGAGCAATTTCTCCTTTTCCCTCAGTGTTTTCTACCCTTTTGGAGAACTTTCTGTCATTTTCATCAAATTTAAAATTGTCGTCTGCAAACTCTTTCAATTTGGACCAGTCTAAATTTTATCATTTGGGAAAGGGTTAAAGGACCAGAGTACCTCATGATTCAATCCATCGTTATACAAAATGGATTTTGTGGTCCATAAGTATGCCATGTCTTACTTGGTATCATGCAGCACTGAGATGCACCAAACCCTCTTTTGCCAGGGCAAGGCTCATATGTCATTTGTACAAAAAATCATGCTCCTGTGAAAAGGCAATAGCAAAAGTAATACATGTATATGTACATAATTTTTCAATTGCTGTTCTCTCTACCTCTTGATTCATATGTTCATAACAACAAGTATACTGAAGCACAGGGACCCTATAGACACTTATACACTAACGTTTTTGCACAAAGAGACGGCAACAGTTTATCACAGTTTTTTTATCACATTAATTAAAAAAAAAGGAGGAAAATAAACACACTTTCAGCTAATTTTCTTTCTTACATCCTGTCTGCAGATGGGGCATGAAGCATTTCTCTGCAAAAAGAAACATTAAAAACTAGATAATTATAACAAGAGCATCACATGCGGGTACCAAAGCTCTACTGTGGTTGCTTAATTTTCTGTGAAAATTTTAGGTCAAAAAAGGGGCACAGCTGTGTCAAAAATATTTTCAAAGTTACCTGCCCTCTATGTAAAAGTTCACCTTTTGATTGTTAAGAATTTGTCCATGTCTGAAGTGAATATCTTCAGAAATAACTGAGATATTATAAAAATGTCAAAGTTTTTGCACGACGACGCAGATGTAAACAACAATGCATATGACAATTACTCTGTGTTTTCTTTAAAAACGGCCAAGCTAAAAATTAATATTCAATGGTTAAATACTGACATAGCCATAAAAAAAGAAAAAAAGCAGGTTTTCACATTTTGATTTCCCAATAAATGAATATTTTTCTGTTGCTTGTTTAATTAGGTTCATTCTTAACCAGATTACAAAACTCTAAAATTCTCCAAATTGAAAGTATTTGCAGTTGATAAATTATATGGCCCGCAACATGCAAAATGAGACCTTCGAACATTTGCGTAAAATGTCGTCTCTGATTAGCCTGCGCAGTTTGCGCAGGCTAATCAGAGACGGCACTTTACGACCAAATAAGATTTTTTCATACAGTAGACTTTTGTGAAACAGAAAATCGCACAAAAACTGGAAATATCATCTCGGATTAGTCACAGACAGCATAGGCTGATCTGGGACAACACATTTTTATGCATATGTCTGAAGGCCCCTTTTCATGTGTTACACGCCATATAACTTTTTTCCCTGATGTGTCTGATTTATCTGCATGTAATGAGTGTCTTTGAGCCGGAAAACTTGTAGGTATATTATAAAACAAAAGCATGTAACTTTTGTTATCCAATCCTGCTAATCTGTAAATGCAATAAAAAAAGAACTAAACTTTACTTACTTTTAACCATTCTGTCAAACAATCCTGATGAAATATATGACCACAGGGTAAATTTATACATTTATCTCCTGTTTTAAACTCATATAAGCAAACACTACATTTTTCAGGTTCTCCATCTTTGTCTGATGGCTTTTTTCGTCGATAAATTTCTGGTTTAAATTTGGCAATTTCATCCTCTTTCATGCCTCTACTCTGAACTTCTCCAAGTCGTTCTGCTAAGTCCCATAATGCCTGATGCGAAAAAAAAATAAAGATTTAGACATACATGTGATCCCCTTTCTTTCACATCCTTCCTTCATGTCCTCTTTTCTATGCTTTCTCATCTATCACTAATTGTTCATCTCTTACTGCTTTTTGTTATCCACTTTACCAAAAAACAAAACTCTGGACTAGGCCAAATTGAAAGCAATTGCAGCCAACAAATTAAATGTTGCTAAAATGGTTATTTTTGTCTTTGACAGGGTAGAAAACATTGCAGGATAAAGGAAAAAATGCAGCTACCAGCAATTTCTCCTTTTCCCACAATGTTTTCAAAAGCGTTTCCTTACAGGTTAGGTAAAGTCAGGATTGTGTGCAGGATGTGTGGTTAAGACTATGTTTACTTAGGAAAGAAGCCAGCGACTTGAAAAGAGTGTAATACAAAATACTGGAAAAGAAACTCAAGGAATGCATGAAAAAGTGCACTGGCAATTGTGATATGACTAAAGAATTAATGGAAACAGCAAAATCCTCTACAAAACCATCTTTAGTTTTAGAGCTGGGACGAGTACTCGAGTACCTGGGTATCGGATAGGGTACTGCCGGTACCCTGGTACTAAATCATTACCCGGGTACCCGATAATTATATAGTGACTTATTAAGTAAAGCTATAATTTTAAAGTTCCAATGAAATAATTTGATCTTAATTTAAATACAAGCAAAAGACATGTTACCCACTCCCGTACATGACCCGGAAGTAGATAATCGAAATAGCTTGAAATAAGGCTGTACCGCTTATATCCCCTTCAACGCATAACTTGTCAGTAATGGGTAAATATTGTTATATATTTGCCCATTCAGCATTTTAGGGTTATTTGACATAGACAATGGTAATTTGAATTAAAAGCAAAACATGCATGCGTATTTAGTGATTTATTTATAATAGCTCAAATCATGATGGAAAACTCAACACAATCAAAGGCCTATTCAACAGTAATAAGAAAGAGTCTATCCAGAGAATAATCAGCATTTTGCAGGCGTTGCATGATCATGACAATCTGGTGCTTACTTTTTAATACAATCATTGTTATTAAAGGTCTTTAAGACAATATGAAACAATTTAAATGACAAAATTTATTCAGCGACTAGGATGCATAAAGATAGACAACTGACAACTGTTGGTGTTTTTAATCAGAAGTAATAACATAGGGTACCTGAGTACCCACGGGTAATACAGCCAAGGGTACCCAGGTACAAAATTTCTACCCGTCCCAGCCTTATTTACTTTTAACAAGGTAAGGAAGAAGGCTTTTGAAAACATTTGGGATAAAATCTGTGATAAACTTGTCCAAAGAAATATCATTTAGCCCACCAAAGGCTTAATCAATAACATTTTTTCTAGACTTGTTTAACTTTTTACCAAACATCAAATTTTCAAACTTGTCCCAATTGAAAGCATTATTTTGCAGACAACAAAATAAAAGTAACTGAAAAATTAAAATTTGTTTTGGGAAGGGTAACAGGTTACCAGCATTTTCTCTTTTTCCAACAATTTTTTTTAAAACCTTTCATTCTCAGGGTTGTTAAAAGTCATGATCATGAGGTACAGAGTTCATAAATGCCAACCTATATCTCCCTAATTCAAACTCTTTATTCTGACTTATTAGAAATTACTAAGTTATCTTTCTTCTCTCAACCAAACAATTAATCAAACTGTCTTCATACCAAACCTGTTGAGCATGGTAGCCACGCTGGTGACCTGCAGTGCTTATCTTTCAACAATAACACAAAATTTTACACTTGTCCAAATTGAAAGCACTTGTAGACAACAATTGTTCCTAAAATCTAAATATTTGACCTAAAAATAAAAGAAAACATTGTGGGAAAAGGAGAAAATGCTGGCTACCAGCATTTTCTCCTTTCCCCACAATGTTAACAAAAGCTATATTTCTTAGGGTCATTAAACTCAGGATTGTGTGGTATAGGATAAAAACCTGAGAATTGCTGGTTTCGTTACCTAGCTTTGCCAAATTCTTTCTGAGGATTGATGATAGTCATTGCAACAGGATTCATTCCTCTCTCACCACTAAACATCATCATTTGGGAAATCAGCAAATAGTGGAAAAGTGTGAAAAGTACAGGTAAAAAAACTTCCAGAAAACATGACTGACATGATGTTAAAAATGGTGTTCACACAATACAGACAAACAATTCATACTGATGATTTATAGATTGACTGATTGGTTGATTGACTGACTGGTGTTTAATGTTGCTTTCAACAATATTTCAGTCATATCATGACAACAGTTTGCATACTCATGTATTTCCCGGGTTCCATCAGTACTAGGCTAGGGCTCTGAAGTGTCTTGCCCAAGGACACTTCAATATAAACGCAGACGATCCAGTGAGGCTCAATCTATAGGCCTCCAGGTCAGGAGTCCTACACTTCACCACTGAACCATGCAGGACCCCTTAATTCATACTAAACTAACCTCATAATCTCCTAAGTCTATGTCATCAGGAACCATAAAAGTCGGATCTCGACCCATCAGCAGTAACATCAATAAAAATGGATCTCTCTGAAAAATATATCAAATCTTTAGAGTATTCAAAAAATGCATTATACAGGGTGTCCCAGAAGTAGCATACCATCCAGGCTGCAATAAAAAAACACCTTTTTATTTTAAAAACACCTTTATTAATCATAACCGTAATTAAACCAATTCAGCTCTTTCTAGTGTTGATAGTTTAAGAGCTATAGTTAAATCTGAAAGAGATTGAAAAAAAAAAAAAAAAATGGAAATCAGTATTAAATTTGAAACACAGAAACAAAAATAACTAGAGGCGCTTGAGCGCCTGTATCGCTCCACAGGCCTGATATTTCTATAATGGCGAAAAGAAGTTTTTAACAATTACCATTCAATCCTGCATTTTACCTCACTGAAGAAAAAAGGTATGGAAAAAACTTGTGAGAAAAGAAGAAAAAAATGGTAACCAGCATTTTCTTAGTTTCCCACAATAATTTCTATCCTTTTTTATATATGTCTTACTAATTTGAAGATATGTTGTCTGCAACAGGTCCTTTCACAAACCATTTTCGGTGGGGAAACATCAAAATATAGAAAATATGTCTTTCTCAGGGTCATTAAAAGTTGTGATTGTGTGGTAAAGGGGTAATCTAAAAGAACAGCTAGGAGGGCAAATGAATGTTATAGCAATATAGATCAACTTACATCAATACACCAGATAGAATGAAATATGCTGGCATACAATGAACACCTAATCCCTAATAATCAACTTTTCACAGTCACAGTTAGAATGTCTTCTGTGGCAAACAACACAAAATGGTCTACAAATGCATTTACATAAATCAAATATCCTGCTCCAGGGCACAGATTAATTCTGGTGTACTGAAGTTGCGGGATCAGTTTGACTGGATAACATTAATGCCTTATCACAAATGTAAAGCCCTGTCCCACTTTGTACCAGGTCACCAGGATTTACACCCCTTCTGTCCACTCTGCATTTACTCATTAGTAGGTCAACAAACCTTTACCAGAACTAATAAAAGTGCAGAGGTTCTCTTGTTCTATATCAAAAGGACTATAAAGTACCTACAACATGGGGGTTTTGTTATTAAAATACTTTTTCTTTTTTATCTTGGCATGGTTACTCAGGCTTAGTAATAAGGCAAAATTGAAAAGCTCAAGTTGTGAAAGGTGCTTTTATCTTATTTATGGCCAGTGATATTTTATTACTAGTACTAACTAATAGCATATCATTGGAGTAAATTGTGATCTTAATACCAAGGAAAATGTGTGGGCTTAAATAGGACAGCCCTGACTAGGTCAAGTCAATCCAATTTTCTTCCTTTTTCTTTGTTAGGCGATAAAACTAACACAATAAATAGTTTTGGAGAAGAACATTTTTTTGAAATATAAGCCTTGTCTATAAAAAAATGTGTTTTTAGGTGTATCATTTTTTTAAAAGGAATTTGGTATACAACCACCATAGAAACAATTTGGCAGACAACCACCATAGGAACTTACCTGCAAAACAACAATGAAATCCAATGAATAGTTTTAGAGAAGAAATTTTTCAAAGATTTTACTTTATACCATAGAAGGAAAATGAGTCTCTCATAAAAGCCATGTTTTTTGACAGATCATTTTTTTTTAAAGGAATTCTGTAAACCTGTATCTAAGGAACATTCCTGCAAAATAATAATGCTATCCAAATAGCGGTTTGGGAGGAGAAGATTTTTAAAGGTTTTTTACTTTGGTTGCCATGGCAACCAGAATTCTTCATGGAACACAATTATTTGAAGGAATTTGAAAGAGGACCACCAAAGGAACATTCCTGTGAAATTTGGTAAAAATCCAGTCGGTAGTTTCTGAGGAGAAGTTTTTTAAAGAAAAAGTTTACGGACGCACGCACGGACGAACGGACGGACGGACGCACGACGGACACAACGCCATGACAATAGCTCGCTGGCCTTTGGCCAGTGGAGCTAAAAATCAGGATGGTGCACACCTCTGGGACACCCTGTGTACTGCTAAACACATTACCGTCTCACACAAATTGGCAGCAGAAAATTTTCAAAAACTTGCTTGTAAAATATGGATAATCAACTTGAAGTATCTAGATTAACCCTTTACCATACAATTCCATGTTTTGTGTATCCTGAGCAGGAATGCTTTTAAAACATTGTGGGAAAAGGAGAAAATGCTGGTAACCAGCATTTTCTCCTTTTCCCACAATGTTTTCTACTCTATCAAAGACAAAAATGACTATATGAGCTACACTGATTTTGTCGTCTGAAATTGCTTTCAATTTAGTCGCATCCAACACAGTGTCATTTGGTAGAGAGTTAATGTACATATTGACATGGAAGAAGAAAGCCGCTCAGCCCAAGTATAGAATAGGCACCCAGTGAAAGGGTAAATGAGAAAATATTGGTAGGTAGCATTTTCTCCTTTTCCCACAATGTTTTCAAATGCCCTGAAGACCTTCATCCATGGAGCATCAGCAAGACCCCAGTCTGGCTAAAAAACCTGTGGAATACATTTACCCTTGGCTGCTAAGCATGACTCACTGACCTTTTGTGGACAAAGTAAATCAAGATCAGACTGCACAGAATGTGCAGTCTGATCTTGGATCTACTCTGTCCAAAAAGTATATATTTGTCTCCAAAAAATAACTTTGAAATCATATTATTTGGGTTTTTTACCATCGGCTTGAAAGTTTTATCTAACTTATTCAACAGGATATGAGTTAAAAACTGTCACCATGATTAACCCTTTACTGCACAATGACGTCTTTTGACGCCCCTGGGAAAGAAGCCTTTTGAAAACATTGTGGGAAAAGGAGAAAATGCTGGTAACCAGCATTTTCTCCTTTTCCCACAATGTTTTCTACCCCATCAAAGCAAAGTTGCACCATTTGAGCCACACTGAAATTGTCATCTGTAAGTGCTTTCATTTTGGACAAGGCTAAGAATTTGTCGTTTGGTAAAGGGTTAAGGACTAAGTACCATTGAAATGTTCCATTTAAAAAATCTGAAAAATAAAAAGCCTACCATGATATGTACAAAGTTATCTTCCCTTGTTCTCTCTGTTGGGCTGTCCAGTATCATGAGATCGGGGTCATATTCACCATCAGGTGGGGGCATGGTACCTAGGTATATGAAACAAACAGTAGTGGTATAAAACCTTAACCAAACATTTATGATATTTCCTGACCTTGAAGAAAGAGGCTTTTGAAAACAATGTGAAAAGAGAAGAAAATGCTGGTAATTTTCTCCTTTTCACACAATCTTTTCATGGCCAAATTCTTTCATTTGGGCCACATTTAATGTGTGATCTAAAAATGCTTTTAAAATGAACGATGCCAAAATTTTGTCAATTGGTAAAGAGTTAAGAAATTATTCTAAATTGTTCCAATTTTAAATTTCCTGACTAGCTATCTGACTGGCTGAGACAGAATGTCTTAGCCAATCAGATGGCAAGCCATGGAAATTACAGAATTCAGAACTAGAGATGAATGTAGAATAATTGATGGAAAATGCTCTGGATGATAATATGACATGAACTACCCTTTCATCCTTTAGCACACGATGCCCAAGTGTTAACCCTTATCCTGCTGAGTAAAAGAAATGAAACTTTATAGTAGATAGAAGAAGCCAAACACTTTCTTGTTTCAAAGGTATTTTTGGAGGAAAGATATCTCCTTATCGGACAGTGTAGATCAAAGATCAGACTGCACGTTCTGTGCAGTCTGATATTGATCTATGCTGTCCGCAAAAGGTAGGTGGGTCACGATAAGCAGCCTAAGGGTTAATGACCCTGATAAAAAAGACTTGAAAATATCACTGGAAAACCAGAAAATCCTTGTAACCAACATTTTCTCCTTTACCCACAATATTTTCTTCCCTTTTAAAGGCACATTCTGTTGTCTGAGTGACATTTCATATTCAGTCTGCAAATGCTCTCAAGTTGGAGAAGCCTTAAATTTTGTCATGTGGTACAGTGTTAACCCTGTATGAAAGCATCCAATGGTTTTATACCTATTAGGAAGGAGGGCTTTGAAAATATTGTTGGTAAAAGAGAAAATGACGGTACACTTTCAGTAATTGCTTGAAGAAAGCTATCAAGAGCATGTCATCTCTGACTCCCTTCTGTGACCTTGACCTAAGAGACTGGCATCTGAAACCTCAGCTCTGTATGTGGTCCCATCAATGTATGAAACAGTTTCAAAATAAGCAAAGGGGTTCAGGAGATATAGGACACTAAATTATTAACAGACAGACAGAGGGACAAACAACATAATATAAAACGTCCCTTCTGGCTTATAAAAGTCCCTGAGGCAAAAGTTCACTGACCTTCCCTGGGGCCCAGCCCTGGGGGTGGGACAAGCCTCCTTTCAGCACCAGCTGGTAGATCATCTCCCTGACTTTCCTCCTCATCCTCTGTATTCTCTGGGTTCAAATTAAAAAATACTCTACGACGAAATGGGTTGTGACCTATGCGGCGTCTGTGAGGATTGACTCTGACCCCTGGTAAAAGGTCATCAGTGGTTGGATCTGATGGAACAGTGGTATCTGACATGGACCTTCTTGGCATGCCTCTACCTCTAATGCCAGGTCTTCCAGGCAATCTGTGAAATAAAGCATGAATGAACAAATACAAAGGATTTTATGGTTTGTCCACAGTGGCAGACATATTGGGCTCAATGATACTGCGAAGTCCTGAACAAAAATCATAAAGACACAATGTAAGCTATGTTTGTTTAACCCTTTCCCAAATGGTAAATTTTAGACTGGTCCAATTTGAAAGAGTTTGCAGACAACAATTTTAAATTTGATGAAAATGACAGAAAGTTCTCCAAATGGGTAGAAAACACTGTGGGAAAAGGAGAAATTGCTTGTTACAAGCAATTTCTCCTTTTCCCATAGTGTTTTCAAAAGACTTGTACAGCAGACACGTGAAAACCAGGGCTTGTTTGGGAAAGGGTTAACTCTTTACCATGCAACAAAATTTTACACTCGTCCAAATTCAGAGCATTTGCAGACGACAAATTAAATGTGCCTCAAATGATAGGATTTGTTTCAAAGAGGTTAGAAAATATTGTGGGAAAAGAAGAAATTGCAAACATTTTCTCCTTTTCTGACAATGTTTTGAAAAGTCTAATTTTCTAGGGGCGTAAAAATCATCACTATGCTGTAATGGGTAAATTGTGTTTTACATAGTCTTTAACAATATTTCAGTCATAATGAAGAGACAGTTCACTTATTGAGAATATGCGGTAAAAGGAGAAAATGCTCTTAACGAGCAATTCAATTATCTAAATTCTTGATTATGTAGGAGAGCTGCCTAGCATTTCGTAAAAAAATAAAGAGCTTCAGGTATTCCCGAAAATTAGAAATGCATGCTGCACTTGCTACTATAAAATAACAAAAGCGAGGCCAATGCAGTTATCCTGACACTTTTGTTACCTGGAGTGATTTCTGGATAAGGCAATTTGCTGGCATAATAGGTCACCAAATAATCTAAGTCAATTTTTGTACATTAACACTTTTTATCAAAATGCAACAGCGTAAGATTTATTCAGTTCAGCTGATCTTGTTAAACAAGAGGGCCATTGGTCCTAAAGTGCATCACTTGAGTAAAGTCATCTACAGTTTATAAAGCTGAAGAGATCCTGGTTTTAATAAGAAAAAACGAGTGTAAGTGGCCTAATTTTGGACCTGACATGGCCAAATTTTGAACTAGTCCAAGATATCAGCAAGCCAAACATTCTGACTTTCATGAGTATCAGGCTGAAAATGTGGCCTCTACTGTGCACATGTTTTTCTAAGATTTGGCCCAGTGACCTACTTTTTGAACCGATGTAACCCAATTTTAACATGTCCAAGATATCATCACAACAAACATTCTGACCAAGTCTCATGAGTATCAGGCTGACATTGTGGCCTCTACAGTGTACACAAGGCTTTTCTTAGAATTGGCTCAGTGACCTGCTTTTGGACCCAACATGGACAA
This sequence comes from Tridacna gigas, assembly GCA_945859785.2. NCBI lineage: Eukaryota > Metazoa > Mollusca > Bivalvia > Cardiida > Cardiidae > Tridacna > Tridacna gigas. The sequence goes on from OX244028.2 coordinate 12,047,328, forward strand.
ATTTCAATCATGTCCAAGATATCAAGACAAACATTCTGACCAAGTTCCATAAGTAACTGGCTGAAAATGTGGCCTCTAGAGTGCACACAGGGTTTTTCTAAGATTTAGCCCAGTGACCTACTTTTTGACCCAACATGACTCAATTTGAAACTTGCCTAAGATAACATAAAGACAAATAATCTGACCAACTTTCATGAGTATCAGGCTAAAAATGTGGCCTGTCGAGTGCACACAAGGTTTTTCTAGGATTTGGCCCAGTGACCTACTTTTTTACCCAACATGACCCAATTTTGAACTTCTTCGAGATATCATCAAGACAAATAATCTGACCAAATTTCTTGAGTATCAGGCTCCACATTCAGCCTCTAGAATGCACACAAGCTTTTTCTAAGATGTGGCCACTGACCTACTTTTTGACCCAACATGACCCAATTTCAAATTTGTCTGAAATATTATTAAGGCAAACATTCTGACCAAGTTTCAAAAGCATCAGGCTGAAAATGTAGCCTCTAGAGTCCACACAAGGTTTTTCTGAGATTTTGGCCCAGTGACCTACTTTTTGACCCAACATGACCTAATTTCCAGCTTGTCCAAGATATCATCAGGACAAATTATCTGACTTACTTTCATGAGTATCAGGCTGAAAATGTGGCCTTTAGAGCGCACAAGCTTTTTCTAAGATTTGGCCCAGTGACCTACTTTTTGGCCCAACATGACCCAATTTGAACCTTGTCTGAGGTGTTATTTAGAAAAATATTCTGCCCATGTTTCAGGAGCATCAGGCTGAAAATGTTGCCTCTACAGTGCTCACAATGTTTTTTTAAAATTTAGCCCAGTGACTTACTTTTTGACCCAACGTGATCCAATTTCAAACTTGCCCAAGATTTTATCAATATAAACATTATGACCAAGTTTCATGACTATCTGACTGAAAATGTGGCCTCTAGATTGCACACAAGGTAAATGTTGACAATGACCCTGACGATGAACGACGGACACAGCACGATCACAAAAGCTTACCATGAGCACTTCGCGCTCAGGTGTGCTAAAAAGTAGCATTAGTCAAGTAATAATTGAAGCCAACTGTTTTGCATTGTCAAGTTGTTTTCTGTCTCTCTTTGGAAGATAATCACCCTTGTACACATTGAAAGCATTTGCAGGCAAAAAAATTTTCATTTAGTGTGGCATAAATAACTGGATTTGTCTTTGAAGGGGTAAAAAACATTGTGGGTTAAGGAGAAATTGCAGTAACAAGGGCCAAGATTCACGAAAAACTTAAGTCTATTTCTCTCATATCCGCTAACTGGCTCTTTTTTGGACTTAGATTAAGTTTGTTATTTGAGACACATTTCACAAACATTTACAGACTTAAGTAGCATTTTCAAATCCTAAGTTTGTCAGGTGAGTTAAGTCTACTTATATTAAAGATTTGCAAATTAATATGCAGACAAATCTGGCCACGGCGACGAGGAAAATCGACGGGTTGTTGCATTATGTGATCTTATAAATACAGGACCTTATAATTAATGCTTACAATATTGCTGACATGAAATGTGAATGTAAAGCTAAAACAACTCATCATTAATACACAGACTGAGAGTGTGCAAAACATATTTATGGCGTATTCTTCTAGTCAACATGTATATTATATGAATAAGTCTTCTTCCCATAGTTCATTCTTATCAGGACAGTCAGAGACCTGTTAACGCTTTGAGGGTTGAATAAAAGAAATTACCTTTTTCAGCTTGGAACAAATGCCAAAATAATGCTATTCCAAGGTTCTAAAGGCAAGAATATGTGACAAAGTGTTCTGTGCAGTCTGATTTTGACCTACACTGTCCAAAAGCATGTTAGGTCGGTTCAAGCATTATAAGGGTTAAAGAATTTGAGCTATACTCTGGAAAAAGGGGGCTCAATGCATCTCCACATTGCATTTAACTAAGCCAGACTTGACATACAAGTAATTATGGATCAATAAAATCCATTTTGTCTAACAAACCGACTGAATCATGAGGTAAAACGGTCCTTTGACATGCAGAAAATTGACCAATTGAATTGCAAAAAGTTTTGATCCAGGTCAGCCTGCATGGACTGCAGTTGCTAGCTTTCTAAAACATTGTAAGAAAAGAAAAAACTTGCTTGTAACTAGCAATTGTTTCTCTTTTTTCCACATTGCTTTCAATAGTTTTGAAAGTTGTTGATTTATCTTAGTGTAGGTTCGAAAACAGTACTATTGAAAATTACTATTTTCCTTTGCTTTGAACATAAGTTTCGTCCCGTATGTAATTTGAAACAGTTCTTCAACCATTTACTAAACAATCCCCAGTTTTAAAAATACTTAGGGGAGAAATATTTTGAAAACAATGTGCGAAAAGGAATAAATGCTTACATTTTATCAAAGACAAATTCCAACATGTGTGCCATATTTGATTTGTCATCTGCAAATGCTTACAATTTGGACCAGAGTTATAGAGTTAAGTACCTCTAAAATTGCCTGAACAGTAAAGGGTTAGACAGTTGAAATATGGTAAAAAATATGAAAAACCTTCTTTTTGTTCAGGACTGGCACTTTTGATACTTTGCCATCCAGTATACTGCATATTGTAACAACAAGGGCTAGGAATACATGCTTTTAATTTTGACAAGTCTAAAATTTTGTCATTTGGTAAAAAGTTAACTCTTTACCACACAATCCCGACTTTTAACGACCCTAAGGAAGAAGACTTTTGAAAACATTGTGGGAAAAGGAGAAAATGCTGGTTACCAGCATTTTCTCATTTTCCCACAATGTTTTCTACTCTGTCAAAAAGAGAAGTCATCGTTTTTGCAACACTGAATTTGTTGTCTGTAAACGCTTTCGATTTGGACTAGTTGTAAATTTTGTCGTATGGTACAGAGTTAATACCACTCAAACAAAAATGTAAAGCATGATGCTCCAATGGGCAGTATCTGATGCTTTGCCATTGGTGCACAGTTACAAGAAATTCCTTCACATACCTTGGCAGTATACATAGATCATGGATCAGTACTGCAATTAATTTTTCGAAATGGAGAAAATGCAGTATACCAGTATTTTCTCCTTTCCTGTAATGCTTTTAAAAACGAACTTCCAAAGGGTTGTAAAGTCATAAGATTATTTGGTGAAAAGTGATAGAAACACTTACAAGTCTGTTGGAACGATATGGAGACATCGCCGGGAAATGTTACCTTGTGTTGTTACTATATGTTCAGGAGTTGTTTACAGGAGATAAGAAATCGGTTTGCTTGTGCAGAAATGTTAAGTTTTATGTATACAGTGTTGCTTCTAGGATTTTCTAAAGTGGGGTCCTGGGGCCCCCTCACTTGCTGGAAAGGGGCCCTCTCTGCCCAAAAAGGGGCCCTCAAATTTGTCTTTTTGTCAGTGGCTTGTTTGTTTTCCACCGACAAAGTAACTATAGGACCTGCATTATTTTAGAACCCTTCAGATGCATGTTTTGTTTTTGACATTACTCATTTTGTTAATTTTTGTTGAAGTTTTAAAACCAATGAGAGAAATGAATTAAAGCAAATACAAAACAACTTTATATCTGTAAATGTCAAATACCACTTCAACATGTGTTCCAGTTCTAGCATTGTAAGACAAAGTGGCCTAATCCCCACCCTACCGCCCCCGTCTTATTTGTACGGTGTTCAATATTTTCAATTCATAAAATCCACCAATTTTTTTCCATATAATAAGAGGGATATTTTTAGTGCCCAACTATTGTTTTATACATATATATATATTTGTGTAGATTTACTGCTTAAAGTCATTATTAAACCTGATAAGACATTCTAAAGACCCTCCGATTGGACAAAGTAAAAAACTGACATTTTGTTGTGTCATGGGTTTTCGTGCTTTTTCCTACGATCTATTTTTCATGTCAGTTGATTTTTTTATGGATATTTCGGTAATATTTTACATAAATTTGCCAATAATGGTAGGAGGTAACTTCAAAACCTGTCATTTTACTCTAGATAAGTGGATTTACATCACTGTAACTTTTTTTTATTATGACAGGCCAGCTCGTTCAGCTGTGATAACAGCGATGCGTGCGTCCTTTACACTTGATTCATACTGTTTTATTTCGGAGTTTAGATCTTTGAATAATCATTTATAGGCAACGATGCTTCTTTGGCATCCTTTTATTTTATGCGAACACAAATGTTATATAAAGAGAGTAGCTAATCTTTTCTGACACAATGATCAATTTTTGATTCATCCGCCGTTGCTAGGCGATTACAAGATTCTTGTTTGTTTTTTTTTTTTCTCAGACTCTTTACAGTTAATTGAGTAGAGCCAAGAACCATTTTACAGTTCTCGTAAATTCCTAGAAAATTCATAAATAGCTGTCGAGGGAATTTTCAGTGTGATATTACTGCTGTTTACCACAAAAAGGATTACTTTATTTGTATATTCGCATGTATAATTTATTTCATTTGCATACCTGACCTTCCACAATTCTCATTTTCTAGTTTTTAATTGCATATTGCAAGTAAAAAGTAAATATACAGGAATTTCAAACCTGTAACAAAATCAATGAATGTTTGGCTACCAAGCAGGATCAATTTTCTAACCAGTCGTTGCCGTTGACACAGGTCTTACGGAAACAATGGAGGCTGCACTCCACTAATAAAATTTATCACACTGGGCGCAACAAACAATGAAAATTGCGGGACTCTCCTTAAGTTTGCGGCACATAGGGCGCAGAGGCATGACATTTTTGCGCCCAGACGTTAATTTTCGTGGGATTCCCGCAATCCCGTATCCAAGAAGCATCTCTGTGTATATATGGGACCTGTCACCCTTAAGGGACCATCTGACATTGTCAAAAAATATCAAAACTGCTCAGCCTGTGTAGTCCAACATGCTGTGTGGGTTGAAACCTTTCACTTTAGGTAGGAGATTCTATGCATTTTAAATGGCCATTTTAGTCATTTTTTATGTTGACACAACCCGGCCTTACCTGGCTTTGCAGGCTTTTCATTTATGTGATTTATGCTTATATAAACCCCACTCGATACTACATGTATATATATTATCGGAAAACCTCATTATAATAACACAGGTATGCACAGGGTTTTTTTAATGATTAATACTATTGATATGTATAAACTTTCCACATTAATAAAATTCACAAAAACCCAAAGGGTAAGTAGGTATAAGTGCGACCTAGACGTACATGATGAACTTGAATCTGTTTTCTGTGCATTATCTCATCAATACCTGATTTAAACCTGTTTTCCCAAACACAAATAATAACATAAACTGATAGTAAAAGATTAATCACATGAGAGTTAAAAACAATTTTAACATGGCGAGACACACATGCATATATTGAAACAACCCCTCGATTTGTCTCGCCACTGTCATCGTATTCGTCTTTGTATTAGTTCGCAAATCTCTATTACTGAGTTGAGTCTGAAATATTGTATCAGTTCAGGATTTGAGAATGTAACTTAAGTCTATTACTGTTCGTCAAATGCATCTCAAATAAGGAACTCATCTTAAGTCAGGTAATGAGCCTTTTAAGGAATTTGAGCAAAATAAAAGACAGTATTTTTTTAATGAAATCCAGCCCAGTTCTCTCCTTTTCCAAAAACATTTTCAAAGGCCTTCTTTCCTGGGTTCTTGAACAAAGTAGATTTTTTTGTAAAGTGTTAACCCTTTCCCAAACAAGCCCTGGTTTTCACGTGTCTGCAGTACAAGTCTTTTGAAAACACTGTGGGAAAAGGAGAAATTGCTCGTGACGAGCAATTTCTCCTTTTCCCACAGTGTTTTCTACCCTTTTTGATAAGTTTCTGCCATTTTTATCAAATTAAAATTGTCGTCTGCAAACTCTTTCAATTTGGACTAGTCCTAAATTTGTCGTTTGGGAAAGGGTTAAAGTACCTGTCAGTATCAGCATCCCCTCTAGATCTCTCTGGACTTCTTAGTGGGATAGGCCTACCAAATGTGGGTCTGCCACGCCCCCTTGTTGTTCCAGTTGCCCCAGCAACAGACTCCACCTCCATGGCAGGTGTGGTTTCTTCATTGTCATCATCTTCCAACTACATGTAAATAAACTCATCACTTCCAGCAGATAACTTTAACCCTTTAACAGAAGACAAAATTTTAGCCTTTTCCAAATTGAAAGCATTTGCAAACAACAATTTCAGTGTGGCTCAAACGGTGTAATTTTCTCTCGATGGGGTAGAAAATATTGTGGGAAAAGGAGAAAATGCTGGTTACCAGCATTTTCTCCTTTTCCCACAATGTTTTCAGAAGGCTTCTTTCTCAGGGTCGTTAAACGTCGGGATTGTGTGGTACAGTGTTAAGGTCTTGCAACAGACTTCTTTGAAATTAAAAAAACTGTGGTATGAGGAGAAATCGCTTGTAAGTCGGAGTCATTTCTCCCTTGCAATTTTTTTTTTTCTATAAAATGTGAGAATGGCATTTGTGGACCAAAGAAGTCAAATGTTATGTGAATTTTACTAGTTTCTTATTGATAGAAAAATCAGTACATACACTTGCAGGCTCAGAGATTTGTGCATAGATTTAACTCTTTACCAAATGACAACATTTTAGACTTGTCCAAATCGATAGCATTTGCAGACGACAAAATACATGTGACTCAAAAATTGAAACTTGCATTGGGTAGGGTAGAAAACATTGTGGGAAAAGGAGAAAATGCTGGTTACCAGCATTTTCTCCTTTTTCCACAATGTTTTCAAAAGTTCTCTTTCTCAGTGTCGTTAAAACTCGTGATTGTGTGGTAAAGGGTCAACTCTTAGAATATAAAAATATCTATTTCTGATGCTTTTGAAAACACTGCAGATGAGGTTCATGCTACACGAACCACAAAGTGAGTCTAATTTTAGACAGACACTGACAACTGTGTTGTGCTATTCTGGCCAATGATGTCAGACCACCAAATTATAGACTTGTCCATTTTGAAAACATTTCCAAACAACAAAAAAGATGTGACTTAAACTAGAACTGTCCCAAACTGGACAAATACCCCCCACCAGCCCCTTATCACTGAAGCAGCACAATCAGAGAACAGAAATAATTTTCAAAACAAAGTTCACCTTTGACCTTGACCTCTGACCCATATGACCCAAAAACAATATGGGGCACCTCCTTGGGTCATAAGCAACACTTGTATAAAGTTTCAGGATCTTTAGTCAAATGGCCTCTGAGTTACAGCATGGAAGCAAAATGATGGATGGATTGACCGACAGTCAGATGGACAGACAGGCATGGTGAATCCAGTATACCTCCCTCTACTTTGTAAGTGGGGGGTATAATAACAGAATTTGTCTTTGAAAGGGTAGAGCATACAATAAGATGAGAGAATGCTCATTACCAACACTATTGAAAATATATATTTTCGTTTCCTTCATATTTCAGTCCTTTCTGTTATTATGCCCCCCTTCGAAGAAGCAGGGGTATATTGCTTTACACTTGTCGGTCGGTCGGTCGGTCCGTCGGTCCGTAGACCACATTTTTGTCCGGAGCATAACTCAAAAAGTATTTCAGGTATCATCTTTAAACTACATAGGTGGATAGATCTCATTAAGGAGAAGTGCAGTGCACAAGAATCATAACTCTGCCCATCATATTTATGGAGTTATTGCCCTTTGTTGATTTTCATACTTAATTTTTGTCCAGAGCATAACTCTAAAAGTATTTCAGGTATCATCTTGAAACTTCATAGGTGGATAGATCTCATTAAGGAGAAGTGCAGTGCACAAGTACCATAACTCTGCCCATCGTATTTTTGGAGTTATTGCCCTTTGTTGATTTTCATACTTAATTTTTGTCCGGAGCATAACTCAAAAAGTATTTCAGATACCACCTTGAAACCTCATAGGTGGATTAATCTTATTAAGGAGAAGTGCAGTGCACAAGAACCATAACTCTGCCCATCATATTTTTGGAGTTATTGCCCTTTGTTGATTTTCATACTTAATTTTTGTCCGAAGCCTAACTCAAAAGGTTTTTCAGATATCATCTTGAAACTTTACATGTGGATAGATCTTATTCAGGAGAAGTGCACTGCACAAGAACCATAACTCTGCCCATTATATTTTTGCAGTTATTGCCCTTTGTTGATTTTCATACTTAATTTTTTTTCCGGAGCATAACTCAAAAAGTATGTGAGGTAAAATCATGAAACCTTATAAGTTGATAGTTCACATAAATGGGAAGTGCAGTGCCCAAGAACTGTTAATTTATCATTAATAATTTTTGAGTAATTACCCTTTGTTCGTTTTTACACTTTGAACTTAACAGTTTATAATCACATGTTATATTTAGAATTGGATGCCATTAGGGGGGCATACATATTTTACAAACATCTCTTGTTTACAATAGTTTTTGTAAGGTCTAAAAATAATCATAAATGTAACAGATTAATGCTTTAACTCTTTAACCGATGACAAAATTTTAGACTTGTCCAAAGTGAAACCATTTTGCAGACAACAAAAGAAATATGACTCAAAAATTATAATTTGTTTTTGGAAGGGTAGAAATCATTGTGGGAAAAGGAGAAAATGCTGGTTACCAACATTTTCTCCTTTTTCAACAATGTTTTCAAAGGCTTTCTTTTTTAAGGTTGTTAAAACTTGGAATTTTGTGGTAAAGAGTTAAAAAGCAACAATGTGTTTTAACTACCCTACCAAACATTTCATTCGTAGGCCAGATGGTTTGGAACATGAATATTCTCACAGGTTTTTCTTGAAAAGCCTGTATGAAAGTTGTAACCCCCTGGCCATTTTAGACTCAAGGGTTATAATAGGATAAATCTTGGTAGAGGTTCACTAGATGAAGCTTCATACCAGTTATTACAGGACTAAGCTAAATGATCATAAACAAGAAAATATTTAAATTTTTCTCAATACATACAAGAACATTTTCAACCCTTTCAGCACCATAGGCGAAAACAGGGACTTTTGTGGATGGCATAGTTCAAGATCAGCCTGCACAGAACGTGCAGTCTGATCTTTGATCAATGCCCTCCACTTGTTTGGTCAAGCCTATAGGATATAAATCTTCTGGAGACTCTGTGGATTGTATTTACAGCCATCAAAAGAAGCCAAGTTTGCTTATTTGGTGCCGAAAGAGTTAAAGTTTTCACTATAAGCACAAGTTAAACTTGACACCCCTAGGCTGGGCCAATTTTCACTCCTGGGCTGTAATTTAAACAATCTTGGTAGGAGCAATTACTAGATGATGACACATACCGAATATAACAGCTCTAGCTCTCATGGTGAGGAATAAGAAGATTTTCAAAGTTTTCTCGATATAAGCCTATCTTAAACTTGTGAACACAAGTGCAGAGTCATTTTTCACCCCAGGGCTATAATTTGTTTTGGTTTTTTTTTTAGGTAGAGTTGCATGAAGAGAGTAATGAAGTTGCATACAAAATTTGATAGCTGTAGGTTTTTTGTTAGGAAAAATAAGATTTTTTTTTTTTAAATTTCACAATATTAACATATATAAAACCTGTGTCACCTGTGTTGGGACCAATTTTCACCCCAAGGCTACAATTTGAACAATCTTAGTAGAACTTCAATAGATAAAGCTACATGCAAAATTTTGTGGCCCTAAGCTATAGGAAGATTTTTCAAGTTTCATGCCATACAAGCCAATGCAAAATTTACAACCCCTTGGCCAATTTTGATCCCAGGCTATAATTTAGAAATCTGGTAGAAATCTATTAGATGCAGCTACATGCCAATTGGGGTAGCTTTATAGGAGTTGTGAGGACAGAAGCATAAAGTGTTAAAATTAAATGAAGGGAAATAACTCTGCCAAAAATGACTGAATGAGAAAAGCCTGTGCTCTACAGCACATGATACCAATCATTCTGCCAAAGTATGGTGAAAATCACATCAGAATTCCCAGAGGACGAAAGCATTAAGAGTTAAAATTTAAAAAAGGCAAACTCCACAAACTACAACTGGATAAAACAAAAGATTGAAATTAGGCACTTCGACACTTGATATCTTTCTGTGTAAGTTTGGTTAAAATCAAATAATTCCTATGATAATTACTGGAGTGGTTGCAAGAACATAAGCAGTAAGTAATAAAATTAGATAGAAGAAAAATAACTCCAAATATGAGTCAATTAAATTAGCCAGAAAATATGCTCTGCAGCACTTGATATTGATCATTCTGTGACAGTTTGCTGAAACCATCTAAGAATTGAAGGAGGAGTTGTGAGGACAAGGCAAGGAGGACAGACAGAAAAAGTGCTATATGCCACCCTAAGATATACAGGGTGTCGTTAGGAAGCTCTTAGCTCTTACAGTACATACTGCTGTCAACTTATTAGGCATGAATGGCCAGTGGTTGCGACACATTTTCTAGAAATGCAACATGCACCTAACATAAGAGATAAACAGTAGCATGTGAAAAGACTGTAAAAAACTTGTTAGTAAAATATACCATTCCTTCATTCTGCAACATCTAAAATATTTTGAAAGAAAATTTTTTAGAAAAGTAGGAACAGTACATAAAAGTAGGAACAGCACATAAAAGTAGGAACAGTACGTAAAAGTAGGAACAGCACAAAAAAGTAGGAAAAAGGAGGACTACTTTTGAGCCCGACACTACATAAAACAATGAAGTTATTATAATGACACCTGCTTGATTAATTTCTTACTAGTTAAAGGATTACTTTTCTACTGGATGTTTTATCAGAGACATGGTAAATTCTTTAATCCAGAATGTATTGACCCTTTACCATACAATGCCGACTTTTAATGACCCTGAAAAAGGAAGCTTTTGAAACATTGTTGGAAAAGTAGAAAATGCTGGTAACCAGCATTTACTCCTTTACCAATAATGTTTCCTACCTTATCAAGGACACATTTCGTCATCTGGGCCACCTTTAATTTGTTGTCTGCAAATGCTTTCCATTTGGACCAGCCTGAAATTTTGTTGTTTGATAAAGGGTTAAAGAACTTCTCCATTTTGATTTTGTATGCCATGGTGATTGGACGATGATTGAGAAAGATCGATTAACTATCGTTTAACCATCGCCGATGCCGATCATTGATTACAAATACCAAAAATCGATCATTGGAAAAAACCTGAATAACACCGAACTTAACCAAGGAATGCCAAACTGAACAAAGGGATGCAACTCTAACGACCTGAAAACATGAAAACAGTGACTGACACAGTCAAGAAGCTCAAAATTAATCCCCATCCAGGTGCAAAAATAAAATCTGAAGGGTACTTTGGTTTTCATAATTTAAAACAAGATGAGCTTTCAACTAAAGGTAACTTAGATCTAAGCAGACCTGTAGAATACGTAGGATGATGTACCAAAATATGGGTAAGACAAAAAGTCTCACTGCAATCAAGAATTTTCAGAAAGCAAATTTAACAACTGTATGTGACAATTGTTAAAATCTTTTAACAAACCAATCTTTGAAAATGAGGGAAAAGTGAGAACCTGCTTGTTAGGTGCAGTTTTTCCTTTCCCAAGAATGTTTTTTAACTAATTTGTCCAAGTTAAACACAGAACCAAACACCAAATTTTATATTCATCTATAACCGATTATATGACTGATTATCCCATCGAAAGTTTTACTGGATTCTAACCAATCATCGATCAGCATTTTTTAACCGATTTCCAGACACTAGTATGCAAACAGTAAAAAATCAAAATAGAAATGCATGTTTTTCTAGGTGCAGCTGAGGAAAGTTTTAACCCCTTCAATCTTTCTAATTTTCCTAAACCAAAAAACATGTTGGGTGGCAAACTATGTACAAAAGTATCAAAAGTAACAAAACGTTTTGAACTTACATGTATAAGCATTCTAAGTCTTGAGACTGTAACAAAAGTTCCGATAGAACTTATTGATTAAAGAGCTTGAATCTGGCCCCAAGTGCATAAAAATACATTTAAAATGCACATAAAGGAGCCAATAAATCCAGTATTTTTTTTTGGGGGGGGGGGAGGGGGGGAAGCCCCCATCCCAAACCCCTTTATGAGAGTAGGAAAATCCCCTCTCCTGTGCCACTGCCAACCTCAGCTGGACCACATTTCATGACATGGCGACTGGCCTGTCCTTTCAACAGACAAATTCTATCATTATATCCAAATTTGGTTTATAATCTGCAAATGCTTTCAATATGGCCAAGTTGACAGAATTTTTGTCTTACTAAGTGTAAAACTTGATGTTTAATCCTTTACCACACAATCCCGAGTTTTAATGACCCTGAGAAAGAAGGCTTTTGAAAACATTGTTGGAAAAGGAGAAAATGCTGATAACCAGCATTTTTTCCTTTACCCACAGTTTTTTAAACTCTATCAAAGGCAGAAACCATCATTTGAGCTATATTCTATTTGTCCTTAGCAAATGCTTACAATTTAAATTAATCTGAAATTTTGTCATTTGGTAATGATTAACACAAACACACAACCGGTTACTCATACCAAACTTACCTCTGAGGTTTGTGGCCTCATGTGAAACAATGTATGGAAAAGCTGCTGAATGGGCGTGGCACTCATGGGGCGACCCACAGGGGCTGGATGTGGGTGGGTATTTGGTGGCCTCATCATGACCTGCAACCACAGGATCAACAGATTTACCCCTTTACCACACGATCCCATGTTTTAATGCCCCTTGGGAAGAAGCCTTTTCAAAACATTGTGGAAAAAGGAGAAAATGCTGGTAACCAGCATTTTCTCCTTTCTCTACAATGTTTTCTACTCTTTCAAAGACAACTATAAGCACTTGAGCTGCATCTAATTTGTCATCTGTAAATGATTTCAAATTGGACAATTCTAAAATTTTGTCCTTTGGTAAATAATTAAACAGATTGATTATTGATTGTATGGTGTTTAAGGTAGTTTTCAACATTATTTGAGTTATATCACAACAGCCAGTGCACATATCCATGCTTTCCTTGAGTTTCTTTACCAGTAGTTTGCACAATATTCTTCCCACGCCACTGGCTGCTTTCCCACATACTGGTAACTATTGTCGAAACAAAGATCAGTGGTGAGAGACAAATGACTCCTATCACAATGACTACCATTAATCCTCTGAAAGGAATTTGCCAAGCTGGGGATTTGAACCAGGAACTCCCTGTTCTCAAGTCCTCTATGCTACAGACCTTGCTTCCACGGCATTTAAACAGATAAAATACAGTCAAACATATTTTTTGAGATTACCTCTTATTTACAAATTTCTTAAGAGCTCTTCATTTGGTTTCCAACAAGTCCAAAATAAGAAGTAACTGTCCTGTCTTTAAAAAGCACCTTCTTTACCAGCACACTATTCAAATATCCCTAGGCTGTATGGAATAAAGGATTGACAGTATTGTGTTTTTGTGGCATTTGTCGAAGACAATGCCACTATGAGTCCAATACGGCATTTTGAAAATCATGTATCGTAGTTTGTGCAAAACCGAAGGAAGTAAACCCAATTAAAATAAATTTTTCTGAGACAAATAAGCATTTCCATTGCACTCAGATATGAAATTGAAAATGGTGTATTACCATAAATTGGATTACGCCATCGACCTTGGAAATACTTCCTTTTCATTGAAAATAGCTTGATCTGCTATGCCCTTCTATAGTGGTGTGATGATACACGCATAACATGCTTGTTCATCCCAAAACCAGTTTGTTCCTGGGCTTATTCGTCCCAGGGCTTGTTTGCCCGGACTTGTTTGTTCCACAAGATTGCACCCTTCTCAATCGGATTTTGCATGACTATGTGGTAGGTTGACTTTCAAGCGAATACTTTGAAACTATTTCTGTTCTTTGTTTTTCAAACTATTAATTCCACACAATAGCTCCCTTGACAAATGCCACACCAGTGTTTTCATCTTTGATTTTATCCTGCTCTAAGAGAATTTCTATCGCTCTACTTGTTATTTAAATACTTTGTGCAGCCATGACAGAGAGTTCATGTAGGACTCGGGTGTTTAATATCTATTTAAGCCATGCTCTGGCAAAAAGGGGTTTAACTCTTTACCAAACAATAAAATTTAAGACCAGTCTAAATTGAAAGCATTTGCAGACGACAAAATAACTGTGAGCAAAAAATTGAAATTTCTTTTGGATAGAGTACAAAACATTATGGGAAAAGGAGAAAATGCTGGTTACCAGCATTTTCTCTTTTTCCCACAATGTTTTCAAAAGGTTTCTTTCTCAGGGTCGTTAAAAGTCGGAACGGTGTGGTTATGGGTTAAATACTTTGTACAGTCATGACAGAAGGTTCATGTAGCACTCAGGTGTTTAGTAACTATCTAAGCCATGCTCTGGCAAAAAGGGGTTTAACACATCTCCATGATGCATTACACCAACGAAGTCATCACATAATTATCGATCCACAAATTCATTTTGTCGAACAACAAACTGAACCATGAGGTAGGAATGGTCCTTGGACGTGTATAAAATCTACCAAAAGCAAAATGTCTAGACCCAGGTTAGCCTGCACTGACTGCTCAGGCTTACCTGGGTCAAAAGGCTTTGAAGATAAATTAATCCCTTACCAAACAATCCCGAGTTTTAACGACCCTGAGAAAAAAGCCTTTTGAGAACATTGTGGAAAAAGGAGAAAATGCTGGTAACCAGCATTTTCTCCTTTTCCCACAATGTTTTCTACCTTTCCAAAAACCAAATCCAGGTTTTGAGTTACATTTATTTGTCATCTGCAAATGCTTTGAATTTGGAGGCGTCATAAATTTTGCCGTTTGGTAAAGAGTTAAACCTCCTTATCATACAGCATGACTCATGTAATTTGTCATCAGTCTTGTGGTTGATTCCTGCTGGTAGAAAGCCCTATAAACTTCCATTCAAACAAAACACCATGACAAAAGAGGAATTGAACATACTCTTCCTTTATTTCGCTCTTCTTCCTGCAGTCTTCTAGCTAGCGCTGCATCCGATTCTTCTTGTTCATTAAACATCTCTTCCTGCAACATGCGGGCCAGCTCTTCATCTTTTGATGTGTCAGCATTGGCTTCCTGTGTAATTGAATTACATGTATATTTGGATTATTTTGTGTTTAGCCCTTTACCACAGAATCCCTATATTTAATGACCCTGAACAGGAAGGATTCTGAAAACATTGTGGGAAAAGGAGAAAATGCTGGTTACCAGCATTTTCTGCTTTTCCCACAATGTTTTCTACTCTTTCATAGACAAATCTCAAAATTCCAGCCACATTAAAAAATTTTCATCTGCAATCACTTTCAATTCAACCAACTCCAACTATTTGTTGTTCGTCAAGGGTTAAACCATTACTGTATATACACAACATTATTGTATGGATGACTCTCTGTGTCATGCCTCTATTATCAGGGGGGTCCTGGATGGCTCAGTAGTAAAGTGTGGGACTCGTAACCCGCAGGCCCCAGGTTCGAGCCCCATCTGATCCACTGGGTTTTTTGTGGGTGTATCCTCAGGGTATGTGGTATACCTGGAATTGCAGGGCATAGCATGGCTATAATGTTTACCGGTGTATATATTATCATAGTTTTATAATAAAGTATGAGCAATATAGCATTGACTTAACCCTTTACCACACAATACCAAATTTTAATGACCCTGAGGAAAAAGGCTTTTGAAAACACTTGGGAAAAGGAGAAAATACTGGTAACCAGAATTTTCTCCTTTACCCACATTGTTTTCTCCAGCCCATTCAAAAACAAACCCTATAACTGAAGTTATAATTTGTCATATGCAATGCGTCTAACTTGAACAAGCCTAAAATTTTGTACTATTAAGTGATAACCCTTTACTGTAATGGTTAATTTTAGGTTAACATCAAACTATTGCATTTACAATGCATAAACTTCAGTGAATGCTTTCAACGTGGAAAGGCTGAAATTTTGGTGTCTCATACAGGTTTTTTTTTTTTCTACACAACTCGATCAAAGATGTCTTGTCCATATTCAAATCATTTGCAGACAACTATCTAAATAGTGTTTAAATGATTGGATTTATCTTTAATCCTTCTCTTTTACCCTTTACCACTCAATCTCAAGTTTTAACACTCCTGAGAACGAAGCTTATGAAAACATTGTTGGAAAAAAATGTTTAACAAGAGCGGCAAATTGTCGCAAGATACGCCCGTCTTACCCCAAGTTGTAAAGTTGGGGCATAATAATGATAAAGGGGAGGTATAGAAAAATAGTAGTGCAGAATATTTTTTTTACTGTTGATTGAAGATAATGGCAGTGTATTTGTGTTGACGGAACTCTTGTTTATACACTTTATGTTGATATCCATAGATACGATAGTGTTGAATTTAAGCCTGAAAAATGACTAAGGACAATAAGAAAAAGTTAAGGAAGCAATAGTTATGTTTCTAATAATCTGAGATGTATGCATCACTGAAATTTCATATACATAGGTAGTGTAGTAAGAGAGATATGCTGCTGACAAAATTTAAGTATGAAAAAGAAGAAAGGGCAATTACTCATAAGGAAGGAAGATTTATTCTTTGTGTACACTGCACCCCATATGATTACAACAAACACAACTGTCAAATTTAAAGTTAATAGGTTTTAAGATGTGTAAGTTATGCTACCTGGATGCCTGTACGCCATGGCTGATCCCATAATACATCCTGTCTTGAAAGGGTGCATAAAAAATAAGCAATTTATATTTCATGTGCACTGCACTACCCCTTGATGAGATGTATCCAGCGCTAAAATTTCATAACCCGAGGTAGTATAGTTTGAGAGATATGCATCATACAAAATTCAAGTTCGAAAAAAAAACAAGAAAGGGCAATAACTGAAAAATTAAGCAAGCAAGAGTTGAAATTTATATGCACAGCACTTCCCGTTGATGGAATGTATCCACGCATGAAATTTCATATCCTTAGCTAGTATAGTTCTGAAGATATGCACTGGACAAAATTAAAGTTTCAAAATAAAGAAAGAGCAATAAGTCAAAAATTAAGCAAGAGTTATGGTTCATGTGCACTGCACTCCCAGTTGATGAGATCTATCTATGCATGAAATTTCATAGCCATAGGTAGTATAGTTTTGGAGATATGCTCGAGACAAAATTCAAGTATGAAAATAAGTCAAAAATTAAGGAAGGAAGAGTTATGATTCCTGTGCACTGCAGTCCCCCTTGATGAGATGTATGCAGGCATGAAATTTCATAACCCTAGGTAGTATAGTTTTGGAGATATTCACCGGAGAAAATGCAAGTATGAAAAAGAAGAAAGGGCAATAACTCAAAAATTGAGGAAGCAAGAGTTATGATTCCTGTGCAATGCACTCCCCCTTGATGAGATGTATGCAGACATGAAATTTCATAACCGTAGGTAGTATAGTATTGGAGATATTCACCGGACAAAATTCAAGTATGAAAAACAAGAAAGGGCAATAACTCAAAAATTAAGGAAGCAAGAGTTATGATTCCTGTGCACTGCACTCCCAGTTTATGAGATCTATCCATGCATGAAATTTCATAACCGTAGGTAGTACAGTTTTGGAGTTATGCTCCGGACAAAATTCAAGTATGAAAAACAAGAAAGGGCAATAACTCAAAAATTAAGGAAGCAAGAGTTATGATTCCTGAGCACTGCACTCCCCCTTGATGAGATCTATCCACTCATGAAATTTCATAACCATAGGTAGTATACTTTTGGAGATATTCACTGGACAAAATTCAAGTATGAAAAACAAGAAAGGGCAATAACTCAAAAATTAAGGAAGCAAGAGTTATGATTCCTGTGCACTGCACTCCCCCTTGATGAGATCTATCCATGCATGAAATTTCATAACCGTAGGTAGTACAGTTTTGGAGATATGCTCCGGACAAAATTCAAGTATGAAAAACAAGAAAGGGCAATAACTCAAAAATTAAGGAAGCAAGAGTTATGATTCCTGTGCACTGCACTCCCCCTTGATGAGATCTATCCACTCATGAAATTTCATAACCGTAGGTAGTACAGTTTTGGAGATATTCACCGGACAAAATTCAAGTATGAAAAACAAGAAAGGGCAATAACTCAAAAATTGAGGAAGCAAGAGTTATGATTCCTGTGCACTGCACTCCCCCTTGATGAGATCTATCCATGCATGAAATTTCATAACCGTAGGTAGTATAGTATTGGAGATATTCACTGGACAAAATTCAAGTATGAAAAACAAGAAAGGGCAATAACTCAAAAATTAAGGAAGCAAGAGTTATGATTCCTGTGCACTGCACTCCCCCTTGATGAGATCTATCCACTCATGAAATTTCGTAACCCTAGGTAGTATAGTATTGGAGATATTCACCGGACAAAATTCAAGTATGAAAAACAAGAAAGGGCAATAACTCAAAAATTAAGGAAGCAAGAGTTATGATTCCTGTGCACTGCACTCCCCCTTGATGAGATCTATCCACTCATGAAATTTCATAACCCTAGGTAGTATAGTATTGGAGATATTCACCGGACAAAATTCAAGTATGAAAAACAAGAAAGGGCAATAACTCAAAAATTAAGGAAGCAAGAGTTATGATTCCTGTGCACTGCACTCCCCCTTGATGAGATCTATCCACACATGAAATTTCATAACCGTAGGTAGTATAGTTTTGGAGATATGCTCCGGACAAAGAACTGGACGCCGCCCGCCCGCCCGCCTGCCACGGGTGATCCCATAATACGTCCCGTCTTCGACGGGTGTATAAAAAGTGCAACATTTTGTGATAAAAGTTAACATTTTCTTATAAACCATATACTGGCTAAAGGAGAAAATAGTCTTTAAAACCGAGTCCTTTTATTTTTTTTTGCCGGGATGGTGGCATGATTTATGGCAGAAAAGTTGCATAGACGGTGATATGTTCCACCCTTTAGCACAGAATCCAGACTTTTAATGGCCCTGAGGTATAATGCTTTTTAAAAACAATGTGCTGGTAACCACCCTTTTTTCTTTTACCCACAGTGAGTTCTATGTTATCAAAGCAAATTTCATCATTTGAGCCATATTCTATTTGTCGTCTGCAAATCTGTTCAACTTGGATTTTGTGGTTGGTAAAGAGTTAAAAAGCATTAATGAGCCATGTTCTGTGAAAAGGGGGCTTAACTCTTTACCAAACGACAAAAATTTAGACTGGTCCAAATTGAGAGCATTTGCAGATGACAAAATAAATGTGATTGAAAAATTGAAATTTGTTTTGGGAAGGGTAGAAAACATTGTTGGAAAAGGAGAAAATGCTGGTTACCAGCATTTTCTCCTTTTCCCACAATGTTTTCAGAAAGCTTCTTTCTCAGGATCGTTAAAAGTCGGGATTGTGTGGTAAAGGGTTTATGCACCTGCAACAAGTATCAACCCAGGTCAGTCTGTGCCGTCCGCCCAGGCAGACTTGGGACCGAAACTTTTCACTACTGGTCAATTTTCTGTATGTCAAAGGACCAGTCTACCTCATGATTCAGTAGGTTGTTGACAAAAGTGGCTATTATTGATCCATAATTATGTGATGGCTCCATTGATATAATGCATCACAGAGTTGCATTAAGCCCCCTTTTGCCAGAGCATGGCTCATTTCAATTCAGCTAAAGGATCATAATTTGACTTTGAAAAGATGTAAAAAAAAATTGTGAGGAACGATAAAATGCTGATGACAGTCATTTTCTCTTTTTCCCATAATATTTTTAAAAGACTTCTTTCTAATTTTTGCTATGTATAAGATTGTTTGGAAAAGGAACAATAAATGCGGCTCATAACCCTTAAAGCGCTGAATTAACAATCTATACCTTTTCAATTAGGAAAAACAACCCAAAACATTACTATGTCAAAGTTATTTCTGTTCAATATGTAACATAGTAGTGGACACTGTATATCTAAGATCAGACAGCATGTTCTGTTCAGTCTGATCTTGATCTACACTGTCAGCAAAGGAAACTTAAGTCAGTTCCAGGGCTTCAAGGGTTTAGTGCATGGGGCGGCTACCATAGGTTAGAATATACCTCCTTTTCTGATGGCCCATTCTTCTCCTTCTTTGAACTTGAAGCTGTATTTCTGCCAGTTTTGGTTTGCACCTTTGGCTTGACAGCTGGTTGCTTGGACATATTTGATTTCAATTTTGTACTGCTTCACATTCTCCTGGAAGAAAAAAACAAACATACACATGCTATCCCTTTACCGAGCAATCCTGAGTTTTAACCAACAATAAAAGTTCATTGAATAATAAAACAAGAGGGCCATGATGGCCCTGGATCGCTCACCGAGGGTCATTATGACCCAATTTAAAACTCATCTGAGATATTATTAAGACAAACATTCTGGCCAATTGTCAGGTCAATTGAGCTGAAAATGTGGCCTCCGGAATGTCCAAAATGTATTTCTTCAATTTGACCTAGTGACCTAGTTTATGACCCCATGTGACCATATTTCAATCTCATCCGAGATATCATCAAGACAAACACACTGACCAATTTTCAGGTCAACTGAGCAAGAATTGTGGCCACAAGAGCGCCCACAAGATATTTCTTTAAATCTGACCTATTGACCTAGTTTATGACCCTATGTGAGCCAAGTTTGAAGTCATCCAAGATTTTATCAATACAAACATACTGACCAACTTTCAGGTCAACTGAGCAAGAATTGTGGCCACAAGAGCGCCCACAAGATATTTCTTTAAATCTGACCTATTGACCTAGTTTATGACCCTATGTGAGCCAAGTTTGAAGTCATCCAAGATTTTATCAATACAAACATACTGATCAAGTTTCAGGTCAATTGAGTAAAAATTGTAGCCTCTGGAGCGCCCACAAGAAATTTCTTTTAGTTGACCTAGTGACCTAGTTCATGACCGAGGGTGACCAAAATTCAAACTCATCTGAAATTTCATCAAGAAAAACATTCTGACCAATTTTTAAGTTAATTCAGCGATAAATGTGGTCTCTAAAGTGCCCACAAGGTTTTTCTTTAATTTGACCTTGTGACCTAGTTTATGACCCAAGGTATCCCAAATTCAAACTCATCCGAGATTTTATTAAGACAAAGATTCTGACCAATTTACAAGACAATTGAGCAATAAATGTGGCCTCTAGACTGCCCACAAGGTATTTCTTTAATTTAACCTAGTGACTTAGATTATGTCCCCAGGTGACCCAATTTCGAAGTTATCCAATATTTCATCAAGACAAACATTCTGACCGATTTTTGGGTCAACTGAGCAATAAATGTGGCCTCTAAAGTGCCCAAAAAGGAATTACTTTAATTTGACCTAGTGACCTAGTTTATGACCCCAACTCATCCAAGATTTAATTAAGACAAACATTCTGACCAATTTTCAAGTCAATTGAGCAAACAATGTGGCCTCTAGAGTGTCCACATGGTATTTCTTTGATTCGACCTTGTGACCTAGTTTATGACCCCAGGTGACCCTATTTCAAACTCATCTTAGATTTAATTAAGACAACCATTCTGACCAATTTTCAAGTCAATTGAGCAAAAAATGTTGCCTCGAGAGTGCCCACAAGGTATTTCTTTAATTTGACCTGGTGACCTACTTTATGATCCCAGATGACCCAATTTCAAAGTCTTCTGATATTTGATAAAGACAAACATTCTGATCAATTTTAAAGTCAACTGAGCGAAAAATGTGGCTTCTAGAGTGCCCACAAGGTATTTCTTTAATTTGACCTAGTGACCTAGTTTTTGACCCCACATGACCCAATTTCGAATTCATTAGAGTTTGTATCAAGACAAACATTCTGACCAAGTTTCATGAGTATCGGACTGAAAATGTATCCTTCAGAGGGCACACAAGGTTGTTAAGTTTTGACCTGGTGACCTAGTTTTTGAACTGAGGTGACCCAGTTTCAAACTCTTCCAAGATATCATCAAGACAAACATTCTGACTAAGTTTCATTAGTATGGGACTGAAAATGTGGCCTCTGGAGTGCTAACAAGGTTTTTCTAAGATGTGACCTAGTGACCTAGTTTTTGACCCCACATGACCCATTTTCAAAGTTGTCCAAGATTTTATCAAGACAAAGATTCTGACCAAGTTTCACAAGTATCTGACTGAAAATGTGGCCTATAGAGCGCACACAAGGTTTTTCTAAGATTTGACCTGACGTCAAAGTGAAACACTGATGACAAGTGCCACGTTTTGGATATGCAGAGGTTATTGAATAAGGTTTGGTATTTTATTGAACATACTTTCTTTTAAGTAAATAACAAAAAATCTTTTTATTAGATCTAGCATTTCATATAATTTTTACCTAAATGTTTTCCACTGTAAAACATTTTGTCTGTTTCAGAGGATTTCAGAGGGAAAAACTAGCATTAATTAATCCATTTTGTTATATACAGAGTTGATCGGACCTCTCTGATTGTCATTCATTATCATAATACAAACTTGTAGTCTCCGCATATATCTCACATAAGCTGTGCACATTCGCAAAGCACATCTTTTAAACCTTTTCTTTAAATTCAAACGTTGTAAACACACATAATATTGTACTTCTCCAACAGCGTTTCCATTTGAATAAAATATTACAGAGTCCATGAGACCCAGTGCAACTGCAAAAGTTGAGTCCCATTGCGTTCCTTCTGAGTCCTGTTTTGCTTGCATAAATCATCAGTTTATTAAGGCCAAGTTTGGTTAGTGGATAAAAAGGAGAAGCTCTTTCAAATGACTTCTTTATGGAACCTTTTGCTCATTTAATGTGCTGTGCATGCCAGTGACCGTTGCACGAAATAGTATGAATCTTTGAAAGTCCATGCAATCTATTGTAAAAACCTTCCCTCTGCTTAGTTTCATTACAAATCAAACATGTTTACACAAATAGAGGAATGTAGATATATTTCTCTTAGAATCTTATCTTGGAAGGCAGGATCTTTCAGCCATTGGTCTTGGAAAGATCATGAATGCTTTTTCTTTTTGGCTTAAGAAGCCGTCTTCAGGAAAGAATGCTAGATGACAGCTGTTTTACTACCATCAGTTCGCCGGAAAAGATAATATGCACACAACGCAGCTAACAAGTTGAAGTTGACAACAAAGATATCTATTTTTATCTTTCTCTGTTTTTATCTCTGTTTTTATCTTGGCATACCAAGATCTACTTATAGACACTTTGGAACTCCAATGGTTAGTTTGTACAAGAAATGTTAAATCTTTGTACCGGTCCACGCTAATTTTCGTTCGTATATAGATACTTTAACGTCGTAAACTGAAACCCTGTCCAACATAACATTGCTTACATGGGAGCCTAAATAGCAGACAGCAAGGCTACGCATCGGACCAAATAAATGCGATAACCTGATTGGTCAAATATCGATTCCCATAGATCCATGTATTTGGACAAATATTAAATTTTGGTACAAGATATCAGATACTGTAACCTTGTTAAACAAGATGTCATTGCAGTTTGCACTCAAACTATTTCAGGTCTGAATCATTTTCGCCATAGAAACTTATTTGAAGGAGAAACAACCTTAAGAACAAACATTACCCTTGCATAAAAAGTATATCTGTCACAATGAAATTTGCTATCCTGCTGTCAAAAAAATGGTTTTCATTTCAATAGCAACACCTGTCGAAATATCAACAAATTCACGGAACAGGAAGTAAATTATTAAAAGCTGGGTTCAGGCCTAGCTTCACTTGTCCCTAGAATAGAAATATACCACGGAACCAGCAAGGAGCAAAATGGAGGCGAATCAGAAAGCTATCGTCTACTGCATGAAACAAGAGCCATTTAAAGGAACTGCAGAGCTTGACGAATTGATTGGTATTCATTTTCTTAATCCCTTTTACACCGAGTTTATTAGATAGCATTTAATTTATAGATAAAGAAACAGAGAAACTCACAAAACATTACAAATTCCTATGCTTGTGTTAGATTAAATTATGAACAATTTGCAGCAGCAGATTTTAACCTCCCCCTTTGGAAAGTATGCAGTATCAACAACAAGAGTTAAATACCTGAAAATTTTGGTAAAGATTGTGGTAGCAATAGTTATTTCCTTGCTATTAGCAATTACTCCTTATGTCACGGTGTTTTGAAAAGAGGTGTGGTTATTTCCAAGGGGAAAATGTGAGAGCTTGATGTTTACCACAAAGTGTGTTCTGGTCACTGGGCTATTGCAAGGTTTGTGTTACAGCTCTTTGAATGTAATTGGGCAAGACACTTGGGAGCTTATGCCTAGGTAAGGTGGACCAACCAGTTATTGAAGGGATTTGATCAACAATTTGGTGTTACACACATTTAATTGAAGCACTGATTACTAAAATCATTTTATAACCAAGAGGGCTATTTTAAATGCCTCAATAACCATAAATTCTGCTTGGATCATACTTATTCAATGGTAATGAGTAACTAATGGCATATTACATCCTTCAATCTTGAGCAGAAAATTAACACTTTACCACATGACAAAAATGTGGACCAGTCCAAATTGAAAGCATTTGCAGACAACATTTTAAATGTAGCTCAAAACATAATATTTGGTCCCTTACAGGGTAGAAAACATTGTGGGAAAAGAAGAAAATGCTGGTTACCAGCATTTTCTTCTATTCCCATAATGTTTTCAAAAGGCTTCTTTCTTGGGGTTGTTAAAAGTCGGGATTGTGTGGTAAAGGGTTAAATTGGTGCATGGGAAAATCAGACCTCATCTCAGAGCTTTCAGTATCTATAGAACAATTCATAATAAAAGGACTAAAAAAAAATCATGTCTACCAACGCTCAACTAATAAATATATTTAACACAACACGAAGGAACTTTCTTGAACAATATAAATGAACAGTTCTAAATATCTCCTAAGTTTTTGATGTGTGATGAAAGGGATGTATGAGTGTCATGGCAACTCATGCTTCTCTTGTGACTGCAGCACCAGGATACCAGAACTGCAAAAATTAAAGCATTTAGTCCATTCTATTAATTTTATATGCACCTACATGTATGAGGACAGATAAAGACTTGTTTTGGACATGGTCACAACTTTATCATAAATCATCCGGAAATAATTGAGCTTCGTAACTAAAGGTTTGGAAACATTTTACTCTCAGAGCAATAGTTCTGGAAAAGTTGTACAGTCATACATGAATGTACAAAATAAGTCACAAAATTCTCTTATCAAATTATAGATTTGAGGCTTGTTGCATTGTTCCACTATTCAGGGTTTTCCTTGATGCCTGATTTTGTGTGTTTTGACGCATTTTCAAGGAAAATGACCTGTATTTTTAGCTCACCTGAGCACGAAGTGCTCAGGATGAGCTATTGTGATCACTCACCGTCCGTCGTCTTCCGTCCGTCAGTCCGTTCACATTTTTTTGTTTACACTCTAGCATCTACAAATATTAACCAATCAGCACCAAACTTGGTCAAAATGTATATGACCATAAGATCTCGGATGAGTTAGATTATGAGTCTAATCGGACCAGAACGACTGGAGTTATTTGCCCTTGAATTAGAAAAATTGCTATATTTGACTTTGTTTACACTCTAGCATCTACAAATAATAACCAGTCAGCACCAGGCTTGCTCAAAATGTATATGACCATAAGATCTCAGATGAGTTTGATTATGGGTCTAATCGTACCAGAACGACTGGAGTTATTTGCCCTTGAATTAGAAAAATTGCTATATTTGACTTTGTTTACACTCTAGCATCTACAAATAATAACCAATCAGCACCAAACTTGGTCAAAATGTATATGACCATAAGATCTCGGATGAGTTCGATTATGGGTCTAATCGTACCAGAACGACTGGAGTTATTTGCCCTTGAATTAGAAAAATTGCTATATTTGACTTTGTTTACACTCTATCATCTACAAATATTAACCAATCAGCACTAAACTTGGTCTAAATATATATGACCATAAGATCTCGGATGAGTTCGATTATGTGTCTAATCGGACCAGAATGACGGAGTTATTTGCCCTTGAATTAAAAAATTGCTACATTTGACTTTGTTTACACTCTAGCATCTACAAATTTAAACCAATCAGCACCAAACTTAGTCAATATTATAAATTATATGACCATAAGATCTTGAATGAGTTTGATTGTAGGTCTAATAGGACCAGTTATTGCTGTGTCATGGAAAAAGGGGGCTTGACATATATTTTCATTGTAGACCAATATCTCTTTAACTACAGGACAAAATGTCATGAAACTTCATCTTTTTATTGTTTATTGCAAGCCACAGACAATAGTTATTTGTTTTTATTTCATGAAACATGATGTCATGGAAAAAGGGGGCTAAATGTTTAATTTCGTCATTGACCAATGACCATCTGTTTGTCTATCTTTCAGGACAGATATCTTCTAAAATCCTAGACAAAAACTAATAGAAATTCATACAGGTGTTCCTAATGATGTTTGCTGATATTTATTGTTTTTTTTTTTTTTCCTTTTTGATATCAAATACTGTCTCATAGGAAAAAGGGGCTTCATGTATATTTCTGTTAAGGATCAATATACATGTATCTTCAACTCAAAATCCTGGACAAAAATTTGTGAAACTTCATACGTGTGTTCCTTATGATAGTCAGCCAATATCATTAGTTTAGCTTTTTTGATTAAATGTCGTGTCATGGAAAAAGCGGGCTTCACACATTTTCATTATGGATTAATATCTCTTTAACTACAGGACAAAATGTTATGAAACTTCATCTTTATTTTGTTTATCACAAGCCACAGACAATGGTTAGGCCTATTTGTTAGCTCACTTGAGCACGAAGTGCTGGGTGAGGTATTGTGATTCGTCGTTGTCCAGCGTCCGTCTTTCTACAATTCCTTTAAACATCTTCTCCTCCTAAACCAATCATGTTGAAATATGACAGGCATATTCCTTGGGTGAAGTTCTACCGAAGCTGTTAAAAGAATTGAATTAACCCGTTAAATCCAGGGGTCACAATTTTGGGCAAAACTGTAGATAGAACAAACTTGAAAAATGTTTTTGTCTGAAACTAGAAGGCCTACAGCTTTGATATTTGGTATGTGGCATTTCCTTGTGGACTTCTACCAGTTTTGTTCAAATGATGCCCCAGGGTCAAAACAGGACATGAAGGTATACAGAATGAACTTTAAAAGTCATGTTCTATTTAACCCTTTACCACACAATCCCAAGTTTTAATGCCTGTGAGAAATAAGCCTCTTGAAAATATTGTGGGAAAAAGAGGAAATACTTGTAACCAGCATGTTTTCCTTTTTCCACAATGTTTTCCACCCAACCAAAATCAAATTTAAATCTTTGAGTCACATTTATTTTGTTGTCAGCAAATGGTTTGAATTTGGATAAGTCTTAACCCTTTAAGTGCCTTTCACTACTATAGTTGCCTTTGTGTCTAGTGTAGATCAAGATCAGACTGCACGAAATGTGCAGTCCAATCATTGATCTATACTGTCTGCTTTGTTGAAACACTGCAGACAAAAGGTACCCACGCAGTTGTTATCATCTTGGACTCATTCTGGAATGAAAATGGCCTTTGAGTTTAAGGATTAAATTTTGTTGTTTGTTAATGATTTGAGCCAAGACTGTTAGCTCATTACCTACAGGGCTAGCTATGCAGGGATGTCAAGTTTAAATCTCAGTTGGGCCAAGCACTCAGGTAACCAGCATTTTTTAAACTTTTTCCACAATGTTCTGTACCCATCCCAGATCTAAGTTCATTTTTTGAGACAAATTTATTTTGTTGTCTGCAAATGCTTTGAATTATAGACCAGTTTAAAATTTTTGTTTGGTAAAGAGATAAAGATAGACCAAGTAATATGCATTTCAAGACTGTGTTGTAGGCAATCCTATCTTGCAGAATATAAGGCATATATATCCAAGATCCAACTGCAGTCTGATCTTTATCTACACTGTCTGATAAAACATCCTGTCTTGCGTACCCCTAGCCTTGGTTCCCACCTGATCATTTTTTCCTTTTACCTATTCAGGATGGACAGATGCAGTTTAAATTTGACATGAAGCGCCCTTTTTCCATGAAACAGCAATAAATTCCAAAACTCTGACAATATGCGCAAGGTCACTTGATGTGTGAAAATTTCATCCAAATCTGTTGAGATATGCCCAGTAATTAAAGAGATATTGGTGAAAAATGAAATATAACATGAAGACCCCTTTTTCCATGATGCAGCTATAAACTGCAGAACCTTGACAATATGCGCTAGGTCACATGATGAGAAACATTCTGTGAAAACTTTTGAAAACATTGTGGGAAAAGGAGAAAATGCTGGTAACCAGCATTTTCTCCTTTTTCCCACAAAGTTTTCTACCCTATCAAAGAAATATTGTGTCACTTGAGCCAATATGAAAATGTTGTCTGCAAATGATTTCAATTTGGACAGATCTAAAATTTTGCCGTGTGGTAAAGGGTTAAAGGCTTTGACAGCATTTTTCTCTCTGGCTGTTAGGATGTATCTTTGAACATTATGTTCATTATATTTTGAGTTCATTTTTGTTCATTCATTTAACTCTGTAGTACAGATTTTATCTTGTAAATCTTAGAAGTCATTATAATTAATTTTTGTTCTTCACTTTGCGCGGTGTTTGTCTTAATTTATAAATAAGTTTATGACCCCCCCCCCCCCCGATAGATTTTGGGCATATACTCCACCATGAATTGAAGTACCATTTGAAAGATCTGTTCAGGTAGGGCCAAGGTCAGTGTTACACTTGAAAGTCAAATTTTTGTAAGCTGGATGCATTGAACATTGAAAGGTTGGTGCAAGACTATTGCAAGTGTAAATACATTGTTTATGTGTTTACAATAGCAATTACCCATGAACGTGTCCCTGGACAACCACTGTAGTTGTTGGTGTATTTAACAACATTATAATACTAACTTGTATAGAAAGTCTTGAATCGGCAAACATTCTCTACTAAGTTTGTTCAAATCAGGCAACTTTTTGCCACACACCAAAAGGCCTAGGGCTTTGTTATTATTCCTTCAAAACTCTGTTCTGGAGGTATATAGGCGTCAGCTTGTCGGTCCATCCATCCATCCATCCATCCATCAGTCTTTCTGTAGCATTTTCTTGTCAGAGCTAGTTCTCGACAACTACAGGACAGATTTCATCCAAACTTTAGAGAGACTTGGTGCCAAGCAAGAATGTGCATATTATATTTTGGTGACAGTTCATTGAAGTTTTACAAAGTTATTTTCCTTTGATGAAATTTCTTGTTCTCCCTATTTTTCAACAACTATTGGATAAATATCATTCAAACTTCTCACAAATATTTATATAACTGGGTTTGGTTAAGGAAGATTACCTTCTTGTCTAAACCAAGAAGACCTAGAGCTTTGGCCTTGCACTTCGATATTTGGTATTTATCTTCATTGTAGACCTTTACAGCTTGGTATTCAGGTGAGCGATATAGGACCATCATGGTCCTCTTGTTTTCTGTAGTGTGTCATTGTGGACGCACAAATACAATATAGGTTACTTACGACGTCTTTGCTACCGACATTGTTACATCGCGAGTACATAAGAAAGCTAAAGTACGAGAAGAAAATGGAGAGAAACACTAGACTGTGTATCGATTTTACGAGAATACCGTCGGCCTTTAAACTCGTGTAACTAAACCAGTCGATCTCTAATGAAAACAGCAAAATGGCTCGGTCAAAATTGACATCGTTTTTTGCTGTCTGCAAGGAAAAGAGACCCTTGAACAATAATCGGATGATGATCGCCTGGTACGAGCACTGAAAAAAACATTTCAGAGCCCCGAGAGTTTACTGAAAATTCGCTAAAGACATATGCTTAATTATACACCGAAAACGGTGGCATGAATGTGACCCGCCTATCAAAACACAGGAATCGGTCATTTAAAAGTGGTGAAAATAGTTTGTTGTCGGATGGGTACTCTCTATAAAAAAGAAAAAGAAAAAAACTCGCACAAAATAGAGGTTATCACATCCAGCCGACAACAAGCTATTTGTATCAATCAAACGGTTGATTCTCGTGACAAAAACAACAGCATAACCCTGTTATAATGTTACAGTGAGTGGCTGCACAAACTTGCGCAATTCAACCCTTACGTGTGCCACCAAAACACTAGTGGTCACTTTGATGCCCTTAAAAGATGGAAATTACGCAAAGAAATGACATCTTGGCTGCAGCTAGAGCATTTTTGCCTGTACTGGACTGGCTTTTAATAAAGCATACTCAAGAAAAAAAATGCTGTCCAGACTCTAAGGCCTTCTATATAGAGAATCCCTGGTGTTACAGTGTATCTTACATCATGCAATAATACATAAATAAGTTATATAAAGCTTTAGGATGAATGAGAAACATAAAAAAACACATTGTTTCATAAAAAGTAGATCTAGTCTTTAATGTTTAACCTAATTACATTTGGTTGTGACCCCAACAAAGTCAAGAATGACCCCCATTATTTATGTCTAGGGGGTCACAATGACCCTCTATTTTTGTTGCCAAGGGAAAACCCTGAGTATTGTCGCATGACTTTTTGGCATCAACAATTTACTGCCACTGTCTGGAATTT
The DNA here is from genome assembly GCA_945859785.2 of Tridacna gigas. Lineage (NCBI taxonomy): Eukaryota > Metazoa > Mollusca > Bivalvia > Cardiida > Cardiidae > Tridacna > Tridacna gigas. Next base: position 12,077,785 of record OX244028.2, read on the forward strand.
TTCAGGGTTAAATTTAAATGTTAGAGGGAGAATTTAAATTGGGCATGTATTGGGTTGAAAAAGGTCTGATGAAATTTGTCAGTAAAAACAACCTCCGAGTTAGAACGTGCATACTTCCATGTTTTTATAGCAGTTCCTAAATTAACAGCTGCAACGACACAGTTGTTTACATTCATATAAGTAAACGGTTCCATCAGTCACTTCAATGTTGGCTAGAAAACTTTGAAAATCATATCAGGTTAAAAACAAGTACCCCTTGAAAAAATATCGGTTAACAATACTGGTTAACCCTTTACCAAATAATCCCGACCTTTAACAACCCTGAGATAGAAGCTTTTGGAAAACATTGTGGAAAAAAGAGAAATGCTGGTAACCACAATGTTTTCTACTCTTCCCAAAACAAATTGGAATTTCTGACTCACATGTTTTTTGACGCTGCAAATACTTTCAATTTGGACTTGTCTAAATTTGTGTCCTTTGGTAAGGAGTTAAATTGACTTGTCACTGTTAAAACTGAAATAATATTGAAGGCACAACAAAACACAGTACAATCCACAGCTTCCCCTACTCCCTAGGTCACCAGTGGTTTTTTAATAAACAATTCTGATGAGCAATTACAAAGTCACAAGCCAGAACTTTAAATACAAAACAATCCAGTATTTCAACCAATCTGAGAAAAAAGACTTTAGAAAAAAATATGGGTAATGGAGAAACATTGTGGGTAAAGCAGGAAATGCTGGTAACCAGCATTTTCTACCAGCATTTTCTCCTTTTCCCACAATGTTTTCTACCCTGTCAAAAGCAGAAATGATTATTTGAGCTATATTTGTTTTGATGTCTGCACTAGCTTTAAATTTGGATTGGTTTTAGTCTAAAATTCTTTCGTTTGGTAAAGAGTTATGTTAAGCAATATATGATTTGTAGTTTGCAAATGCTTTCAATATGTAGCTGTCTAAAATTTTATTGTGTGGGAAAGGGTTAAGTAGTTCTGAATAGCTTACAGTGAAATGGTCTCAAATTGGTCATTATACCCCCTCCCGCACCTTAGTAGTAGAGGAGGGGGTATACTGGTTTCACCATGTCTGTCTGTCTTTCTGTCTGTCCATTTGTCCGTCTGTCCCCTTCCATCCGTCCTTCAATCCATCCATCTTTTTGTTTCCGTGCTCTAACTTAGAAGCCATTTGACCTTTGACCCTGAAACTTTATGCAAGTGTTCCTCATGATCCAACGAGTAGCCCTATTGTTTTTTGGTCACAAGGTTCAAAGGTCAAGATCATATGTGAACTTTGTTTTCTCTGATTGTGCTGCTTCAGTGACAAGGTGCTGGTTGGAGATATCTGTCTGCTTTGCAACAGTTCTAGTTTATCTGTGGAAGGGTTGAAAACATAGTGGGATGAGAAAATGCTGGGTACCAGCATTTTCTCCTTGTCCCACTATGTTTTCAAAAGTGTCCTTCCCCAGGGTTATTAAAACAGGCAATTGTGGGGTAAAGTGTTCACTACATATAGACTAAACTTTAACCATTTCCAACACAATCCAGAATAAATAACAGCTGATAGAGAAGGCTTTTGAAAACATTGTAGGGAAAGAAGAAAAAATGCTGGTAACCAGCAATTCCTTTCCAAAATGTTTTCTACCTTTTCTAAGACAAATCTCATCATTTGAGTCATATTTGGCCCTCAACCTGCGAAATGAGACCTTCGGACATTTGCGTAAAGCGTTATCCCGGATTAGCCTGCGCAGTCAGCGCAGGCTGATCCGAGATGGCACTTTACGACTACAATAAGATTTTTTCACCCAGTAGACTTTCATGAAACAGAAAATTGCACAAAAACGGGAAGTGTCTTCCCGGATTAGTCACATACTGCACTGGCTGATCTGGGGCAACACACTTTTACGCATATGTCCGAAGGCCCCTTTTCGTGTGTTGCACGCCATTTAATTTGTCATCTGCAAATGTTTTTATATGGTTTAGTCTAAAATTTTGTTTTCTGGTATTTTACCTGTTTGCGAGACAACAAATACATGCATTTGGGATTGTCTGTATCAAAAACAGTAATTGCAGACAAAGAAGTGAATCTGACTCAATAGATTTGAACCATGCTCTGGCAACAGGGAGTTTAATGCACGTCTGTGATGCATTATACCAAGCAAGTCATCACATAATGATGGATCCATAAAGACCATTTTGTGTAACAACCGACTGAATCCTAAGGTAAAATGCAGAAAAGGAAAACCTTTCGACTCAGGTCAGCCTTCAAGAACTGCATAGGTTGACCTGGGTCATTACTTATTGCAGATACATTAAGCCTCCTTTTCACAGAGCATGGCTTATTTATTTTTAAAACTTTAAATAACATCAATGGAAAGGAAAAAAAATGCTGGTTAGCAGTATTTCTCTTTTTCCCATATTGTTTTCAAAAGCTTTCTTTCTTAGGGTTGTGAAAAACTCAGGATTGTGTGGCAAAGCGTTAAAGAGTCAAACTCTGTATCTTGTTTCAGAAACACTTGATGAACGAAAGTTGAGCACTGTGGCACCTTACATGCCTAAAGGTGGTGAAGTGTTTGTCTATACATGGGATAAAGACGATGAGGAAACTAAAGGTAAGTTTTTTTTTTTTTTTTTTAACAAAACTTTCTTTAGACTGTTTATCAAACAATTTAGTGGCTTTACAATACTGTAAAAGAGCACATTTGAAAATTGTGGAAGAAGGAGAAAATGCTGGCAACGTTTTTTTCACGACAGTTTCTCGCCTTACCGTTACCCATTACCACACAATCCTGAGTTTTGACGACCCTGTAAGAGAAGGCTTTTGAAAACATTGTGGGAAAAGGAGAAAATGCTGGTAACCAGCATTTTCTCCTTTTCCCACAATGTTTTCTACCCTATCCAAATCAGAAATCATCATTTGAGCTACATTTAATTTTTTGTCTGCAAATCCTTTCAATTTGGACCAGTCTAAAATTTTGTCGTTTGGTAAAGAGTTAAGGCTTTCATGGTCAAATCTCCTGATTTAACTCTTTACCAAACAACAAATTTTCCAAATGGACCAAATTGAAAGCATTTGCAGACGACAAATTAAGTGTTGCTAAAGTGAGTATTTCTGCCTGTGATAGGGTAGAAAACATTGTGAGAAAAGGAGAAAATGCTGCTTACCATCATTTTCTCCTTTTCCCACAATGTTTTGAAAAGGCCTCTTTCTCAATGTCGTTAAAACTCGGACTCTGCGGTAAAGAGTTAAGTCACATTTAAAGATACATCCTTACAGTCAGAGAGAAAAAAACACTGTTAAAATTTGAAAATATGTGTAGAATGGCTCAGAATTTGGTCAGCTAGGTAAACATAGATAACTTACCAATGTATATGGTGTAAGGGATAAAGAAAACTCAAGGGATTTGTCCTCATTTACAGCTGGAAATAAAAACAGTGATTTCTTTGAAGCCAAAAAAGGAAATTAACTTTCTGTCTGTAATCTGTGCAACCTTGCAGCCGTCAGGGGAAACATTTGGCATGCAGATACAAGAATGGTTATAATTTCACAAGGATGTTTTAGTAGTCTTCTGCAGATATGTTTTAACCCTTTACCACATGACAAAATTTTGGGCTGGACTAAATTGAAAGCACTTGCAGACAACAAATTAAATGTAGCTCAAATGATTTCTGTCTTTGATAGGGTAGAAAATATGGTGGGAAGAGGAGAAAATGCTTGTTACAAGCATTTTCTCCTTTTATGCTGGTTACCAGCATTTTTTTTCTTTTCCTACATTGTTTTCCAAAGTCTTCTCTGTCAGGGTCATTAAACCTTAGGATTGTGTGGTAAAGCCTTAACCCTTTACCACACAATCCTGACTTTTTAACGACCCTGATGAAGAACTGTCTTTGAAAACATTGTGGGAGAAGGAGAAAATGCTGGTTACCAGCATTTTCTCCTTTTCACACAATGTTTTCTACCCTATTAAAGGCAGAAATTATCATTTTAGCAACACTGAATTTGTCGTCTGCAAATACTTTCTAGTTGGACCAGTCCAGACTTTTGTGGCATGGTAAAGGGTTAAAGGTAATGAGGTAATGAGTTGAACTGGCTGCTTCAGTGAAAACCTGGCTCTCAAAATACAGTACTTTTGATGTTCTTTTGCAGCTAGATGGCGTTGTGATCACCATAGGTGGCGCCAGTATGGTGGAAGAGGATATCCCTTCAGCAACTCAAAATATTTCAAAGAGTTTTCCTCCATCATTTTAGAGGATGGCACATGGTCAAATTTGTTCCAAAGAATTACGTTTACTCCTCTTGATCCAAACTTAAGCTTGATAATTATTCATTATGTAGGAGATCACACACTATCAAAAGTTCCACATCGATACATTCCAAGGATAAGAGAACCCAGAAGAGCTCCGTTTGACAATCTACGTAAAGAAAGAAAGACCCAAAGAAAGATCAGAATGACTCCATTGAAATCAGAGTCACCTGTGAAACATAGAAAATCCACAAAAACGAAAAAGACAGACATTACAAAATTTCACTATGAGCAATCATTACAATCATTGTCAGACATGACAAAATCAAAAGTTCTTGGTTGGCTCAATTTGAAAGGGCTTGCGCTTCATCTTGACGGTTTTATTCACCGTCTAACGATTATACCTGTGACTATGTGTGTTTGTGGGTCACTAAGCATAAAAGAAGAATTTACGAAAGTGCTTGACCTTCAGTCTTCGCAACCGCAGATAATGTGGTTTGGAGGTACGATAAAAGTTGACGATTACTTTATAACGCCATTAATGTTTAGGCATCTGCTTCTTGAAGGGTCACCATTAATGCCTTTGCTGTTTGCAATTCATGATGAAAGATTTGAAAATTGTGCTGCAGAAATATTGCTGTACACTGTGAATCATATTCCCCAACTTGCAAATGCTGAAATTCCAATTGTGATAGAAAGAAATGTTTCGAAGATTGTGCGTTCATGTCTTCCGAGAGTGAGAGTTATTCACACGTGGGGACATATTCGAGATGAAGTTAGACGATGGGCAAAAGTGAATGGCTATCGAGATTTGTCACAGTTTTCTAATCAACTGCCTGAATTTTTAGACTGCAAAACCCCAGAGGAGTATGACAGCTTATTTGAAAGTTACAGAGACTCTGGGCCAAGAAATTGGGTTCAGTTTTTCACAGAGGAGCTTACGCCCGATATTAAACAAAGTAGTGCTAGATGGGTACTCGAGGAACTTGGGGTGTTTTCATCATTTACAGGTAAATAGTCACGTCATGATAAATTCTCGTTAGATAAAACTGATAATTTTAGACATTAAGACAGTACATATGGCGTGCAACAGACAAAAAGGGGCCTACGGACAACTGCGTAAAGTGTTGTCCCGGATTAGCCTGCGCAGTCTGCACAGGCTAATCCAGGACAGCACTGTACGACTACATAAGATTTTTTCATACAGTAGACTTTCACGAAATAGAAAATCACACAAAAACGGGAAGTGTCATCTCGGATAAGTCACAGACTGCACAGGCTGATCCAGGACGACACACTTTCACGCCTATGTCCGAAGGCCCCTTTTCGTGTGTTGCACGCCATGTAGTGTCTGTGTTGAAGGATTTAACACTTTAGCAAACAACAAAATTTTAAACTTGCCCAAATTGAAAGCTTTTGCAGACGAGAAAATAATTGAATCTAGAATGTTGAAATTCACCTAAGGATGGGTAGAAAACATTGGGAAAAGGAGAAAATGCTGGTTAAAACATTGTTTTCAGAAGGCCTTTTCATTAGGGTCATAAGAAGGCAGGATTGTGTGGTACAGAGTTAAAAGGGGATGTTCAGATGTTATAATAATGCCAGACTTCAAAATGTTTTATCACTGAATTGAGTATACCACAAGTTAACAGGGTAAAGGCGACTCAAATGGCAGAATGTTTCCTCGTTAGAGTAGATAAAAATGGTGGGAAAAGGAGAAAATGCTGGCTACCAGCATTATCTCCCTTTCCTGCACTGTTTTCTTTCAGGGTAGTTAAAACATGGGAATGTGTGGTAAAGAGTTAAAGATTACCAGAATTTTGCAATGGCTTTTATGGGAATATTTTATTCATTTGTTTGTCTGGGGTTTAATGCCTTTTCCAGCATCAGTTCAGTTAAATTCTGGCAGCCAGTGCACCTACCCATGCTTTCCTGATTTTTTTTTTACCGGTCCTTTGCACAATATTTTCCCCAAACCACTGGCTGCTCTTCCACTGAACCATCTTAGAAACAATGATAAGCAGTGAGAAAGAAATGAATCCTGTCACAATGACTGTCATCAGTCCTCAAAAGGAAATTGATCATATTTTTTATGACAGTAAATACAATAACCATGAATTTCTATGTCCATACAATGGATCAGTTTGAAAAATATTGTGGGAAAAGGAGCAATTGCTTCTTTTGTGCCTTCAAAAGCACATGCCATATGGTGTATGAAACAGTTTTGAGACATGTAAATAAGCCTTAACAGTAATGAGTAAACCTTTTCTAACACAATCTCAAGTTTTAACAACCCTAAGGAAGAAGGCTTTTGAAAACATTGGTGGAAAAGGGAGAAAATGCTGGTAACCAGCATTTTCTTCTTTTCCAACAATGTTTTCTACCCTTTTAAAGACAAATCCCATCATTCGGGTCATATTTAATTTGTTGTCTGCACATGCCTTAAATTTGGACAACATTTTTTCATCTGGAAGAAAGCTCATATCTTAAAATTCCAAGGAAGAAGGTTTTTAAGAAAAAAAGGTTGGAAAAGGAGGAAATGCTAGTAACCAATATATAATTATGTCATGTTAAATTTTATCTGCAGGTGCTTTAAATTTGGACAAGTCTAACATTTTATTGTGCGGTAAGGAGATAATTTCTTACTTCTTTATTTTGTAGGTGTGACATCTCAAGTTTGCGATGATTACGAGACAGTCATTGAAGGATTTAAATCACTAGACTGTATAACGGTGGATATGCTCGTACTTGCCTTTCATTATCTTCATAACTATCTCATAAGACAAGCTCGAATCGCTCAATGTGGGCTGCCATCTTCATTCAGTGTTAAACCAGAGTTTCGGGAAGCCCTTAGAGAAGAAACTGAAATCACTGTCCCGGAAAATGTTATTTCACCGGAGAACATCGTTGAAACAATTCAGCAGCAGTTCAGTTCTGCTAGAGTGGATAATTCTTCACAGTGTGTACCGAGGGAATATGTTATCGAGAAAATGGAGCCTGAAAACGTGTCAGACACAACCATCGAAGAAACACAGGAAGATATTGTATTTATACAAGCAGTTGATGACTCAAGTGAGAACGTCATAGAGACGATTGAGGTGACGGCGGCAGATATACAGCAGTTGACACAGCAACCAGGACTACAAAGATCTTTGATTAACGGAAAATTGTTTCATACCTATCCTCGCATCAGTGAAAGTAACTATTGATTGTTTTGTGTTTGTTTTCAGTTGTATTAGAGATTGTGTTCTTTTTAATACTTTACCAAACAATCCTATGTTTTAATCCTTTCCGGCTACTCCTAGATTAACAACCATTAGGGAAAAAACTTTGGAATAAAAGGAGAAAATGCTGGTAACCAGAGTTCTCTTCTTTTTCCACAATATTTTCTACCCTTTCAAAGAGAAACTTCTTTATAATATGCAGCACATCTGATTTGTTATATGGAATTGCTTTCATGCTTTCAATTGGACAAGTCTTCTAATTTTTTATTTGGTAAAGATTAACCCTTTACCATACAATGTCGACTTTTAACAGCCCCAAGGAAGAGGCCTTTTGAAAACTTTTTGGGAAAAGGAGAAAATGCCGGTAACCAGCATTTTCTCCTTTTTCCAAAAAGTTTCCTATCACATCAAAGAAAAATCAAATTATTTGAGCCACATTGAAATTGCTGTCTGCAAATGTTTTCAATTTTGGATGGGTCCACTTTCTCCTTTTCCCACCATGTTTTCAGAACTTTTGATCCTCATGTTTGTTAAAGCATAGGGTTGTTTGATTAAGCATCAGTTCTGTGTGGTATCCTGCCAAATAAGTGAAATAAGATTTTCAGACAAGAACTAAAAACCTGAATAATTCTATTTCAAACAATTTATCAGGAAAAAGTATCTCCTTATCGGACAGTGTAGATCCAAGATCAGACTGCACATTTTGTGCAGTCTGATCTTGATCTATACTGTCCGCAAAAGGTCAGTGTAAAGAGCTTAGCAGCCTAAGACTTAATAAACTTGTTCCATCTATGAAGCTTCCTGTTGTCAGAATTCCTTTTGCAGGGTGGGTCTCAACTTGAATCTTCCTTTTACTGGAAAAAGCTGAATTTTTTAAGCTTGGAATGTGCAGATTTCATATTATGTAGGGCTCATGTGATAGGATCTGTCTCCAAAACAGTATAAAACAGTGTGGTAGAAGGAGAAAAAGATGGTTACCAGCATTCCGTTCATTTCTGACAATGTTTTGAAAAGCCTTCTTCTTCAGAGTCAAAAAATACTCTTTTGTTTATGAATGGTAATTTAACCGTTACAGCACTGAATTAATAAATGGACCTTTTCAATTTGGAAAAACTTCTGAAATATTGTCATTTCAAGGGTTTGTTTGACATGAATATTTAAAGAAAAAGCGGACAATATAGATCCAAGATCAGACTGCTTGTTCTCTGCAGTCTGATCTTGATCTGCACTGTCTGCAAAAATAGCATTAGTCGTTTCCAGCGCTTCAAGGGTTAACCAGGGCCAAAGACTATCTGTTAAAGCAGTGATTGTTTTGAAAACTTCAGGACACATTACCGTTGCCAAGCCCTGGTAGCACAGTCGGTAACATACAGGACTTGAGACCAGGGGGGTCACTGATCCAAATCTCATGCTCAGCCAATTTCTTTTAGAGGGTTGAGGGTTGATGATAGTTATCGTGACAGGATTTATTCCTCTTTCACTGCTGACCATTGTCTCGATGATAATTATGTGGGAAAGCAGCCAGTAACTTGAGAAGAATATTGTGGGAAGAACTGGTCAAAAAAACTTCAGGGAAAGCATGAATAGGTGCACTGCCTGCTGAGATGTAACTGAAACAATGTTGAAAACAGCACTAAACAACATGCAAACAAACAAATGCCTCATTCTTTGTGTAAATACTGAATTTCCCTCCTAAAATTTGTTTGTCCTTTGGACTACAGGACCCCTGTTAACTCTTTACCAAACGACAAAATTTTAGACTGGTCCGAATTGAAAGCATTTGCAGACGACAAAATAAATGTGATTGAAAAATTGAAATTTGTTTTGGGAAGGGTAGAAAACATTGTGGGAAAAGGAGAAAATGCTGGTCACCAGCATTTTCTCCTTTTCTCACAATGTTTTCATAAGGCTTCTTTCACAGTGTCGTTAAAAGTCGGGATTGTGTGGTAAAGAGTCTAAATTCTTTTTTTTTTTTAAGCTTTATTTACCACGTCATTGGTTACGTGGGGGTCGTGGTCATCCCCTACCATACCTTACATAAGATGTTAGTAAGCAGTGTTAGTTTCATTTTTAAACATATAAACATATTTACCAACATTTAAACGTATTTACGTAAAGAGTTAATTCTTTATCAGACGATAGAAATATCCTGTCATCCAGTCTGAAAGATTTTACAGATGATGAAATAAACATGGCACAGACAATTGAACTTGTCTTCGAGGGTAGAAAGACATTGTAGGAAAAGGATAAAATGCTGCTTTTTCAGTTACCCAAAATTCTTCGTCCATAGGGTCGTAAAAACTCGTGATTGTTTGATTAACCTTTACCACACAATCCCAACTTTTAACAACACTGAAGAAAAAGCCTATTGAAAACATTGTGGGAAAAGGAGAAAATGCTGGTAACCGGCATTTTCTCCTTTTCCCACAATGTTTTCTACTCTTCCCTAATCAAATTTCAATTTTTGAGCCACATTTGATTTGTCGTCTGCAAGTGCTTTTAGTTTGGACCAGTCTAAAATTTTGTCGTTTGGTAAAGAGTTAACCTTTACCACACAATCCCGAGCTTTAACGACCCTTAGAAAATAGCCTCTTGAAAACATTGTGGGAAAAGGAGAAGATGCTGGTGACCAGCATTTTCTCTTTTTCCCACAATGTCTTCTACCTTTCTAAAACAATTTTCAGTTATTCAGTAACATTTATTTTGTCATCTGCAAATGGTTTGAATTTGGACTGGTCAATTCACCGCCGACCATTGTTTTGATGATGGTTATATGGGAAAGCAGCCAGTGGCTTGGAAAGAATATTGTGCGGTGTACTGGTAAGTGAAACTCCAGGAAAACATAGATAGGTGCACTGGCCGCCATGATATAACTGAAATAATGTTGAAAACGGCGTTATGCACCATACAATCAATCAATCAATGGAATGGTCGACATTTTTGTCCTGTAGTAAAGAGTTAATCCTTCACCAAACAATCCCTTGTTTTCACGACCCTGAGGAAGAGGCCTTTTGAAAACATTGAGGGAAAAGGAGAAAATGCTGTTTTCTGCTCTTCCCAAAACAAATTTTAATTTTTGAATCACATTTATTTTTTCCTCTACAAAAGCTTTCAATTGGGACTGGTCTCAAATTTCGTTGTTTGGTAAAGAGTTAAAGATTAATTTTGATACATGTTTGACTGTATTGTATTGACTAGTGCTTTCAACGTTATTTTGTTTTTACTATAGTGGCGGATGCACCCATCTACGCTTTCATGGAGTTTATTTTGCCAGTTCTTTGCGCAATATTTTTTTTCCGAGTTGTTAGCAAATTTCCACATAACCATGATTGAAAAAGTGATCAGTGGAGAGGAATGAATTCTGTAGCAATGACTATCATCCAGAGCTCCAGATAAGAGGGAGTGATGGTATTCTGAATCCATTATTTCTCTTCCAAACCCTATGTTGTGGGTACTCATAACTTAGGGTTTAGTGGAAAATAACTAATATTTTCAATTTGGAAATCAAAATCACTCCCTCTATCTGGAACTCTGATCATCTGTCCTCAGAAAGAAATTGTCAAAGCTAGGGATTCAAACCAGCAACCTCCTAGTTTTGAGCTGTGTTCATTTCTGACAGAGCTGCCAGATTGATTGATTTTCCATTTTTTTATGGTTGCCTCTGGTTGCCTTTGTGGGCCATGTCCCCTGAAGACTGTTAGTTTTGTTGCAGGGAATAGTGCAAGATACGGGACGGAACCCATTCTAAGTTACGCCTATGTACTGTAACATGCTCGGTGTATAGCACCGCCACATGGGACCATCGGTTGACATCTCATCCTAAAGACTATTAGTAATGTTAGATGGCCAGCAGTTGGGCTCAAACCTACACCCACAAGTGGCACTAGACTTGACGTTTACAAGTCCTACACTCCACTTTTTACGGTATTTGGGCTAGTCAAAGCTACCAGACTCGGTACAGACCTGCATCAACTCTTTACCACATGGCAAAAATATAGACTTGCCCAAATTGAAAGCATTTCCAGACAACAATTTAAATGTGGCTCAAATGATTTAATTTATATGTGATACAGATAGGGTAGAAAACATTATGGGAAAAGGAGAAAATGCTGGTCACCAGCATTTTCTCCTTTTCCCACACTGTTTGCAAAAGGCTTCTTTCTCAGGGTCATTAAATCTGGGATTGTTTGGTAAAGGGTTAAACCTGACTACTGTAGTTCTGATCTATTATTTCCATGGGAAATAACTAGACATATATAGATAGTAGATTTCAAGTATTTTACATCCCTTTGAATTACCAGACATGAGAAGACATCATACCTTAGTATCACAGCCACAACAATGAGTGACTGAGCTGCAAAGAACAATGTTGATATTCTTTTTAGTCATTTAACCCTTTACCACACCATGCCTACTTTTAACAACCCTGAGAAAGAAGCCTTTTGAAAACATAGTGGGAAAAGGAGAAAATGCTTGTAACCAGCATTTTCTCCTTTTCCAATCGTTTCTAACCTTGCCAAAGCCAATTTCAATTTTTCAATCACATTTATTTTGTCATCTGCAGCTGCTTTCAATTTAGACTTGTCCCAATTTTTTTGTCTGGTAAAGGGTTAACTCTAAACCAAATGACAAAATTTTGGACCAGGCCAAGTTGAAAGCATTTTGCAGACAACAAATAAAAGATTGTTAACATGATGATTTCTCTCTTTGACATGGTAGAAAAATTGTGGGAAAAGGAGAAAAGTTTAGAACTGTCCGGTAAAGGGTTAACCTTTTTCCAAACCACAAGTTTTATACTCTTCCAAACTGAAAGCAGATAATGCAATGAATTTGAAAATGGTGCAAATAAGCTGAAATTCTTAGATAGGATGGAAAACATTTTGGGAAATGGCTACCGGCATTTTCCCTTTTTCCCATCATGTTTTCTAAAAGATTCATCCTCCGTGTTGTTAAAACGGGGAATTTTTTGGTCAAGGGTTACTACAGATAAGTGAAGCATCTCAGCTGAATATCCGGCACACCTCTTCACCACTGGTGGCTAGATATGTACCCATTTTTTGTGCTTGTTACATGAGCTATAAATTTGAGCTTTAAATCTGGAAAACATCTTAACCCTTTACCAAATGACAAAATTTTAGACTTGCCCAAAATGAAAGCTTTAGCAGATGACAAAAAAATTGTGACTCAAAAATAGAAGTTCACCATTGGAAGGGTAGAAAACATTGTGGCAAAAGAAGAAAATGCTGGTTACCAGCATTTTCTTCTTTTCCCACAATGTTTCCAAAACCTTTCTTTCAAGCATGGATCATTAAAACTCAGGTTTGTGTGGAAAAGGGTTAGCTCTTTACCAAATGGTCACTAGTTTTAACAAACCTGAGAAAACATTGTGGGAAAAAAGGAGAAAATGCTGGTAACCAGCATTTCCTCCTTTTCCCACATCGTTTCTATCCTGAAAAAGATGTATTTCATCATTTGAGACTCGCCCAATTTGTCTTGTGCGAAAGCTTTTTCATGGACAAGTCTAAAAATTTCTCTATATAGTAAAGGGTTAACCCTTTGCCAGACAACAAAATTTTTTACTTGTCCATATTGAAACCATTTGAACAAGAAAATTAAATGTTGTTCAAATGATGTGAATACTGTGTAAATGATGTTATGTGTCTTGGAGAGAGTAGAAAACATTGTGAGAAAAGGAGAAGAAACTGGTTACCAGCATTTTCTCATAGTGATTTCAAGAGTTAACCCTTTACCACACAATCCCGACTTTTACTGACCCTGAGAAAGAAGCCTTTTGAAAACATTGTGGGAAAAGGAGAAAATGCTGGTTTTCTAACCTATCAATGACACTATAATCATTTGGGCCACCTTTGTCGTCTGCAAATGCTTTTAATTTGGACAAGTCTAAAATTTTGTCATTTGGTAAAGAGTTGAATGCTCTTCTCTAGTACAGAGCTAACTCGGTCACATACTTTTATAACATTCTATGCACTTGAAGTGGCTTCTACAAACATATTACGAGCGATAATCCTTTTCCCACAATGTTTTTCATGTCATTCAAAATAGATTTTTTTCTTGCCTTTGAATTTTGTATTGGGGAGCTGTCAGGAAAAGTACATGATGGTATAAGATTAACTCTTTACCAAACGACAAAATTTTAAACTCGTCCAAATTGAAAGCATTTGCAGACAACAAATTAAAATGTGCCTAAATTATGAAATCTCTCTGTGGAAGGGTGGAAAACATTGTGGGAAAAGGAGAAAATGCTGGTTACCAGCATTTTCTCCTTTTCCCACAATGTTTTCAAAAGTCTTTTTCCTTAGGGTCGTTAAAACTCAGGATTGTGTGGTAAAAGGTTAAGAGAGTCACAAGGTAGATCTATTTTCTCTTTTGTGGTTTTCTTGAAACAGGGAAAAAACTGCAAACTTTTGCATGATTTATAATTTACAAAGACAAACCAGGAAAAAAAGAGTAAAACATGTATATTGTTTATTATGATTGGGAAAATACAAAAGAACAACAAATATAACATATTGCTGTTAACAATGCAAACATGTGAGGAAAAATGTCATGTGCTTGTCTGACATGTCTTTTACATTGTGTTTTTTTATTTACATTAAAGTGAGCCATGCTGTGGCAAAAGGGGGCTTAAGGTATCTCCATGGTGCATGATATCAAGGAAGTCATCACAGTATTATACATCCCTAAAATCTGTATTATATAACAGCCTACTGAATGAGGTACACTGGTCCTTTGAAATGCGGAAAATTAAGCAAAAGCAAAAGGTTTTGGCCCAGGTCAGCCTGCGCAGGCTGACCTAGGTCAATACTTTTTGTAATGGCATTAAGCCCCCGTTTCACAAAGCATATCTCCTTTATATGTACATGTTTATCTTTTTTTGAATGAAGCAGTGGTAGCTGTGTTCTGCTTAACCATTTATCACACAATCCCAGCTTTAAATGACCTTTAGAAAGAAGACTTTGGAAAACATTGTGGAAGAATGATGTAACCAGCATTTTCTCCTTTTCTACTTTTCCCACAATGTTTTCTGCTCTATCAAAGACAACTTCCACAATCTGAGCCACACTTGATTTGTTGTCTGTAAATGCTTTAGAATTGAGCTAGTCTAGAATTATGTCACAATGTACTAATGGTTAAATTTCATTTTATACTATCGTCAACACCATTTCAGGTAATATAACTGTAGTAAGGGCACCTCTACATGTACTTCTGGTTTGTCTTCAAGCCATGCTAAACACAACGTTGGTATCTTTGGTTGTGAGGAAGGACGTTAGCCTTGCAATCATAAGGTCCTGAGTTCAATACCTGGGAGCTGGTGTCATTTTTATGACATTTCATTGGCCCACACATTTGGCCCAAGGACTGGTGTAGTTTCCAGGAAGCAGAATCAAGAGAGATTAGTATTGATTGTTTCTCAATCAATGTAAAATAAATATGAGTTATGGTCTGTGAAAAGGGGGGCTGAATGTATCTATGAAAAGTATAGACCCAGGTCAGCCTGCACACTCCACGCAGGCTGACCTGGGCCAAAACTTTTTGCTCCTGATTAGTTTTCTGTGTGTCCAAGGATGGTTCTACCCCATAATTCAGTCAGTTGATACACAAAGTGGATTTTGTGGATCCCTAATTATGTGATGTCTTGTTTGGTATAATACGTCACGGACATGCATTAAGCCCCATTTTGCCAGAGCATGGCTCAAATATGTTTAACCCTTTCCCAAACGACAAATTTTGGACTGGTCCAAATTGAAAAGGTTTGCAGACGACAATTTTCAATTTGATGAAAATGGCAGAAAATGATCAAAAAGGGTAGAAAACACTGTGGGAAAAGGAGAAATTGCTCGTTACGAGCAATTTCTCCTTTTCCCACAGTGTTTTCAAAAGGCTTGTACTGCAGACACGTGAAAACCAGGGCTTGTTTGGGAAAGGGTTAAACACAACTTTTTTTTGTAGCCACTGATTGTTTTTGCCACATAAATGAAATCGTAAAACTACTCATCCATGAGAGAGGAATGAATCCCATCATAACAACTTTCAGCCTTTACCACAAAGTCCCTGGCTTTAAGGACCCTGAGGAAGAGTCAATGTGAAAACATTGTGAAAAAAAAATGAAAATACTGGTAACCTGCATTTTCTCTTATTCCCACGATTTTTTCTACCCTTTCATTGACAAATTCTTTCATTTTAGCCATGTCTAGTTTGTCATATGCAAATGCCTTCGCCTGCCCAGGCAGCTTAGTTGGTAGCATAACTGACAACTGTCCTGGTATTGAACCGGCAACTACCAGGACAGAGGCAAACTTTCTTTCCTGCGATTTTTTGCTTCTCATCTCTGATGCATGTGAGAAAAGTGGTCAGTGACATGTTTTCTCTCTTTCCCTGTTAATGTCTGATCTTGATCTACACTGGCCCGAAAGCAAACTAAAGTAGTGAAAGGTGCTTTAACTCTCATACTAAACAATAAAATTTTAGACACGTCTAGATTCAAAGCATTTGCAGATGACAGTTTAAATGTGGTTCAAATGATAAAATTTGTTTTTGATAAGGTAGAAAACATACCTGTAGTTGGAAAAGAAGAAAATGCTGGTTACCAGCATTTTCTCCTTTTTCCACTATGTTTTCTTAAAGCCTTTTGTGGCATTCGTTGAAGCCAATGCCATTATGAGTTCAACATGGCATTTTGAAAATCCTGTATTGTAGTTTGTGCCGAACCATGAAGTAAACCCAATTAAATCAATGTTTCTCAGACAAATAAGTATTTCGATTGCACTCAGATATAGAATTGAAAATGGTGTATGAGAAAAAAAATGGATTAGGCCACTGGTTGTGGAAAATTTCTTCTTTTCTCATTGAAAATAGCTTTGCCCATCATGGCCTTCTGCTCGCACAATGATACTCACAATCTTTATCTCCTAATTTAATTGTTCCATTCTAAAATGTTCGTCCCAAAACCAGTTCGTCACTGGGGTTGTTCGCCTGGGCTTGTTCGTCCCACATGATTACATGCTACTCTATTTGATTCTGCATGACTATAAAGTAGTGTGTCTTTCAAGTGAATATTTGGAAACTATTTCTATTGTTTGTTTTTCAAATTATCAATTCAACGCAATGGCTTCCTTGACAAATGCCACAGAAGAGATTTCATTTATTAGGGTTGTTAAAACTCTGGATTGTGTGGTAAAGAGTTAAAGAGTTCATGACTGTGAGGAAGAAGGCCTTTGAAAGCATTGTGGGAAAAGGAAACAATGCTGGTTACAGGTATTTATTCCTTTTTCCCACATGTTTTAGATATTGTTTCAAATAAAGAATTCATAATTTGAGCAACATGATATCGGTAAATGTTATTAATTTTGTCAAGTCTGAAATTTTGTTGTTTGGTACACAATCCTGAGTTTTAATGTCCCTTAGGTAGAGGCCTTTTGAAAACATTGTGGGAAAGGTAGAAAATGCTTGTAACCAGCATTTACTACTTTTCCCACAATGTCTTTTACCGCGACAAAGAACATCAGTTCATTTGCTTCAGATGCAAGATGATATTTATTATCGGTAAATGCTTTTAATTTTGTCAAGTGTAAAGTTTTGTTATTTGGTATAGAGTTAACTCTTTACCACACAATCCGGAGTTTTAATGTCCTTCAGGAAGAGGCCTTTTGAAAACATGTGGGAAAAGTAGAAAATACTGGTAACCAGCATTTTCTACTTTTCCCACAATGTTTCCTACCCTGACAAAGAACAGATTCTGTTCGTTTGTACCACTTTAAGACTTGTCGTCTTCAGATGCTTTCAATTTGAAAGAGTCTAAAATTTGTTGTTTGGGAAAGAGTTAAATCTCTGACCTTTTGCCTCTAGCTATCTATCAGTTACTAATCTTGGCTAAATCTAGCCATCAGAAAATGTTATGTAAATATTTGTACTGTGGACTTTCTCACCCTTTTTCTGTCCATGGATGTATCTTCTTTGACGGCTGTACAGAAGAAGGTATTTAAATGCTGGAAATCACCATGTTCTCCTTTTTCTTCAATGTTTTCTGCCTTTCCAGAGATGAATCCCATCAGCTAGGCCACATGTAATCCTTTCCCAATTAACCCTTTCCCAAATAAGCCCTGGTTTTCACGTGTCTGCAGTACAAGTCTTTTGAAAACACTGTGGGAAAAGGAGAAATTGCTCATAACGAGCAATTTCTCCTTTTTCCACAGTGTTTTCTATCCTTTTTGAGACCTTTCTGCCATTTTCATCAAATTTAAAATTGTTGTGTGCAAACTCTTTCAGTTTGGACCAGTCCAAAATTTGTCGTTTGGGAAAGGGTTAACAAATTGTTGACTTTACCAAACAGAATGTAACTGTAGATGACAACTTCAAAATTTGTGCAACTGAGCTGTTGTTCTGTGATACATTAGAGAACATCATGGCAAAACAGTGCCCGCTAGGGTAGCTCAGTGGTAAGGGTATCTGACTTCTGACCAGGTAGTTGCAGATTTCCTACCCTGTTGAAGCAAACTTTCTCTGTGGCAATTTTTTGCCTCTCACCTCTAATGCATGTGAGAAAAGTAGTCAGTGGCTTAGGAAAGAAAGTTGTGCCAATACTGGTGTGAGAAAGCCAAGAAACACATGGGTGCGTCACTGACCACCATGATATGACTTGAGCTGTTAAAATGGCGTTAAACTCTAATACAGAAGGAAAAAACATTGTTGGTAAAAGAAGAAATTTTGGTGGTTAGCAGCATTTTCTCTCTTTCCCACAATATTTTCAAAAGCCTTCCCTGGGGTCATTAAAACACTAAACAACTTCAAAATTAGTGCAGATGAGCTGTAGCTCTCTCATAGGGTAGAAAACATTGTGGGTAAATGAGAAAATGCAGGTTACCAGCATTTTCTCCTTTTCCCAAAAGTTTTTAAAGGCCTTCTTCAGGGTCATTAAAACTCTGGGTTATGTATTTTGTTTTAATTCTAGTATTTCTGGTCTGTCAGATTTCAGGATTTTACATTGCATCAAGGTATTAAGCCGTTTAATGTGCTATACTCATCCTGAATAGATAGAGATAATTGTAGACTTTTCCAAATTCATTCCGTAAGAGCCCCGTCTATGACTGTGTCAGTGTCCTCCTGCAAAGACTGGCTTTTTCACATAATTCTGTCATTACTGAAGAAACATGTTCCTAGGGAAACTTTAACCCTTTACCAGACGAGAAAATTTAAGACCAAATTGAAAGGATGTGCAAACAAAAAATACATGTATGTGGCTAAAATGATGGAATTTGTCTTTAACAGGGTATAGGAAAAATTATAGGAAATGGAGAGATGCTGGTTACCAGCATTTTATCCCACAGTATTTTCAAAGGCTTCTTCCTTAAGGTCATGAAAACTCAGGATTCTTTGGTATAGGGTTAAACCCTATAATATATTCATTAACTCTATACAACACAATCCCGACTTTTAACGACCCTGAGGAAGAAGCCTTTTGAAAACATTGTGGGAAAAGGAGAAAATGCTGGTAACCACCATTTTCTCCTTTTCCCACAATGTTTTCTACCCTATCCCTTTCCCAGACGACAAATTTTGGGTTGGTCCAAATTAAAAGAGTTTGCAGACGACAATTTTAAATTGGATGAAAATGGCAGAAAGTTCTCAAAAAGGTTAGAAAACACTGTTGGAAAAGGAGAAATTGCTCGTTACGAGCAATTTCTCCTTTTCCCACAGTATTTTCAAAAGACTTGTACTGCAGACATGTGAAAACCAGGGCTTGTTTGGGAAAGGGCTATCAAAGAAAAGTTGCACCATTTGAGCCACATTGAAATTGTCGTCTGCAAATGCTTTCAGTTTGGACAAGGCTAAAATTTTGTCATCTGGTAAAGGATTAACACTTTACCACACAATCCTGAGTTTTAATGACCTTGATCACAACAGGTTTTGAAAACATTTTCTTCTTTTTCCACAATGTGTTCTACTCTTATAGAGACGACTCTTATCATTTCAGCCATATTTACGGTAATTAGTTGGCAGCAAATGTTTTGAATTCGAACAAGTCTAAATTTTTCTCATCTGGTAGAAAATGAAGGATCAAAAGGGGAACCTATACTAGAACAAAAGGTATATGTAACTCTTACAACATGAAAGTTCGCAACAAATTTATAGCTCAAATATGAACCGCAACGGCTGGGATTCGAACCCGTGCGGATAAAGATCGTCGTTTATCGAGGTTTAAAAGACCAATACTCTAACCCCTGAGCTAAAGAGAATTCTCCCTAATGCAGCTGTCAGGTATTGATTTTATAGGGGAACAAGCTATGTCGTAAGGAAGGAGTGATCTCCTGTAACACACTGGCCCTCTTAATTGAAGTCATCATTTTTGATGACGGAAAGCCTTATTAGGCAGGAAGTCTGTTAATTAGACAACAAATGGCTCAGTGGCAAATAATTGACAGACAACAAATGGCTCAAAGGCTGATCCTGGATGAGCCCCCATCTTACGAACATGAAAGGTCGCAACAAATGCATGGCTCAAATATAAACCGCAACAGCTGGGATTCGAACCCGAGCAGACAAAGATAGTTGTTTATCGAGGTTTAAAAGACCAATACACTAACCCCGGAGCTAAAGAGAATTCTGCCTGACGCAGTTGTCAGGTATTGATTTTATACGGGAAGAAGCTATGCCGTAAGGAAGGAGTGATCTCCTGTAACAGTAACCCTCAAAATATTTTTGATACATTTTTGCCCCCCTGGTTTGACTGTGTGAATCTTCACTGAGTAATTCTGTACCACACAATCCCAAGTTTTAACAACCATGATAGAGAAGGCTTTTGAAAACATTGTGGGGGAAAAGAGAAAATGCTGGTAACCAGCATTTTCTCCCTTTCCCCCTCGATGTATTCTACCCTATCAAAGACAGAAATCATTATTTGAGCTCTATCTAATTTGTTGTCTGCAAAATGCTTTCAATTTGGTCGAGCCAACTGCACCAGAATCACAGCCTAGCATTGGCACCAGCTTGGGGTGCTCTTGTTTGTCCATGTTTTGGAGATATGAATTTGTTCAATCACAGAACGTTTGTCACAACTAGAGAACATTCTGTATCACAATTGATGATGACATGTTTGACAGCTGCTCTTGTCAACACAGACGTTTTGGTGAACTATTAAAAAATTTTGAAACATTTTGATATGCAGCCAAATTCCACATGGCGTCAGTTTAATTCTTATCAGACAATAAAGTTTAAGACCCTCTTTATTTAGCAATATGTTTTTAGGTCTCTAAAAGACTGCATCGGATATGGTATCTGAGTTTGATCTTTTTGGCTGCTAAATCTATTGACATCCCACATGGTTGTGGTGCAAACAGTCGAGAATCCATTTTTACATACTTATACCGATGTCATGTATTTGAAAGATTCCCTCTGGTATGACCCTTCTTATGCAAGATAATTCTGTAACCCTTCACCAGACAACAAAATTTTAGCCTTGCCCAAATTGAAAGCATTTGCTGGTGACAATTTCAGTGTGGCTCAAATCGTTCAATTTTTCTTTGATAGGACAGAAAACATTGTGGAAAAGGAGAAAATGCTGAGTACCACAATGTTTTCAAAAGGCTTCTTTCCCAGGATCATGAAAAGACAGCATTGTGTGGTAAAGGGTTAACCTTTTACCTGACGAAAAAAATTTAGCCAGACAAAAATTTCAGTATGGCTCAAATGTCGCAATTTTGTCTTGATAGGATAGAAAACATTGTGGGAAAAGTAGAAAATGCTGGTTACCAGCATTTTCTCTTTTTCCCACAATTGTTTTCAAAAGGCTTCTTTCCCAGGGTCATTAAAAAGCGGCTTTGTCTGGTAAAGGGTTAAGCAGATAGCTAAGGTTAGGACCAGACTATGGGATAATTCTTTAACCTTTAGCAAATGACCAAATTTTAGGCTTGTCCATATTTGCAGATGACAAAATAAATATGACTCAAAAATGGAAATTTGTTTTGGGAAGCGGAAAAACATCTTGTGAAAAGGAGAAAATGCTGGTTACCAGCATTTTCTCCTTTTCTCACAATGTTTTCACAAGGCTTCAACCTAATAGTCATTAAAACTCTGGCTTGTTTGGTAAAGGGTTAAGCAGGTAGCCTAGTTCAGGACTGTACCGCACATTCACTGCAGACTGTTGAACATTGGCTGTTGAAGCTATTAACCTTCAGAGAGCAAAGTAAACCTTGCAGACATATTCAATCTAGAAATAAGGCCTATATAATTGCGATTATAAAGGTTACTCTTTTCCAGAATGTCTCAGCAAAGCAGACAGTGTAGACCAAAGATCAGACTGCACATTTTCCTTGAAAAGACTGTAGTTGTGAGAGGCACTTTAACAATTTACCATACAAAAAAGATTATACTAGTCCATATTCAAAGCATTTGCATACAACAAAATAAATGTAACTCAAAACTTGATATTTTGTTTGGAAAGGGTAAAAAACATTGTGAGAAAAGGAGAAAATGCTGGTTACCAGCATTTTCTCCTTTCCCACAATGTTTTCAAAAGCTTGCTCTCTAAGGGTCGTCAAAACTCACGTTTGTGTGGTAAAGAGTTAACTCAATCCCGACTTTGAACAGCCCCGAGGAAGAAGTCTTCTGAAAACATTGGTGGAAAAGGAGAAAATGCTGGTAACCAGCATTTTCTCTTTTTCCTACAATGTTTTCTACCGTATCAAAGAGAAATTCCATCAGCTGAGCCACATTTAAATTGTCGTCTGCAAATGCTTTCAATTTGGACAAGTCTACATTTTTGTCATGTGGCAAAGGGTTAGGGGTTAACATCACAAGCAGTAGTGGTGCAACTGGTTGAGTGTTGTTTTTGATTACCAGTACTTCTAGATAACCCTGTCCCACATATTCCCGACTTTTAACAACCCTGAAATAGAAGGCATTTGAAAACATGGTGGGAAAAGGAGAAAATGCTGGTAACTAGCATTTTCTCCTTTTCCCACCATGTTTTCTAGCCCATGACAGGCAGAAATCATCATTTTAAATACATTAAATTTGTTGTCTGCAAATGCTTTCAATTTGATCCATTCCAAAATTTTGTCATGTGGTAAAGAGATAAGGTGCAGTATACTTGAGTGATTAGCTCTGATAAGACCTAATGTTTATGAGGGATAATTCTCTATACTTACAGATTAGTTTAAGATCAGACATTCAGTGCAGTCTGGTCTTGATCATCATTGGCTGTAAAAGTTGTTGTCATTGCCTACAGTCGTGGTGCAAAGGCTTGAGAGTCCCGTATGGGTGCTATCAGATAAAATGAATGAATAGCTCTGATATAAGAACCTGTGTATGTAGGTTTATTGTTTCACCATAACTAAAGTTAACAATCCTGTAGATTAACTCTTTACCAAATGACTAAAATTTGGACTGGTTCAAATTGAAAGCATTTGCAGACGACAAATTAAAGGTGGCTTGCATGCGAAATTTCTCCTTGACAGAGTAGAAAACATTGTGGGATAAGGAGAAAATGCTGGTTTCCAGCATTTTCTCCTTTTCCCACAATATTTTCAAAAAGCTTTTTCCTCGGGGTTGCTAAAGGTCGGGATTGTGACCGTTTGCTCAAAAAAGGCTTGCTTTTAATAAACATAGTGGAAAAAAAAAAGAAAATGCTGATTACAAGCAGTTCCTCTTTTACAGCAATGTTTTCTACTCTTTTAAGGAAGAATCCTGTCATTTGGGCCACATTTAACCCTTTACCACACAATCCTGACTTTTAATGACCCTGAGAAAGAAACCTTTTGAAAACATTGTGGGAAAAGGAGAAAATGCTGGTAACCAGCATTTTCTCCTTTTCCCACAATGTTTTCTACCCTTCACAAAACAAATTTCAATTTTTCAGTTACATTTGTCATCTGCAAATGCTTTCAATTTTGACAGGTCTAAAATATTGTTGTTTGGTAAAGAGTTAAGTCTGTACAACTGAACAAAATTTTGAACTGGACCAAACTGAAAGTATTTTGTAGGTTACAGTTTAACTCTTTACCAAACGACAAAAATTTAGACTTGTCCACATTGAAAGCATTTGCAGACAACAATTTAAATGTTACTCAAATGATGGAAATCGTCATTGATAGTGTAGATAACATTGTGGGAAAAGGAGAAAATGCTGGTTACCAGCATTTTCTCCTTTTCCCATGTTTTTCAAAGGCATCTTTCTCAGGGTCGTTAAAAGTCGGGATTGTGTGTTAAAGAGTTAAATGTAGCTCAAATATCGGGATTTGTCTCATGCGGTCGTAAAAGGAGATAATGCTGGTTACCTGCATTTTCTCTTTTCCCTCTCGTTTTCAAAAGCCCTCTTCCTTAGAGTGGTTATGGGTCCAGCATGGCTCAGTGTTAAAACATAGGACACTTAACTTGGAGGCAAGGGTTTGAGCTTCACTGAAAGCACGAGGTTTTTCGTGGGAGTACCCTTGGGAAAAACGCTTCAGAGCCCTAGCGTGTACTGGTTAAACCCAGGACATGCATGAATATGTGAGCTGTAGCTGCAATATAACTGAAATAACATTGAAAGTGGCCTAAAGCACTTTTAACAACTTGGGTGAAAAAAAAAACAACATTTGAAAACATTGTGGAAAAAGGAACAAATGCTGCTAATCAGCATTTACTCCTTGTCCAATTATGTTTCCTTATTTGAAGTCTGCAAATGTTTTCAATTTTGACAGGACTTCAACCATGTTATGTGATAAAGACAACCTTTACCACATAATCCTGACTTTTAACTACCATGAGAAAGAAGGCTTTTGAAAACATGGTGGGTAAAAGAGAAAATGATGGTAACCTGCATTTTCTCCTTTCCCCACAATATTTTGTACCCTTTCATAGTCAAATCTCATCATTTTAGCTCTATTAAATTTGTTGCCTGCAAATGTTTTCAATTTGGACATGTCTCCTGGTAAGGACTTCACTCTCTACTTCACAATCCCGACTTTTAACAAACCTTTCGAAAACAACATGGAAAAAGGAGAAAATGCTGGTAACCAGCATTTTCTCCTTTTCCCATGATGTTTTCTATCATATCAGAGTCAATTTCCACAGTTTGAGCCACAATTAACTCTATACCAAACGAAAAAATTTTAGACCAGTCCAAATTGAAAGCTTTTGCAGACAACAAAATAAATGTGACTCTACATTTTAAATTTGTTTCAGGAAGAGAAGAAAACATTGTGGGAAAAGAAGAAAATGCTGGTTTCCAGCATTTTCTCCTTTTCCCACAATGTTTTCAAAAGGCTTCTTCCTCAGGGTTGTTACTAGTCGGGATTGTGTGGTAAAGGGTTAATTTGTCATCTGCAGATGCTTCAGGTTTGGATTAAGTCTAAAAATTTTGTCATGTGGTAAAGAGTTAACCCTTTACAACACAATCCCTTGTTTTAATAACCATGAAGAAAAAAAGGCTTTTGAAAACAT
The DNA here is from genome assembly GCA_945859785.2 of Tridacna gigas. NCBI lineage: Eukaryota > Metazoa > Mollusca > Bivalvia > Cardiida > Cardiidae > Tridacna > Tridacna gigas. The sequence continues at coordinate 12,102,684 of OX244028.2, forward strand.
CGTTGGAAAAGGAGACAGTGCCGGTGACAAACATTTCCTTATCCCACAATGTTTTCTACTCTTTCAAGGACAAAAACCTATCATTTGGGCCATATTTAACCCATGTCTGCAAATGCTTTCAGAATGGGCAGGTTTGAAATTACATCATCAGGTAAAGACTGACAACTCTTTACTACACAACAAAATTTTAGACGGGTCCAAATTGAAAGCATTTGCAGATGACAAGGCAACTCAGAAATTAAACTTTGCCTTTGCAGGGGAAGAAAACATTGTGGGGAAATGAGAAAATGCTGGTTACCAGCATTTTCTCTTTTTCCCAAAATTTTTTCAATGGCCTTTTTCCTCAAGATTGTTTAAACTGGGACTGTGTGGGAAAAGGTTACGTCATTTTTATATTGTGCTTGACTGGATTTTCCAAGCTGTTGCATGTAATAGTAGAACAGACAATGACAAACACTGAGATACTGCAGAATATGATTTATTTAAAGAATATGAGGCATTCATTCAAATTGAATACCGGTATTTTCTACTTTTTTGAAAGCAGAATATAATACACTATTGCATAATGTGTATGGACAAAGTTTGACATCATAACAAACAGATACAAGTTTGCTTGGAATCTTGAAACAACCATTCAACCAACAACCAAACAATCCTGTGTTTTTACAACCCTCGGGACAAAGTCTTTTGAAAATATCAAGGTAAAAGGGAGAAAATGCCGGTTACCAGCATTTTCTCCTTTTTCCACAGTGTTTTCTATTTTCAAAGACACTTTCCATTATTCTAGGCACATTTGATTTGTCTGTTATATTCTGTCATTTGGAGGGAATCTCACATTTTGTGATCTGGTAAAGACTTAACCCTCTCCTATATGACAAAATTTAGACCTGTCCAAATTGAAAGTACCATATTTGCAGACAACATATTAACCCCTAACCGGCTAAATAAGGTAACCCTTCACCAAACAACAAAATTTTATACTGGTCCAAATTGAAAGCATTTGCTGACAACAAATAAAAGTGGCCAAAATGACAAAATTTGTCCTTGGTAGGGTAGAAAACATTGTAGGAAAAGGAGAAAATGCTGGTCATCAGCATTTTCTTCTTTTCCCATGTTTTCAAAAGCCTTCTTCCTTAGGGTCTTTAAAAGTCGGGATTATGTGGAAAAGGGTTAAATGAAACTTTAAGGCCGATAGTGAAGACCCAAGTGTTGCTATTTCCAAGTTATTTTTTGGTAAAATAATTATCTTCATATCAGACAGTGTGGATCCAAGACCAGACTGCACACACTGTGCAGTCTGATCTTGATCTGTACTGTCTGCAAAAGGTCTTAATGTTGCACTTAGCAGGTTAAAGGTTAACCCTTGCTAAAATGATGGAATTTGACTTTGAAATGATAGAAAACATGTCTGAAAGAGGAGAAAATGCTGTTTACAAGCATTTTCTCCTTTTCCCACATTGTCTTCATAAGCTCTTTTCTTCGGGGTTGTTAAAACACAGAATTGTGTTGTAAAAATTTGATTATTGTCTTTTATCCATCCATTTTGGCCTCTAGCATTCAATGCTCAGTCAGAAGGGTCAGGCGTGAATCTCATGTAGCCTTTGCCAGATGGCATTTGTTTCACCTCTACCCCTTTAGGAAATAACTTTGGAACGTCTTCCGGTTTCACAGAGGGGACCACCATGCATTTTGCTCCACTCTGAAATTTGATACAGTAGAGCGTTAACTCTTTATCACACAACAAAACCTTATGGTTGTCCATATTGAAAGAATCTGCATAAAATAAATGAGCCATGAAAAAGGCAAAAGGGGGCTTAATGCATCACTGTGATGCATCATACTAAGCAAGATATCACATAATTAGGGATCCATAATATTGATTATGTCTAACAACCCACTGTTTTGTAAGGTAGACTGATCCTTTGACATATAGAAAATTGACCAATAGCAAAAAGTTTCGGCCCAGGTCAGCCTGCGCGGACTGCACAGGCTCACCTGGGTTGATACTTTTCGCAGATACATCAAGCACCCTTTCCACAGAGCAGGGCTAAATGTGGACTCAGATGTTGAAAATGGGTCATCAAAAATGATAAAAGACCTTTGTTGGAAGAAAATACTGATTCCTACACAATACTTACATTTTATCCTTTTTCCACAATATTTTCAAAAGCCTTTTTTCTCAAATTCTCAGGGCAATTAAAACATGATTGTTTGGGAAGGGGAAAGCTCTGTTCTGTACGACAAAATTTTTGGAATTTGTCCGTAATAAAAACATTTGCAGAGGATCAATTACCATTTTCTCCCTTTTCCACAATACTCAGAGGCCTTCTTTCCAAGGGTCATTAACTCTTTATCAGAAAAGAAAATTCTGGACTCGACCAAATTAAAAGCATTGTCAGATGACTGACTTGACAGAAATTTTTATAATGTGAGCCAAAGGTGAATCGTTTAAGTTTGTAAGCCAAGCCAATTAAACTTTTCCACTCCAGAACAAAAATCATCTGTTCTATTTATTGTTTCTCATTTATAATCCATATCCAACTAAATTAAACACTTCACTTGAAATAAGGCAATTTTTGGGGGGAAGTTTTTTTTCCCCATGCGAGTGAAAATGGAGAGTGTAAAGTGTCTTTATATTGTATAGGCAGCTGCAGAAATGACCTCATGAATGATATTGATTACCTCATAACATGATATTTACCACAGAAAAATATTGTGTTGAAAGAAGAAACATAAAATTTACTCAGTTTTGAGTGTTTTAACCCTTTACCACACAATGCCGCCTTTTGACGCCCCTGGGAAAGAAGCCTTTTGAAAACATTGTGGGATAAGGAGAAAATGCTGGTAACCAGCATTTTCTCCTTTTCCCACAAAGTTTTCTACCCTGTCAAAGAAAAATTGCAGCATTTGAGCCACAGTGAAATTGTCGTCTGCAAATGCTTTCAATTTGGACAAGGCTAAAATTTTGTCGTCTGGTAAAGGATTAATAACAATTACTAGAGAAGTATGAAAGCATATTTATCTCTTTACAACACATTCCTTACTTTTAAGAACCCTGAAGAAAAAGCATTTTGAAAACATTGCGGGAATAGGAACCTTTTAAAAACATTGCAGGAATAGGAGAAAATGCTGGTAACCAACATTTTCTCCTTTTTTTCCACAATTTTTCTTCCCTTCACAAAACAAATTTCAATTTTTGAGCAACATTTGATTTGTCGTCTGCAAAAGCTTTCAATTTGGACTAGTCTTAACTTTTGTCGTTTGGTAAAGAGTTAAATATTGAAACTATTAACAAAAAATTAACATTCAATGACAATTTTTGTTGATAATGCTTTCAATAATTTTAATCATGGAGATAGTCCCAAGTGGCAGGTATGCTCTTTTAAATACAGTCACATGACCAACTAACAGATAAAAAAACAAGAGGGCCATGATGGCCCTGGATCGCTCACCTGAGTCAATAGACGAAATTTCACTCCAGGGTCATAATTGAAAGTACTACATGCCAAATAAATATGATGTTGGGCCCAATTTCAAACTCATCCAATATTTTATCAAGACAAACATTCTGACCAATTTTCAAGTCAATTGAGTACGACATGTGGCCTCAAGAGTGACCACAAGGTATTTCTTTAATTTGACCTAGTGACCTCAATTATGACCCAGGTGACCTAATTTTAAACTCATCCTAGATTTTTTCAAAAGATTTTATAAAGACAAGCATTCTGAACAACCTTCACGTCAATTGAGCAAAAAATATGGCCTCTAGAGTGCCCACAAGGTATTTCTTTGACCTAGTGACCTAGTTTATGATCCCAGTTGACCCAAATTCGGACTCGTCAGAGATGTTATCAAGACAAACATTCTGACCAATTTTCAAGTCAATTAAGCAAGAAATGTAGCCTCCAGAGTGCCCTCAAAGTATTTCTTTAATTTGACCTAGTGACCTAGATTATGACCCCAGGTGACCCATTTTGAACTCATGCTAGATTTCATCAAGACAAACATTTTTACCAATTTTCAAATCAATTGAAAAATAAATGTGGCCTCTAGAGTGCACACAAGGTGTTTCTTTAATTTGACCTAGTGACCTAATTTAAGACCCCAAGTGACCCAAATTCAAATTCATGTGAGATTTTATCAAGACAAATATTCTGACCAAATTTCAGGTCATTTGAGCAATAAATGTGGCCTCTAGAGTGCCCACAAGGTATTACTTTAATTTGACCTAGTGACCTAGTTTATGACCCCAGGTGACCCAATTTCGAACTGACTGAACAGGTTGTGCTCAGGTGGGCTAACAAACTTAGAGCAGGTTCACTACATACCAAATAACAAAGCTCTATGCCTTCCAGGTTTAAGAAAGAAGAATTTTAAAATTTTCCTTCTTTGTTCCTTTGTTTGAACTTCTGGCCCGTGGGGCAGGGCCAGTTTTGACCCCAGCGGCATCATTTGAACAAATTTGGTAGAGGTCTACTAGGAGATGCTACATACCAAATATCAAAGCTCTACACCTGCCAGTTTTAGAGAAGAAGAATTTTAAAGTTTTCCTTCTTTGTTCCTATGTTCTAACTTGTGACCCCCCCCCCTCCCCCAGCAGGGCCAGTTTTGACCCCAGGGGGATCATATGAACAAATTTGGTAGAGGTCCACTAGATGCTACATGCCAGATATCAAAGCTCTACGCCTTCCAGTTTCAGAGAAGAAGAATTTTAAAGTTTTCCTTCTTTGTTCCTATGTTCGAACTTGTGACCCCCAGGGCGGGGCCAGTTTTGACCCCAGGGGCATCATATGAACAAATTTGGTAGAGGTCCACTAGGAGATGCTAGACGCTAAATATCAAAGCTCCACACCTTCCAGTTTCAGAGAAGAAGAATTTTAAAGTTTTCCGTCTTTGTTCCAATGTTCGAACTTGTGACCCCTGGGACGGGCCAGTTTTGACCCCAGGGGCATCATATGAACAAACTTGGTAGAGGTCCACTAGGAGATGCTACATACCAAATATCAAAGCTCTATGCCTTCTAGAATCAGAGAAGAAGATTTTCAAAGATTCTGCTATTTTTTTCTTTCTGTTGCCATGGCAACCAGAGTTATGGGTGGAATTCAATCTCTTGAACAACTTTGGTAGAGTTTCACCCAAGGAACATCCCTGCCAAGTTTCATCAAGATTGGCCCAGCGGTTTAGGAGGAGAAGATGTTTAAAGGAATTGTGGACAGACAGAGAGACGGACAGATGGACGCCGGACAACGACCGATCTCAATACCTCACCTTAGCACTTCGTGCTCAGGTGAGCTGAAAAGAATACAACACCCTGTTGTTGGGTTGAAATTATTGTGAATGATGGAATAAATTGCAATTCCAAGTCTGTTATGCAAATACATGTATACAAGCATTTGTAGAAAACAAATTTAAGGTAGTACCACTCTAATGAAAAACAGCTATTTCCATAACAATATTATCCTGAAAAATGTGCTATGATTAAAAGTGAGTATTATTGTAATACTTTGACCGAGCCACTTTTTCCTTCTTAGAATTATCATTTATAAATCTAAAGCCACTCTATTCTCAATACAAAGAGAGATGATAATTACCTCCCTTTTCAGAAGACTAGCAAAAATATCATCAAATAATTTCAAGATAGACAACAAATGAATTTCTGGTCGGTTAGAAATGTTCAAAAATATTATATCAGTATAAATCCTTATTCGTCAACTAATAAGAAATTTTATTCCATGTTGCACTAGAAACGTTAGGATGGTAACACCTTAACATGGATCAATAATGGAATTTTGTTTTAGAATGGTAGAAAACACTGTGGGAAAAGGAATGAATGAATGAATGTATGTTGTTTTATGGCGCATCGACAGCTTTGGTCATTTAGCACACATATCTGTGTTAAGAGATAATAAAAGCGGAATTGTTTAAACTGAAAAAAGTTTGAATTGCGGGAAAAGGAGAAAATGCTGTTACCAGTAGAGGATAAATCTAGACATTGTGCAATTTCAAGTCTATTTTAGTCTAATTACATGTACCGGTACCTTGCAACATATGGACTGTGTAAATTCAAGATCAGACTTCATAATCTATGCATTCTTATCTTGATCTATACTAGTCATTTTAAGCAACTGAAAGGTTATGGTAGTACTCTAACAGTGAAGTGTTCTTCTTATTGTAACCTATTCAGTATGCAATAAACACTTCACTCTTTACAACACAATCCCGAGTTTTATCGACAATGAGAAAGACAGTTTTGAAAACACTGTGGGAAAAGGAGAAAATGCTGGTAACCAGCATTTTCTCCTTTCCCCATGTTTTCTACCCTATCAAAGACAGAATCCTTTGGTTTAGCAACATTTAATTTGTTGTCTGAAAATGCTTTCAATTTGGCACAGTTCTAAATTCTGTCACTTGGTAAAGAGTTAAAGTTATGTCTGGTGCACAAAAGTATTAACTTCTTTACCAAACAACAAAATTTCAGACTGGTCCAAATTGAAAGCATTTGCAGACAACAAATTAAAGTTGGCCCAAATGTGGAAATTTCTCCCTGATAGAGTAGTAAATATTGTGGGAAAAGGAGAAAATGCTGGTAACCTGTATTTTCTCCTTTTCCCACAAGGTTTTCAATGGCTTTCTTTCTTAGGGTCATTAGAAGTCAGGATTGTGTGGTAAAGGGTTAAGTCTTTACCACACAATTCCATGTTTTAACAACACTGAGAAAATAAACTTTTGAAAACCTTATGGGAGAAAATGCTGGTAACCAGGATTTCCTTCATTTTTGACAAGGTTTTCTATGTTTTCACTGACAAATACCACCATTTTACCTACATTTAATTTGTCAGGACAAATGCTTTCAATTTGGAGCAGTCTAAAACTTTGCTGAGTGGTAGAAGGTTAATAACTTCGCTAATTAGAATATACATACATTCCAGTTGGCTGGTGTGGCTACTTTTTTCGTCATTGTCAATTGTAAAGATTTGATTACTCGGAGAATTTCACTGAAAATGAGAAAACTTGTATACAATCTAAAGTCATGTGATCAGGCTGCAACTTGCGTAGAGCTACCATCATTTTAGTGCTCAACTCTTTACCACACAATCCCGTGTTTTAATGACTCACAGGGAAAGGGACTTTTGAAAACATTGTGGGAAAAGGAGAAAATGCTGGTGACTAGCATTTACTCCTTTTCTCACAAAGCTTCCTACCTTACATAGAAAATTTCCTAATTTGTACAACATTTAGTTTGTCGTCTCCAAAAGCTTTCAATATGAACCAGTCTAAACTTCTGTCTTTGGTACAGAGTTACTGCCCTACCCTTTACCACACAACAAAATTTTACACTTGTCCAAATTGAAAGCATTTGCAGATGACAAATTAGATATGGCTTATATAGTGAGATATGTCTGTAAAAGGACAGAAAACATTGTTGGGGAAAAAGAAGACAATGCTGGTTACTAGCATTTTCCCCTTTTCCCACAATGTTTTCAAAAGGCCACTTTCTCAGGGTCATTAAAACTCCGGATTGTGTGGTAAAGGGTTAATTCCTTTTTCACACAGTCTCGAGCTTTAATGACTGTGAATTAGAAACCTTTTGAAACAATATGGGAAAAAGAGAAAATGTTGGTAACCAACATTTCTCCTTTTGACACTTTTTCTGCCTTTTAAAAAATGATCAGCATTTGAACTACATTTAATTTCCCATCTGCAAATGGTTTGGATGTGAAAATGTCTAGAAGTTTATCATTGTGTAAAGAGTTAAATCTTTACCTGATGATAAAATTTTAAGACTAGTCTCAACTGAAAGCATTTGCAGACAACACTTAATAATGACTAAAATAATGATATTTGTCTGTGAAATGAAAGAAAACTTTGTTGCATAAGAGGAAAATGCTGGTGTTACCAGCATTTCTCCTTTTTTTAGCAATGTTTTCAAAAGCCTTTTATCATCAGAGTTGTTAAAACTCAGCCCAATTTTGCCAATTATAATTACATGTATGTATGTAGGGTTGATAACAAATGATTAAGTTTCAGTTACTAGAAATAAAGTTGTTGCCATTTAAGAGTTTACGGTAAGAATTTTTTGTAACTTTAGATCTTGTAGATCTAAGACCTCAATGCATGTTCTACAATGCTTGATCATGTCAACCTGCCCTAAAATATAGTTGCCCACTCAGCATACTAGCTAGTGGTATAGAACTCTCAGTCTCGCTTTCTCTCTGCAGTCTGTCTGTCTGTCTGTCTGTCCCCCTTTCTGTCCTGCATCTCTTTCATCCCCTATCTGTCTCTCTCTCTGTCTCTGTGTTTGTGTCTCTGTCTGTCTCTTTACTAGACAATGAAATTTTAGATCAGTTCAAATTGGAAGCATTTGCAGATGACGAATTAAATTTGGCTCAAATCATTGCATGTATTCCTGAAAGATTAGGAAACATTGCAGGAAAAGGAGAAAATGCTGGTGACCAGCATTTCCTCCTTTTCCAACAATGTTTTCAAAAGCCTTCATCCCCAGGGTCACTAAAACTTGTGATTGTGTGGTAAAGGGTTAAACCCATTTCAAACAATCCTTAGAATATATAGTTATTCAGACTCTTATAATTGCTCCTTTTCTTCCAACTAATAACCATATGATAAAATAAGAAAAGATGCTGTCCCTCCCACGAAAGTCGGAAGCTGTGAAAAGCCTTTATGGCATCAGTTTCACTAAGAAGGCAAATCAAATCATAAATAAAAAGAAACTTACTCGAAATTTCTGCCAGTTGTTGCAGGATAAAGCATAGACAGTTTAAGTCTGTACTCTGGCCCAATGATAAACACCTGAAATAAACAAAGTAATATGTAGGGGGGCAGCAAGGAGACGCTAGCTACCCTCTCAATAGTTTTGTAAAGCCCTCTTCCACTCTGATGATTTAAATCAATTTTCTTTTTTTTTCAAATACAGAAAACAAATCTTCGTTAGCAAATAAAGACAAGAGGGCCATTGGTCCTAAAGTGCTCACCTGAGTAAAGCCATCTACAGTTGATAAAGCTGAAGAGATCCTGGTTTTAATGATGTAAAAAACATGAGTGTAAGAGACCTACTTTTTGAACCAATGTGACTCAATTCCAAACTTGTCCAAGATATCATTAAAACAAATATTCTGACCAAGTTTCATGAGTATCAGACTGAAAATGGGGCCTCTATGGTGCACACACGGTTTTTCTAAGATTTGGTCAAGTGACCTACTTTTTGACCAGATGTGACCCACTTTAAAACTTATCAAAGATATCAAAAAGGCAAGCTTTCTGACCAAGTTTCATGAGAATCAGGCAGAAATTGTGGCCTCTAGAGTGCACACAAGGTTTATCTAAGATGTGACCATGTGACCTACTTTTTGCCCCGACATGACCACTTTCAAACTTGTCTAAGATTTCAACAAGATAATCATTCTGACCAATCTTTATCAGTATAAGGCTGAAAATGTGGCCTCGAGTGCACACAAGTTTTTTTTAAGATTCAGCCCAGTGACCTACTTTTTGACTGGGCATGACCCAATTTTGAACTTGTCCCAGATATAATCAAGACAAACAATCTACCCAACTTTCATGAGTTTTGTGCTGAAAATGTGACCTCTAGAATGCACACAAGGTTTTTCTAACATTTAGCCCAGTGACCTACTTTTTGACCCAACATGACCCAATTTCACACTTGTCCTAGATGTCATCAAGACAAACATTCTGACCAACTTTCATGTGTTTCAGGCTGAAAATGTGGCCTCTAGAGTGCACACAAGGTTTTTCTAAGATTTGGCCCCGTGACCTACTTTTTGACCCAACATGAACCAATTTAGAACCTGTCCAAGACATTATCAAGACAAACATTCTGACCAAGTTTCATAAGTTTCAGGCTGAAAATGTGGCCTCTAAAGTGCACAAAAGGTTTCTCTGAGATTTGGCCCAGTGACATACTTTTTGACCCAACATGACCCAATTCAAACTTGTCCAAGATAACATCAAGACAAACATTCTGACCAAGATTCAAGAGTATCAGGCTGGAAATATGGTCTCTAGAGTGCACACAAGGTTTTTCTTAGATTCAGGCCAGTGACCTACTTTTTGACCCGACATGGCCCAATTTCGAACTTGTCTGGGATATTATCAAGACAAACATTCTGACCAAGTTTCATGAGTATATGGTTGAAAATGTAGCGTCTAGAGTGCACACAAGGTAATTGTTGACGCCTGGATGACACACGCCTGACGATGGACACAGCATGATCACAAAATTTCACCTGGAGCACTTTGTACTCTGGTAAGCTAATATGTCTTAAAAACAAACAATAAAATGTTGCCTTCTTCCACACTGAAAACATCTGCAGAAGACATGTGTGGTCCAGATGATGAGCTCGAGATGGAAGTAAAAATATTGTGGAACAAGACGTGTCACTGAGTAGTGACTGATGCCCCCGAAAACACATATGACTTTCATGTGACCTTGACTTTTGCCCTACAGACATTACTCTTGTGCTTGACACATCATCCCGATGTGGTTAATATTTGTGCAAAGTTATTTTGAAATTAAGTTGAAGGGAAAAAAAGTTATAACCTAGACAAAAAAATGGCTACCCCCAACACATTTGACCTTGCTTTGATCTTGAACTTTAACACAGGGACATGACTCTTGCACATTTCCCACCATCTTTATGTACTAAACAATTCTGCAGAGTTATACTGAAATTCATTCGAAATTTAAAAAGTTACAGGCTATACATAAATAGTATTCCCCCCCCACACACACACACACAAATATGACCTTGCTGTGACCTTGACCTTTAACCTTTGGACATATCTCTTGCACATGACACATCATCTCAATATGGTTAAAATTTGTGCAAACTTATTTCAAAGGGAAAAAAGTTATGGCCCGGACATGATGATGACCTCCCCCAAACACATTTGACCTTGCTAGGACCTTGACCTGTAATCCACAGACATCAATCTTGCGCATGACATCTCATCTTTATGTGGTTAACAATTCTGCAAAGTAATACTGAAATTCGTTCATAATTAAAAAAGTTACTACCACCCCAAAAACAAACTTGACCTTGCTGTGACCTTGACCTTTAACCTATGGACATATCTCTTTGGCATGACACATTGTCTGAATGTGCTTAACATTTGTGCCAAGTTATATTGAAATTGAACGATAGGGAAAAAAGTTATGGTCTTGACACCAAAACACCATTTTACCTTGCTGTGACCTTGACCTTTAATCCATGGGCATGACTCTTGTGCATGACGTATCGCCTTTATGTTGTTAACAATTCTGCAAAGTAATACTGAAATTTTTTCATAATTAAAAATATTACAGGCCGGACATGAAAACTAAGCCCCCCCCCCGGAAAAACAAACACTGACTGTGCTCTGACCTTGACCTTTACCCTATGGACATACCTCTTGTGCATGACACCTCGTCTTGATGTGGTTAAGATTTGTGCCAAGTTATACTGAAATTGAACAATAGGGAAAAAAGTTATGGCCCGGATACGAAAGTGGATGTACGGACAGAACAAAAACTATATGCCCCCGAATAAAATTTTTCAGGGGCATACAGAGAGAAATACTTGTTTCCAGCATTTCTACATTTGCCACAATGTTTTCAAAAGCTTACAATACAGGGAATCATTTGGTAATTGAGAGTTAACTCTTTACCGAATTACAAATTCTCAAACTTGTCCATTTTGAAAGTGTTTATAAACCACAAATTCAAATGTGGTTGAAAATGATGGATAGTGTCTTAGGAACGGTAGAGAACATAGTGAGAAAGGGATAATATGCTGGTTACCAGGATTTTCTCCTTTTAGCACAGTGTGTTCAAAAGGCTTTTTGCTCAAGGTTGTTAGACTCGGAGTTGTGTGGTATAGGGTTAGAGACTTACAGCTCTACAAGTGAGTGGAAGTCCTGCTGCATCTTTTTCTTCTGGATCCAACATTCCCAATTGTACTGCAAGCTCACGTTTAGGGTCAGCAATGATTGGGAATTTGAATTCACTGTCACCGGTGTAGTCCAAAATGTCCTGTATACATACAGTAAAACACAATAACCTTAGAAATGTGGAATATGACAGCCCATGGCTGGTAACATATATATATTAAAATCAATCAGTTTATTTGAACTTAAAACAAGACGTCCATGATGGCCCTGTATCAGTCCACTGGTTCACCAGTGTAGTTCAAAATGTGCTGTTATAATACAGTAAAACATAATAGCCTAAATGTCGAATATTGACAGCCGTGGATGAGTAAAATAAGTTCATACCATATCTATCAGTGTATGTGAGTATAAAACAAGAGGGCCATAATGGCCCTGTATCGCTCAGCTGGTTCACTAGTATAGTTCGAAATGTCCTGTAAAAATGTAGTTTAACATAATAAACTACATATTGAATGTGACAGCCCTAAACGAGTAAAAATGTTCAAATCAGATCTATTAGTGAATTTAAATTTAACAAGCAATTTCCTTGAATTGATATCCCCCGCCGAAAAAAAGCCCCATTTTTCCATGACATGGCATTAAATTAAAGGGGAAAAAAATTACATGTATATATATAATATATCTGCTGACTACCACAAGGAACACATGTATGAAGTTTCGTCAAATTTCGTCATGGACTTTAGGAGATATCTGTCCGGATGGAAAGACTGACAGACGAACAGACGGCCAACACAAAAACTATTTTCCCCCTTTCCCATCCGAGGATAAAAAAAGACAGGCATGATGGCCGTGTATCGCTTCACTGTTTGCCATATGTGTATGTGGCATCAACATTGACATTTCACCCTTAACCCAAAAAATTATGTGTTTTAATGACCCTGACGAACAAGCCTTTTGACAACATATTGTTTTTCCCACAATGTTTTCTAACCTATCAGACAAATTCCACCAGTTTAGCTGCACTTAAGTTGTTATCTGCAAATGCTTTCATTGGACCCATTCCCGTAAGTCAAATTATCTCCCTTGCCAGATAAAGACTAAAGGTAACCAAATATCAGATTGGTCCTTTAACTTGTATTCCTTTGTTTTACCGGTAATCCTTGACTCCCTTGGGGATGTTGTGATAAATATAATATGGTTTTTTTTATATATGTGTAAGGTCTCTTTGTAATTTTAAAGCAAATTCTATTCTCAGTCATCAATAAACAAGTATCTGTCGGTTTGTAAATCTTGAGAAGCCTACGTTAAAATAAAATTTCAAAGAGAAAAAGAGAAAACTAGCCAGGCTAAAAAAGTAGTATCATTTTCACGTGCCTAGATGATGTCAAAGAACACATCCATATCTAATAAACTATTATTCACAACAGTATTTAAAGGCCAATGCTTTGTTTGTACTTTTTCCTGGCTTTCTCATACCAGTGCTGACACAACTTTCTTTCCAAGCCACTGACTACTTTTCTCTCATCCATCAGAGGTGAGAAGCGAAAAATCGCCGGAAAGAAACTTTAGAAAATTTGCCTCTAAGACCAGTGAATTCTGAAAGACGGTATTTCGGCGAAATTTCCAAAACTTAAGCAGCAGAAAAACATGTTTGGTTTCTTTCTTTTGTATGAACGACATTAAGTTTTTAGGCAAAATAGATAAGACAAACTTTGCTCTATTTAAAAATTCCACACATCATAGAAAAACCATTAAAATTAAAATGAAACATCATGATTGAAACAAAACATTTTCTATCAAGGAAATTTGAATATGCAACACCAACTTTGTTACAGTGTAGTATGGCAATCAAAGAAGATGAATGTCGCGAGGAATATCAGAATACAGGGCCATGACAAAAGCTCGCTGGTCTTTGGCCAGTGGAGCTAACAAAAGATATGAGCCATGCTGTATGAAAAGGGGGCTTAATGCATCTCCGTGATGCATGATACCAAGTAAGCAATCACATACTTATGGATCCATAATAGCCACTTTTTACTAACAACCAAATGAAGTTTGTGGTAATATGGTCCTTTGACACATAGAAAATTGACCAATAGCAAAAAGTTTCGGCCCAGGTCAGCCTGCGCGGAGTGCGCAGGCTGACCTGCAACGATACTTTTCGCAGAGGCATTAAGCCCTCTTTTCACAGAGCATGGCTCATATATACAACAAAATATGATTTACTGGTAAGTTTACTGATTGCTCTCTTTATTGAATTCTCTGTAACCCAAGGGCCGTTTTCAGCAATTCCAATTGTTCTATTTTTATATTCCAAGTCTGACCGTCAGACTGACCGACAAAGAACGAACATGAATATGAATAGTAAGCAAGCAAAATTTGGCCGGGACATCTCACAAAATATCGGACAATTTAGATCAAAGGCAGGCTGGACGTTCTCTGCAGTATGATCTTAATCTACATCATTCGTAACAGTACTCGAAGACGCCTTTCGCATTCAACGGAACTCCCTTTTAAACAGCGTGTTTTCGACCGTAGCGGAAATATATATATATAACAAGAGGGCCATGATGGCCCTGTATCGCTCCACTGGCTTATAAATATAAACCACGAAGGAAAGTCTTCACTATATAAGCCCTTATAAAACTTTGACCTCATGGCTACAGTCTGACTAAATGGGGAATATTGTATTAGAAGAATAACATGCCAGATGTGGGAGTTCTTGGCCTTATGGCTGGTAACAAGATGGTTTCTGAACTTTTCACTCCATAAACCCATGTAAAACTTGTGATCCCTGGTGCAGGGCCAAACTTGATCCTAGAGCTGTAACTTGGGCCCTCTTTGTAACTGTCCACTAAATAATGCTATAATTATATGCAAAATTTGGTAGCCTAAGCCTTATGGCTATGTACACCAAGATTTAAAAGTTTTCCCTATGTAAGCCTATGTAAATCTTGTGAACCTCCCCCTCCAAGTATGAGGCCAAATTGACCCCAGGACTATACTTTGGACACTTTTGGTAGACTCCAACTAGATCAAGCTAAATGCCAAATTTAGTAGCTCTAGGCCTTATGGTTTCAGACAAGAAGATATTTAAAGTTTTCTCTATATAAGCCTATGTATAAAACTTGTGACCCCTGGGGAAGAGCCAATTTTGACCCCAGGGCTATAATTTCAAGAAACATGATAGAGGTCTACTACATAAAGCTACATGCCAAATTTGGTAGCCCTATGCCTTATGGTTTCAGACAAGAAGATTTTTAAAGTTTTCTCTATATAAGCCTATGTAAAACTTGTGACCCCTGGGGAAGAGCCAATTTTGACCCCAGGGCTATAATTTCAAGAAACATGATAGAGGTCTACTACATAAAGCTACATGCCAAATTTGGTAGCCCTATGCCTTATGGTTTCAGACAAGAAGATTTTTAAAGTTTTCTCTATATAAGCCTATGTAAAACTTGTGACCCCTGGGGCAGAGCCAATTTTGACCCCAGGGCTATAATTTGAAGAAACTTGATAGAGGTCTACTACATAAAGCTACATGCCAAATTTGGTAGCCCTATGCCTTATGGTTTCAGACAAGAAGATTTTTAAAGATTTCCAATATTTTTCAGTTTTGTTGCCATGGCAACCAGAGTTTTTGAAGGAATCAAATTCTTTCAAGAAATTCTGAAGAGGACCATGTCAGGATCATTTCTGTGAAGTTTCGTGAAAATCGGATGGGTAGTTTCAGAGAAGAAGATGTTTGAAATAAAAGTTAACGCACGGACGGACGGACGGACGACCGGACGGACGGACGGACGGACGGACGCACGACGGACACCGGGCCATGACATAAGCCCGCTGGCCTTCGGCCAGTGGAGCTAAAAAAAAATCGAAAATTAACCACCCTAATGTCGAATCTGAGTAAATTATCCCAACCAATAAAAACAAGAGGGCCATGATGGCCCTGGGTCGCTCACCTTAGTAGAGTGCCTTTAAGGTTTTTCTTTAATTTGACCATGTGACCTAGTTTTTGACCGCAGGTGACCCAATTTCAAACTCATATTTCATGAAGACAAACATTCTGACCAATTTTCAAGTCAATTGAGCAAAAAATGTGGCCTCGAGTGCCCTAAAAAGATATTTCTTTAATTTGACCTAGTGATCTAGATTATGACCCCAGATGACCCAAATTTGAACTGGTCTTTGACTATATCAAAAGAAACATTTTAACCAATTTTCAAATCAAATGAATAATAAATGTGGCCTCTAGAGTGCCCACTAGCTATTTCTTTAATTTGACCAAGTGACCTAGTTTATGACCCCAGTTGACCCAAATTCAGACTCATGTGAGATTTTACAAAGACAAATATTCTGACCAATTTTCAAGGCAATTAAGCAAAGAATGTGGCCTCTAGAGTGCCCACAAGGTATTTCTTTATTTTGACCTAGTGACCTAGTTTATGGTTCCAGGTGACCCAAATCCAAACTCATCTGGTATTTCATCAAGACAAACATTCTGGCCAAATTTCAGGTCATTTGAGCAATAAATGTGGCCTCCAGAGTGCAAACAAGGTATTTCTTTAATTTGACCCAGTGAACTGGTTTATGACCCAAGTTGACCCAAATTAATCTTATGCGAGACTTTATAAAGACAAACTTTCTAACTAATTTTCAAGGCAATTGAGCAAATAATGTGGCCTCGAGAGTGCCAACAAGGTATTTCTTTAATTTGACCTAGTGACCTAGTTTATAACCCAAGATGACCCAATTTTGAACTCAATGAACTTGTTGCGCTTAGATGGGCAAACAAACTTAGAAGAGAATCACTACATACCAAATATCAAAGCTCTACGCCTTCCAGTTTTAAAGAAGAATTTTAAAGTTTTCCTTCTTTGTTCCTATGTTCGAACTTGTGACCCCCGGAGCTGGGCCAGTTTTGACCCAGGGGCATCATATGAACAAACTTGGTAGAGGTCCACTAGGAAATGCTACATACCAAATATCAAAGCTCTACACCTTCCCGTTTAAGAGAAAAAGAAATTTAAAGTTTTCCTTCTTTGTTCCTATCTTCGAACTTGTGACCCCCGGGGCAGGGCCAGTTTTGACCCAGGGGCATCATATGAACAAACTTGGTAGAGGTCCACTCTGAGATGCAACATACCAAATATCAAAGATCCACACCTTTCGGTTTCAGAAAAGAAGAATTTTAAAGTTTTCCTTCTTTGTTCCTATGTTCGAACTTGTGACCCCAGGGGCTGGGCCAGTTTTGACCCAAGCAGCATCCTTGGAACAAACTTGGTAGAAGTCCACTAGGAGATGCTACATACCAAATATCAAAGCTCTATGCCTTCCCATTTAAGAGAAAAAAAAAAATCTAATTTTTCCTTCTTTGTTCCCATGTTTGAACTTGTGACCCCCGGGGCAGGGCCAATTTTGACCCCAAGGGCATCATATGAACAAATTTAGTAGAGGTCTACTAGGCGATGCTACATACCATATATCAAAGCTCTATGACTTCTAGTTTTACAGAAGAAGATTTTTAAAGTTTTCCTTCTTTGTTCCTATGTTGGAAATTGTGACCCCCAGGGCGGGGCCAGTTTTGACCCTAGGGGCATCATATGAACAAACTTGGTAGAGGTCCACTAGGAGATGCTACATGCCAAATATCAATGCTCTACGCCTTCAAGTTTCAAAGAAGAAGATTTTTAAAGTTTTCCTTCTTTGTTACTATGCTCAAACTTGTGACCCCTGGGGTGGGGCCAGTTTTGACCCCAGGGACATCATATGAACAAACTTGGTAGAGGTCCACTAGGCAATGCTACATACCAAATATCAAAGCTCTACGCCTTCCAGTATCAGAGAAGATGATTTTTAAAGTTTCCCCTCTTTGTTCCTATGTTCGAACTTGTGACCCCTGGGGCAGGGCCAGTTTTGACCCCAAGGGCATCATATGAACAAATTTGGTAGAGGTCCACTAGGAGATGCTTCATACCAAATATCAAAGCTCTATGCCTTCTAGTTTTAGAGAAGAAGATTTTTAAAGTTTTCCTTCTTTGTTCCTATGTTGGAAATTGTGACCCCCGGGGCGGGGCCAGTTTTGACCCCAGGGGCATCATATGAACAAACTTGGTAGAGGTCCACTAGGAGATGCTACATGCCAAATATCAAAGCTCTACGCCTTCAAGTTTCAGAGAAGAAGATTTTTAAAGTTTTCCTTCTTTGTTACTATGCTCAAACTTGTGACCCCCTGGGTGGGGCCAGTTTTGACCCCAGGGGCATCATATGAACAAACTTGGTAGAGGTCCACTAGGCAATGCTACATACCAAATATCAAAGCTCTACGCCTTCCTGTTTCAGAGAAGATGATTTTTAAAGTTTCCCCTCTTTATTCCTATGTTTGAACTTGTGACCCCTGGGGCAGGGCCAGTTTTGACCCCTAGGGCATCATATGAACAAATTTGGTAGAGGTCCACTAGGAGATGCTTCATGCCAAATATCAAAGCTCTATGCCTTCTAGTTCTAGAGAAGAAGATTTTTAAAGTTTTCCTTCTTTGTTCCTATGTTGGAAATTGTGACCCCCGGGGCGGGGCCAGTTTTGACCCCAGGGGCATCATATGAACAAACTTGGTAGAGGTCCACTAGGAGATGCTTCATGCCAAATATCAAAGCTCTACACCTTCAAGTTTCAGAGAAGAAGATTTTTAAAGTTTTCCTTCTTTGTTACTATGCTCAAACTTGTGACCCCCGGGGTGGGGCCAGTTTTGACCCCAGGGGCATCAAATGAACAAACTTGGTAGAGGTCCACTAGGCAATGCTACATACCATATATCAAAGCTCTGCGCCTTCTAGTTTCAGAGAAGAAGATTTTCAAAGATTTTGCTTTTTTTTCCTTTTTGTTGCCATGGCAACCAGAGTTGTGGGTGGAATTCAATTCTTTGAACAATTTTGGTAGAGCTTCACCCAAGGAACATCCCTGCCAAGTTTCATCAAGATTGGCCCAGTGGTTTAGGAGAAGAAGATGTTTAAAGAAATTGTTGACGGACGACGGACGACAGACGACGGACGCCGGACATAGGGCGATCACAATAGCTCACCTTTAGCACGTTGTGCTAAGGTGAGCTAAAAAGAGAAAATGATGGTTACCACCATTTTCTCCTTTTCCTGCAATGTTTTCAAAGGGATTCTAAGATCTTGTACCTTATAAATGACATCTTATTCAGTTTATTCCTTTGTAAGACGGCATGTTCAAATTGGAGTGGTAGAGATTTAGTGTTTTTTGTCAACATTGTCATTTATAACAGAATTAAGATTTCTAACAGAAAGAAGTATTTTCTGTGAGGCAGTATTTGGCAACTGTGGGTTTTTTTTTTGTTTACATTGACTGTAGGTCAATCTTGATGCCTATAGACTAGCTTCGCTGGTCAAAAATGGATCTATGCACTATGCGCCGCGATAGAACCAAACTAAAGTTGAAAATGCCGCCAACACCAAACATAATTTCTACGAGCATATTGTTCTATTCTCGCTTAGATCGGAAAAATTGATGGCGGGGAAAAAAGCCTCCGTGGTAGACTCAGTTATTTTAACTCGTTACCAGATAACAAGTGTTTTCTATTGACTCAGCCTTTTTCAAAGCATTTGCATAAGACAAACTAGATGAGGCTCATACCAATACCCGTAAGATTTGTCTTTCAAGGGATAGTGAAGATTGTGGAAAAAGGAGAAAATGCCAGTTTACTAGTATTTCCTCCTTTCCATTGGTTTTTGAAGTGTTTTTAAAAGCCTTCTACAGGATCTTTCCAAACAAGGGAATGTGCGCCAAGAGTTTGTTATGTGACCTGAAAACTGACACATTGTTCTAGATACTGACCTTTTCCCAACCTTTATGACTGGCCACGTCATCGCAAGATAGGGCTATCATTTTGACCTCCGCGTCTTGGAATTCTTTGATTCTCTTGTTCGCCTCGCCGAGCTCTGTTGTACAGACGGGCGTAAAGTCGGCTGGGTGGGAAAAAAGTATGGCCCATCTGAAATAATTATTAATTGAAGATGATTGGGATTCAGTAGGCTGGTAAATCGATTGGTGAACAGATTGATTGATTGATGACTGGTGGGTGGGTAGGTAGGTTGATGGGTAGGTAGATTGGTAGATAGGTAGATTGATTTGTTAATTGGTTGATTGATTGACTGATCGATTGACGATGGCCGGATTGCTTGATTGGTCAGAATGATTGGCTGGGTAGTAACTGTCAATCAGGGTATCTCGATGGCTCATTATCTTCACGCTAGATGGCTAGTTGGCAGGTTGCAGGATTCAATATAATGCACGAGGGAGATTTATGAAGAAAACCTGTTTAATACTGGTATTTCCCTTATACCGGGTCACCCTACGGACAGATATGTAGACAGTCAGTCAGACAGACGAAACTTCATACAGAAAGGAAGACAAATGTATGTACAACAATAGATCTCGTACCACTGTGGCAAATTTGAGAGAGAAATAGACAAACAGTAGTAATGCATGCAATCATAATCATAGTACTGAAAGTACTGACAGAGTAGCAAATGCGAAATAAGTGGCCTTAGAATTAATAAAACTTGGTTGGTCCACACATGATTGAAGAAAAATGGTCGAAAGTCCATTCCTTGACGATCCTGTCCACTCCGGTTATTAACTCTTATCCTGCTAAATAACTTAGATGAAACTTTCAAGCTGATGGTAAAAACCAGTATGTTGGTATTTTAAAGTTAACGAGGTTGGGGAAATATCTTCTTATCGGACAGTGTAGATCCAAGATCAGATTGCATGTTCTGTGCAGTCTGATCTTGATCTACACTGTCCGCAAACCGTCCGTGGGTCGCCATTAGCAGCCTATGGGTTATTCTGATAATTAAGTTCGATCCAGTGACTTTACCGACCCCATATAGCAATTTACTTAAAATACAACGAAAAAATCATGTTGGTTGATCTTTGATTGAAACAAAAATGAAGAGTGTATCAATTTTATACAATTTTGCGATTGTTTTTTTGTTTTGTTGTTGTTTACATCCGAGTCTGCATCACTCTCTTTGGCAACAGACTGGCTGCGCTAGTCTAATTAAAGAAAATCTGTGACAGAAGCCACTAGTTTTTCTGCATTGTTTTCAACCCTTTCAAAGACAAATCCAAATGTTAGAGCCACATCTTACTTGCCATCTATCTACATGGGGCTGAATTTGGCACAATCCCTTCAAAGCTTTGAATTTTTCTGAACTAAATATTGAACAATATTTAAATGTTTGTTGTAATGTTTTTAACTTCCCTTTCACTAGTATTTCAGTTATATCAGGTAACAACTTAATTGTCCGTTTCTTTCCAAGATTTTACAAGAACTAGACTACGGCCCTGCAGTGACTTACCTAGGGATACCTCCACGAGAAACAAGAGGGCCATTGGCCCTAAAGCGCTCACCTGAGTAATGTCATCTACAGTTGATAAAGCTGAAGAGAGCCTGGTTTTAACGATGTAAAACAGATGAGTGTAGGTGACCTACTTTTTGAACCAATGTGACCCAATTTCGAATTTGTCCATGATGTCATTGAGAGAAACATTCTGACCACGTTTCATGGGTATCCAGCTGAAATGTGGCCTCTACGGTGCACACAAGGTTTTTCTATGATTTGGTCCAGTGACCTACTGTTTGAGTAAATGTGACTCACTTTGGAACATGTTCAAGACATCACAGAGACAAACTTTCTGACCAAGTTTTATTAGAATCAGGCTAAAAATGTGGCCTTTACAGTGCACACAAGGTTTTTCTAAGATTTTTCCCAGGGACCTACTTTTTAACCCAACATGACCCAATTTCAAACTTGTCCAAGATATTATCAAGACAAACATTCTGACCAAGTTTCAAGAGTATCAGGCTGAAGATGTGGCCTCCAGAGTGCACTTAGGGTTTTTCTAAGATTTAGCGCAGTGACCTACTTTTTGACCCGACATGACTAAATTTCAAAATTGTCCAAGATATTATCAAGACAAACAATCTGACCAAGTTTCAAGAGTATCAAGCTGAAAATGTGGCCTCTACAGTGCACACAAGGTTTTTTTCTTATATTTATTCCAGTGACCTACTTTTTGACCCGATATGCCTCAATTTCGAATTTGTTCGAGATATCATCAAAACAATCATTCAAACTAACTTCCATGAGTTTCATGCTAAATATGTGGCCTCTAGAGTGCACACAAGGCTTTTCTCAGATTTGGTCCAGTGACCTACTTTCTGACCCGACATTTCGAATCTGTCCAAGATATCATGAAGACAAACATTCTGACAAAGTTTTGAGAGTTTCAGGCTGAAAATGTGGCCTCTAGAGTGCACACAAGGTTTTTCACTACTTTTTGACCCGACAGGACCCAATTTCGAACTTGTCCAAGATTTTATCAAGACGAACATTCTCACCAAGTTTCATGAGTATCTGAATGAAAATGTGGCCTCTAGAGTGCACACAAGGTAAATACTGACAACCGCATGATGCACGACGGACGCCGGACACAGCACGATCACAATAGCTCACCTTGAGCACTTCGTGCTCAGGTGAGCTGAAAAAATACACTTGTGTTGAAAGATAGATATGTCCCTGTAACACACTGTATGTGTTTATATTTTAACGAAAATGACTGTTAATTTCAACCGTCGCACTTGACCGATTTCTTGCATATTTCAATCCATCACCTTTTTGAATGTGTGGGCTATTTTAAGACGTACATGTACCTCTCATTAGCTCTTTACCAGACGACAAAATTTTGGACATGTCCAAATCAATGACAGTTGCAAACGACAACTTAAAGGGTTAAATTTGTTTAAGAACTGGTAAAACATTGTGAGAAAAGGGAAAAAAAGCTGGTTACCAGCATTTTCTCCTTTTCCTATTTTTTTTTTTTGTCTCAAATGTCCCTTTTTCCTCCAGAGTCCTAAAAACCGGTAAGGTAATGGGTTAAACATTGACAATTATCAATGTTGATTTTTTTTTCGAATTTTGTTTGCACAGAGTACTACAAATTTGTTTCAAGAATTCATGGGTCCAAGGGCATAACATCAACAATGATGCGCCTTGCAAATGTGATGGGGGTTTTCCTCCCGCTCTTATTGACCCTAGAGCGCCGAATAAACCCAACAGTCATTTTCAATCTAAAAATCAAAGGACTGATAGTCCTGAGAGTCGCCTGAAGGGTAATGGGTTAGAAGTATTCACCCTTTTTTGTTCAAATCCATTAAAAACATTCAAGATACAAAATAACTTAATCATAAGACAGTATTATATGCAAGCATATTTCTAAGTTGTAATCCTAAAATTACAAACATTAATATTAAAATTTACATGGAAACATGAGGTGAGAATAAAATATAGGCACCAGGTACAGATTTAAAAAGTTCGAAGTCTCTTACCCCGGGTGACTTCATTTAATCAAAGTACTGAAAGTACTGACAGACTAGCAAATTTGATTGATTGACTGATTGTATGGTGTTTAACCCTATTTTCAACATTATTTTAGTTATATAGCGGCGGTCAGTGCACATATCCATGCTTTCCTGGAGTATCTTTTACCAGTACTCCGCACAATATTCTTTCCAAGCCACTGGCTGCTTTCCCACATAACCACCATGGAAACTTGAGAGAGGAATGAATCCTGTCGCAATGAGTATCATCAATCCTCGGAAAGAAATTGGCAGCGCCGGGGATCGAACCAGCGACCTCCTGTTCTCATGTCCTGTAGGCTACCGACTGAGCTACCGGGGCTATGCATGCGATTGGTTGACTATGATCAAGTTTAAGTTTAACCTTTAACCTGCTAGAAATATTAAATGAAACTTTCATGCCAATGGTAAACACCTGAATATTGGTATTTTGAAGTTACACTTTGGAAAAAATATATCCTCTTATCGGACAGTATAGATCCAAGAAAAGACTGCTGTTCTGTGCAGTCTGATTCTAATACGCAGTGTCCACAAAAGGTCACAGAGTTGCAGTGGTGCTGGTAAAAGAAACTCCAGGAAAGCATGGATAGTTGCACTGGCCTTCATGGTATCATCGAAATAATGTTGAAAACGGCGTTAAACACCATACAATCAGTAAGTCAGTATCCAATAGCCGAAGATGTAGTGAACTGTTTAACTCTGTCCGAAACGAAAATCAAAGCTACAAATCTAATGTGGCTGAATTGATGAAACCCGATTCCAAAAGGGCAGAAAACAATGTGGGAAAAGGAGAAAATGCTGGTTACCAGAGATTCTTCCCCAGTGTCATTAAAACTCCGGATTGTGTGGTAAAGGGTTAATATTCAAGACGTAAAATAATAATTTAACATAACAGTTTAACTGTACACAATGATATAAATAATGAATGACTGAAGGAATGATAAGGGTTCCCTGTCCAGTGAGAGTTAATGCAGCTGGAATTTGCAACAAGTTACCTAGGTGTATCTATTTTTAGATTCATTCATCAGACCTCTCCAACAGTGGTGAGTTTAAAAGGCAGACTGCCTCAGAAATTGCTGCCTAACTCCATGCTTTTCTGCGAAATCGTTCTGATACACAGTCTATTTCGTCATGGTTTTATAAATAAACCGAAATCAAAAAACTGAAAAAGGAAATAGACGCGTTTTGTTTTTATATGACGGATTTCAAAAAGGATTTGCTATATTGATGTGATTGCAAATGACCTTTCCAGTGGTTGTAATTTTTCATTAAACAAATAAAGCTACACACACAAAAAAAGAATTTCGTTAAAAAAGAGAACACCACGGGAAAAGATCGCGCGACCTGAAAACGTGGGAAAAAGGTCACGTGTCTGTCATGTAATGCATAAGAGGTTTCTCCTTTTTACACAGCGCGATCATATAATGCCTTACTTATTTGTTTATATGTACCAAAATATATTGAAATTAAAAGCAGTAAGCTATTTGAAAACATTGATGCTGACCTCTCCTGGCTTCTTTTTTAAAGAAGCCAACTTGTAACGTTACAGTGGTGTAGGAGTAACTGATAATAGCCTGCTTTGCATAGGTCACTTAATTTACATATAAGCAAAGATCTTGTACCCTTATAAATGACATCTTGTTCAGTCTATTACTTTGTAAGAAGACCTGTTCAAATTGGAGTGGTAGAGATTTAGTGGTTTTTGTCAAAATTGTCATATATAACAGAATTAGGATTTCTAATAGAAAGAAGTATTTTACTGTGAGGCAGTATTTTGCAACTGTGAGGTTTTTTGTTTACTATGACTCCGGGTCTATCATGATGACTATTGACTAGCTTTGCTAGTCTAGAAATGGTTTTCAAAATATACAATCAATATAAAACAAGTCATTTCGTTGAAATGATATCCACCGCCAAAAACAACTTGTTTTGATAATTATAAGGGGTATTGTGTTTTGCATGTAAATGGCTTTTTTTGTTTCTGGTGAAAATATACATTAAGCCCCCTTTTTCCAATGACACGGCATTTCATTAAATAAAAAAAATACTGATTGTCTGTGGCTTATGATAAACAATATAAATATGACGTTTCATAAAATTTTGTCCGGTAGTTGAACAGATATTGGTCCATAATGGAAATATACATAAAGTCCCCTTTTTCCATGACACCGCATTAAGAACAAAAACAAAATAAAACAAAACTAGCAGATCGGAAGACATCAAGCCTCCTTTTTCCATGACAAGGCATTACATTGAAAAAAAGTATATCGGCGGGCTATCATGAGAGGCATGTAAACTTTCGTTAACGTTTTTAGAATATATGTCTGGATGGATGGAAGATCGGACGGACGAATGGACAGACAACAGGAAAACTATATCTACCCCACCCCGAAATTCGGCGGGACATAATAACTGTCCGAGTTCCATCAATATTTACAGTTCCTCCCGAGCTTAATAATGCCTGTAAAGAGTGTGGACAAAAATCAGGCTTCTAGGTTGATAAAAATGTTTTTCAAGCGCAGAATATGGGTGAATTAACCCTTTCCCAAACGATAAATTTTAGACTGGTCCAAATTGAACGAGTTTGCAGACGACAATTGTAAGTTATTTCCAACAGAAAAAACAAGTGGGTTGTTTACCGAATAATTAGAAAAATATGTTTTATCTCGCACACCGGAACTTGAGACAGGAAGCAGTACAAGGCCGGAGGTATGCTTACGTCACCCCCATGGATCAGGATGATAACAATGAGAGCATGGTTGCTACGCAACCAGGCGACTTAATAAGACCAATGTTCATGTTCACACGTGATAGACGAATATTTACTATCTTTACGACATGGGAGCCCTTTGGGGCTCAATGCTAAAGTGTATGATCCATAACCTGGAGACCACCGGCTCGATCCTAGCTCGAAATACTGAGCTTTTCGTGGGGGTGCCTTTGGGCTAGACAAGTCAGAGACCCAGCCTTGTACTGGTGGAACCAATGTCAAACATGACCAAGTGAAGTTCTGAACTGTCGCCGTGATACAACTGGACAAAATGTTGAAAACGGCGAAAAACTTCATCGGCGTACACGTACAATCACTCATCCTTACGACTTTCATCAATCATAGCCTAGAAACTGTTTTGTTCTATTCGGTATTCCATATAACAACCTCTACGTAACTAGCCCACAGGCCTTTGAAGCTCCATCGGTATATCACGGAACACTGAAATTTTAATTGATCGATCACTGTAACTAGATAAGCACATATCTATATCGTATACACGAAAGCGATGCTTCAATGTGCTATTCTTAGTAACGGTGTCCGACGATTGAGCAATGAACATTTCGGTATTCTCTGACAGACCAATGGAGTTTCAGTGGCCCATGACTAGCCATTGTAACAGAGCCACCGGGGTCTGGCTCAGCTTGTTGTGATTTGGTGATATTCAGAGAGACAGAGTGAGAAAGAGAGAGGGGAGACCTGACAGACAGTGGATGAAAGGAGGGGAGAAACATAGGCACAAAGGAAGGGATGGGGGAGGGAGATAAAGAGAATTTCGAGATGGAACACCATGATTCACCTTGACACATGTCGCTGCATGTCACGTTCATGTACCAAGATATACGCAGTCACAATAACACTTTACGTACTAGATATTTTGAACACTGCACTTATCTAAAGACAATCTTTTGAGCACGAAATAAGAGACACAGGTTTATTGGTCGATAAGAAAAGACCTTGGTAAACCAAAACAAGGCCCTGCAGACTCTTTATCAAACGACAAAATCTTTAATTTATCCAAATTCAAAGCATTTGCAGACGACAATTTGAATATGGCTCAAATAATGGAATTCGTCTTTGGCAGCATTTTCTCCTTTCCAACAAGGTTTTTAAAACGCTTCTTACTCAGGGCTGCTAACACTCGGGATTGAGTGGTAAAGAGTTAATTAGGATGTCTTAGAAATGAGATATAACATTGCCCTCAGTCGCTCACATGAGAATAGTTAGTTCTAGTTGATTTTATGGTGTTTTAACACAGTTTTCAACATCATTTCAGTTATATCGCGGCGGCCAGTACACGTATCCATGTATGCTTTCATGGCGTTTCGTTTACCATTACTCCGCGCAATATTCTTTAAAAGCCACTGGCTGCTTGCCCACATAACTATCGTCGATACAATGTCAGCGGTGAGAGAAGAATGAATCATGTCGCAATGACGATTATCAATCCTCCGAAAGAAATTGGCCAAGCCGGGGATCGAACCAGCGATCTCCTATTCTCAAGTCCTGAAGGATACCGACTGAGCTACCGGGGCTTGGCGTTGTTAGCTTTGGACCAGACGGTTACAAAACTTTTCACTCTATTTAGTCTATGTAAAATAAGAAGGTTAAATATTGTTTTGTGCAAACGTAAAGATACTGGACGGTTACGTGCAGTACAAGATGTGCAATGCAGGAATTCACATGTCGGGTTGGTCACTTTAAGTTTCAATAGGTAACTACGACTATTTTAATGAGATCAAATATGACGTCACGGTGCTTATTTTAATTCGATCAAACATCATCGACAAATCTCTCTGACCACGTGACATTCTGGTGCAAAATCTAAAATGTATACCTAAATAGGTTAGGTAGCCTATTAAAAGGAAAGGACACGGACACTGTTTTTTCTTGCATTCGTCTTTTTTTTTTTTGTGTGTGTGTGTGTTTTTCCAGGTAAAACATGTATCGCCTTACTTAAATCAGTGATGTATCATTCGAAGTTTGATGTCAAGAGAAACAAGAGGGTCATTATTTTTCTAAGATTTGACCTGGACTGGTGACGTGACCCATTTTCATAATCGTCTGAGACATCATCAAAACAAACATTCAGAATAGCTTTCATAAGTATTGGTCTCTAGGGTGTACACAAGGTTTTTCAAAGATTTGACCCAGTGACCTAGTTTTTGACTTGTCATGACCATTTTCAAACTCACGCGAAATATCGACAAATATTCTTACCAAGCTTTATGAATATCGGACTGAAAATAGAGCTTCTAGAGCGTAGGCCTACACAAGGTTTTTCAAAGATATGACCCAGTGTCCTAGTTCTTCACCCCACATAACCCATTTTCGAGGTCGTCCAAGATATCATCAAGGCAAACAATCTGACCAACTTTTATGAGAATCAGACTGAATATATAGCCTCTACAATGTACACACGGTTATTCAAAGATTTAACCTAGTGACTAAGTTTTTTACCCAATACGACCCACTTTCAAACATGTCCAAGATATTATCAATACAAACGTTCTGACCAAGTTTCATGAGTATCGGACCGAAAATGTGGCCTCTACAGCGTACACAAGATAAAAGTAGACGACGGACGACGGATGCCAGACACAGCATGATGACATAAGCTCACCTTGAGCACCTAATGCCAAGGTGAGCCAAAGACATAATTTTAGACTTGTCCAATTTGAAAGCATGTGCAGATGACAACTTACATGTGGCTCAAAAGTTGGAATTTGTCTATGAAAGGGTAGAAATCATTTTCGGAAAAGGAGAAAATGCTGGTAAAATGATAAAAAAAAACTTTGATCTGAGGGTCTTTAAAACTCGGGATTTTGTGGCAAAGGTTAAATCACCAGCAATAACCGAGCCAAGTTTCATTTATGAATTCACGGTCCAAAAACCGTCCAAATTAATCATTTCAGTCTAAAGTATGGGTTGAATTTCGGTGTCCAACACAAAATCTTTTTCGGCGGACGACAAGAACGTCAAGGTCACAGTCCATGCAACCATTCAAATACCCTCCCGACGTTTTGAAAGTGTCAGTTTTAAGCAACACATTCTTTTTGTCACGTTGCCAGTTGACGCGTTCTGACGCGACTCGCGTAGGGAATGAACCAGTGGAAAATTTTGCCGATTGTTTTCCCCTTAAAATCGACACCTTTCAGCAAACAGTAAAAACTCAATAGATCTAGAGATCTACTTATTACAATTTCAAAGATCTTGTCGACGAAAAATCTTCTCACCGTATCGGACAGTGTGGATTAATAATCAGAGCGCATCTTCTGATCTTGATCTACGCTATGTGCAAAAAAAGGCACCAAGTTAGGCTAACCTAACTTTAAGCGTTGACACAATAGATCTACAGCCGAAAGAATGTGTTCGTCACTTTGCATGAGGTCACCATGTATAAAACGATGTAGATCTACAAAGCAAATATAGAACATGTTTGACCCTTTACCAGACAACAAAATTTCAAACTGTTCAATATTGAAACCATTTGCAGTTAACATTTTAAAGGCGGCCAAAAAGACGAGATTTGACCTTGAGAAGGTAGAGTACATTTTTGAAGAGGAGAAAATGCTGGTTACCAGCATGATCTCCTTTTCCCACAATGTTTTCGAAAGTCTTCTTGTTCACGGCCGTTACACGTCATGATTATGTGGTAAAGGGTTAAGCAAACTCTCCATTTGACAAATACTTTTAAAGATATACACAAGTATCTATGAAGCCGCGTTACAGGTTTAACATCCATATTTTAAAAAAGATGTTTTCAAAATCGCTCCCTCAAAGTTTTGTTTTCTGAAGGCGACAGATGCAATGAGTTACAATCAGTAAATCTCTAATTGGGTCATGCTCTGTGAAAAGGGGGCTTAGTGCATCTGCGAAAAGTATCGACCCAGGTCAGCCTGTTCAGTCTGCGCAGGCTGACCCGAGCCAAAACTTTTCGCTACTGGTCACTATTCTGTATGTCCAGGGACCAGTCCATCTCATGATACTAAGTCGATTGTTATAAAGAGAGAGAGAGAAAAAAAAAGGCTATTCTGGATCCATATTATGTAATGGCTTGACTGGTATCAGGCTTCACAGAATGCATTCAGCCCCTTTTTGCCAGAGCATGACTCATATAGTTTTATTAGGGATCTATAAATCATGGCTTGTTTTTTTTTTTCGTAAGTGACAAAAGCTGTACCTTTGAAACCTTGAAAATAAACCCTATACATGTGTTAAGTCGTGATCATGCTCTCTGAAAAGGGCTTTTAATATATTTGGGAAAAAAAAAACCTGTGCAAACGGCGCAGGTTGACCGGAGTCAAAACTTTGCTTTTAATGAATTTTCTGCATGACTAAGGGCACGTCTAACCTCAGGGTTGACAAGATGGCTATCACGGATCCATTGTTGGTATAACGGGGGATGCATTAAACCCCATTTGCCAGAACATTACCAAAATTTATCTGTATGTCGTCTAATGAATAATTTTTTTATCGAACGACGGACAATAAGATCACATTTGTTCTACTCCACTGAGTGGTCCTGTGTGACTCAGTGGTAAGGTGCACGTAGGACTCGTAACCTGAAGACCCCAGGTTCGACTCTCACCGGACGCAGTTGGATTTTTCGACTTTTTCGTGGGAGTGTCCTTTGGGCAAGACTCTTCAATGCCCTAGCCTAGTACTGGTGAAACCTAGGACACACATGAACGTATAACCTGTCGCCGTGTTATGACTGAAATAGTGTTGAAAAAAAAACCACCATTCAATCAATCGATCAACCTCGACATCTGCTGGGTCTACACATGTACCAACATAAACACGGCTCTCGAAAGGTTGGAACAACCTATCGTTCAGATATAAGTCTGGATCTAGGTCTCCATTTCTCACAAACAAAATGAGCCATGCTCTGTGAAAAAGGGGCTTCATGCATCTGCGAAAAGTATCGACTCAGGTCAGACTGCGCAGTCTAGATAACTATGGATCTATGAAATCCATTTTGTCTAGTACAATCGACTGAATCACGGGGCAAAATTGTCCTTTGGTTAACATGAAGAAAATTGACCGGCAGATCTTGCAGCTCTAGATAATTTGACCAAGGTCGGACTGCGCAGGCCGACATCGGTCGTCACTTTATGTAGATGCATTTAAACCCCCTTTCCAAAGAAAATGGCTGGTTTAGATCTAGATCTAACTGTAGGCTCAATAATGTGACTTTCATGGTGCTTCTTATCGTATTTGGACATTTACTGTGCACCGCACAGGAGGCGACCAGTCAAAAACTAAAATCGTCACCAGGGACAGTTTTAGATCTCTAGAAATCTAACTAAAATCGGACACTTTATAAAGGAAACAGTTTCACACTCACAGAACACATTTCCATTATGATAAGCATAAACCCACAGACAACACATCCAATTCACATAAGTATGGCATGTGTTGCGTCACCCTACAGCAGGCTACAGAACTCGTGCTTGTACAAATTTCTAGGAACAGTCTATAAATCAACTCACCCATCCTTACCGACCCACTCGTGGAATTTAATTTTTCCAATCGTGGTTTCAGCCTCGAAGTTTGGAAACTCGTCTCCTAAATTAATTCCCATCTTAGGACTTCACACGAATCTTGTCTGTACACAACTGAAGATAAAACCAACATAGAGGTTCAGTTTATAACGTATGTGTATTGATTTCCACGTGGCTATGCGCTAACTCCTTTCCTCTACGCACGTAGGTGGAAGTACTCCCCTCTTTTTATATAAAAAAAAGATGTGGATAGGGAAGAAATTGCTTGTTATTTTGGTGCAATATTTTAGCATATATTTGTATGATTAATGACCATAATTCATTTGTGTATTTTGCATAATTTACACCAAAAGGCTTCAAAGTCGTCTGCTATAAAATTTATCTCAAGCGGTAAGAATGAGGGCAGTTTACCTTGACCGAACACGACTTTGTCACTTAACAAGTTGGCTTCTTTAAAAAAAAGAAGCCAGGAGAGGTCAGCATCCATGTTTTCAAATAGCTTATTGCTTTTAGTTTCAGTATATTTTGGTACATGTAAACAAATAAGTAAGGCATTATATGATTGCCGCTGTGTAAAAAGGAGAAACCTTTTATGCAGTACATGACAGACAGGTGACCTTCTTCCCACGTTTTCAAGCGATCTTTTCCCGCGTTGTTCTCTTTTTTTTTAACGAAATTCTTTTTGTGTGTGTGTAGCTTTATTTTTTTAATGAAAAATTACAACTACTGGAAAGGTTATTTGCAATCAAATCAACAAAACAAATCCTTTTTGAAATTCGTCGTATAAAAACAAAACACATTTATTTCCTATTTCAGTTTTTTGATTTCGGTTTAGTTATAAAACCATGACTGTGTATCAGAACAATTTCGCAAAAAAACATGGTGTTAGGCAGCAATTTCTGAGGCAGTCTGCCTTTTAAACTCACTACTGTTGGAGAAGTCTGATGACCTCTCCAGTGAATATGTGCCATGCTCTGGCAAAAGGGGGCTTAATGCATCTCTCTGATGCATGATACTAATCAAGCCATCAGGCAATTATGGACGCATAATATTCACTTTTTAAACAAACGACAGAATGAGGTAGACTGGTTCTTTTTGACAATTGACCAATAGCGAAAAGTTTCGGCTCAGGTCAGTCTGCCTGAACTGCGCAGGCTGACCTAAATCGATACGTTTCGCAGATGCATTAAGCCCCCTTTTCACAGAGCATAGCTCATATAGATTATGCAAAACATCTTATGAAGACATTGTAGGAAAAGGCACAACTCTTACTATCATTTAGACAAACTGTATTCCTATCCGTTACACATTTTTCCTGTGCCTTCCTTGCGCTGCACGTGCTGTTTAATCCTTTACCACACAGTCCCGACTTTTAACGACCATGAGGAAGAAGCCTTTTGAAAACATCGTGGGAAAAGGAGAAAATGCTGATAACCAGCATTTTCTCCTTTTCCCACAATGTTTTCTCCTCTTCCCAAGGGAAATTTCTATTTTTGAGTCAATTTATTTTGTCGTTTGCAAAAGCTTTCAATTTTGACCAGTTTAAAATTTTGTCGTTTGGTAAAGAGTTAATCTTTTTCCACACAGTCCCGAGTTATATAAAAAGCCCTGGTGGAGAGGTTTTTTAAAACATTGTGGAAAAAAATGCTGGTAAGCAGCATTTTCTTCTTTCCACAAAATATTTTTTGCCTTTTTGCAGACATAGGCTATCCCATGATGTAAACCACATTAATTTGTTGTCTGCAAACACTTTCAAATTCGACACGTCTAAAGTTTTGTCGATTGGTAAAGAGTCAACGGTATAAAATCATGTTGTTGTTGTATTGTATTTAACGCCGTTTTCAACATTATTTCAGTTATATCGCGGCGGCTAGAGCACCAATCCACGCTTTCCGTTTTTTTTTTTTAAATCAGTAGGCCTACTACACACAATATTCTTTCCAAGCCACTGGCTGCTTTCCCGTATAACAATCGTCGAAAAACTGGTCAGCAGTGAGAGAGGAATGAATCCTGTCACAATGACTATCATCATTCCACGGAAAGAAATTGGCCGAACCAGCGACCTGTTTTCAAGTCCTGTACGCTTCCGACAGAGCTACCGGGGCTCGGCATAAAATCCAGTACCAAAAGGTCCAGTGTTTAAAGACTGTGGAAAAAAGGCTTTTGAAAACACTGTGGAGAAAGAAAGAAAGAAAGAAATCAAGAAAGAAAGAAAAAGGAAACTGGTGTCTCATATTTTAGTTACTGTTTCTGATATCCCGTCAGTTGAGGCGTTGGCTATTGTTCAAATTTGTCGTCGACATTTTTTTTTTCTTTAAACACAGACAAGCTTAAAACTTTGTGGTCTAGCAAAAAGATTACTTTCTTAACCGTTTATCAAACAATCCCGAGTTTTAACGGCCTTTAAGAAGAATACTTTTGAAAACATTGTGGGAAAAGGAGAAAATGCTGGTAACCAGCATTTTCTCCTTTTCCCACAATGTTGTCTACCCATTCAAAAAGAAGCTTCAATTTTTGAGTCGCACTTATGTTGTCGTCTGCAGAGGGCTTTCAATTTGAACAAGTCTAAAAGATGTATAGTAAAGGGCTGTCAGCCTGTACTGTAATGGGGCAAATCTTTATCGGAACATCAATTTCAGACTAAAAACATTCCGTCTGGTCACGTACCCACCAACCATTCTTAAGAATGGTTTATCCAATCAGAAGTTGTGTTACTTTCAAATCTAGAAAAATTCTTGAGAATCAGAGAAGGAATATTCTTAAACCTTCACTGACCTTTTGCGGACAGCGTAGGTCAAGATCAGACTGCACAGAACGTACAGTCTGATCTTGGATCTACACTGTCCGATAAGGAGATGTCTTTCCCTCCAAACAGCTTTGAAATAGAAAAAAATTGGTTTTATTACTATCGGCTTGAAAGTTTCATTTCTGTTTTTTTTTTAGCAGGATTGGCAGGATAGCAGGATAACGGTTAAGAATGTTTAGTGAATACAGACCCTGGGAAAGCATTTGCAGACGACAAATTCGGTGTGGGTCAAACGATAGAATTCAACATTGTGGAGACAATGGTAGAAAATGGTCACCAACAAATGGGAAAGAAAAAGTCGCCAACATTTCTCCTTTTCTATTATCGTCTCAAAAACCTTTTTACTATATAGTGTCCGAAAAGTATCGGATTGTTTGGTAACGGGTTCAAACTGAACATATTCGACCACGTGGGATTAGTCTGAACATCTGTCTGACTAACGTACGAATGTAAATAACAACCAAATCACGAAATATTGTATCATTACTGAAAATATTTTCTTACTTATATTAACCCTTTACCACACAATCACGGGTTTTAATGACCCTGAAGAAAAAGCCTTTTGAAAACATTGTGGGAAAAGGAGAAAATGCTTGTAACCAGCATTTTCTCCTTTTCCCACAATGTTTTCTAACCTTCCCAAAACAAATTGAAATTTTGGAGTCTCATTTATTTTGTCCTCCGCAAATTCTTTAATTTGGTAAAGTCTAAAATTTTGTCATTTGGTAAAGGGTTAAACTGAAAATTCCATTTACTTATCACTGTACACATAACGCAGCGCGTTTCAAAATATTTTCGTAAATCTGAATTTCCTGCGGCCATGTTTACATAAACCTTTTCCTCCGTCTGCATAATTATTTTGACTTTTGATTTCTGTTGCAAGCATAGACGGTAATTGCGGTGAAAATACCGATGCAAAATGCAGAAACTGTGCTTAATGTGACATATTCGATATTTAATCTACATTTGTTTTCTGTAAAATCTCTGAATTGTTTATTTGCGTACATTGTTCTTGATAGTGCTGAAACGTGTACCGTGTTGTACAGCAAGAGGACGTAATCTTATTGCGCATTACTTTGAACAGTATCCGATTCATCATGCGTTCAGAATGCTCAAGTTTGCACACAGGCGTTATTGCGATAAGATGAAAAAAAAAATAGTGAACAAGACCGTAAAGTTTAGAGACAAAATTTTAACTTTAGACTTGTCCAAGTTGAAAGCAATTTGCAGACCAATGTAACTCAATATTGAACTCTGTCTTTTGGACGATTAGAGAACATTATGGGAAAAGAAGAAAATGCTGGTTACCAGCATTTTCTTCTTTTCCCACAATGTTTTCAAAGATCTAATTCCCCAGGATAGTTAAAATCCGGGGTTGTTTGGTAAAGTGTTAAGTTCTGTTTATGTAAATTCAACCTTGTTATGTTTTTAATCCACTGTTATGACGGTGTTATCAACGGACGGTCGATCAAAGCACTTCAATCATTGAAAGGGTCAGACCTTTACCATACGCTCCTGTACGAAATGACATTTAAACGTTTCTGAGCTACAGACTACAATTTTCTTAGGTCACATTACAAGAAATTACAATCGATTCTTTTATTCAGCGATTTTAATTGGTTGATTGATTATATGGTGTTTAATGCCGTTTCCAACATTATTTCAGTTATTTATATCGCGGCGGCCAGTGCATCTATCCATGCTTTCCTGGGTTTATTTTACCAGTACTACGCACAATATTCTTTCTTAGCCACTGGCTACTTTCCCATACAACAATCGTCGAAACAATGATCAGCGGTTAGAGAGGAATAAATCCTGTCGCAATGACTACCATCAATCCTCGGAAAGAAATTGGCCGAGCCGGGGATCGAACCAGCTACCTAGGCCTCTGTTCCCAAGGAAACTTTCAAGGCGATGGTAAAAACTCAGATTTTCCTATTTCAAAGGTATTTTTGGTTGAAAGATATTTCCTTATCAGACATTGCAGATCAAAGATCAGACTGCACGTTCAGCGCAGTCTGATCTTGATCTACACTGTCCACAAAAGGTCCTTTAGTCGCGCTTAGCAGTCTAAGGGTTAATAATACCATTTCATGGTCTTTTGTGCGACCAAACATACCTTGGCAGCTCCACACACAAGACTATTAAATTCAATATTGCCCGTCTGAATCACAGGGATTTTTAGCGTTTTTTATGTTTTACATGTATATATAATACAAGGGATGCAACTGACATTATCGGCAAAGTCTACTTGTCATCACAAAAACACAAGTTACTTCGTCAATATTACAGATAATCACTTAAGGTCTACTTTATCTAGCTCATTACACATTTTTCTAGCGAAAAATAACGTGGTTTCATGACTAAACGTTCAATGATTTGTGCTACAGAAGCCGGTTTCTCGACAAATAGGTCGAAAATGTTTGGTCCGACACGGGTTCGTTCAGTGCGCTTGTCAGAGTAAATCTACTATTCTGTACAAGATCATGGCCAAAATACTTATCGGTTTGATAAAACAAGTAAATATCGTTAACCAACCTTCGTTGTTTAATAATAACACGAAGAATACAGCTCCAAATCGTCCGATGTTTGATCGATTCACTCAAATTTCAAAGAAGCAGCCATAATTGTTGTCACGTGATCAAAATGTATCAAGGCATTTCATTGGTCGGAACCAAAAATCCGACTAACGTTCAATGATTTGTGCTACAGAAGCCGGTTTCTCGACAAATAGGTCGAAAATGTTTGGTCCGACACGGGTTCGTTCAGTGCGCTTGTCAGAGTAAATCTACTATTCTGTACAAGATCATGGCCAAAATACTTATCGGTTTGATAAAACAAGTAAATATCGTTAACCAACCTTCGTTGTTTAATAATAACACGAAGAATACTCCGACCAATGAAATGCCTTGATACATTTTGATCACGTGACAACAATTATGGCTGCTTCTTTGATATTTGAGTGAATCGATCAAACATCGGACGATTTGGAGCTGTATTCTTCGTGTTATTATTAAACAACGAAGGTTGGTTAACGATATTTACTTGTTTTATCAAACCGATAAGTATTTTGGCCATGATCTTGTACAGAATAGTAGATTTACTCTGACAAGCGCACTGAACGAACCCGTGTCGGACCAAACATTTTCGACCTATTTGTCGAGAAACCGGCTTCTGTAGCACAAATCATTGAACGTTTAGTCATGAAACCACGTTATTTTTCGCTAGAAAAATGTGTAATGAGCTAGATAAAGTAGACCTTATGTGATTATCTGTAATATTGACGAAGTAACTTGTGTTTTTGTGATGACAAGTAGACTTTGCCGATAATGTCAGTTGCATCCCTTGTATTATATATACATGTAAAACATAAAAAAACGCTAAAAATCCCTGTGGTCTGAATCATGAAGGAAAACCGAAAGTAATTCAGCGGACTGATTGGTGGAGTCTGTGTGATTCGGCTCATCCCTCTATCACCGACACAGACAGGGTGCGTTCCTCTTTCACCGCCGAACAATAGCATGACACTGTTCACAAAACTGGGAAAGAAGCCAGTGGTTGGGTTTAGCTTGTTTGGTGTACATAAGGTAGGGCGTGGATAATTGGGAACAGGAAGTCTGTTAAAATGGCGTCTTCAAGAATTTGATATCATCAAAAAATGTAAAACAATTATTAAACTTAACCAAGCCATACTATTGAGTTTGGCTTTCTATCAAGTAATATTTTTAGATTAAGCCTTATCCTGGTGAATAACTTAAATGATACCGTTAAGTGGATAGAAAAAAAAAATGTTGCTGTTTAAAAGTTGTCTTTGGAGGTGAAGTGTCTCCTTATCGGACAGTGTAGTTCCAAGATCAGACTGCACGTTCTGTGCAGTCTGACCTTGATCTATATAGTCCGCAAAAGATCAGTGAGTCGCGCTTAGCAGCTTAAGGGTTAGTAACCACTCTTTGGCTATAACAAATGTAGGAAGGAATTACCCCCCTTTCGTGAAAAAAAATCTCCCCAAGTTCCTCAATTAGTTAAAATGAATTCTAAAACACACAGCAATTGAAAAATATTAAAGAGGAAAAATGCTTCATTTCTGTTCATTTACTCTAGATTCTTTTTTTCTAAAACTGCCAACAGCAATACTCATGCCTTACCTAAATACCGTTTTCAATTGTATATCAGTTAACGTCATGCTGGTCAAGTGCACACAATACCTTGTCCTGGGGTTGTAATCACAAACCATTCTAGCATTAGCATTCCAATTCTCAATAACTGTCTGGATTCCAAGCTGAAGCAGTTTGCCATGAGCAAAACAAAACGGTTCAACCAGGCAGATACTGTGTTACTCTCTAAATTTTATAATAGAAATCATGCTGTTTGTTATCAGTGTTATTAAGCCTGGGCCTAAACCAACAACTTCACGTAAAATAACACAACTGCAATACATAGCTTTAATATACATTTACATGTGTAAATTATTTAGGTTAACAATGAATTATGTCGAGCAAAAACAATAAAAACTAGTCTACATATTTCAAGCAAAGCATATTATCGCTATAACAAAGTGTGACACAAATCTGGCATCTGATCATTTGTTACATGATTACCGAGTCCAGTGGCTCAGTTGATAACATGTGGCTTGAAACCATGGGGTCACAGGTTCAATTGCTGAACTCAGCTAATTCCTGTCTGAGGACTGATGACAGTCTCTGCGCCAGGATTTATTCCTCTCTCACTGCTTCACTCTTTACCACACAACTAAATTTCAGACAGATCCAAACTGAAATCATTTGAGCCATGCACTGGCAAAAGGTGGCTTAACCCTTTCCCAAACCACAAATTTTGGACTGATCCAAATTGAAAGAGTTTGCAGACGACAATTTTAAATTTGATGAAAATGGCAGAAAGGTCTCAAAAAGGGTAGAAAACACTGTGGGAAAAGGAGAAATTGCTCGTTACGAGCAATTTCCCTTTTTCCCACAGTGTTTTCAAAAGACTTGTACTGCAGACACGTGAAAACCAGGGCTTGTTTGGGAAAGGGTTAATGCATTTCCCTGAAGCATGGTACCAAGCAAGTCATCACATGACCATGAATCCATAATACAGTCCATTTTCTCCAACAACTGACTAAATCCTGAGGTAAACCAGTCCTTGGACATGCAGAAAATTGACCAAAAGTAAATGGTTACCAGCATTTTCTCCTTTTCTCACAATGTTTTCAAAAAATTCTCCTTCCTCAGGGTTGTTATTGCGTGGGTAGGCACTGGTTTGATAATGGTAATGTGGGAAATCCGCCAGTGGCTTCTTGGGAAGAATATAGTGCAAAGTACTGGTAAAACTGGTGAAAGAAACACCAGGAAAGCTTGAATAGCTGTGC
Organism: Tridacna gigas; assembly: GCA_945859785.2. NCBI lineage: Eukaryota > Metazoa > Mollusca > Bivalvia > Cardiida > Cardiidae > Tridacna > Tridacna gigas. The sequence goes on from OX244028.2 coordinate 12,142,483, forward strand.
AGGCCACCGGGATATAACTGAAATAATATTCAAAAGGAAGTTAAATATTATACCCATTCCCGCCTCCCCCATAAAAAAAATCTTAATACATAATTATGCAAATATTAAAACTTTTCATCTTTTTTTTCTTAAGACCTATCAAAAATCCTTCAATTGATTCGATACAGTATTTCTTTTGATACATCCAGTGTAAAGCGCTGATAATCACAAGGCTTCAACTGGGTTACTTACCAATTTGCCTCTTGTTGGGTTGGAAACACCAAGTGTCTCTGAAAAATCCCTGCCAAGGCCAAGAATCAAACCTGTGACATTCAGGCTGGTTGTCTTGTGATTTGTCACAACACTTACTTGCTCTTGCAATTTTAATTGGATTTTGTGTCGGGCCTTAGCAAGCATTTTCTATTTTCCCTACATTTTTTTCTACCATTTCAGAAACAAGCCCCATAATCTGAACCACTTTCAACTCTATCCCAAAACTCCGAATTTTAATGATCCTGACAGAGATGGTTTTTGAAAACATTGTGGGGAAAAGAAGAAAATGCTGGTAGCCAGCATTTTCTTCTTTTCCCCCACAATGTTTTCTACCCTATCAAAGACAGAAATCATCATTTGAGCTACATTTAATTTTTCATCTGCAAAATTTATGCTTTCAATTTGGTTAAGTCCAAAATTCTATTGTTTGGTGAAGGGCTAAATTGTCATTGACAATTCTCTCAGTATGGATGAGTCCACCATTCTGTCTTCATGTACAGATTCAAGATACCTTATACACTTAAATTGTACAAAAATAGTAACAAACAAAACATATATCATGTTGCATATAGATACAGGTATAAATACATGTATAAGAAAAATATGAATAATTTGTCTAGCTGTGGCTGCTTCTCAATATACCGGTACCTTTGAAGATAATTCTCCTCTTATCTATCTATTCATCTTCTATTTTCCAACAAAAATCCATTCACCAACCTATCTACCTAAACAAAAATCCATCCTCCCATCCCATCTGTTTGTACACCCATCTCCATCTCTGGATAATTCAACCCATTCATCCCTACTACTCTGTCCATCAATCCATCTCTGTTACTCAGTCCACGCATCCATCTGTCTGTCCATGTCTTTCTGTCTGTACATCCATTCATCTGCAAATCCATCCATCCGCCCACTCATCATAAAGCCATTCCAACATTCATCTCGTCATATGAAATGGCACAATTAAATCTCACTTTGCCCTCCCAAGTTAATTTCTCAACTTGACACAATGTTCTGCAGCTGTAAATGCATTCCATATCTGTTCATCAGAGAGACGGAAATTCCACCTTTAAAACTCTTAACAATGGTAATAGATATTTTCAGTAGACATTTTCAATGTGCCAAAAAAACTTAAATATTGCAATTTTAGGCTACTTTTTTGCAAGTATCTAAATAATGCAGACAATGTACATCTAAGACAAGAGTGCTCTGAATGAGCAGACTGATCCTAATCCAAACTGTCTGTAAAAGTAATTAAAGTTGCAAAAAGCACTCAATGGTTACAATTCGAATGCCTAAAAATCTGTGACCAAACAATCACAAGTCTTAACTACTCTTACAGAGAAGGCTTCTTAAAACAAAGTTGGAAAATGGAGAAAATGCTAATTTTTTTTCCTTTTCCCAAAATGTTTTCTTACCCTTTCACAGACATACCTCATAATTTGAGTCTAGCTTAATATGTAGCCTTCAAGTGCTTTCAATGTGAGCGAGTCTAAAATTTTGTTATCTGATAAAGGGTTAACCCCTTACCAAACAGCAAAATTTTGGACTTTATCAAATTGAACGCATTTGCAGATGACAAATTACATGTAGCTCAAGTGATGATTTCAGTCTATAACAGGGTAGAAAACATCATGGAAAAAGGAGAAAATGCTGGTTATCAGCATTTTCTCTTTTTTCCACAATGTTTTTAAAAGCCTTTTTCTTAAGGGTTGTTAAACCTCAGCATGGTGTAGTAAAGGGTTAAGTTGATCCACAGGAAGAAGATAAGGTAGAAAAATGCACTGCATCACCATATAACAAAATATTCTTTCACAAATTTGACTTGAAACTTGAGGCTAGAACTTCCTGCATGTCTCTTAGGCTAGCTCCGACAAGCTCTGACATTTTTTCTGCCGTAAGTGTAGATTTACAGGACTTGAATGAAGAAATCCCAAAAAGAATTCGGTTTTCCTGTGGATTATAGCAGAAGCCATAACCGTCTGGAACGACCGGCCCGAAAAATAGAACTGATTCCGACTTTGCTGGGACCTGTAAAATAATAGCAACATTATAATGATTATTATGAATATATACATTTAGCACACTCTTACTTAGGTCGCTTTAAAATTTGTGCTGAACACCATTTACAAAAGTTACAAATATCATAGAAATGATAATCAGTGATGAGCAAAAGACAAATCCTATTCCAGTAACTATCATCAATCCTGGTAAAGAATCATCAACCCTTGGACAGAGTTTTGCTTAGCTGACATTCAATCTCCACACCCCTGGATTACATTACAAGCCATCTAGGTTGCCTACTACAGGCTCTGTCACAGTAAAACCTGCCTTAGCTAACACTTGTGTCGAGAATTCATCTCAATTTCTTTGTTCCTGAGTCATAGATGTCACTATAAAAGTGTTTGTGTTTAACAGCCACTGGACCTAACTCTTTACTGCACAAAAATTTTTTAGGCTTTTCAAAATTGACATTTTAACCCTTAACCTTTTCCCAAACGACAAATTTTAGACCCTTCCAAACTGAAAGAGTTTGCAGACGACAATTTTAAATTTGATGAAAATGGCGGAAAGTTCTCCAAAAGGGTAGAAAACACTGTGGGAAAAGGAGAAATTGCTCGTTATGAGCAATTTCTCCTTTTCTCACAGTGTTTTCAAAAGACTTGTACTGAAGACACGTGAAAACCAGGGCTTGTTTGGGAAAGGGTTAAGCTGCTAAGCACAACTCAAAGACTTTTTGCAGACAGTGGTGATCAAGATAACACGGCACAGAATGTGAATCTGATCTTGGATCTACACTGTCTAGTAAGGAGATATTTCTCACCAAAAACTACCTTTGAAATAGCAAAATTTGGGTTTTTACTATCGACCTTAAAGTTTCGTTTTTCATAAATCGCAGGTAAAGGGACAAAGATAACTGAAAAACTGAAATTTCTCCTTGGAGCTGTAGAAAACAATGTGGGAAAAGGAGAAAATGCTGGTTACCAGTATTTTCTCCTTTTCCCACATTGTTTTCAAATGCCTTCTTTCTTTACGTCGTTGAAAGTTTATTTGATAGAGGGTTGACAGCCACTTCACTTAGAAGGTTAAGTTATGGTTGTTCTCTATGGTGACTGATTAACCCTTTACCACACAATGCAGCCTTTTGACGCCCCTGAGAAAGAAGCCTTTTGAAAACATTGTGGGAAAAGGAGAAAATGCTGGTTACCAGCATTTTCTCCTTTTCCCACAATGTTTTCTACCCTATCAAAGAAAAATTGCACCATTTGAGCCCCACTGAAATTGTCGTCTGCAAATGCTTTCAATTTGGACAAGGCTAAACTTTTGTCATCTGGTAAAGGGTTAAAGCAGGTTTGACTATTTCTAATTACATATGTCCCTACAGGAAAAACTTATAAAATAATTGTGAGAGAGAAAAAGCAATTGCTGGCAAAAATCTGTACAGTCGCATATCTTAACCCTTTACTAAACAATCCCAACTTTTAACTACCTTGAGGGAAAAGGTTTTTGAAAACATTGTGGGGAAAGGAGAAAATGCTGGTAACCAGCATTTTCTCTTTTTTCTACAATGCTTTCTAATGCTTCAAAAAAAAAAAAAAAAAAAAAAAAAAAATCAAGCTTTCTTCATTTCAAACATGTCATCTGGAAATGCTGTCAATTTAGACGAGTCTAAGATCTGGTCGTGTGTTAATGAGTTAATATAGGCATGTGGTACTGTGTTCAATTACCTGACTGGTTGAGATTTTCCAAGTCCCGCTGACTGAGTAAGCTGGATCCATGAACAGTTCGGGGAGATCCATGTTATTCTCAATTGCAACCATTTTCAAACCCAGTAAATGTCTGTCAATTCCTTTGCCAGATATTGCCTGAAAAATAAATAGTGCCTTCTAAATGCATTCAACCCAAAGAATATGAAGTCTGATCTAGAATCTACAGTTTTACACTGACAATCTGTCTAAAACAGCCTTGAATAGTCCAGAGTTTTTCACAATGTATCAGCATTTATTCACTAATTTCACATATTCATTATGTTCCAGACTTCCATTTTTTCTCCTTAGCCAATGAGCCTCAGAAGCACAGTTGGTAGCAAACAGGACTTCAGAACAGGGGGTTCTAGTTCAAAACCCCAGCTCAGCCAATCTCTTTAAGGGGAATGATGATAGTCATTGTTACAGGATTCATTCCACTCTCACCGCTGATCACTATTTCGACAATGGTTATGTTGGACAGCAGCTAGTGGCTTTGTAAGATTATTGTGCAAAGTAGTGATAACAGAAACTCCAGGAAAGCATGAATAGGACCTGGTGCACTGTAATATAACTGAAATAATGTTGAAAATGGCTTTAAACACCATGCAATCAATCCATTAATCCATTCTTCTTAGCCAGCGTTTATTCTGTCACACTATTCTTACACTAAAATATCCTCCAGTCTTTTAGGGTCTTATTAAACAAACAATCTAAATTGAATTCTACAATCCCAAACTTGGCATGTAGTTGGCTGATACAGAATGTCTATTTGGCACTAAAAGAACTGATCCCTTTACTAAACAATCCTGTGTTTTAATGACCCTGCAGAAGAGTGCTTTGAAAATATTGTGTGAAAAGAAGAAAATGCTGATAACCAGCATTTTCTTCTTTCCCACAATACTTTCTACCCTGTCAAAGACAATCAGCTGAACCATATTTAATTTTCAGCAGCCCTAAAGAATACTTTTGAAAACATTGTTGGAAAAGGAGAAAATGCTGGTAACCAGCATTTTCTACATTTCCCACTAGGTTTTTACCCTTTCAAAAATAATTTTCAAATTTGAGTTACATTTATGTTGTCATCTGCAAATGCTTTCAATTGCACAAGTCAATTTTGTTTTTTGATAAAGAGTTACGTAACTTACATCATTTGTGTAGTTTTTGTGGCTTTGTATGGCTTTTCTCAACAACTCTGCTTTCTTACTGTTGGTAGTGTTATCATCGAGCATGGCTTTAGTAAACTCCAGGCTTTCTATCGAACATGACCTAATTGTATCTGTTCTGCCTAACTGGAACATTCTAATCGAAGCTGATTCATATGACGCAGCTGGCTGCAAATGGTTTCTGGTAAAAAAAAAAAAAAACAAGAGGGCCAATGGCCCTAAAGCGCTCACCTGAGTAAAATTATCTACAGTTGATAAAGCTGAAGAGATCCTGGTTTTAATGATGAAAAACACATGGGTGTAAGTGACCTACTTTTTGAAGCAATGTAACTAAATTCCAAACTTGTCCAAGACATCATTAAAACAAACATTCTGACAGGTTTCATGAGTATCAGACTGAAAATGTGGCCTCTATGGTGCACACAAGGTTTTTCTAATATTTGGTCCAGTGACCTACTTTTTGACCAGATGTGACCCACTTTGACACCTGTCCAAGATACAATCAAGGTAAACTTTCTGACCAAGTTTCATGAGAATCAGGATGAAAATGTGGCCTCTAGAGTGCACACAAGGTTTATCTAAGATGTGACCATGTGACCTACTTTTTGCCCCCATATGACCCACTTTCAAACTTGTCTGAGATATCAACACCATAAACATTCTGACCAATCTTTATTAGTATAAGACTGAAAATGTGGCCTCTATGGAGCACCCAAGGTCTTCCTAAGATTTGGCCCAGTAACCTACTTTTTCACCCAACATGACCCATTTTCAAACTTGTCTGAGATATTGTCAAGACAGACAATCTGACCTAGTTTCATGAGTATCCAACTACAAATGTGGCCTCTAGAATGCACCCAAGGTTTTTCTAAGATTTAGCCCACTGACCTACTTTTTGACCTGACATGACCCAATTTCAATCTTGTCCCAGATATTATCAAGACAAACATTCTACCCAACTTCCATGAGTTTCAGGCTAAAAATGTGGCCTCTAGAGGGCACACATGGTTTTTCAAAGATTTGGCCCAGTGACCTACTTTTTGACAGGACATGACCAAATTTTACACTTCTCCAAGACATCATTAAAAAAACAAATATTCTGACCAAGTTTCATGAGTATCAGACTGAAAATGTGGCCTCTACAGTGCACACAAGCTTTTTCTACGATTTGGTCCAGTGACCAGCTTTTTGACCAGATGTGACCCACTTTAAAACCTGTCCAAGATATCATCATCTAAGATTTAGCGAAGTAACCTACTTTTTGACCCGACATGACCCAATTTCAAAATGTGTCCAAAATATCATCAAGACAAAGATTCTGACCAAGTTTCATGAGAATCAGGCCGAAAATGTTGCCTCTAGAGTGCACACAAGGTTTTTCTAAGATTTAGACCAGTGACCTACTTTTTGACCCAACATGACCCAATTTCGAACTTGTCGAGGATATTATCAAGACAAACATTCTACCAAGTTTCATAAGTTTCAGGCTGAAAATGTGGCCTCTAGATTGCAAACGAAGTTTTTCTAAGATTTGACCCAGTGACCTACTTTTTGACCCAACATGACCCAATTTCAAACTTGTCCAAGACATTATCAAGACAAACATTCTGACCAAGATTCAAGAGTATCAGGCTAAAAAATGGCCTCTAGAGTGCACACAAAGTTTTTCTTAGATTCAGCACAGTGACTTACTTTTTGACCTGACATGACCCAATTTTGAACTTGTCTGAGATATTATCAAGACAAACATTCTGACCAAGTTTCATGAGTATATGATTGAAAATGTAGTCTCTAGAGTGCACACAAGGTAATTGTTGATGCCTGGATGACGGACGACACACACAGCACGATCACAAAAGCTCACCTTAAGCACTTCGTACTGTGCTCAGCTGAGAAAGTTCTCAAGCAACGTTTATAAGCAATGTCTGAGTTCAAAACTCCCGTGAGCAGAAGTCAAGCAGTTGAGTACGGTTTTGTGCTGAGCATGAGATCGTTCTCAACATTTCTTTATAAGCATGGGACCAGGTGAGCTAAAAATTAGATATTGGTGTCAAGATACATAGTTTTTCAACCTTTTTAGTTGACATCTGACCTGTACAAACAACACACAAAAGTGATTTCTGGTAACTGACATCAATTTGTAGTTACATACACTTTTATGTTTCAGATTTTTGTGTGAAAAAAAAAAAAGTACATACTTCTTGAAGATTCTGTACACATTCCATAAAATCCTCTAAGCATATAACTACCTAACAAGAAATTAGGTAATGTATTTCATGTCAAGTGAGCTTAATCATGAAAAACAATCAAAATCTTAGAATATAGTAATTTGACTATTATGCTGTTTTAAAGGATTTAAGAATTAGTACACTTCAATAGACAAATTTAAACTCTATCATACAATCCCAAGTTTTAAGGACCTTTAGAAAACAGGCCTTTGAAAACATTGTGGGGAAAGGAGAAAATGCTAGTAAGCAGCATTTTCTCCTTTCCTCACAAGATTTTCTACCCTTTAAAATAAAAATTTCACAATTTGAGTCAAGTTTAATGAGTCATATGCAAATGCTTTTAATTTGAACTGGTCAAAAATTTTGCCATGTAGTAAAGAGTTCAGAGTGAAATAAAACACCAGTAGTTTCAATACATACCTATAATAGGCTAGCTGTATGGCATTCTGTATGAAACTGTCTGGGCTTAGTTTCTGTGACTTTGGAAAGTTTTTCCCAAACTCATCAAAAATGAACACATTTAGGTCTACGTCACCAACCATTCTGTAATAAGGAAAATAATATGTAAATTTCATTTGCAATTAACATTTTCAAAATAATTTTAGAAATTAACCCTTTACCAAAAAATCCTGACTTTTAAAGACCCTGGGAAAAAGGTTTTTGTAAACATTATGGAAAAGGAGAAAATGCTGGTAACCAGCATTTTCTCCTTTTTCCACAATGTTTTCTATCCAATCACAGACAAATCTTACCATCAGACCATCAGAGCAATATTTAAAGTGTGGTCAGCAAAAGCTATCAATTTGGACTGGTCTAAAATTTGTTGTTTGGTAAAGAGTTAAAGGAGTGGCAATTGAGAGTATCCATGTTTTTTGTCTCCTATGTATCTATGTATTAGATCACACATTTTGCAAAGTCTGATCTTAACCCTTAAAGTGCTGAATAAATGATTTGACTTGTTTAATAAGGAAAAACAGTCTGAAATATTACTATTTCATCGTTTTTTTTTTTTTTTGTTAGAATATGTAAACAGTAGCAGACAGTGTAGATCTAAGACCAGACTGCACGTTCTGTGCAGTCTGATCTTGATCTACACTGTGTGCAAACACAACTTTAAGTAGGTTCCAGGGCTTTAAGGGTTAATGCTTGCAATCTGAAGTAGTTAACTTAAACATGAACCATGCTCTCTTAAAAGGGGGCTGAATACATCTGCAAAAAGTATCAGCACAGGCCAGCCTGCACACTCCGCGCAGGCTGGCCAGCGCCGAAACTTTTTGCTATAGAGCAACTTTTTGCACATCAAAGGACCAGTTATACCTCAGGATATAGACGGTTGTTAGACAAAGTAGACTACATGGATCCATAATCATGTGATGACTTGCTTGGTATCATGCATTACATGGATGCATTAAGCCCCTTTTTGCCAGGGCATGGCTCAAATATACTCAACAATTATATCCATAAATTTACCTCTCACAATTTTCTTTAGCAGCCTGCAAAGCCTTTTCTGTATCTGAGGTGAGTTTAAAATGGAGCTGTTTAACTTTAGGGATACCATTGGCTGGCTTGTTGTCCTTACCTTTGTTTCTGAAAGATAAAAAAATGTAAAATATCATTATCAACTACTATTTCTAGTGGTTGAAAACAGCTGATTGTATCTCAAACATCAGCTTACTGGATCAATTGAATGCCCATGCCTGTCCCAATTACATCTTTTTCCGTTCCAGTAAACAATTTGGTTTATCTGTTATTTCATCAAATTTTTTATCATATTACGATTGCCATTTCATGGTTTTAACATTTTGAAAAAAAAAAAAAAAAAAATGATCATTTTAGCCAGATTTGTTAGAGCTCTAACTATGCTTTCAATTTTAACAAGTCTTACCTCTTTACCAATGACGAAATTTTAGACTTGTCCAAATTTAAAGGATTTGCAGACGACAAATATTGCTTAAAAAGTGAAAATTTTAGCTCCACTGGCCAAAGACCAGTGAGCTTATGTCAGGCCTGGTGTCTGTTATTTCAAACATCTTATTCTCTGAAACTACCCATCCAATTTTGATGAAATGTTACAAAAAAGGTCCTGCCATGCCCCTCTTTTTTTCCTGTGAAAGTTAATTGCCATATCGACTTCTTATGATATATGTCTCTGTTAATACAAATTAAGTGAATGATACACTTATTCAGAAGGCATTGGAGCAATATCGGGCCATCTTGGCCATTTTTTTCTTTGGAAGTGTAGAAAAACATTGTAGGAGAAGGAGAAAATGCTGGTTACCAGCATTTTCTCCTTTTCCCACAATGTTTTCGAAAGCCTTCTCTTGTAGGATTGTTAAAACTTGTGATTTTGTGGTAATGGCTTAAAAACTTTGGTTAATAACAAGTTAAGTACTTTTAGTGAGATCTTGGATTAAAATCAGACTACAGTGTCAGAAATTTTGTGAGATAATCTGGCCAAATAAGTTTTGATTGATTGTATGGTGTTAAACACCATTTCAAACATTATTTCAGTCATACAATGGCAGTCAGTGCACCTATCCATGCTTTTATTGAGTTTCTTTTACCAGTACTTTGCATAATGTTCTTTCCAAGCCATTTTCCCACTTAACCCATGTCAAAATGATGATCATTTGTGAGAGAAGAATAAATCCTGTCTCAATGACTATCATCAATCCACGGAAAGAAACTTGTCAAGTTGGATATTTGAGCCACAGACCCGCAGTTCTCAAGTCCTATACGCTAATGACTGCGCTACCCGGGCTCAGTAAAAAGAAAAGAATTGCAATCTATGTATTCCAGTAATACTCACATAAAATTCAAACTGTGATCCATAATGGAAATGATTGGAGGACCTTCAGCAGTTGTATGCTCATAGTTAAGTCCACTGAACCCATTTTGTCCCACTATAAACTGCAATATATAAAGATCTGTCATATCTCTGTTTTACAATAAAGTGTAAAACATAACAAGAGCACTGCATGGGGGTGACAGTGCTTGGCTGATGTTGCCTTTAATTCTTAACCTAATGACAAAATTTTAGACCAGTCCAAATTGAAAGCTTTAGCAGACGAGAAAATAAATGTAACTCAAAAATTGAAATCTGTTTTGGGAAGACTAGAAAACATTGTGGGAAAAAGAGAAAATGCTGGTTGCCTTTAACTCTTTACTGAACGACAAAATTTTAGACTAGTCCAAATTGAAAGCTTTAGCAGACGAGAAAATAAATGTAACTCAAAAACTGAAATTTGTTTTGGGAAGACTAGAAAACATTGCGGGAAAAGGAGAAAATGCTGGTTACCAGCATTTTCTCCTTTTCCCACAATGCTTTCAAAAGGCTTTTTCCTCGGGGTTATTCAAAGTCAGGATTGTGTGGTAAATGGTTCATGGAAAGTCTAAGTCAAAAAAGGGGCATAACCATGTCAAAAATATTTTGATAGTTACCTGCCCCTGTTGTATGGGTTCCCCTTTTGCTAGTAAACAACTAGTCCAAGTTTGAAGTAAACATATTCAGTAACCATCTGGGTTAGCCAATAAGAAGTTGTGTTTCTTTCAACTTTAGAAAGTCTTAGAGAGTAAGACAAAGAATGTTCTTAGGAATGGTTGGTGAATATGGATCCTGATCTTGATCTACAATGTCCATAAGAGCATCTGAAAGGTGAAGAAATTTATTATAAGGGTTGACAAAACATAAAAATGTTTTTCACCTGTAGAGTTTTATCAAACCAGCGGTTCCCAGAATTAGCCGATCCTCCAGCCCCGTGTAACATCTGATGACCACTGACAGACATTAAATCTCCCTGGTGACTGACCCCTTCGTCCAGACACAACACTATTATACTTCTAGAGATAGAATCTAGTGCCAGCATGTTTCTTTTTTCTGAAACAAAGGTTGAGACAAAATCTAAACATCCTTAGTGACAACAAAAAAACATTCTACTTAACTCTTTACCACACAACAAAATTTTAGACTGGTCCAAATTGAAAGCATTTGCAGACGACAAAATAAATGACTAAAACATTGAAACTTGTTTTGGGAAGGGTAGAATACATTGTGGGAAAAAGGAGAAAATGCTGGTTACCAGCATTTTCTCCTTTTCCAACAATGTTTCCAAAAGGCTTCTTTCCCAGGGTTGTTAAAAGCCGGGATTGTGTGGTAAAGAGTTAAATGGGTAAGTCAAAGATCAGGACCTAAATTAACCAACCTTTTTTCATAACATTCTTATTCTAAGTCTCAAGAATTTTCTATTATTGAAGTTACTGACTCAATTTCTGATTGGCCAGAGCAATGAGTTATGCTCTGGCAAAAGGGGGTTAATGCAACTCCATGATACATTATACCATAGGCCGCTGAAACTCCATTGGTCTATTACCGGACAACGAAATTTTCCTTATCGGACACCATTACTATAAATAGCACATTGGCAACTGCCTCTATATTGTATTTAATAAGACAAGGTGTGCAGCGAAATTGAAGAAAATTTTTACCCCTGTACCCTTTCAGAGATAATATTTAATCAAAAACAGAAAAATAAACTTAGTTACCATTGCAGATGGGTTCACAAATGATTTTTCTTGAGTACACTGACCTTAGAAAGTTCCAAACGGCTCTTGCGATCAAGCAATGGCTCTGATCTTAAAAAATTTAAAAGGATTCTACATTTTCCGGACCGCCATGCGCTGACATTACACAATTTATTATGACGCAGCAAATTATAACTAACGTGAATTTACTATCAAAAGACGCGCCAAAGTTTTTGACCAATAAACGGTAAATACGAATTTGAAAATATACGAAATGGAAGATGAAAATCGTGATACTGGATTAGATGAAAAGATAAATCATCACAGACGAAAGATTAATTTGATAATTTCATCAATATATCAACAAAAGAATTTTAGATCTTTGTTTGAAAAAAATATTTTAGTTATAATTCGCAGCGGGACCGTAAATTGTGTGACGTCAGCGCTTGGCGATCCGAAAAATGTGGAAGCTTTTGAAAATTTTTCATATCAGAGCTACAGCTTGATCGCAAGAGCCGTTTGGAACTTTTGAAGGTCAGGGTACACAAGAAAAATCATTTGCGAACCCATCTGCAACGGTTACTAGCTTTGTTTTTTAATTTTTGGTAAAATATTATCTCTGAAAGGGTACAGGGGTAAAAATTTTCTTCGATTTCGTTGCACACCTTGTCTTACTATATACAATATGGAGGCATTTGCCAATGTGTTATTTATAGTAACGGTGTCTGATAAGGAAAATTTCGTTGTCCGGTAACAGACCAATGGAGTTTCAGTGGCTTATGATTATACCAGGCAGGTCATCACATAATTATGGATGCATCAAGACCATTCTGTCTAACAACCAAATGAATCCTGAGGTGGAATGGTCCTTTTACATGTACTTGCAGAAAATTGACCAACAGCAAAAGATTTTGACCCATGTCAAACATCCCTTTTCACAGAGTATGGCTCAAATGATTTAGCCAGTCAGACTTTGTGTTACTTTCTAAATCTAGAAATTATACCAAGAATGCGATTTTGAATTGTTGGTGAAGAAAGAACCTTGGTATCACGAAAATCAGCAATCTGAAGAAGGATGTTCAGTTCTGATATTGATGACTGTAATAATTGGGACTTTTCTGATGACTGTATTCTAATGGTCAAGGCTTCACAAGCATCGATCTCAGGTATGGGGATAGGCTGCAAGCCCCCTAAATGGAAGGCTTTGAGCTTGAACCTGGTGATGAAAGCAGTCAACAAGTGGAGTTACCCAATTCAAAGCATGAGTACTTATTAGGTGATAAGGAAGCAATTATACAAGTTTGATCAGTACCAGTCACTGATTAACCCTTTCCCAAACGATAAATTTTAGACTGGTCCAAATTCAAAGAGTTTGCAGAGGATAATTTTAAATTTGATGAAAATGACAGAAAGTTCTCCAAAAGCATAGAAAACATTGTGGGAAAAGGAGAAATTGCTCGTTACGAGCAATTTCTCCTTTTCCCACAGTGTTTTCAAAAGACTTGTACTGCAGACACATGAAAACCAGGGCTTGTTTGGGAAAGGGTTAAGTTTCTAAGCACTTAGTCCAAAATAAATATAAGCAGCACTCTGGCAAAAGGGGGTTTAATACATCTATTATCCACTATATCAAGCGAGTCATCACGTACTTATGCATTCATAAAATTAATTATGTCCAACAAGCAACTAATTAATGGTAGAATGGTCCTTTGCCATGAAGAAAATCAACAAATAGCTAATAGTTTCAACCCAGGTCAGGGTGCGAAGACCGCACAGGCTGACATGGGTTGATACTTTTTGTAGATGCATTAAACCCTGTTGTCACAGAGCATAGCTCATATGCAAAACTTTTCCCTTTCACCCTTTACCAAACAATTCTGTCGTTAACCCTTTCAGCGCCTTTCACGACTATAGTTGATTTTGCGGCCAGTGTAGATCAAGATCAGGCTGCACAAAACATGCAGCCTGATCTTTGATCTACACTGTCCACTTTGCTGAACTACTGTAGACAAAAGCAACCATGAAATTCCAATTATTTGGGTTGTATTTCTAGGACAAGAATGCCTGATAGGTTTACTCGGCACTCTAAGGGTTAAATGACCCTGAAAAAATAAGCTTCTGGAAACATTGTGGGAAAAAGGAGAAAATGCAGGCTACAAGCATTTTTCTCCTTTTCAGGCAATGTTTTTGACCCTTCCAAAAAAAAAAAAAAAAAACTCCAATGTTTTAACCACCTTTTAATTATTATTGTAAATACTTTCACTTTGGACTCGTCTACAACTTTGTCATCGGGTAAAGAGTAAGAACCTATTACTGAGGAAATTCAACCTTTTTTCCAGTTCCAACCATGGACGTCTTGTATAAATCATTGTTGGAAAAAGAGGAAATGCTTGTGACAAGCACTTTTTTCTGGTAATATATGCATATAATTAACAAATTTTTCTTTTCTCCAAATCTTATTTCTCTGTGTCAAATGTGACAGTTTTCTGAAAATGAAAATGCATGTACAGTAAGAGGCTAAATACTGACTTCTCTTGATAAAAGCAGAAACTCACCTTTAAGAAGTTTTTTATAAACTTTAGCCCAGTTTGTTCGATGTTCCATGGTAAACAGACCAATAGGATCTCCAAAAACGTGTCCTTCTTTCACAACATTATCCAACTGTCCTTTTATCTGATCCACAGACATTGGCTGACCATCTTCACCATATACTGGCACCTCAAAGATCTACAAAAGAAATGAGTCATACTCTGGCAAAAAGGGGTTTAATGCATCTCCATGATGCATTATGCCAAGAAAGTCATTATATAATTATGGATCCGTAATGTCCATCTTGTCCAACATCCGATCAAACCTCCAGATAAAAGGAAGTGATAGTATTCTAAATCCATTATTTCTCTTCCAAACCCTATGTTGTGGGTACTCATTAGAATCGTCTCGATGAGACGATTCTAATGAGTACCCATAACATAGGGTTTAGTGGAGAGTGATCAATATTTTCAATTTTGAAATTAAAATCACTCCCTCTATCTGGAGCTCTGATCTGATTGAATTATGAGGTACACTGATCCTTTGACGTAAGATTTTGTTGTCTGGTAAAGAGTTACCCAATTAATGTACAAATATGATACTAAACATCCTTGAAGCAGTCAGCCTCTGATATGAACTGTGAAAAAAAAGAGCTATTTCTAAATACAATTTTCCTACACTGAATATCAAATGCTGTTGACTTCAAGGGGTGTTAAAGCTGCATTTTGTTTTTAATCCGATGAAAATCTTTGGTTTGCCACCTTCAAAAAGAATCATCTTTTACAAAGAAAAGTAGTTCACTGGTATTTCTTTAATTTTTTACCAAACAATCCCAAGTTTTATCAGCTTTTGAAAACATTGTAACTAGCAGTTTCTCCTTTTTCTAACGTTTTCTACTCTATCAAAGACAGATCTGACCATTTGGGCAATATTCTAACTGTCGCCAGTCTAGAAGTTTGTTATCTGGTAAAGGGTTAACACTTTACCATACAGATAGTAGTCCCACACAATCCCAAGTTTTAATGACACAGACAGAAAAGGCTTTTGAAAACATAGTGTGAAAAGGAGAATATGCTGGTAACCGGCATTGTCTCCTTTTTCCATGATGTTTTCTTGCCTTTTAAAGAAAAATCCCATCATTGAAGCAAGATGGAACCTGTCCTCTGCAAATGCTTTCAATTTGGACCAATCTAAAATTTGGTCGTGTGGTAACGAGTTAATGCCCATGTGGCTGACAGTTTTGCAAAACATTGTGAGAAAATCAGGAATAATAAACTATAACATTTAATAGCTTTGAAAAAGATAAAATTATTCCATATAACATCATGGGAAATCTGCAACTTATTAAAATTAATGAATTGAGAATTAAAGCATAAGAATTATTACTAAAACACCTCTAAATTACTCTTTCATGTAGTCACAAGCTGTCTTCCTTAACCCTTACCCAAACGACAAATTTGGACTGGTCCAAATTCAAAGAGTTTGCAGACGACAATTTTAAATTTGATGAAAATGGCAGAAAGTTATCAAAAAGGGTAGAAAACACTGTGGGAAAAGGAGAAATTGCTCGTTATGAGCAATTTCTCCTTTTCCCACAGTGTTTTTAAAAGACTTGTACTGCAGACACGTGAAAACCAGGGCTTGTTTGGGAAAGGGTTAATGGGTCATTAAAACTTGCAATTGTTAGGAAAAATGTTAATTTCAGAGAAAATATCTAGAAGTTGCCCCTCATCAAAAAGGCCTGCGTATCAACAACCAAAATGAAGAGCTTTAGAAAATGTGGATAAAACAAATAATATGTATCGATCATTTTCTCCTTTTCTCACAGTGTTGTCTACTCTTCAAAGTCATGTCCGTCACATCAACCATTTACCACACTATCCCCTGTCTTAACAACCCTCAGGAGGATTTATTGATTGTATAATGTTTCATGCGATTTTCAACATTACTACACTTAAATACTATGGAAGAAGCCTTTTGAAAACATTGTGGGAAAAGAAGAAAATTCTGGTAACCAGCATTTTCTCCTTTTCTCACAAAGTTTTCTGCCCTTTCAAAGACTACCCTTATCATTTGAACAACAACTAATCTGTCATCTTCAAATGCTTTGAAACTGAACAAGTCTAACATCTTATTGTTTGGTAAAGATTTAACTATTTGTCTACATGCTTTCAATTCTAAACCTAATTTTTTTGTATATTGAAGGGTTTAGAAATAATTGTACAAGCTTACATTGTTTCTATATATCACAGTAATGTGTCTTGGTGCTCCAGGTTTATCTGGTGGGTAGCAGGTCCAATCATCATGTTTGAGCCCCGGCGTGCGGCATGCCGACAAAATCTGGTAATACTGCATCATACAGAGTGGGTTTTTCCCAAGCTGGTCCAGAGGTAATGTTTGGCTGTTACAAAATTATGAAGTTAAAATAAAACTACACCAGCTATTTTAAGACATTTAGGCATATAAAAATCTATACTCAAGTCTTTACCAGACATAACATTTTACACTATCGTGTCAAAATTGAAAGCAGTTGTAAACAAAAAATTAAATGTTGTTCAAATAATTGGATTTATCTTAGAAAGGTTAAAAACATTGTGGGAAAAGGAGAAAATGCTTGCTGACAGCATTTTCCTCTTTTCCTACAATGGTTTCAAGAACCATTTTCCCCCTTGGCTGTTTGGACTCTGGATTGTGCAGTAAAATGTTAAATACATCAAGTGCAATATCTAATTCTTTCCACACGATAAATTTTAAACTCTCCCAAATTCAAAACATCAGCTGATGACAAATTCAAAATTAATACGAATGAGCTTGAGTTCTGTGATAGGATAGAAAATATTGTGGGAAAAGGAGAAAATGCTGGTTACCAGCATTTTCTCCTTTTCCCACACTGTTTTCAATAAGCTCTATCTCAAGGTCATTTAACTCTTTACTACATGACAAAATTTTGGACTTGTCCAAATTGAATGCATTTGCAGATGACAAAATACATGCGACTCAAAACTTGAAATTTGATTTGGGAAGGCTAGAAAACATTTTGGGAAAAAGAGAAAATGCTTGTTACCAGCATTTTCTCTTTTTCCCAAAATGTTTTCAACGGGCTTTTTCTCCAGGGTTGTTAAAAAGACACTAGACGGTTAACTCTTCAATGCATGAAAACAATTTTAGATTGAAAGAATTTGCAGGCTACAGACTAAATGTCTCACATGATGGGATTCGTCTATCGGAGGGTAGAAAACATTGTGGGAAACAGACCTGTTTTTTCCCAAGCTACTCCACAGGTAATGTTAGGCTGTTATAAAATTAACCCTTTACTCATTGCTTCCTATTATTAACCCTTCTGGCATGCTCCGGTAGCTCAGTCGATAGCGTACAGGACTTGAGAACAGGGGGTCGCTGGTTCGATCCCCAGCTTGGCCAATTTCTTTCAGAGGGCTGATGATAGTCATTGTGACAGTATTCAATCCTTTCCCCACTTACCATTGTCTCGCCGATGTGGGAAAGCAGCCAGTGGCTTGGAAAGAATATTGTGCAAAGTACTGGTAAAAGAAACTCCAGGAAAGCATGGATAGGTGCACTGGTCACCACGGTATAACTGAAATAACGTTGAAAATGGCATTAAACACCATTTAATCAATCAATCAATCATTAACTGTTTACCCTACAACAAGATTTTAGACTCAAAGCATTTATAAGTCAAATGTGTCAAAAATTGTGGAAGTTCTCTTTGATAGGGTAGAAAACATTTTGGGAAAAGGAGAAAATGCTGATTACCAGCATTTTCTCCTTTTCTCCAAATTTTAAATAAAAAATCTTCTTTCTAAAGGTCGTTAAAAGTCTGGATTGTATGGGAAAGGGTGATGAATCATAGCTTTGCCAAGACTTTTCAACATAGCTAAAGGTGCCACACATAATAAAAACATGTGAGTTAAGAAAACACTTACCTGTCAATCATTGATTTATAGTCCAGCAACCCAGCAACCAACCTAGCAGCATAACTGAAAAATATTTGATTAACTCTATACCAAATAACAAAATTTTAGACTTGGCCAACCTGAAAGCATTTCCATACAACAAATTAAATGTTACCCAAAACATGAAATTTGTCTTTCAAAGGATAGAAAACACGGCTGGAAAAGAAATGCTGGTTACCAGCATTTTCTTTCTTTCCAACAATGTTTTCAAAAGCCCTCTCCCTCGGGGTCGCTTAAAGTCAGGATTATGTTGTAAAGGGTTAAGGGCTCTGTGGTGGCCGAAAGTAAACAGTGTTGGTGTTAAAATGCATTTAACTTTAAATGATTACTATTCAAAAGTAAGGAAATTATTGTGAAAGTGACAGTCTGTTATTGTACTGTCAAACCAATTGTTAGTTGCAGGCAGAAAAATGAATTCAAAAAGCATCTGAATTAAATGATACCATTTGAAAGTAAAGAAATTACTGTGAAGATGACAATATGTTATTGTGCGGCCAGACCAACTGTTAGGTGCTGGCAAAAAACGGATTTTAAAACTAGGTAAAAAGTTGCCAAGTGGCTGTATCTTTTGTTTATTTCTTACCTGCATTTAAAATTCATTTTCTACCAACGATTAACACTTGGAAGCTAACCTGTTGCCCTTCAGCATGATCACCTCAAGCTATGTTTTCCAATTCCCCAATTGCTCATGCCAATTGAAGACAAATGAATTACTACAGGGACTTTAATAAGTCTACTCCTTACTCAATTCTATGGTCTGTTTTGGTGTTTTACTGAGTCCAACACACAATGTAACTTTATTATTGCACGTAATTCAACATCCACTGAAGATTTCATTGTGTCAAAAATAACCTGGTACTGACAACACAAAAAAACTACGTAATTACAGTTACCAGAAATGCCAAAGCAACGATGTTTTGTGGAGATGACAATGTGTATGCCCAATTACCGCCATTTTTACATACCTCTGAAAATTCAATTTACACAGAATAACATTTTTCAATTCAGGAGAAAATTGGAGCCTGGCAATGTGCATTACATTGGTTACTAATGTTATGCATACTTCATTTCATGTTTAAAATGTTTTAAAAATGCAAAACTGGACTTCATCTTACCAGTATTTTGCACAACATTCTTTCCAAGTCACTGGCTGCTTTCCCACTTAACCATCATCATTACAATGATCAGCAGTGAGAGAGTAAACAAATCCTGTCATAATGACTGTCATCAATCCTCAGAAAGAAATTGGCAGAGCTGGGGGTTTGAACCAGCAACCTCCGGTTCTCAAGTCATGTTGGCCACTGACTGTACTTACGGGGCTCTGTCTTTACAAAATAACTGAACACTTACTCAATTTGTCCACCAAGATCACTAAAATCCCCTTTAGGAAACAGGACTCCAGGGTTGGAGTTGATGACACATGAAGATCGAACATCAAGATATGCCACATCTCTCCACCAATCTGACAACTGAATCATAGCATTGTAAAGATATTAAATCTCCATTTCCTGGAACAATTATTTCAGCCATGCTCTGTCAAAAGGGGGTTTAATGCATCTCCTCGATGCGTTGTACAGAGCAAGTCACCGAATGGATCCATAAAATCCATTTTGTCTGACAGCCGGCTAAATCATGAGGTAGAATGCTCCTACCTAGGAAATTTACAAATAATAAAAATTTTCAACGCAGGTCAGCCTGTGCAGTCTGACATGAGTCGATACTTTTTGCAGATGCCTTAAACCCATTTTCACAGAGCATAGCTCAATTAGTTGTTTGGTGCATAAAGAGTTTTTCAACATTTCAGTACTGTAAAATCAGGGCAATCAGTGCACCTATCCATCCATTTCTGGAATTTCTTTACCAGTATGACACTCTTTCTATACCATTGGCTGTTCACCCACATCTATAAACAAACAATGAAATTTTAGATTTGTCCAAACTGGAAGCATTTTCAGGAGACAAATTAAATGTGACTAAAATGATGGTAATTGCCTGTGAGAGTTTAAAAAACCTTGTGGAAGAGGAGAAAATGCTGGTTACCAGCATTTTGTCCTTTTCCCACAATGGTTTTGTAACGGCTATTTCCTGAGGGTTGTACAAACTCAGGATTATGTTGTGAGGAGTTAACTCTTTACCACAAAAGCACGAGTTTTAACAACCTTAACTCTTTACCACACAATGATGCCTTTTAACGACCCTGATGAAGACAGCCTTTGAAAACATTGTGGGGAAAAAAGGAGAAAATGCTGGTAACCAGCATTTTCTCCTTTTCCCACAATGTTTTCTGTCCTTTAAAAAACAATTTTCAATTTTTTAGTCATATGTATTTTTTCTTGGCAAATGCTTTCAATTTGGAAATGTCTAAAATATTGCCCTGTGTAAAAGGGTAAAAAGAAAAGGCTTTGGAAAACATTGTGGGAAAAGGAGAAATTGTTGGTAACCAGCATTTTCTCCTTTTCCCGAAATGTTTTCAACCCTATAAACAACAGAAGCTATTTTCAGAGCTACATAAAATGTCTTTTGCAAATGCTTTCAGTTCTCTCCAGTCCAGGGTTAAACGATGTGAAGTGGTGAAACCAGAATGTATTCTATTGTAATGACTTTCATCAATCCACAGAGAGAGTTTTGAACGAGCCATAATTCATTCAACCCTGGACTACAAGCCCTGTGTAATGACTGAGCAACCGGAGGCTGCTTGGTGTGTTTGGCTCATTGATTGTTTGTATGGTGTTTAACACCATTTTCAACATCATGTCAGTTACATTGCTGCAGCCAGTGCAACTGCCCATGTTTTCCTGGAGTTTCATTCACCAGTGTACTTTGCACAATATTCTTTCCAAGCCACTGGCTGCTTTCCACATAACCATTGTTGAAACAATTATCAGCAATGAGAGAGGAATGAATCCTGTAACAATGACTATCATCAATCCTAAGAAAGAAATTGGCAGTGCTGGGGATTCAAACTTGTGACTACCTATTGTCAAGTCCTGTACATTACTGACTGTGCTACTGAGGTTTGGCCTGGCCTTCTTAGATATATCTGTTGGCTATCTGAAGCAAAACTTTGCAGATTGTGATTGATCTAGCCATTTACCGGATACCAAACAATCCTGCTTTTTGGATCTAATCGGATCAATGCACAAGCCCCCGTTTTTGCCTATGGTGCTGAGAGGGTTAAGAACAGATGTAGAGTCCTAAACTTTTTACCCAGTTTGTATGTTTGTGGGCTCTTTCCACCAATTTTCCTTGTAGCTTCCTACCAATGCCTTGCTTAAATTCTAAACAAACCTGAAAAATAAAAAATAGAGAGAACTTCAACTGTGATGCAGACATGTTTTCCTTTTGCTCTTTTACTGACAATCAGAGCTGTTCTCTTAACCCTTTACCACACGGCAAAATCTTAGACCTGTTCAAATTGAAAGCATTTGCAGACGACAATTTCATAGTGGCTTAAACAGTGCAATTTTTCTTTGATAGGGTAAAAAACATTGTGTGAAATGGAGGAATGCTGGTTAACAGCATTTTTTTCTTTTCCCTCAGTGTTTTCAAGGCTTTTTTTCTCAGGGTTGATAAAAGTCAGAATTGTCTGTTAAAGGGTTAAATATTTAACCTTATTCAACACAATCCCATGTTTTAACCACCCTAATGAATATGGCCTTTAAACATTTACCACACAATCACCAGTTTAATGGACCCTAAGAAAGAAGGCTTTTGAAAACATTGTACGAAAAGGAGAAATTGCTGGTAACCAGCATTTTCTCCTTTTCCCACAATGTTTTCTACAAACTTTGCACAAATACTATCATTCGAAAAACATTTCAATTGTTGTCTGTAACTTCCTTCAATATGGGCAAGAGTAAACAAGATGTCTGTTTGTAAAACAGTCATGCCCCCCTACTGCCACATTGATACAGGAAGTGGCACAGTTCATAAACTGATATCAATTGCAGAAAAACATCCACATAATTAGATCCTTTAAATGCCGATAATTTGTTGACAAGTCCATCTTTAATTGGAGATGGGTCAAAGTACCGACATGCGTTGGCATTAATCGCTAATCAAGTAATTAACATCCTTTAATTGTATGATTTATAGCCCACTTCAGTTGTTAAATGTGATAATCTGTCAACAGTTCGCATAATTATACACAGCGCCGTGTGTATACATACAAGATTGTAAACAGTCGCCGATACACAGTCTGGGTTATCGATTTTCTTCTCGGCACGCGCGTTCAACTCCCACTTTTTCCCAGTCGACTTCGATGCTTACTATGTCCCCGATAATACAAGAATAAAATGTTGGAGCCACATATGACGATTTTTGAGACACTTTAATTTTTTTTTGACCGAATGGCTCAAGTGGCGAACGGCAGCGCCAGCCCTGAATCATCTGGTGGTCACTGTGACCTTGACCTTTCACGGATTAACCTTAAAATCAATAGGAATCATTTACACTCCAAGATGAATATCTGTACAGAATCTGAAGGACCTAGGTCAATTCTGTGTGTAGTAATCATCTGGACAAGGTTTGGTCTATATATCAATAAGTTGAAGGCCACTGTGACCTTGACCTTTGATAAATTAATCATGAAATCGATAGGGATCATTTACACTCCGAGATGAATATCTGTACAGAATTTGAAGAACCTATGTCAATTCTGTGTCTAGTTATCATCTGGAGAAGGTTTGGTCTATATATCATTAAGTTGAAGGCCATTGTGACCTCGACCTTTGATGGATTAATCTCAAAATTGATAGGGATCATCTACATTCCAAGACAAATGTCTGTGCCAAATTTGACAAACCTAGGTCAATTCTGTGTCTAGTTATCATCCGGACAAGGTTTGGTCTATATATCAACATGTTGACGGTCACTGTGACCTTGACATTTGACCAATTGACCTCAAAATCAATACGGATCATATACTCTCCAAAACGAATGTCTGTGCTAAATTTGATGAACTTAGGTCAATTCTGTGTCTAGTTATCATCCGGACAAGGTTTGGTCTATATATCAACATGTTGACGGTCAATGTGACCTTGACCTCAAAATCATTAGAGATCATCTACACTCTGAGACGCATGTCTGTGCCAAATTTAAAGAACCTATGTCAATTCTGTGTCTAGTTATCATCCTGATAAGGTTTGGTCTATTTATCAACATGTTGACAGTCACTGTGACCTTGATATTTGACCGATTGACCTCAAAATCAATAGGGATCATCTACACTCCGAGATGCATGTCTGTGCCAAATTTGACAAACCTAGGTCAATTCTGTGTCTAGTTATCATCCGGACAAGACTAGAGCTATCACTAAAAGTGATCATACCCCCCACCAGCTCCTTGTCACAAAACAGCTCTTTGTCACAGAATGCAGAATGGTTTCGTAAAAAAATAAGAGTTGAAAAAAAAAAGTGGGAAAAGAGTTATGGTACTTGTAAATTGCGCTTCTCATTAATGTGGTCTATCTTCATATGAAGTTTGATGGCACTAGCTTGAATGATTCAGAAGTTATGCCCCGGACAAATGTCCAAAGTTAAAACTTACAAAGGGCAATAACTCGAAAAATAAATGGAATAGAGTTATGGTTCTTGTACACTGCACTTCGCCTTATAGTTATCTATCTGTGTGTGAAGTTTGAAGTCATAAGCTTCTATACTTTGGAAGTTATGCCCTGGACAAAAATCCAAAGTTAAAATTTACAAAGGGCAATAACTCGAAAAATAAATGAAATAGAGTTACTGTTCTTGTACACTGCACTTCTCCTTAATGTGATCTAACTTTGTGTGAAGTTTGAAGTTCCTAGCTTCTATACTTTGGAAGTCATGCCCTGGACAAAAATCCATAGTTAAGATTTACAAAGTGCAACAAGCTTAAGGGGAGATAATTCGGCAACCAATGGCAGCAAGGTCGTGAAAATTGCACATGCACAATTTCATATGTACCCAAACATTATGTGTAAATTTCAGTGCAGTACTTGAAAAACTGTAGGAATAAAGCTCCGGACAAAATTGTGTCTACAGACGGACGGACGGACAGCCATGGCAATTCCAGTATACCCCCCTCCACTTCGTTGGACAGACGGAACAACGGACGAACCGTCCGACATGTGCAAAGCAATATACCTCCCTTCGTTGAATGGGGGGCATAAATATTGCCCTGTGGTAAAGTGTTAAAAAATTATGGGAAAAAGAGAAAATGCTTATAACTGTCATTTTCTCCTTTCCCAAAATGTTTTCTTCTGCTTTAAACATTTAATCTGTCATCTGCATATACATGTATTTTCAGTTTGGACAAGTCTAAAAGTTTGCCTCCTGTTAATGAGTATCCATTGTCAACCAGCATTCACTCCTTTTCCCACATTGTTTTCTACCCTTTCAAAGAGAAACTCCATTATTATTCAAGCCATGTATTTTGTATTCTCCAAGTGCTTTCAACAGTGCTTCATCTATGCTTTCACTGTTTGGTACAAGCTCCCAAAAGTCTTGATTCTACTTAACCCTTTCCCAAACAAGCCCTGGTTTTCACGTGCCTGCAGTACAAGTCTTTTGAAAACACTGTGGGAAAAGGAGAAATTGCTCGTAACGAGCAATTTCTCCTTTTCCCACAGTGTTTTCTACCCTTTTTGATTACTTTCTGCCATTTTCATCAAATTCAAAATTGTCGTCTGCGAACTCTTTCAATTTGGACCAGTCCAAAATTTGTCGTTTGGGAAAGGGTTAAAGGAGGAAAAGGTTCAAGACTTACTTGTTCTGTATGTTTGTACTCCTCATCTGTTAACAGAGGTCTGGCGGTCCTTAAGTATTTCTCCAGGGTCTGATCCAGAGGGGCTACAGGGAATCTGGGTAAGGCAGCTTGTACAGAAAACATGCGCCCTTTTAACTTTGTAACCGGTGGTGACGGCATTTTGTTTTTTACTGTTATATTACACGCCTGACGTACCTGTAAGATAGTTGAACATGCAATACTTATATATATATATAATTTTTTCACTTATAATATAGAAAGCGTAGCAAATTCCTTGTTACATGTATTTACCCCTTCTCCTACAATAATTTTCAAAGCTTCCAACTACAGAAGCATGGAAAGACTTATTTCTAATCAGTTAAGGCCTATCTACACTAACAAACATGTCTTTGTATGTGGTGGTATTTTTGTACACCACCAAACAGAGCAAACAACAAAAGGGCCACAATGGCCCTGTATCACTCCACTGGCTTGTAAGTACAAACCATACATACCAAACATTACAATTCTAGGCCAGATGTTGAATTTATTACCCATCCTGGGGTAGGGCCAATTTTGAAACCTGGACTTTAATTTGAACAATTTTGGAAAACGCCTGCTATATGATAAAACTCACACAATATTACAGCTGTATCTCAAGATAAAGAACAAGAAGGTTTTGAAAGTTTTCACTATAGAAGCCGATGTAAAACTTGTGACTTATTGGGTGAAGACAGTTTAGTTTTCACTATATAAGCCAATGTAAAACTTGTGGCTCCTGAGACAGGGCCAATTTTGACCCCAGGGCTATAAATTAAAGAAAATCTGTAGAGGCCCATTTGATGAAGCTATATGCAAAATTTGGTAGCAATAGGCCTTGCGGTTTTGGCCAGGAAAATTTTTAAAGTTTTCACTACATGAACTCGTAAAACTTGCAACCCCTGCCCCCCACCCCCCACGGGCAGGGCCAGTTTTTTTACCAAAGGGGCTGTAATTTGAAGAAACTTGGTAGAAGTCCATTAGTTATAGCTACATGCCAAATTTGGTATCATGGTTTAGGACAAGAAGATTTTTGAAGATTTGCAATTTTTTTTTTAGTTTTGTTTAGTCATGGCAACCAAAGTTTTAAAAGGAATCCAATTCTTTCAAGACGTATTAAAGAGGACCATGGCAGGATCATTTCTCTGACATTTGGTCAAAAATGGATGAGCAGTTTCAGAGAAGAAGATGTTTGAAATAAAAGTTAGTGCATAGACAAACGCACAATGGATCCATGACGGACACAGGGCCATGACATTATAAGCTCGCTGGCCTTCTGCCAGTGGAGTCAAAAATTACTATGTCCAAACATCATCAAACATTGTTTGGTGATATTTGCTTGTGTTTGCTGACTGGTCTACATTAGCTAACTTGTGTTTGCAAACAACAGCAAACATGGTGATTGGTGGTGTTTGCAAACAAATATTTGCTAGAATAGACAGGCCCAGACCTCCAGATAGAAGGGAATGATAGTATTCTAAATCCAATATTTCTCTTCCAAACCCTATGTTGTGGGTACTCATTTGAGTCATCTTGATGAGACGATTCTAATGAGTACCCATAACATAGGGTTTAGTGGAGAGTGATTAATATTTTCAGTTTTGAAATCAAAATCACTCCCTCTAACTGGAGCTCTGGACAGGCCTTTAAAATTTATCCAAACAAAGCATTTTCTAGTGGCCTAAACGAGGAGAATGATATTTTCAGGCAAAAAAAAACACTCACTTAACCCTTCAACACACAATCCTGAATTTTAACAACCATGACTGAAGGGAAGTTGTGAAAACATTGTTGGAGAATGAGAAAATGTTAGTTACCAGCATTTTCTCCTTTTCCTACAATGTTTTCTACCCTATCATAGACAAATTCTTTAATTTGAACCACATTCAATTTGTCTTCTGCAAATGCTTTGAAATTGGACTGGTCTAAAACTTTGTCATGAGGTGAAATGTTAACTCTTTACCATACAACAAAAATTCAAACTTATCGCAATTCAAAGCATTTACAGATGGCAAATTAAATGAGGCTCAGATGATGAGATTTGTATTTCAAAGGACAGAAAAAAAATTTCAGAAAAAAAGAGAATGCTGTTAAAAAGCATCTCCTCTTTTTCCAACTATATTTTCAAAGCCTTCTTCCATGAGGTCATAAAACTCTGGATTGTTTGGTAAAGGGTTGACCCTCTACCAAACAAAAAATTTCAGACTTGACCAGATTGAAATCTTTTGAAGACTACAAAACTAATTGGGACTTAAAAACAGAAAATTACCATTGGAAGAACTAAAAACGTTGTGGGAAGAGGATACAAATGCTGTTTACCAGCAATTCCTCTTTCTCCCAAAATGTTGTCAAAAACATTCTTTTGCAGGGTTGTTAAAACTCGAGACTGTTTGGTAAAGGGTTAAGACGCCCCATGGTTGCAAAATTCAAGATTCATTTTGCAAGAATCTCTCATAAAATTTAAGAATGTGTAGATATATAAAAATGCTTACTGTAAATCCTGTTCTTGATCTACCTTGCTTACTCTAAAACTTTATTCATGTATGAAACTCTTCAACTCTTTATAACATACCAAAGTTTCAGACCCTTCCAAAATTACAGAATTTGCAGATGACAAATCAAATGCAGCTCAAGTAATGAATTTGTCTCTGACAGGATTAAAAACACCACGTTACCAACATTTTCCCTTTTCCCTGGATGTTTTCAAAAGTTGTCTTTCCAGGGTTGTTTCCACTCTGAACTCTGCTGTAAAGGATCAACCTATACATAATAACTGTTCTTTAACACTCTTGCAGTATACAACATTTAAAAACATAGTGGCAATTAGAGAAATGTGAAACCAGACTTGCAAGAACCTATGAACAAAGTTTATATACATATATAATTATATTCTGTCCTCTTACTGCTTACAATAGGATAGTCCAAAGAGTGCACTTATGTTACTCATATTAACCCTTTACCACACAATC
Source organism: Tridacna gigas (assembly GCA_945859785.2). Lineage (NCBI taxonomy): Eukaryota > Metazoa > Mollusca > Bivalvia > Cardiida > Cardiidae > Tridacna > Tridacna gigas. The sequence continues at coordinate 12,170,633 of OX244028.2, forward strand.
GCCAGGTTTATTAACCCTGGCTGAGATGGTTTTTGAAAACATTGTGGGAAAAGGAGAAAATGCTGGTAACCAGCATTTTCTCCTATACCCAGTGTTTTCTACTCTTCCAGAAACAGATTTCAGTTTTTCAATCACATTTAAATCTGTAAATGCTTTGACTTTGGGCAAGTCTAAAATTTTGTTGTTTGACAAACTATTAAGTTATTTATAAAGTTCTTCTGTTTATAAAGTGTAATACAGTATTACCTGTCAGTATTTTTTCAGTTGAAATGAGTCCATACAAAAAAAAAAGACTTCTCAATGATGCTTTAAAAAGTATGTTAAACTAAGTAAACGTCATAATGCCACTTCCTTTTAGAGATTCTATTCAAGTGAATATTACATTACAGGCACAATAAAGAGAGGTTTTACAGTTAAAATTATTTCCATACCAATGAGCTAAATTAAAATGTAGATTGTAATTCTAATTTGTCTTTGAATGTCATATTCAATTAACCACTGAAAACAAAAAATATCCTAAATGTGGTACTTTTGTGTTGTAGGTGTTCAGGGTTACTCATGACCAGGGTCAAAAATGAGAACGTTCCAAACTTCACAATGGTAATTAGGGCCACGGAAATCTATTTATAGAATTACTAATAAGGGCATGTGCACAAATAAATGTTTATTCTGATACTTACAACACGAGACGGCACTGTCCGAATCATTCTGCTAGATCAATCAGATGACAAATTCACCCGTAGCTGGGGAAAGCAATCTCCTCTCAAGACTGAATGTGCGCAACAGACGACGAGTTTTCTGCAACCTGCTGGACCCCGGACCGAAGATGTTTTGCACAAGTACTTCTGCAGAGCTTTCGCTTGCAATCTTAAAAAGTTACAAAAAGCTTTAAAGATATTGCTTCAAATTTGCAAGGAACCTGTCACACTTTTCTACTGCACGAAATTTGGATAAGATAAAGGATAACGTTCAGCCTGCAGATTACGATTGTTGATGTTTTTTGACTGGAAGAAAGTGTTGATTTTACAATGAGCGAGTTGGTCTAAAAATCACAATGATAAAAAAATCTCTTCTCACGATGTTGTACTGTATAAAAGATATACAGGCGGTCATCTTTTTATTGTCCAGAAGGGTACTTTCGAAAACATAATGGAAAAAGGAAATGTTTCTTGCAATGATCAATAACACTGTGTATCAACGTACACCGGATATAGCGATTGTCCAATCGAGGGAAATTTCACACAGTACAGTACAAGGTCAGTACTTTTCCAATGTTTTCGTTGAAATACATAAAAATTCACCGTAAGTATATTTGGCAGTCGTTACTGATACATTAATGTAGCTGTCTTACCACAGCAAATGGTTGGGAAACATCCACAAGAGCTACGAATAACAAAAATACTCCCCTAATCACTGATAATCTCCTATTGTCTGTCACGAAAACGCTGCTTTTAAAGACTGTTTTGATAAAATATTAATCCGTCATATATTGAAATCAATGATAAATAGCCTAGTTAATCATGGCGAATCGCTAGAAAAATTCCTGACTTATTTTTAAAACTGCATTTTTCGATATATTCATCTTTGTTTTTTCTCTACGGTGTACGGTCTATAGGAGGATGGTGTACGTTATATAGCAAAAGCTCCTGTTAGGAGTGTACGGTCGATAGCGAGATAAAATCTTCGTGAAATACATTGTCTAGTGCTGGAAATAGACGAGTTTGCTGTTCGAGGATAGATTTTTGTCATTCGAACGTATCCTGTCCCTTAATTATTAGAATTATCATGACTGTATTTTCGTTATTTTTATTTCTTTTTTCCAGCCCTGAATACAGGGCATACATGTAACGCCGCAAACTACGACAAAACGTGTTAATAAATATTTGTTTGTTTGTTTGAGTTTACATCCCAGTCAACAATTTTTTCTCTGTTTGGATCAAAAATAAGAAAAATATCGCAGTTTTTCTTCCGGAAAATGCCACTTTTGAAACCATGTCAAATAGCAATATATTGCATAGGTATGTTAACGTAATGATAACTGTATTATACATCACGAAAGTATGCCAACCTTGAAGCTGTCAGAGCCTTACGGACGGTTCCAACGCGTACCCACAATCTATTTGGAAAGAAAAAAAAAGAGAGAGAAAAGAAACAGAAAAATGAACGAAAATTTCGAATTGACATTCGTCATCTTAATGCTATAAAATTGCTGAGTATAACATGGACATGTTACCGTATGGGTTGAAAAGGCTCATTGTGACCAATGTTTCTTTTCACAAAGCTGACTACCTAATTAGTGAAGCAAAGGACTTAAGCGCTCCATAACAGAGCAAGAAATCATAATTTTTTCATCAGTACATATTCAATACACTTCAGTTCTCACCAGCTGTGAAAATGACATTTCGTTTCATGTGTATCGGGTCTTTGTTAAAGACTATTGGTACACGTTAGAATGAACACCCACAATCCATGTTTTAAACAGAAAGAAATATTACTTTATACCCCTTTACATCCTAGTGTTACGCTGTATTTAAAAACCTAGGGTGATAGGGCATCTAAATGATATGGTCGTCTTATCAAGATGTCAGTATAATTGCCAATGCCCTTAGTATGTGAGATTCAAAATCAAGTCTTTAAACTGCAAAAGAAACAAATTGCAGCTCGTGAATTTCATGCAAAGAACGACTTTGTTGTCACATAAAGTGTCCTTCCGACAGAAGACAGAAGACTAGCTGCATTCTAAGAAAGCCTAAACTTGTTTTAATTTAAGAACCGTATGATAAGCTCAAACAAGGTTAAGCATTAATGCAATGAAACAATATTGTGTAATGATTCGCTCGAGTTCTGTCAATGATTTGTAACCTCAATGCAATCATGCTTTAATCACTTGCATTTCCAATTTTCTCTGTTTTCGGCACACAACCAAGAAATCAATAATTATTTGATACTTGCCAATGTCTCTAAAAAGGCATGCACAGGTATTCATTTCTAGATTTACATATAACTCCCGTTTACGTCAGAATATAAACTTTTCTTCTCATCTATAGTCCGTACACTGCTTTTGCTATAAGTCGTACACCAATTTGACAACTGCCTGCTATAGACCGTACACTGGCTATTTTTTTTAAATCTAAATATTCGGAAAACTAAGAACAAATTGGAAGTAAAACTTCGTTTGTAAGTACTTAAGACCTCCAAGAAGTTATAACAAAGCGAATTGCGGGCCTGAATAACAATAAAATTGAGAAATATGAAAATTTTGAGTCGGCCTGTTAAATGTCAAGAAAAACATCAGTGATTGGGCAGGTCATTCTGCTAAATTCTAGTGCAGAAATACTTTTCCTAAGTGTTTCACATATTCATACATATACCCGAATCTATCATTGATGTAAGTTCTATATTTTCCAGGCAAAATACTATAAAACACAAAAATAATAAAAGAAATACTGGCCGTGTATCTCACTCCGTAAACATTTCCCTCGATTGGACAATCGCTATATCCGGTGTACGTTGATACACAGTGAATAACTCATTTTGTCAAAATGCTTTCACGTGTATTCACAAATTTAAGAGATATATGGTGGTCTTACCAGTTTTCGTGGGACTAAATTGACAAGTTTAGCCTACGCTTATCTAAATGAAGAACTGATTACAAAAAACACATAATAAACAAAAAAATTAATTTAAATGCATATGAAGCCACAAATTCTGTCTGAATCATGCATATTCACCGGCAACAACATATTTCACCCTTCAAATTTTGTGCCTAAAGCTGAATTGGCGCATGGGAAAACATGCAAAATGCCCTCATTTCGTGGCTTTCAATATCTGTAGAACAGCTCATAAATAAAGAACTGAAAATCATTATATACACCAAAACTCATCAAAGGTGTTAACTATCATGCCAAGGGACTATTTTAAACAATGAAAATGAACAGCTCTGAGTCAATAATCCTAAGTTTCTGAAGCGCGATGAAAAGGATGGATTGGTGTCATGGCGGCCACTTACCCTCTCGTGACGGCAGCATCAGAATATCAGAATAACAAAAATTAAGGCATTTTGGTCCCTTCTATCAATTTATATACACCTATGAAGACAGATTAAAAATTGTTTTAAACACAACTTTATCATAAAACATCTGAAAACATTGAGTGTCTTAATAAAAAGGGTTGGAAACATTTTCTCTCTGTAGCAGCGAATGTTCCGGAAAAATTGTTCATTCCTAAGCGACCGAACGAAATAGGTCACGAAATTATCCGATCTGTTTATAGACCAGACTCTTGTCACATTATTCCAGTATGATCACATGACTGTTTGGCATCAAGACTGACTATGTCACATGTCAGGACTTTTGCAGGATTAAAATTAAATATCAGACTGAGAAAATGAATTGGGTACGTATCGGGCTGAAAAAGGTAATAAGAATTTTGTCGCTAAAACCGATCATTCCTTCAGAAACATGCATACTGTCTTGTTTTCGATGCATTTTATAAATCAGCTGCAGTGGCGCTGTTGTGTACATTCAAATGAGCGGTTCACACAAAAACAGTGACGTCATTCACTTCATAGTTCACGAGAAAACTTGGATATCATTTGGGGTTCGAAAACAGGTACCCCACGAAAATAGGTCAGTCGACCATATATGTATACATGTAGAAATGTATGTAGAGATGTATGTAGAAAATGTGAAGTAAATAAGGAACCGGAAGTTGCTTAAGTAAATAAGTTAAGGAGCGACATCCACCATGAAGATATAAAGAACAGGAGAAATACAAGGAAAACAATTTCAAAAGGGCCATCGAAAAAGTGGATTCACTGAAACAGTTCAAGCCTAGCTGTATTGGACCTCGGAAACATTGTGAACATTATAAATTTTCAAGATATTTATGATCAGTTCTTAAGAATGTTGGTAATTTAGTTTCCAACCCATCATTATACAAGAAAAGCACAATATAAGCGATAGGTTTAAGTGATACGTAGCTTCCTCAATTATTATTATTATTATTATTATTTTTTTTTTTTTTTGTGAGCTTATGCCCAGAAGTTAGCAAAGGTTTGTTAGAAATGTCACAGGATCAACCACAATCGTCGATCATGTATGGGAATATCATATTCAAATAGGTACGATGACGTCATAACATCTGGCCCAGTTTAAAAAAAAAGGGGGGCGCCTTTTTATCCATAAGGTAAAAACTTTTGGTAAAAAAAAAAAACATATTCCTAAAGAGGGGTTTTGCTTTAGAATGAAGTGCCCCAACAAATCAGGGATATCGAGAGCTTTCTTGCTTTTAAATCCAGTTTTAAAAGTTTTTTCTTGTGATAAGTCTTTCTTCAAAAATATTCATTTGCTGTGATAAGTCATACTTTGAATATGCATTAGCTGTGCCACGTGATTTTTAATTTACTGTGATTTTTTTTTTTTCAATTATGAGGCAAATCTTCCTATGTCACATTCTCTTATTCCAAGGACCATTATGGAAATAAGGGATTTATAACCCCGTTTATGTGTCATTCTTTGTATTGAAATATAGTTTAACATAATTTCATCATCATGCCCATTTTATATCAAGCATATAGCGATTTTGTTGTCAGAAATAAATCGATCCTGATTGATAAATGATCACTCTGTTTTTTTTTTTTTTTTTTTAAGCAAAAATTGTACTTCTTAACCCATTGTAAACGGCCAGTATTGATTATGTTTGCAATGAAAATATATTTAGAAATATCTATCACAAATTTATAAGAAATTTCAAATTGACAGGGCAATCCCCCAGTCTATCAATCTTAATATTCCTGTAAATCCTGTTGAACATCCATATCCAAGACTGATTACGAGGTCGTCTGCTGCAAAATTATGTCGGGGGCAAAACATTTCAGTTTAAATAAAATTTTATAAAACCAAGACGTGCGTCCAGCGTAGAGAAGGGCCAAATTGCAAGTCTGATCTTTAAATTACATCGACTACTATGCGGGGATATTGTACACGAAAACACTTACTTCTACAGTGTTTTCTCAAGCTACAAACTTTTGGAGAATTTTCATGCTTAACGGGCCGATTCTTTCATATTTCTAAATTTCATGGTAATATAAATTATCGTCATGTTTGCCTCAGATAATAAGATCATCAATAATCTTGAAATTTATAAATAAAACTGATGTCAGACTTAATGGTGTTTACGGTCCCGCCTTTATGATTTTTACAGTCAATCTATCCGTAATTTTAAGGCTTCATTTAAATGTTGGGCTAGATCTACGACATGTTGTGAGAACAGTGAAATTCAAAATTATGGAATTAAAGGTCACTTTTCGGTTAACATTTACTCAAAATTCCTTGTCTTGGAAATGCTTTTGTGTTGAGCCAAACATCTTTTAATCCAGATGAATTCAAAATGGCCGAAGGTTTCAACGAATATTGTTTCAAACTTCAATATTTTAACATTTTAATCGTCTTCAAGCGTTCTTAAAGCATAGACATGGGAGACACTTAATGAAATTCAAAATTTAATTTAGACTAGAACTCAAACGATGACACCTCATTATTTTGGAATAAGATAGACTCGAATACAAAATTGTACTTGTAGCTCTACGTATGTCTCTCTCGTTCTTTTTATTTGCACCATTCCCACTCTTGCTCTTTTTTTTATTTAATTCCAGCAGAGTCATTTCATTTGGTAAACAAGCGATATTTTTACGAGCGGAAAGGTGTTGGAGTCTTGCCGAAGGATGACTCGAAATGAAAACTTGTAAAATCTGTTCTTGGATAACACTGTTGTATAAACTGTTGTGAAATCTGTTCATGGATAAAACTGTTGTAATCGGCGTTGGGTAGATTCATGACCAGTTGCCCAGCTAGCTCAGTTGGTAAAGCTGCGGTACAAGTGTTCCGGGGGTCGTGGGTTTGAGTCCCACGTCGGGCACACTTTTCTCCTCTGATTTACTTCATTGGCAACGAGGTCGAATGGTGAGCGTGGGTATGCAGCACCGTTGGGACGTGCGGTCCGTTGGGACCGTGGGGAGTTGGCGACTCCCAAGAAATCAGGAGGGGAGGAGTGTTGTAATCGGCGTTGGGTAGATTCATGACCAGTTGCCTGGCTAGCTCAGTTGGAAGAACTGCGGTACTAGTGTTCCGGGGGTCATGGGTTCGAGTCCCACGTCGGGCACACTTTTCTCCTCTGACAGTTTGACCCTTTTGTACACAAGCTGTTTTTGCATGTATCAAAAAGTAGTCAAAGTGACACAAAAACTGAATGTTTAAAGGAGGTGCAGGGGTGTGGAAATCTTAGAAATTTCTGCTTGTCCATAGACAAGCAAATTACAAAAATCTACTTGTCCGCCAGTGTGGCTCACTTGTCCAAAACAAAACAATTTTAAATGGTATGCTTAAAGTGACATGTCAGAAATATGGGGATATTCTTGACATACCTTACAAAAAACATTGTTACGATCGTCTGCATTCAACCACAGGAATTCATGAAACCAAGCCTTGTTAAAAAGGATTTTTTTTTTTGTCATGTTTCTTGTCGCAGTCCATTTTAGGTTTATGTTTGGAGCTACAGAATGGTTCCGAAGTCTCAGACTTCCCACTTTCTGCTCGCTACGCTGATTTAATAAAAGAGACCGACCCATTTTCTCTGATTTTAAGCATCAATTGATTGCTGAATTGAAAAATGTGACTATAGAGACAGTTTCCAGCAGAGGAAAGAATTGCTGAATCACGGCCCATTTCACATGGGACATGGAAATCAGATTAAAAATTCACGCGTGCAACATTGTGGTCAAAGATCTATTAATCGGTGCTAAAATGATACTATTAATTAATCCAATGAAATTGTTTTAATCAATAATGATGATCTTGAAGCTTTTCAGAATTTTCCAAAGCAGTTAAATTTGATTTGACTGCAAAAACAGCCACATTCCATACCGATCTTGTTGTATGCTGTGAATGCGGAGGTTCACCAAATGTATATTTTAGGTTTCCAGAAATCAGGGATCGTCTCAAACTGACGTTTATCATTCAAAATTTTATTTTTTGTATGAAGTGAGAACATTTGTATTTCACTGAATAAGTATACAATAGATCATTGCTTCAAAATTTTCCTCATTCAAAATTTTCCTCATATTTTCTACTTGTCCACGGACAACTAGACTGAAAAAAGTCGCTTGTCCGAAGCAGAATTTTCCCGAGTTGGACGAGTCGGGCATGGTATTTCCATACCCCTAAAGTGAATGAACTGTTCTCAGACTTGGAAAACATCAGAGGGAAAGAAAGTTTAAGAAACAATTGCTTGTAACAAGCACTAATTGCTTCTTTTCAATGTATTTAAATGCTGTCTACTGGAAGGGTGTAAAGGGTGCAAAGTGTTATACATGTCCATTAAAAAGATTACCTTATGTCAATTATATTTTCTATCCATAATTCTTAAGTTTATATATTTCAGCAGAACAAGAGGCAACCACAGAACAAACAGAAACTGGCCAGGAATTTGATTCCCAACATCATGAATTTTGTACCCCCTGTAAGGAAGTAGGACCTGGTCCAGAGAGTATTCCAAAATGGGAAAAATCACAGGTATCTTAGCTTTTGTAGTGCTGAATCTAGATGTGATTGCATATGCTGACAGTGTAGATCAAGATCAGACTGCACAGAACAGGGTGCTCATTCATGTACTGCAGTATGTAATTCACGTATGAATTCTACTCCATGCGTACAAATTTTTTGCGCTTATATGCATGCACACACTGTCAAAAGTATGCATGTACAAAAATGAAAGTAATTACATACACTGCACATACAAATTAGATACCATTTTGTATTGCATGCCAAACAGAAAAAAAGTCATGCACACAGAATTGTGTGCAACGAAGGTAGTTTCCCTTGGAAGGGGAGGGGAATTGGGTACCTGGCTTTGTTCTCAACATAGAGCGGGTTACCGAATATTTTCGCTATATATATTTTGCGGCTCCCTTGTCTGTCTGAATAATTTTTGCTACAATTTTTCTAAAATGCCAAAACTTGCCACATGTACAGGAAATCTGGTAATTAATTTTCTTTGAGAATCGAAATTAGTCATATTATTATGATGCGCAGTTATTGTTAAAAACACCTTTTTTGACATATGAAAGCTAAAAAATTGAGCCACAAATTCAGTGTGTAATTTTTGCATGTGTGGCATCTGCAGTAGAAAAGATGTCATCACAACAAAAGCTAGCTGTTAAATTATTTTACAGCGTCAAGATCGGGGAAAGGTAGATTGATTCAAGTGATTCTACCATTTCACATTTTGTTTTATTTTGCCCTAACACGGCATGGCCTTTATTTGACAGAGTTTGAGCTTACAGTGACCCGATGGGACTGCTCCTCTGTGATTTGAAAATAGCCAGATCTACAAGCATCATCTTCATCAACAACGAGCTTCAATCTGTATAAGCTTCCTTTTTAAAGCAGCCCTAATGTACTTCGCGCCTTTAAGAAAGGAATAAAGCTGATGATCCTTTCGTAAAGGGCGTCGATTATTAAAAATCATGGCTTTGTTCCAGGGCATTTTTCTACCTTTCCTGTGGGGCAGAATTTTAGCTCCATTTCTGATTAAAAAAAATTATAGTCTTTTTCCCAATTCCATGACTTTTTTCCCAAATGGACTCCAAAAAAATGCCTCGGACATCTGATGTACGCAAAGGCCTATCGACCCGTGCTTTCACTAGGCGGATGTACATCCTGAAAAATCCCCAAAACGTCTGAAAAAATGAGACTTGACGTTTTTTGTACATCCAGAATTTTACAAGTATTTCCACAAATTCATACTCAGACGTCAAAAGTCATAAGTTATGAGTCACATAATCAAAGATTTAAATATCAGTTATCAGTATGGCTATATAAGTTTAGACTCCAATACTGAACAGTTTGAAGCATACCCATCGTCACCTTACTTTATCAGGTAGGCCTATTGTAAATCCAATCTCCTTGACAAGCTATCACAATGACAGGAAAGGGGTAAAAGAGGATTATGCTAGATAGTTAAGTTGGTACCATTATAAAAAAAATGAATGACATACTTTTTGTGATAGCCTATGTCAATTAGTTTCAAACTTGTTTGATGTAAAAAGCAAGAGCCAAGTTTCCTCCCTATAATTACTGTTTTATCTCTTTATATCCCCACAAAACGAATGTTTTCGGGGGTATACTGGAATCAGCCTGTCTGTCCGTCCGTCCGTGTGTCCATCTGTGTACAAAATACTAGCAATTTTGTGTCGCAAACTCCTCCTAGAGTTTTCCTTCAATTGCATTGAAACTTTGCACATATATTGATCATATATTGAAGATTTGCAAGACGTAATTTTCAAGTGTCAACTCCCCCTGGTTGAGGTATTATCTCCCCTTGAACTTGACACTTTTTTCTGTCAAAGCGCTGGCGGGGGTATTAAGTCACATTCAGTGACAGCTCTAGCTTTTTCATCATTGTAGTTGTTCTAGCAGTAATAGAATATGTTGATTTTCCTATCTTTCCACATATGTCAAAATACACATGACATCTTTTTCAAAGAGTAATTGTCTTCGGAAAAAAACACGAAAACTCATGACAAAACAAATGTCAAATTGATATCTGATCAAAGACCCTTAAAACTGTCTTATTTAGCCTTGACAATGTCTTATAACAGCTGACTTGCATACACATCATGTAGAAACAACAAAGGAACTAAAACCACTATTCAGTTACCAGAGAAATACTAGTTGATGATCTTTGTTGGGGGAAAAAAGGTATAATACCACCAACATAACTTGGAAGTGGGAGTTAAGAGACAAATGAGTAAGACATTCATTCAAAGAAAGAAGACTGAAAAAAGGAAGAAACATTGAATTAGTAGAGCAAGGCAAGGGATGCCTTATCTATAAGTTTATAAGTTTATTATGAGATTAAATTTGTGTTCCTAACTTTCTGTGTTTTGTAAACGCCCCCCGCAAAAAAAGAAAAAAAAATTGCCATTTTGTCGATGAATTTTTTCCCCAATTTGGCAAGGGTCCTTTTCCCAAAATCCCTGGATAAAGTCCTGTGATCAGTTTTTAAATGTTGACCGCCTTTGCGGACACCACCAACAACCACAGACACCACCGTGTCCATGGTTATTAGTGGTGTCCGTGGTTGTGAGGTAGAGCATCGGCCTCGTAATCAAAAGGTCCTGAGTTCAATACCCGGGAGCGGATGTCAACGTTGGGATTGTTCGTTGGCCCACACATTTGGCACTAGTACTGGTGTAGTTTCCAGGAAGCAGAATCGAGAGAGATTAGTATAAGTTGTAAGAACTTGTTTCTCAATCGATGTAAAGTAAATATGTAACTAAACCGCCTCTGCGATTATATCGAAGTACGAGCATGCCCCGGAGACATATGATGCATCCATATAATCACCAAGTGCACAATTTAATAATTTAATTAAGAGCCCATTCATTATGGTAAAGAAGCTAGAGTGTTATAATTTGTTAATAATACTGAAACAGCCCAAGGTTACTCTGTACCCCCTAATTTTTCTTTGTACCCATGATTCAAAACCTGGGAGGGGTACAATGTATCCCCAGTTTTTAGCTCACCTGAGCACAAAGTGCTCAAGGTGAGCTTTCGTGATTGTGCTGTGTCCGTTATCTGTCGTCCCTCATGCGGTCATCAACATTTACCTTGTGTGCACTCTTGAGGCCACATTTTCAGCTAGATCCTCATGAAACATGGTCAGAATGTTTGTCTGGATAAAATCTTGGACATGTTCGAAATTGTTTCACATGGGGTCAAAAAGTAGGTCACAGGGCCAGATCTTAGAAAAAGCTTGTGTACACTCTAGAGGCTACAACTTAAGCCTGATACTCATGAAACTTGGTCAGAATTTTTTTCTGGATAAAATCTCGGACAAGTTTGAAATGGGTCATGTGGGGTCAGAAAGTAGGTCACGGGGCCAAATCTTAGAAAAATCTTGTGTGCACTCTAGAGGCCACAGTCTGATATGCATGAAACTTGGTCAGAATGTGTGTCTGGATAAAATCTCGGACAAGTTTTAAATTGGGTCATGTTTGGGCAAATAGAAGGTCAGGGGGCCAAATCTTAGAAAAAGCTTGTTTGCACTCAAGAGACCACATTTTCAGCTTGATACTCACGAAACTTGGTCAGAATGTTTGTCTGGATAAAATCTCAGACAAGTTTGAAATTGGGTCACGTCAGGTCAAAAAATAGGTTACTTGGCCAAATCTTGGAAAAACCTTGTGTGCACTTTAAAGCTACATTTTCAGCCTGATACTCACAAAACTTGGTCAGAATGTTTGTCTGGATAAAATCTTGGACAAGTTTGAAATTGGGTCTTAGCAGGTCAAAAAGTAGGTCACAGGGCCAAATCTTAGAAAAACCTTGTATACACTCTAATGGCCACATTTTCAACGTTATACTCATGAAACTTGGTCAGAATGTTTGTCTGGATGAAATCTAGGAAAAGAATAATATCAAGTCACGTCAGGGGCCATAGGTCATAGGTCACAGGGCCAGATCATAGAAAAACTTTATGTGACTGTAGAGGCTGCATTTTGAGCCAGATTAGAAATTCAAAAATAGGCTAAAGCAGTCAAAAAGTAGATCACTTACACTCATGCGTTTTACATCATCACGACCAGGATCTTTTCAGCCTTATCACTCATAGATGACCTTACTCAGGTGAGCGCTTCAGGGCCAATGGCCCTCTTGTTTCTTTGTACCCCCAATTCAAAACCTGGAGGGTGCATATTCCCCCAAATGAAAAACCCAGTGGGCATGCTGCAGAAAGCAGTCTGATCTTGTATCTAAACTATAAATTGTAGTAAGGCTCAAACCCATTGCCTGAAGGTTACCAGTCTCACACTTTAACATCGAACCATGCAGAACCCCAGGGAGCTGGAGGATGGGAAGGGGGAGGGGAAGAAATGAAAAAGAGAACTTGTAAGAAGAAAGGAATGCAGAGAACCTCTCTGCAGGAGTATTTCTGTCAGAAAATAAGTTCATGTCAGAACTACTTTTTGGAGACACATTATGAATTAGATAAATGAAACAATTAATTAGAGTACCAACAAGGTAGGTTATGGGGTAAAAAGAAAACAAGAGACTTTTTTTGTAAGCTAACATTGTGATTGTCTCATAAACTAGGGTACTATATGGCGTGCAACACACGAAAAGGGACGTTCGGACATATGTGTAAAAGTGTGTCGTTTCAGATCAGCCTGTACAATCTGTGACAAATCCGAGACGACACTTCCCATTTTTTTGCGATTTTCTGTTTCACAAATGTCCACTGTATGAAAAAATCTTATGTAGGCCTAAAGTACTGTCTCAGATTAGCCTGCACGGACTGCCCAGGCTAATCCGGGATGACACTTTACGCAAATATCCGAAGGTCTAATTTCGCATGTTGCAAGCCATATGAGAATTAGCCCTTGGACTGCAAATAGTAAAGAATGAAAATAATTTGTGGATGATTTACTGCAGGCCTATAGGGATCTGATGGGGTTTTTACTGGCCATGAACAATGCGGTGAAAGGAATGAAAATCTCAAATGATTATCCAGTTTCTCAGGCAAGTGCTGTTTCATGTCAGTTTCATTCATTTGTCCAAGGATTAACTCTTTACCATATGAAAAAATTTTAAACTTGTCCAATTTGAAAGCATTCACAGACACCAACTTCAATTTGTCTCAAATGATGAGAGTTTTAGCTCCACTGGCCGAAGGCCAGCGGGCTTATGTTATGGCCCGGTGTCCGTCGTGCGTCCGTCCGTGCGTCCGTCCATCCCTGCGTTAACTTTTATTTCAAACATCTTCCTCTCTGAAACCACCCATCCAATTTTCATGCAACTTCACAGAAATGATCCTGCCATGGTCCTCTTCAGAATTTCTTGAAAGAATTTGATTCCTTCAAAAACTCTGGTTGCCATGGCAACAAAACTGAAAAATATTGGAAATCTTTAAAAATCTTCTTGTCTGAAACCATAAGGCATAGGGCTACCAAATTTGGCATGTAGCTTTATGTAGTAGACCTCTATCAAGTTTCTTCAAATTATAGCCCTGGGGTCAAAACTGGCTCTGCCCCAGGGGTCACAAGTTTTACATAGGCTTATATAGAGAAAACTTTAAAAATCATCCTGTACCTAGCCATAAGGCCTAGAGCTACCAAATTTTTCATGTTGCTATATCTAGTGGGCCTCTACCAAGCATGCCAAAATTTTAGCCCTGGGGTCAAAATCGGCCCTGCCGCAGGGGTCACAAGTTTTACATGGGCTTACATAGTGACAACTTAAGAAATCTTCCTGTTTTGATATATTTTTTTTAAATTAGCCTTGCATCAGGGGTCTTATGTTTTACAGAGGCTTCATATGGACAAAACTTGAAAATCACCTTATTTATAACCATACAGCATAGACTTGTATTATTTTGGCATGTGGCTTTATCTTGTGGACCGCTACCAGGGTTCAAGTAATTATAGCTCTGGGATCAAAAATGGCTTTGCCTTGCGGGTCTCAACTTTCACACGGGCTTTTACAGAGAAAACTTTGTAAGTCTTCATTTTGAAACCATTTGGCTCAGAATTGAAATGTTTAGTATTTATGGTTTATATTTAGAAGCCAGTGGAGCAATACAGGGCCATCATGGCCCTCTTGTTCTCTGAAGGGGTAGAAAATGTGTAGAAAGGTGAAAATGTTGGGTACCAGCATTTTCACCTTTTCCCACAATGTCTTTCAAAATCCTTCTGCCTCAGAGTCTTTAACTCTTTACCAAACGACAAAATTTTTTACTGGTCCAAATTGAAAGCATTTGCAGACGGCAAATTAAATGTGACTCAAGAATTAAAACTTGTTTTGAAAAGGGTAGAAAACATTGTGGAAAAAGGAGAAAATGCTGGTTACCAGCATTTTCTCTTTTTCCCACAATGTTTTTCAAAAGGCTTCTTTCTCAGGGTCGTAAAAAGGCGGGATTGTGTGGTAAAGTGTTAAAACATAGGATTATGTTGTATTGCATTAAAATACTATCATACACTCTTACTGCTGTAAAAAGGACGCAGAAGAAAATTATTGAACTTTTCATAAAACAACAAAATGCATAGATCTTATTTCAGTCAGTGGAACTCTTCTAGATAACCCTTTCCCAAACGACAATTTTGGACTGGTCCAAATTGAAAGAGTTTGCAGACGACAATTTTAAATTTCATGAAAATGGCAGAAAGTTTTCAAAAAGGGTAGAAAACACTGGGGGGAAAAGGAGAAATTGCTCGTTACGAGCAATTTTTCCTTTTCCCACAGTGTTTTCAAAAGACTTGTACTGCAGACACGTGAAAACCAGGGCTTGTTTGGGAAAGGGTTAAACACGCATTTACACCTTCTACCTTAACCACCCTTAACCCTTTACCACACAATCACGACTTTTAATGACCCTGAGGAAGAAACCTTTTGAAAACATTGTGGGAAAAGGAGAACATGCTGGTAACCAGCATTTTCACTTTTTCCCACAATGTTTTCTACTCTATCAAGGACAAATTTTGTCATTTGAGCCACCTTTTGTCATCTGCAACTGCTTTCAATTTGGACCAGTCTAAATTATTGTCGTTTGGTAAAGGGTTAACCCTTTCCCAAACAAGCCCTGGTTTTCACGTGTCTGCAGTACAAGTCCTTTTGAAAACACTGTGGGAAAAGGAGAAATTGCTCGTAACGAGCAATTTCTCCTTTTCCCACAGTGTTTTCTATCCTTTTGGAGAACTTTCTGTCATTTTCATCAAATTTAAAATTGTCGTCTGCAGACTCCTTCAATTTGGACCAGTCTAAAATTTATCGTTTGGTAAAGGGTTAAACAAGAATCAATGGCTTCATATATTTAGTAGAAACAAACACAGCCATCTGTACTAACGGAGGCAGATTTCATTGTGATGCAGTGTCTAATAAGAATATCAAGGCTTTTGTTTCCCATTTTCTTTTCCTGTTATGGGTTAGTTAATGACTTTGCTGTGTTACAGGAAGCGTCTAGGTTTCGATACTATTTCAATGTGTAGTGAGCCTTGTTCATTTTTTACTATTTTATGCACATTTTTTACTACAGTATTTCATTTTTTACATTTTATGCACAAATCTTTTTCAAAGAGTAATCGTCTTTGGAAAGAAAACATGAAAAGGGTATTCAAAAAAAAGAAAACTCTTATCAGACTGACAATAACAAGTATTTTAGATATGTTTGTATTGAAAAGATTTGCACATGACATAATAATTTTAGTTTAGACGATGGTATTTATCTTTGAAATGTTCAGAAATTTTTGTGAGATGAAGAGATCATGATCATGAAGAGGTCACCAGGATTTTCTCCTTTTGCCACTTTGTTTTCATAAGGATTTTTTTTTTGCAGGGTTGTGAAAACATAGCTACATGTAGTTTGATAAAAGGAAAATGTCTTATTGATGGATAATTTTATAATGTATTTTGAGTAAAAGAACAGTTACAAAAACAATTTCTCTTTTTCTCACATTATTTTTGTCTAAACATGTAAATGTGGATGGGGGGCAGCCAGATTGTTATGGTTGTTGGTTAACCCTTTACTGCAGAATGCCATCTTTTAATGCCCCTGGGAAAGAAGCCTTTTGAAAACATTGTGGGAAAAGGAGAGAATGCTGGTAACCAGCATTTTCTCCTTCTCCCACTATGTTTTCTACCCTATCAAGAGAAAATTGCACCATTTGAGCCACATTGGAATTGTCGTCTGCAAATGCTTTCAATTTCGACTAAGCTAAAATTTTGTCGTCTGGTAAAGGGATAATTTGTCTGTTTTTTTTACCCCTGAAATTGTTACATTGTTATATTGATAATTATTTTTGAAAAATGGAGGATTTGTATGCAATGAGTGATTGCCGTTTTTCCTAGTATTTTTCATACTGGTAAAATCGATTTTTTTCCTCAAGACTTTATATCCCTTAACCCTTTATCAGACGACAAAATTTTTTGCCTTGTCCAAATTGAAAGCAATTGCAGACGACAATTTCAGTATGGCTCAGATGGTGCAATTTTTCTTTGATAGAGCAGAAAACTTTCTTGGAAAAGGAGAAAATGCTGGTTACCAGCATTTTCTCCTTTTCCCACAATGTTTACAAAAGGCTTCTCTCCCAGGGTTGTGAAAAGGCAGCACTTTGCAGTAAAGGGTTAAGTAATTTGTGATACTTTTAGTTTTGGATTTTTCAAAATCAATGTGGACAGCAATGGTACAAACTTTTCGAAATATTTGAGCCATGCTGTGTGAAAAGAGGTTTAATTTATCTGAAAAAGTACTCACCTAGGTTAGCCTGTACAGTCCATGCAGGCTGACCTGTGTCGACCATTTTTGCTATTGGTCAATTTTTTGCATTTCCAAGGACAATTCTGCCTCATAATTCAGTTGGTAGCTAGAAAAAAAAGGATTTTACAGATCCGTAATTTGTAATGAAATTTCTGGTATAATAGATAACGGAGATGCATTAAAATCCCTTTTGCCAGAGCATGACTCATTTTATTCGGAATCTTGTGTTCACTTTTCTACAGATGATTTTGAATTTAATGTCAATCCTTGAACAACTGGAGAAATGGATAGAAGAGTTCCCCCCTATAGATCAGCCACAGAGATTTGGAAACAAGGCGTTTAGAAGTTGGTTTAACAAAATGAAAGGAGTAAGTTCATGCCCAGCAGTGGGCTCTTTTTTGTGTTTGCTTTTTTTGAAGAGCTGTGGAACCCTGTTTGAATGATCAGAGGTCTTGATTAGTGGTTTTTTCAATTAAAAAGGAAAAAAATACTGATATTGTGGGTATTCTTACATGCAAGAATTGTTTAACACTTTTAAGGTAGCTATTCAGATATTTATAATCTCATCAAAGTTAGTAAATAATTTAGCACTGAATTAAGTAAGGCAATAGCTGACAAATCATCAGTAAAAAAGAAAGACAAAAGCAAGGAAAAAATACTTTTCAATGGTATTTCTTTAACAGGCCGCATATTCTCTTAAAGGTACATGTACATCCTTACAGCCAGAGAGATAAAACGTTGTTAAAGTTCGATAGACTGTTAGAATTATTCAACTGTGTAAACATAGAAAAATTGCCAGTTTATAAATTATAGTGTAAGCAATAAATACATATATCGGAAATTGTTTATTTAAAAACTGGAAATGTCACAACAGTGATTTCTTTGAAGGCCTGCAGAAAATGAAATGCATTTTTATCCGTTGTAATCTTTGCAATGGAAGCATCGTCAGGGTCAGCATTTGGCATGGAGTTACAAGAATGACTAGAATTTCATAAATAAAGATGAATTGGGTTAAAAACTGGCTGAAAATGAGTAAAGATGTATCTTTAACTCTTTACCACACAATCCCGACTTTTAACGACCCTGATAAAGAAGCCGTTTGAAAACATTGTGGGAAAAGGAGAAAATGCTGGTAACCAGTATTTTCTCCTTTTCCCACAATGTTTTCTGCCCTTCCCAAAACAAACTTCCATTTTTCGGTAACATTTATTTTGTCGTCTGCAAATGCTTTCAATTTAGACCAGTCTAAAATTTTGTTGTTTGGTAAAGGGTTAACTCTTACCAAACACCAAAATTTAAGACTTGTCAAATGCCATAGCAGTGGTAAACAACAATTTGAGTAGGCCAAAAAAAATATGATTTGTTTGTGACAGGGTAGAAAAGATTGTGGGAAAAGGAGAAAATGCTGGTTACCAGCATTTTTTTCCTTTTCCCACAATGTTTTCAAGTCTTTATTTTCAGGGTCATGAAAACTGGATTTTGATGTGAAGGAATGATTAAATTTGGAAAAGATGACTGAAAACATCTTTTTAAAATATGAATGGTTAACATGAAGTACTAGTAATTTCTCATTTTCCCACAAGGTTTAATATAGTTGATGGCTGCAAGACAGTAAAAACTGTTTCTTTGTTTTACTAGATATGAGCCATCCTCTGTGAAAAGGGGATTTATTGCATCTGTAATTTATGATACTTTTAGTTTTGGATTGTTCGAACTTAATATGGACAACAACCGTCTAAATACAACTTTTCAAAATGTTTGAGCCATTCTCATAGTCCACGCAGGCTGATCTTGCTCAAAACTTTTTGCTGTAGGTCAGTTTTCTGCATGTCCAAGGACCAGTCTGCTTCATGATTCAGTTGGTTGTTAGTCCAAAAGGATTTCATGGATCCATAGTTATATGATGGCTTGCTTGTTCTCATACATCACAGAGATGCATTAGTCCTTCACCACACAATTATCTCTTTACCAAACGACAAAATTTTAGACGAGTCCAAATTGAAAGCATTTGCAGATGACAAAATGGTCATGACAGAAAAAATGAAATTTGTTCTGGGAAGGGTTGAAAACATTGTGGGAAAAGGAGAAAATGCTGGTTAACAGCATTTTCTCCTTTTCCTACAATGTTTTCAAAAGGCTTCTTTCTCAGGGGCGTTAAAAGTCCGGATTGTGTGGTAAAGAGTTATGAGTTTTAACAACCCTGAAGAAAAAGCCTTCTGAAAACATTGTTGGGAAAGAAGGAAATGCTGGTAACCAGCATTTTCTCCTTTTCCCACAATGTTTTCTACCCTTCCCAATACAAAATCAATTTTTGAATTATGTTTATTTTGTTGTCTGCAAGTTCTTTCAATTTAGACTAGTCTAAAATTTTTGTTGATTGGTGAAGAGTTAAACCTTCTTTTCCCAGACTGCTGCTCATGTGTAATCCTGTCATTGATTTTCTCTTTTACAAAAAGAATGCAGACCAACTGGTAAAAGATGCTCTAGAAGAAAAACATAAAAGGGCGAGTGAGGAAATATCAGTCTATCTTCGAGAAAGTTTTGGAAACGATACTCGGATAGATTATGGGACGGGGCATGAGCTTGCATTTGCTGCGTTCCTTTTTTGTTTTTATAAAATCGGTGTTTTAAAAGAGGAAGATGCGCCTGCTTTGGTTTTAAAAGTTTTTGGCAAGTAAGTATGATGGTCGATTGATTGATTTAATGGTGTTTTGCACCTTTTCAACATTATTTCAGTTATATCATGGTGACAGGTCACATATTCATGTACAGTGGAATCCACTTATTAGCAACTCGGATTATAGGGATTTTCGGATATTAGCAACTTTTTGCCCAGCACAAAACCATTTCCTCTTTAATCTCTGTAAATTTTCTCAGATAATCGAAATACCTTTAAAAGAAATTTTTGGATAATGGCAACAAAATATTTGCACTATCAACATATTTTGTTGTTTATTAGAAATATTATGCCATAATTTCAAGAAAAGAATCGATGAAATTTCTGAAAATTAACTAAAACTTCGCTTTATTTTACAGGTGCAGACACGTGTGTCCAGTAAATACACACATACGTGTCTACGCGATGTCATTTTCGCACCTACGCGAGAGTAATTGTTCTCCTGATATGTTGATAAAAAACTGGAATAAATGACTTACTTTATAGACTTGGACTTGGACTCTTTTTTTTAGACTTAATCTAGTTTCCATTTTGATTAAAAACCATTTTTATTTCATGATTTTCATGCCTTTATTTTACAAAGTTAAACCTACGGCTCTTTATGGCCATATTGTTTATAACGCCTTGCATCAAGTCACCAATCAACATTCTTTAACTAATTAAAACACTTTAATTGATTCTTTCAAAAGGAATCGTAAAAAATGCGCTAAAAAAAGTCACATTCGATTTCGTTCGGAAGAGCAAACTAAGTCGTATAATAAACCTAATGCATATTATGTATATGTACATATGCCGTGTGTGGCATGAGTGAATAGGTAAACAATGTAGGAAAACAGGTCGACTTACCACTACAGCTCTTCGGATACTAATATGAGAGGTAATTCAATAAACTAATAACTACAAAGACAACATTTTCTAATCACTTTTTTAATATTGGATTACAAATTTATAACTAACAGTCTATTGCGGAGGGAAATAGTCTACTTTCAGTTTAGCGCCGACTTCTTAGTCCCCACTCTTGTGCGAGTTCATGCCTCAAATGAAATTGCGGATAATAGCAGTGATTGCTTAATAGCAATTTTTCTTCTGACAAATGGGTATTGCTAATAAGCGGATTCCTCTGTATTTCCTGGGTAAATGGCACCAGTAGTAGGCTATGGCTCTGAAGTTTCTTGCCGAAGAACACTCTCACAAAACCCCAATGGATCCAGTGAGGCTGGAACCTTGGGCCTCCAGGTCACAAGTCCTACACTTTACCTCTGAGCCCAACAGGATGCCTCAGTAAGTATGGTGGCTTATACTAGTAAAATTTCATTCTGGTTCTGTTTTCGCAATTCAGCTTTTCCCAGGTATGGATCCTTTTGTGGCCCATCCATTAATTACTTACCAAAAAAGTTTAGAGGTTTCAACGACCCTATGAAAGAGGCTCTGAAAAACACAGTGGGTAACCAGCATTTGCTCCTTTTCCCACACTGTTTCCAATTTTTTCCATAGTAAATCCCTTCATTTATAAGCCTCATTCAGTTCGTTTTCTGCAGCTTCTTAAAAATAATTTGGACAAGTCTAAGCTATGTTGTCTTCTAAAGATTGTAGGTGTTTGATTTTTAAGTCAGAGGCTCTGGGTTTGATCCTACTTATCATGGCACTGGCCACATGTAAGTGTCGAAGGGCAATGCAGAGGCATGGTCTAGCATTAGTACACTGGTAATATGTGAATGAGCAAGCTATCACTCAAATGTGTGTTTTGTCTTTCTTTATCAGACCAAAATATTACACCCTTTACCACACAGCAAAACTTTAGGCTCTTCCATATTGAAGGAATTTGCAGACAACAGTTCAAATGTTTTCCAAATGATGGTATTTGTCCTGGAATAGGTAGAAAACATTGTGAGAAAAGAAGAAAATGCTGGTTGCCAGCATTTTCTCCTTTTCCCACAATGTTTTCAAACTCTTCCTTTTCAGGATTGTTGAAATTTGGTGCATTGTGGTAAAGGGTTTAACTTGTCCACCTTGAAAGTAATACAGAAAACAAAGGAAATATATGTACAGCTCAAATGAATAGGACACATGATGGAAAGGATAGAAAACATTGGTGGAAAAAGGGGGAAAATTGCTGGCTACCATCACTTCTCCTTTTCTCACAGTCTTTTCAAAAGCCATCATGTTGTAATTCATTGGCTCCTTCTTTGACTGTTTAACCCTTTACCACACAACAAAGATTTAGACTAGTCAAAATAGAAAGCATTTGCAGAGCCCAAAAGAATTGTGGATCAAATGATGAACTTTTACTCTGAAAGGGTAGAAAACATTGTGGGAAAAGGAGAAAATGCTGGTTACCAGCATTTTGTCACATTGTTTTCAAAAGCATCATTCTCTAGGGTCGTTAAAACGCTGGATTGTATGGTAAAGGGTTAAAGTACATTATTCACAGGTATTTAGAATTAGTAAGAAAACTGCAAGTAACCTACAGAATGGAACCAGCAGGCAGTCAAGGAGTGTGGAGTTTAGATGATCATCAGTTCATTCCGTTCATCTGGGGCTCATCTCAGTTAATTGGTAAATAGAGGAGTGAGGCTTTGTAATTTTAGGTTGGGTTGATAAGAATGATACTAAATTCTGTCTTTTCTTTAACTTTTTGTCTTTTGTGTGATTTCCAAAATGGTAGGCTTAACTATTTACCCAAATATTCTGTGTTTTTTAACGCATTACTAAACGACAAAAATTACAGACTTGTCCCAAATGAGAGTATTTGGGGACGACAAATAAAATGTGAGTCAAAGGATGTTTTCCATCTTGAAAAGAGTAGAAAACATTGAGGGGAAAAGAAGAAAATGCTGGTTTCCAGCATTTTCTCCGTTTCCCACAATGTTTTCAAAAGGTTTCGCGGTTAGCGTTGTTAAAACATGGGATTGTGTGGTAAAGGGTTAGAGACCCTGGACAAGAGGGCTTTTGACCATTTCTTGTCAGGAAAGTGAAACAAAATAATAGAATCTATTCCTGCATGTTAAAGACAGTTATCTTTATATAACCCTTTACCACACAATCCCAAGTTTTAATGACCTTGACAAAGAGGCCTTTTGAAAACATTGTGGGAAAAGGAGAAAATGCTGGTAACCACCATTTTCTCCTTTTCCCACAATGTTTTCTAACCTCTCAGAGACAAATTCCATCATTTGAGCCACATGTAAAGTGTAGTCTGCAATTGTTTCCAATTTGAACAAGTCTACATGTTTGTCCTGTGGTAAAGAGTTAATAATTTTACATCATTGTGCAAACGTTTTTATAGTTCATATTATGTATGAGCTAAGTAATCATGTTTATTTTGTGTTTCATTACAGGGCATCCCAGAATTTTACCAAAATCTTTTGTGAAACCAGAAATATATGAACATTTTTCTAAAGATTATTTGTTCCTGGGCTGTATAAATTATATAAATAAGGTATGTTTGTTCTATTGAATAGAGAATATTTCTTTTTTTTTTGTGAATGATCAAAATTTATTTCATCAAGTTAACAACATTGGTGATATTGATATGTTGGTGAGTGTCGCAGCCACAAGTGAAAATAATACAGGATGATGTTCACGAGATAAAATAAATTTCGATCTTTCAACGAAAAAACAAATGTTCTATCCATTTTATGCTTCTAACCCCTTTTTTGTTGGGACTTGCAAAGTATTACCCCTCAGACGATAACAATGTCTTTTTACAGTTGGCCGATTTCATAATAATGGGGGAAACAGGTATTCTTTTCTTCTAACATGCCTGTTGCACTAAAGCAATGCTTTTAACCTGTCCTAACTTTTATGTTTTTGTTTTGTTATATAGTGTATGAGCTTGTATGTTAACAAAGGCTAAAATTATCAACTGAAGATAACAGGCAAGCTCTCGTTATTTTAGTGAGTTTAGCAATCGGTAGATTTACAAGTGGAAACAGTGAAATTATCACACCATAATCCACCAGTATTTCCTGATAAACTACTGAAAAGTATGAATAATAACATTTTTCTACACAGTTGCAAGGTTTTACGCTCCAGTATGATACAGATTTCAAAAACATTCTAGGAAAAGGGGCTTTGGCCTTCAAGGGTGTTGAATGTGTAGAGCCAACTTTTTTGAGTCATCAAGAACACTAAATTTTGGTAATCCACCAACAAATACTGTACATTTTCTGATTTTACTCTTTTGTTTGGACAGTTGTAGGAAAATAGCCAGTGGCTTGGGAAGAATATTGTGTAGAGTGGTGGTTAAAGAAACTTGAGGAAAGCATGGATAGGTGCACTAGCCATCATGATATAACTGAAATAATGTTGAAAGTGGCGTGAAATGCTATACAAACAAACAAGCAAATGATTATGAATATCGAGGCTTTCAACTCACTGGCCAAGACAAAATATCTGATTTAAGTCCTTACAAAACAACAATATTCTAGACTAGTCTAAGTTGAAAGCATTTGCAGATGACAAAATACATGTGACTGAAAAGTTGAAATTTATTTTGGGAAGGGTAGAAAACATTGTGGGAAAAGGGGAAAATGCTGGTTACCAGCATTTTCTCCTTATCCCACAAAAGTTTTC
This sequence comes from Tridacna gigas, assembly GCA_945859785.2. Taxonomy (NCBI): domain Eukaryota; kingdom Metazoa; phylum Mollusca; class Bivalvia; order Cardiida; family Cardiidae; genus Tridacna; species Tridacna gigas. Next base: position 12,195,192 of record OX244028.2, read on the forward strand.
AGAACCCTTTTTTCTTAGGGTCGTTAAAAGTAGAGAATGACTTCTTTACTTTCACAGGTGAAAACAGGTCCTTTTGCAGAACATTCAAATCAACTGTGGAATATTAGTGCTGTGCCACATTGGGAGAAAGTGAACTCTGGGCTAATTAAAATGTACAAGGCAGAGGTAAATATTTTGCAGCTTTTTTGGTTATAGGTCCCATGTTCAAAACTAACCAGTGGCACTCTCAAGAGCATTTTTATTCACATTTCCACCATACTGGGTATTTTTAGACTGCCCAAAATAACATGTACAGTATGTAGACATGACACTTTGAGAAACATTGCAAGGGAAAAAAAAAAAACTGTTATTGGTATTAAACTATTGAAAACAATTGTTCCTTTTCCCACATTATTTTCCAATCCAGTGACTCATCAAGTTGTTTGTATGTCAGTGAGTTAACTCTATACCACACAATCCTGGGTGTTAATGACCCTGAGGAAGAAGCCTTTTGAAATCATTGTGGGAAAAGGAGAAAATGCTGGTAACCAGTTCCAGACAACAAATAAAATTTGAGTCAAACATTGAAAGTTGTCTCTGGAGGAGTAGAGAAAATAGTTGGAAAAGGAGTAAATGCTGGTAACCAGCATTTTTTCCATTTTTCACATTGTTTTCAAGAGGCTTTTCCTCAGGGTTGTTAGAACATAGGATTGTTTGGTAAAGGGTTTAAATGGATTGGTTACACTGTGTATTAACTCTTTACCAAACGACAAAGTTTTAGACTAGTCCAAATTTAAAGCATTTGCAGACGACAAATTAAATGTGACTTCAAAATTGAAATTTGTTATGGGATGGGTAGAAAACATTGTGGGAAAAGGAGAAAATGCTGGTTACCAGCATTTTCTCCTTTTCCCACTATGTTTTCAAAAGGTTTCCTTTTTAGGGTTGTTAAAAGTCGGGATTGTGTGGTAAAGAGTTAAACCCATTAGCACAAAAATATTTGCACAACTTTAATGGCCCTGAAATAGACTGCTTTTAAGACATTGTGATAAAAGGTACTTAGAAACTATTGTGCATGCAGTTGTTTCATTTTTGCACAATGCTTTCAATAAAGGTTTTTTTTTTATGGCTGAAAATACAAGTCACTCAACTCTTTACCAAACAACAAATATTTTGAGTTGTACAAATTGAAAGCATTTTCAGACAACAATTTAAATGTGGCTTGAATTATGAAATTTGACAACTTTTGCCACAGTCTTTCCTACACTTTTAGAGAGGAATCTCATCATTTGAACCACCTTTAAATTGTTGTCTGTAAATGCTGTCAATTTGGACATGTCCGTGCAGCCTGACCTGGCCGGAACTTTTTGCTTTTGGTGAATTTTCTGCATGTCAAACAACCAGTGCACCTCATGATTCAGTCAGTTGTTAGACAAAGTGGGTTTTATGGATCCATAATTATGTAATGGCTTGCTTGGTATTATGGAGTCACAGAGATACATTAAGCCCCCTTTTGCCAGAGCAAGGCTCATGTCTTGTATTATTTATTTTACAAGAAACTTTGGTTAAAAATGAAAACTAAATGGGTCCCTTTAAAGTTTATTTTCATTTCTCTTTTCTTCTTGACAGGTTTTAGCCAAGTTTCCAGTGATTCAACATTTCTTGTTTGGGAGTCTACTGAGTATTGAACCTGCGACTTGAGGACATTTCTTTCTTGATACTGTTCATTTGTGTCATTGTTATAAAGCGTGGTTGTTACACATAACATGTTGTGAAATCTAGGTCCTTATTCACCAGTCATTCTTATGAGCATTTAAAGTCTTGTTCTCAAGAGCATACTGTGAAATCTGGGTCTGTATTATGAGCATTTAAAGTCTTGTTCTGAAGAGCATACTGTGAAATCTGGGTCTGTACTCACCAATCATTCTTAAAAACACTTTAAGTCCTATTGTCAAGAAGTGTCTAAATTTTAAAGTAACACAACTTCTGACTAGCTAAACTAAGTAGTTTAGCCAATCAGAAGTTGTGTTACTTTCTAAATGTAGAGTTAGACATGGAATGAAATCAGAAATGGTTGGTGAGTACGGACCCTGAACATGCAGTAATTCATATGCGTATCTTTTATTAATCTGATAAAGATGTACAAGTACATAATGGGAATACAGGGAGGGGCGGGGCGATTTCAAAATGAAATATGTGCATCACTTTGCTATTTCCCTGGGACCAAGTTAGGGTTGAGGTATGCTGGAACCAGGTTTTTGGTAGGCCCGTCCGTTTGTTCATCATTCTATCTGTCCGCAACTTGACACAATTCTGTGTATATCCATTGTCAAAACAATAATTTGCGGTGAGAGAGGGGTGAATCCTGTCGCAGTTACTATCATCAATTCTTGGACAGACATTGGCCAAGCTGGGGATTTTGCCCAGTGATCCCCCGCTCTCAACACCTGTACACTGACAACTGCGCTACCAGCGTCGACCAACCAATTTTATTCTGAAATTTCAATGGAATGGAAGCCTTCTTGCCTTCCTTGCAGTTTGTGGCCAATGAAATGGATTTTTAGCTCAACTGTTTTCGAAAAAACATTAAGGTATTGTCATAACTTCGGTGTCATTGTCACTTGCATTGTTATCTGTGTCTTCTAAAACTTTTGACATTTTATAATATATCTGTCATTACCGAGGATGTTTACTTCAATCCTAGACTAGTTGTTGACTGTCAAAAGGGGGACCCATACAACAGAGGCTGGTTATCAACAAAATATTTTTGAAAAAGTTATGCCCCTTTTCAACTGATTTAAATTTTCACTGAAAATCAGGCAACTGTAACCGAGCATTGGCACCCGCATGTGGCGCTCTTGTTCTGATAGTGTGTTCTGATAGGTAGTGTGGAGAGGGAGGTATTTGTCGACATGCAACAGTTCTAGTTAATTAACTGTTTTACCACACAATCCCTTGTTATAACAATCCCGTAAAAATAAGGTTTTTGAAAACATTGTGGGAAAAGGAGAAAATGCTGGTAATCAGCATTTTCTCCTTTTCCCACAATGTTTTCTATCCTTTGTTGGTCCTACTATCCATCTGTTTGTCCTTCCATCTGTTAATCACTTGACACAGTGATTGTGTCCTATTCTTCTTCTGTAATTTTCAATCATCTATTCTACAGTTTTAATGGGAGTTTTTCTGCCACAGGCACTTGCGCTCCAGAGGTTTTGATTTTGACCGGTCAACGGTTACAAGAATTACAGCCCTTTGAATTGGTTTTCCTGATCCAGTGTCAAGGCAAATTTGTTTGGGAAGCGGGGGAGGAATATTTGACCATATGCAACAGTTTCAGTTGACCCTTACCAAACAGTCCCTAGTTGAAACAACTCCAAGAGAAAAGGGCCTTAGAAAAAAGGGTTTTTGAAAACATTGTGAGAAACAGTGAAAATGCTGGTGACCAGAGGTAGGCATGAGGTAGACTGGCCCTGGGACATGCAGAAAAATTTACTAATACCAAAAAGTTTTGATCCAGGTCAGTCTGCATGGACTGCGTAGACTGGCTTGGGTTGATACTTTTTGCAAATGCATTAAATTCTCTTTTCATAGGGCATGCCTCAAATGAGTCATTTAAGGATGCAGTTAATACAAGAGACCTTCTTCTACAATGATTCTGAAATGGTTCATGATGGTTGAAACAAGTATAACCATGAAAATATGCGTGGCTTCCAATGACATGGTAGAAGATAAAATTTTTTAGCATGACACTTGTTTGAAATAAAATTATTTTAATTTCATTAATTTTAAATGTTCTTACCCCAGAAGTGGTGTAGTATGATTACGTTCCTTATTTATCACATCGTAGTAACCAAGCAGGAAGTCAGTAGATTCCTACTTAATAGTTAGGAGTGTCCTTGGGCAAGACACTTCAGTGCTCTAGCCTAGTATTGGTGAAACCCAGGACACACATGAATAAGTAAGCCGTCACTGTGATATGACTGGGATAATATTGAAAGTGGTCTAAAATACCAATCAATCAATCAATACTCAGTAATTCTCAAAGCACCATCAGGGCCTAAATCTGTGCCATCTTTTTAATTTTTTAGCTGTGATGTTGTAGAGTAGCAGTCCTAGCAGAAACGGCAGTACTGGTACTTTTTATGGGCTTTGTCTAGCATTAACCCTTAGGCTGTTAAGTGCAACTCACCTTTTGTGGGCAATGTAGATCAAGATCAGACTGCACAGAATGCGCAGTCTGATCTTGGATCTACACTGTCCAACAAGGGGATATTTTTCTTTAAAAAAAAAAAGTTTGAAATAGCATTATTCTAATTTTTACTATCGGCTTGAAAGTTTCATTTACCTTAATTAGCAGGATAAGTGTTAAATCTTTACCAATCGACAAAATTTCAGACTTGTCCGAATTAAAAACATTTGCATACAACAAATTAAAGGTGGTTCAAGTGATGAAACTTGCCTTTAATTGAGAAAACATTTTAGGAGAGGGAGAAAATGCTGACTACCAGTATTTTCTCCTTTTCTCACTATGTTTTCAATAGCTGTCTTTCTCAGGGCCATTGAAACTTGGGAATGTCTGGTAAAGACTTAATCCTTTACCAAACAATCCCAATTTTAACACCCCTAAAGAAAAGGTAACCAGCATTTTCTCCTTTTGCCGCAATTTTTTCTATTATTCCCCCCCCCCCCCCAAAAAAAAAAAAAAAAAAAAAATTCAATTTTTAAGTCACATTTATTTTTGTCATCTGCAAATGCTTTCAATTTGGACCAGTCTAAAATTTTGTCGTTTGGTAAGGAGTTAAAGAAAGAGGTTTAAAAAGGATTTAGTGACAACTAGTATTTTGTGTACCAAGCTTGTAGCCTGTATATGTTAAATTTAGATTATTAAAATGCTTGAAATATGATTGACGAGTTTGTTATCAGGTTTGTTATGTAGAACATCATATAAACAGATTTCAGAAAGTTAGCCATTTAACCCTTTACTACATTATCCCTACAACCTGGAAGGAGTAGGCTTTTGAAAACATTTTGGTAAAAGGAGAAAATGCTGGTAACCAGCATTTTCTCCTTTTACCACAATGTTTTCTACTCTTATCAAAGACAGAAATCATCATTTTGAGCTACATTTAACTTGTCTGCAAATGCTATCAGTTTAGTCGAGTCCAAAATTTTATCATTTGGTAAAGAGTTCAAAGTAGTGGCAGTAATAAATATAGTGGCAGTAATGAATATAATATAATAATGAATAGTGGCAGTAATGAATATAATATAATAATGAATGTAGTGGCAGTAATGAACATAATATAATAATGAATAGTGGCAGTAATGAATATAATATAATAATGAATGTAGTGGCAGTAATGAATATACAATGTAATATAATAATGAATAGTGGCAGTAATGAATATAATATAATAATGAATAGTGGCAGTAATAAATATAATATAATAATGAATGTAGTGGCAGTAATGAATATAATATAATAATGAATAGTGGCAGTAATGAATATAATATAATAATGAATAGTGGCAGTAATGAATATAATATAATAATGAATAGTGGCAGTAATGAATATAATATGAGTCATGCCCTGGCAAGAAGGGCTTTAGTGCATCACCATGATAACATTGTACCAAGCAAATCATCACATGAATATGGATCCATAAAATGCATTTTTGTCTGAAATTAACTGAATCATGAAGTAGACTTGCCCTTTGACAATAGCAAAAAGCTTTGATCCATGTCAGCCATTGGGGACTGTGGAGGCTGATATGGGTTTGTACTTTTTGCAGATGTGTTAAACCCCTTTTTCACAGAGCATGGCTATGCATTAAGCCCCACTTCAGTGAGCATCACTCAATTCGCTTGGCTATTTTGATATCCTCACTATATTGGTCCTGCTGACAAACACTCCGACAAAAAACCAGGGGCAGAATTATGGAATCAAACCCAGGACCCTTTGATAATAAATTTGCCAGGACATCCTCTGGGCCATCATCGACACGTCACCCCAACTGTCTCACAGATCAGAACCCGTGAAATGATCATATATCTAACAACTCCACTGAACAATACTTCAGTAAACATTGTGGGAAAGGAGCAGTTAACTCACAAAGTCATTACCTCTGAGACTGTTTTACAGCAGAAGAGTTGGATAATACCCTTGTTTGAGTTGGGGGGCCTCTATGTGGCTCAGTAGTAAAGGTACAAGTCTTACAGCCTGGAGGCCCTGGACTCAATCCTCTTTTGAGGACCTGCAGGAGGGTCCTCTGGCCAGGCACATCGAAGACCTGGACTAGCACTATTGAAACCCAGGAAATGTGAATGTGTATATGTAATCTGTTTCTCTGATATGACTGAAATAATGTTGAAAGAAGCTTATAACAGCGTTCAATCAATCTATTACTGAAAATTTGTACCACATGACATTAATTGAATACATTGCGGCAAGAGAATAGATTGCTCCCACCAAACTATTTCTCCTTTTACCACAATGTTTTTAATTTTGAAGGTGATCTTGATAACTAAAGATAAAATGAGTTTTTTTTTTTTTTTTTTTCTTAATTTTTAACAGCATCAATAGATGAAATGAACTGGAGAAAAATGAATATATTCATGACTTTTTTTGACCTGGAGACATAAATAGCATGCAAATTTACATAAATTCAATATCCTGTTACAGTTGAGATAATCTTCATTATTTTCTACGACATTTTTTACACTCGCTTCATGAATTTTTGATAGAAAGGAAAGCAGAATTATTCAAATTTTGACAGACAAAAACGTATATAATAAGTGCAAATAAAGAGAAAAGCAAAGAAAACGCTCCTTTGAAGAGCGAGGGACTGAGGTGTGAAAAACAAGTGGTACGAAAAGGGGACAGTTACGAAATGATTTGCAGTAAATAACAAACATGGCGACTCCCGTATTGGGTAGGTCGTTTCTCAACGGAAAAGGTTTTTCCATGTTTTCAAGGTAATGGCATCTACGACAAATGTAGATACTTTAACGCATAGCGCTGAGCTTTTTGTTTTCTGTCTCTCTAGTTTTTTTCTCTTATTGCAAAGTTTGTTCTACCGAACTAGAAAAAAGTGACAGTCATGCATGTGGTACTGGTAGGGCTAGGACGGATTTCGGTACAAAACATGATGCAAGTTTCACTTCATTTGGCTTTCTCTTGTCTAATTCTAAATAATCGTGATTGAGAATTAAGAGAGACGCTTAACTGAATTTTTCAAATGTAGCTAGATACAGAGTTACTTTAATGTTACCTAATTTTTTTGTATTTTAACGAACGCACCTTTCCACTTTCTGTGCGGTCTATGGATATTGAAGTATAGCTGAGAAATTTTATGTACCATATTTCACCAAATTAACGCTCCCACAGTAATGGTAGCACCGCCACTATATTTCTTACTCCAGAGGCCTACGGACAACCCTCACCCACACCCAGCCTTATCTTAAAATTGATGGCTGGAGTGACAAAATTCCATACAAAAGATAACTTCACCAAAACTATTAAAACACAGACTTACGAAAATCACTAATGACCTATATTTTATAAATAAACTTACAGGGATGGGATTGGAATAATCCTAATTACTTCACAAATCAATGTCATGAACACCTGACTATCTGAATACACATACACTTCCAATAACATTATAAACTTCAGGTAACACAAAATTTGTCAACTAATTTGGAAAAAAACTTTTAAGAAAGTGAAGTATTGAATACCAGTGACCAATATACTAATCGTGCATGTTATTTGACTTCCAAATAAATAATGATTGGCGGTAAAATTGATATTCTGCATTACTGCATTACAGCAAGTCTTTAAAAAAAAAACGGTCGCTGTGCACTGGGCACTAACTAAAATTTAGATCAAAGTACCAAACTTACTCTAAGTGACGGCACTTAAATTTCAGAAAATTGGCTTTGAAATAGAAGCCCCTCGTCGGATTTTGCATGGCGCCCTGGCACATTGATTAGGTGAAATACTGTATTTTGATGGAAATTTGATCTTGAAAGACAGCCATACTCAGTCATGATCTCAATGATGCCATAAAAGTATAAAGCATCAATTTCTTGAAGATGTAGATTGTACAACTTTAAATAGATTCATTTTTCAATTCTAAGAATATTTAGCGATTTTTTAACTTTGTAAACCATATTGTCCCCAGTCTTCAATGTGTTAACTCTGATCTGAGTCGGAAGATAGTTAAGGGAGATAACTCTAACGAAAGTTTGATACTTGTCGTTACATTAATTGGTAGTCTGGAGACGATTCAGTTTACAGTGATGATCCATTGCTAAACATCATTAAATATCTTAAGAATAGAAAAAAGTAAGTCCATTGAAAGTTGTACAAACACACATCTTTAACCCTTTACTGCACAATGACGCCTTTTGACGCCCCTGGGAAGGAAGCCTTTTGAAAACATTGTGGGAAAAGGAGAAAATGCTGGTAACCAGCATTTTCTCCTTTTCCCGCAATGTTTTCTACCCTATCAAAGAAAAGTTGCACCATTTGAGCCACATTGAAATTGTCGTCTGCAAATGCTTTCAATTTGGACAAGGCTAAAATTTTGTCGTCTGGTAATGGGTTAAGAAATAAATGTATTATACAACCATGGCATCATTGAGATTGCCACTAAAACAACACATGTTGTGGCATGTCAGTTCCTCCTGTGGCGTACCTGTGGCATGAATTACTGACGTGGCATATTTTAGTTTGGCCCTTTCTCTGTCATATCCTGTACAACCAAAATACTTACACCTTTAAGGGTTGTGACCCCCTCCCCTGTCAATTTTTTTTAATGTGGGAGAGTAGCCAGTGGCTTAGATAGTACTTGTGAATAAACAGTGGGAACATATGTCCATTTATTGGCTATGTATGATGTAAATGAAATACTTTTGAATGCACCCTTAAAACACAATACAAGTATTTAATGAAAATGTGTAATAAGTCTTCCCCAAACAACAAATGTAAGGCCCTACCAGAAACAAAATATAAGAGCATCAGAGATCAAATCCAGATTTGTTAACAGTTGGGCTTAAGTTCAATGTTAGCGTAGAAAACATTTAGGGATAAGGAGAAAATGCTGGTTAGTTGAAAGCCTTCTCTGTCAGGGCCCTGAAAACTTGGAATTTTGTGGTAAAGGGTTAACATTGTTTTTCATTGATTTCACAATCTCTGTATTTACAGCCTTCAGGACTAAAATTTGCCATGTGGCTTGGTGTTTTCAATTTGGAATTGTTATAAAAACTCAAATTGGATATCAGGTTTCCCAGAGATCCTGATTGTTTAAACGAGCCATGCTCTGGCAGAAGGGCTCTTAATGCATCTCCATGATTCATGACACCAAGCATGTCAATACATAATTATAGAACCATAAAATCCATTTTGTGTAATAACTAAATGATTCATGAGGTACATTCATGAGGTACATTGAGGTTCATGAGGTACATTGATCCTTTGAAATACAGAAAATTGGCCAATGGAGAAAAGTTTCGGCCTAGGTCAGCCTGCACACACTGCGCAGGCTGACCTGGGTCGATACTTTTCACAGATGCATTAATCCCCCTTTTGACAGTGCATTGCTGAAATATATTTGCCTCTTTTCATTCATTTGAAGGTGTCAAATGACTTGTGTATGAGAAAGTCCAGAGAAAAAAACATTGATGGCGTAGCTAATAAAGTAAGTTTTATTGTAGATGACATTGATGTTTTGACCCTTTACCAGACAACAAAATTTTAGCCTTGTCCAAATTGAGAGCAATTGCAGATGGATAATTCCATTGTGGATCAAATGTTGCAATATTTCTTTGATAGGGTAGGAAACATTGTGAGAAAAGGAGAAAAGGCTGGTTACCAGCATTTTCTCCTTTTCCCACAACTTTTTCAAAAGCTTTCTTTCCCATGGTCGTTAAAAGTTGGCATTGTGCAGTAAAGGGTTGATAATAAAATGAGCAAGTGTTTTTATCTTTTTCCTTTCATTTATGTGTAACATAAATCTGTATCCTAATGAGCTGAAGCAACATTAATGTAGTGATATTTTTATGAAGGTGCTTAGGATGCAGACAGCTATGCAGCAGTTCCTCAAGCACAAAGAAGAAGAGGGAGATGAAATCCTCTTTCAGAGATCCAGTGCCAGGTCTAAAACCACCAAAATCTGCTTTAGCTACAAACCCACTAGTAGAAACAAAGGTTTGTTTGACTTTCTGTTTAAGCTTTTACCACAAAATCCTGAGTTTTACAGACCTTGAGGAAAGACCTTTGAAAACATTGTGGGAAAAGGAGAAAATGCTGGTAACCAGCATTTTCTCCTTTTCCCACAACATTTTGTACCATATTGGAGACAGACTCCAACATTTGAGTCACATTAATTGGTTTCAAAAAGGACAAGTCTGAAGTTTTGTCAGTTGGTAAAGAATGTACCCACTACCACTTTACATACTGTTTATAAAACTACCGGAACATAGTCCAAACCTAATAGCTCAGTTTGTACTGTAATCAAGGAGTTGTGAGTGAGAGTTCCAGCAAGGCTAAATTCATATTAGGTTGATGGTAGTCATTTCAGTGGGATAAATTTCTATTCAATATGTGAATTTGTTTAGGCAAGATTATCTCTTTACCAAATACTAAAATTCTACACTAGTCAAAATTGAAAGCATTTGCAGAACACAAAATGTTCAAATGTTTAGTGTCCGCTGGGGTAGCTCAGTGGTAAGCATATCTGACTCATGACGTGGTGGTTGCGAGTTTGATACCTCTGATGTATGTGCGAAAAGTAGTCAGTGGCTTTGGAAAGAAAGTTGTGTCAGTACTGGCGTGAGAAAGCCAGGAAACACATGGATGCGTCACTGATCGTCATGATATGACCTGAGCAGTTAAAATGGTGTTAAACTCCAATACAAACCAAACCAAATCAAATGTTTAGGGTGTCCTGTGTGACTCAGTGGTAAAGTGAATAACTTTTGACCTGGAGCCCCCTGGTTCGAGCCTCAGTGGATCCATTAGGTTTTTCATTGGAGTGTACATAGGCAAGACAGTTCAGAGCCCTAGCCTAGTAGGGGTGAAACCCAGGAAATACATGAAAATGTGAGCTATTGCCGTGATATGTCTGAAAAAAGGTTTTCTCCTTTTTCCACAATGTTTTCTGTCCTTCAGAGAAGAATCTTACCACCATTTTCCCCTTTTTCCACTATGTTTTCAAAAGCCTTTTCCCCAGGGTTATTAAAACATTGGATTGTGTGGTAACGAGTTAATATGGGAAGGCAGCCTCAAAAGAGAGTTGTGTTAACTAATAATGGTATAATGAACTTTAGGAATTCATGACTAGGTTCCCCAGCTGCCACAGTTTGTCTGAGATAATGTTGAAAACAGAATTAAACACCAACAAATTATTGTTAATCTACACCCACATATTGATAAAACTCAGTACATCAGTCTAAACTTCTTGAATTAACCCATCACCACAAAAACCCGACTTTTAACGACCCTGTGAAAGGAGCATTTTCTCCTTTTTCCACAATGTTTTATATCCTTCCCTCCAAAAAATCAATTTTTTTCAGTCACATGTATTTTGTTGTCTGCAAATGATTTCAATTTAGACAAGTTTAGTAAAAAGTTAAAGCATTTCAGTTCATTTGTTGGTTTACCCTTGACTCTTTCATTTGTGGGTCAGTTGACCTTCTTCAAATGAATAAAAGAAGGCAAGCATTAGATTATTTGAACAAATAGAAAATTCAAAGAATGCCCTTGTAGATGTATATCAGGATGCATTGGAAAAAAGGATTTAGACATCCCTGATATTATTCATGAATAATGTGAAAGGTACTTGGCTCGAGCCCAAAACTGGTTGCATACTTTTGTTTCTTTCTACAGGTTAGCACACTACAGAATGGACTGCGAGTGGCAACAAGAAACATGCATGCTGACTACTGTATTCTTGGAGGTAAAATACCATATTGTCCCATATTATCGCTCCCCCTCTAATTAGCACTTCCCCAGCTTTTTCTAACTGAAAATAAGTTTACCAGACAGTCAATCCATTGATAAAGTTTAAAAAAAATCTGCAGGCATACACTAACTGCATCGACATAGTCCTAATTACTTCACAAAGCCATGTCACAAACACCTGACTATTCAAATATACTTACATTTCCGATATCATTTCAAAAATCAGGTAACATAAAGTGTTAACTTAAATAGAAAATCTTCTAAGAAAGTGAACATATCAAAGACCAGTGTTAAATTAATCATGAATGCAATTTAAATCCAAATGAATCGTGGTAAAATCGATATACTGCATTAGACACAGCAGGTTTCTCAAATCGTGATCACTTCACAGTTTGCACTGACCAATGCCCCGACAGTAATGTTGTGGTCTTCCTTGGAAAATTCTATGTGGATTTATCTCTAATTCGTCCCCCCTTTTGGAAAATGTAATGCCAGGATAGGCAGGTGGGGGCGTTTAAAAGAGACAGTATGGTAGGTAAATTTCTGGAATTCCACTGGCCTTATCTCTTCAAAAAAAAAAAAACCCTGAATTTTAGGCTTGTTCATTTAATCCTTTACCAAACAATCCCATGTTTTAAATGTGGCTCATATGATGGACTTTGTTTTTAATAGGGTAGAAAACATGGTGGGAAAAGAAGAAATTGCTGGTTACCAGCATTTTCTCCTTTTCCCACTATGTTTTCAAAATCCCTCTTTGCTAGTGTCATTAAAACTCTGGGTTGTGTGAAAAAGAGTTAAAGACCCTGAGAAAGGAGCCTTTTGAAAATGTCGTGGGAAAAGGAGGAAATGCTCCTTTTCCCACAATGTTTTCTACCCTTCCAAGCTCAGTTTCCATCATTCGAGCTGCATTCAACTTGTTGTTTGCAAATGCTTTTAATTCGGACAAGTCTAAAATTTTATTGTTTGGTAAAGGTATTCTCAGAATACAAAATAGGTTCAAATGATGGAAGTATCATCAGCTGCTGGTACACTTTTTTCTCTAGTATAGTTAATGACAACTTGATGAAATACCTTAAGTAAACAGTACATTCAACTAACCAACATTTTACAGTATTTTAAAAAATTAAACCATCTTTCATTGGGTAATATTTATACTATCTTTCACTCTACAGTTCTGATAGATTCTGGGTCTAGATATGAAGTGAACTACACAAGTGGAGTGAACCATTTTCTGAGTAAACTGGCATTCAATGTAAGTGGACTTTAGCTTTTTGATCTAATACATGTATGATATCTTAAGCAATATTTTTCTTTTATGTAAGCCATGCTCTGACAAAAGGGGGTTTAACACTTCTTTGTGATGCATTATATCAAGCAAGTCATCACAAAATTATGGATCCATGAAATCGATTTAATTTAACAATAAACTGGATCTGGAGGTGGAAGGGTCTTTGGCCATGCAGAAAATTCACAAATAGCAAGAAGTTTTGACCAATGTCAGCCTGCATAGACAGTGCAGGCTGACATGGGTCAATACTCTTTGAATATGCAATTAACCCTTTCCCAAACAAGCCCTGGTTTTCATGTGTCTGCAGTACAAGTCTTTTAAAAAGACTGTGGGAAAAGGAGAAATTGCTCGTAACAAGCAATTTCTCCTTTTCCCACAGTGTTTTCTACCCTTTTTGAGACCTTTCTGCCATTTTCATCAAATTTAAAATTGTCATCTGCTAACTCTTTAAATTTGGACCAGTCCAAAATTTGTCATTTGGGAAAGGGTTAAGCCCCCTTTTCACAGAGCATGGCTCATATCATGTGATGAAGGGATCTTGGTTTTTCATTTTAAAGAAGAGCATTGATTGAGTAGAAAGGCGATGAAAGTTATTGCAGAAGGAAATTATTATCCTCAGCATTCACATACATGTACTATTAAGTCACTGCTTTTTTTCCACTTGATTTTATTTTCATTAATGTTGCACAGAGGTTATCATCATGAACTGAAAGTTCATGTAAAACATTAATGACACTTTTCTATCTCTAGTTTGGACTTTACAGAAAAATTTTGTCCCTTCCTATTGAGTAGTATCTGACATTAAAAACATTTAGGATTGTTCTAGTTTTTGCAGTGAATAAGGTTTTTTTTTTCCTATATGTATATGATAACGAAAGGGGTTTAGCTAACCCTTTGCCTCCACTAAGCTAACTTTAATGAGATCGGTAGATACCAGTATTTAGTAGCATTGTGACAAGCACAGAAATCAGTTACTTTAATATAGTGAGCACATTTTAATGCTTTTCCTTGTGTAAAGGAAAGCTGTAGAATGATGGATGGGAAAGTGGATGATGCAAATCTGAGCCATGCTCTGTGAAAAGGGGGCTTAATTTGCAAAAAGTATCGATCAAGGTCAGCCTGCACAGTCTGTGCAGGCTGACCTGGGCCGAAACTTTTTGCTTTTGGTCAATTTTATGTATATCAAAAGACCAATGTACCTAATGATTCAGTCGGTTGTTAGACAAAATGGACGTTATAGATTCTTGATCATGTAATGACTTGCTTGGTATCATGTGTCATGGAGATGCATTAAGCCCCCTTTTGCCAGAGCATGGCCCAATATTCCCAGTAGAAATTTCTTTGTAGAAAACAACAGAATATACAAGCAGTGAACACATTAAAGAAGAAGTGGAAAAAGTGGGTGGGATAATAAACTCTCAAAATTCAAGGTACAGTAACTGTTATGTAGTGAAATTAATTTTGAAAAGGTTCTCTTTATCACTGCAAGTTTGTCTTTCCCAGTACATAACACACTCTCTCAAAGCTCCTGGCTACTTTCCTAAATTAACATTGTCACAATGCACACTGTGCAGCATTGAAATGTTACTGAAAAACCAATCGATTTGACTCCTGCTCTGTAAAATATAGGTTTAATGCATTTGCAAAAAGTATGGACCCAGATCAGCCTGCACAGGCAGCACAGGCTGACCTGGGTCCAAACTTTTTGCTACTGGCAAATGTTCTGCATGTCAAATATTCTACTTCATTATTCAGTCGGTTGTTAGACAAAATAAATTTTATGGATCCGTAATTATATGGTGACTCGCGTAACTCTTTACCAAACGACAAAATTTAAGACTCGTCCAAATTGAAAGCATTTGCAGACGACAAAATTAATATGACTCAAAAATAGAAATTTGCTTTGGGAAGGGTAGAAAACATTGTGGGAAAAGGAGAAAATGCTGGTTACCAGCATTTTCTCCTTTGCCCACAATTTTTTCAACAGGCTTCTCTCTCAGGGTCTTTAAAAGTCAGGATTGTGTGGTAAAGGGTTAATATAATGCATCACAAATGTATAATGCATTGAGAAGATGCATTAAGCCCTCATTTGCCAGAGCACTGCTCATTTATCTATCAGTTCAATTAATCACCCTTCCTTACAGGGATACAATGATATACCTGATGGCCACAGACAATGCTGGTGTTCCTGTAGCATTAAATATTTTAGCTGAAGCCGTGTTCAGACCAGAAATTACAGAGGAAGAGGTTAGATTTATCGTCCAAACCAGTTTTTATTAAATTTTTAGCTTGGCTGTTTTCAAAGAAAACATCACGGTATATACGTAGCCTTGGTGTCTGCATTGTTGTCTGTATCGTTGTGCAAAAACTGACATTTTATGGTATCACTTGTATTACTAAAGATTATTTCTTCAAACTTTGACTAGTTGTTAGCTATTAAAATGGGAACCCACACAGTAGGGGCAGGTAACCATCAAAATGTTTTTGATACAGTTATGCATTTTCAAAAACTTCGACACTTTATAATATCTCTTTCATTACTGAAGATATTTACTTCAGACTCGGACTAGCTGTTAACTATCAAAAGGGGAACCCATACAACAGAGGCAGGTAACCATCAAAATATTTTTGACACAGTTATGCCCCTTTTTTGACTTAAAATTTTCATTAAAGTAACTGTAGCTGAGGGATGGCACCTGCACCCATGCTCTTTGTACCATATTATATTGTATCGAGTCTTAAAATACATAAATTTTAGTGTACAATTTATTATACCCCCGCAAAAGGAATGTTTTTATACCCCCACAAAACGAATGTTTTCGGGGGTATAATGGAATCAGCCTGTCTGTTTATATCCCCGCAAAACAAATGTTTTCGGGGGTATACTGGAATCAGCCTGCCTGTCCGTGCGTCCGTGTGTCCGTCTGTGTACAAAATACTAGCAATTTTGTGTCGCGAACTCCTCCTAGACTTTTCCTTCAATTGCATTGAAACTTTGCAGATATATTGATCATATATTGAAGATTTGCAAGGAGTAATTTTCAAGTGTCAACTCCCCCTGGTTGAGGAATTATCTCCCCTTGAACTTGACACTTTTTTTCTGTCAAAGCGCTGGCAGGGGTATTAAGTCACATTCAGTGACAGCTCTAGTGTAGCTTTATTTTTATATAAGTTTAATAACTGTAGCTTCATTTTTAATCTTTTACCACATAGCTATGAGTTTTGAAACAACTATGTTGAAGGTTTCATTTCTCCTTTACCCAAAATGTTTTCTACCCTTTTACAGAAAAATCCCACAAATCCAGCCAAATTTAACCCTTTACCAAACAACAATATTTTAGATTGGTCCAAATTGAAAGCATTTGCAGACGACACATTAAATGTGACTAAAATTATTAAATTTGTTTTTGAAAGGTAATAAAACATTGTGGGAAAATGAGAAAATGCTGGTTACCAGCATCTTCTCCTTTTCCCACAGTGTTTCTAAAAGACCTCTTTCTTGGGATAGTTAAAAGTCGGGATTGTGTGGTAAAGGGTTAATGTATCATCTGCACATGCTTGCAATATGAGTGATTTTAAAATTTTGTCAATTTGTAAAGAGTTAACCCTTTACCTCACAATCCTGAGTTTTAACGACCCTGAGGTTGGGGCCTTTTGAAAACATTGTGGGAAAAGTAGAAAATGCTGGTAACCAGCATTTTCTACTTTTCCCACAATGTTTTCTACCCCATCAAAGGCAAATTCCATCATTTGTACCATGCTTAAATTGTTGTCTGCAAATACTTTCAATTTGGACAGGTCTACATATTTGTCATGTGGTGAAAAGTTAAGCGACAGTATATCTCTTTACCACGCAGTCCTAACTTTTTATGACCCTGAGGAAGAAGGCTTTTGAAAACATTGTGGGAAAAGGAGAAAATGCTGGTAACCAGCATTTTCTCCTTTTCCCACTATGTTTTCAAATCTATCAAGGGCAAGTTTCATCATTTGGGCTACCTTTGTCGTCTGCAAATGCTTTCAATTTGGACTAGTCTAAAATTTTGTCATTTGGTAAAGGGATATTAAAAAAGGAAGTTGGATAAACAATGGTCACTAACTGTTGATGCTGAGTTCATAAAGTCTGGAAGTAATTTTTCTTCAAATGACTTTGATAACATCTTTGTCAGACTTTAACAGTTACGCTAATGCATACCATCATATTTCTCAACAGTTTAATCATGCCAAGCAGACGATAGCATTTGAACTGGAAGCGATTGACATGAACCCAATACCAGATACCATCTTGACAGAATTAATATTTGCTGTAAGTCGTGTACTTTCTTGCAGACATACTCTGGTTGTTGAATGATAATGGTAACTTTCAAATAGCCAAACTGATATGAGCCATGCTCTTTGAATAGGGGGTTTAATGCATCTGCAAAAAGTATCCGCAGTCCACACAGGCTGATCTGAGCACTTTTGCTTTTGGTATACAGATTTCCAGATAGAGGGAGTGATTTTGATTTCAAAATTGAAAATATCAGTTATTCTCCACTAAACCCTATGTTATGGGTACTCATTAGAATCGTCACATCGAGACAATTCTAATAAGTACCCACAACATAGGGTTTGGAAGAGAAAAATGGATTTAAAATAACATCACTCCCTCTTATCTGGTGTTTTGGGTATATTTTCTGTTGAAGGATTATTCTGCCCTAGGGATTAGATGGTTCTTAACCAAAATGGATTTTATGGATCTTAACCCTTTCCCAAACAAGCCCTGGTTTTCATGTGTCTGCTGTACAACTCTTTTGAAAACACTGTGGGGAAAAGGAGAAATTGCTCATAACGAGCAATTTGTCCTTTTCCCACAGTGTTTTCTACCCTTTTGGAGAACGTTCTGTCATTTTCATCAAATTTGAAATTGTCGTCTGTAAACTCTTTCAATTTGGACCAGTCTAAAATTCAATTTGGGAAAGGATTAAAGTATAATACATCCTGGAGATACGTTGAATCTTGTTTTGCCAGCACGTGGCTCATAATATTAATGAATTCAGTGTCCTCTGAAAATATATGGAGGGTTTTTATCGGTATAAGACTGACTGAAGAAGCCATTACAGGAGTCCAATCTCTGTTGGTTACTTGTCATTCATCTCTCTTGTTTTGAAACATGAGCCTTTGACTTACTTTTATCATGGGAAATGTTGCCTCAATTACAGTCAATAAGAAGCCCTTTTTGCATTTGATTGGTGATCTAGCAAAAGGAGGTTTAATGCAACCTTGGAATGTATTTTACTTCAGCAAGTCGTCACATGATATGGATCCATTTTGACAAAAAACCAGCTGAATCATGAGTTAGTGTGGTCCTTTGCTGTATAGAGTATTTACTATTTAGCTATAGCAAGAAGTTTTGATCAAGGTTAGCCTGCTCGGACTGTTGATACACTTTGCAGGTGCATTAAAACCGCTTTTTACATAGCATGTATTGAAAATGAAGATCATTGTATAACTTTCTTTATACATCAGGATACAAATTTGAGGACATTTTTGTGAAATTTTTGAAGCACAAAAATCGCAGTTATCTTTTTTGGATGTTTTAGGGAATTTTCAGGGTGTATTTATGAATTTTTCTGTTGCACTTGAATAAAGACTAATCTTTGATTATATAAATTTTTAAATTTTCCTATGTCACAATTTCTTAGTTGTAATGTGGTAGTATTTTTCACTCATCTGACAGGACGACCCTTTCCAAAAAGCCACTCATCTGGACCTAGAGTTCACTCATCACCATAAGTAGAAAAGCGGAATTTTCCAATGGAGTAGTCTAAAATTTTGCCATGTGGTGAAGGGTAATGATGTTTTTAGGTGTGATATACTTTCATATCACACATCTGTTTTTCTAGGTGGGTTATTGTCTGAAACTTGGAAATTTGAATGTTTGCTGTGAAATAACTTCATTATTCGAGCCATGCTGTGTGAAAAGGGGGCTTAATGCATCTGCGAAACGTATCAACCCTGCGCAGTTGGGGCAGGCTGACCTTAGTTGAAAATTTTCGCTATTGGTCAATTTTTCGTATGTCAAAGACCAGTCTACCGCATGATTCAGTCAGTTGTTAGACAAAATCGACTTCATGGATCCAAAATTATGTGATGTCTTAATGGGTATAATCCAACAGGAGATGGATTAAGTCCCCTTTTCACTGAGCATGGCTCATTTATAATGGTTAGAACCTCCTACAAACCATATAGTGCTTTTGTCTCCAGGCAGGTTATCGAAACAACACCCTGGGGTTGCCAAGTGTATGCCCATCAGAGAACATCAACAAAATGGACATTAAAACTATATATACATACCTCAGTAACTTTTACGACCCTAAACGAATGGTTTTGACGGGCGTGGGTGTGGAGCATGAACAGTTTCTCAAACTCACAGAGGAAATATTTATGCCCAAGAAACCTATATGGACAGAAGATAGAATTAAAATTGATCCAGGAAAAGGATGTGACGATTCAATATCACAATACACTGGTGGTCTTGTCACAGTAAGTTAACCTGATAACCCTTTACCAGACGACAATATTTTAGCTTTGTCCAAATTGAAAGCATTTGCAGACAACAATATCAGTGTGGCTCAAATTGGCATTTTTTCTTTGATAGGGGAGAAAACATTGTGGGAAAAGGAGAAAATGCTTGTTACCAGCATTTTCTCCTCTTCCCACAATGTTTTCAAAAGGCTTCTTTCCCAGGGTCGTTAAAAGGCGGCATTGTGCGGTAAAGGGTTAACACAGAAAAAAAGCCTGTATATTCCAGCAGTATATAGCTTCTGAAAACATTGATGGAAAAAGAGCATCTTCTTGTAGGTGCATTCTTATACCTAGTAAGCTTAAATCATTGACTCATTACGTCATAAAACAAGTTGTAGGGACACAAGTTTATAATGTGGACAGTCAACATGAATATGAGTTTGCTGCTTATCTCTTTACCAAACGAAAAAATTTTAGACTGGTCCAAATTGAAAGCATTAGCAGACGACAAAATAAATGTTACCGAAAAATTGAAACTTGTTTTGGGAAGGGTAGAAAACATTGTGGGAAAAGGAGAAAATGCTGGTTACCAGCAATTTCTCCTTTTCCCACAATGTTTTCAAAAGGCTTCTTTCACAGGGTCATTAAAAGTCATGATTGTGTGGTACAGGGTTAAATTCATTTGAAACTTTGCAAGGCCTTTCAGTACAGTCAGTGGTGTACAGGACTTGAGAACAGGAGATTGCAGGTTTGAATCACTAGCTTGGCCTATTTATTTCAGAGGCTTGGTGATAGTCATTGCAACAGGATTCATTTTTCTCTCTGTTGATCATTGTTTCGATGATGGTTTTGTCTGAAAGCAGCCAGTGGCTTTGAAGAATTTTGTGTGAAATACTGGCAATAGAAACTCCTCGAAAGCAAAGATAGGTGCACCAGCTGACGTGATATAACTGAAATTATATTTTCGGCATTAAACACCATACGAAACAAAAGCAAACATTGTGAAAGATTGAATTAAAAGGACAAAGAACTTGTTTTTACATGTTCCTTACCACAATGCTTCCAATAGTTGTCTGCAAAGCAAAACAAAGCATTGAAGAATGGTCTCTTTTTGAAACTAATTGTAGAGTATGTGTAATTTTTTAACACCTGGGCCTGTATTCTCCAACCATTCTTAATAACATTTCTGGTATATTCTGAAGATTTTTTCTGAATTTGAAAATCAGGAAATAACTGTTTTGGCTAATCCGTCTCTTATTTTCTAAGCCATTTATTGTTAACCCTTTCCCAAACAACAAATTTTGGAAAGGTCCAAATTGAAAGAGTTTGCAGACGACAATTTTAAATTTGATGGAAATGGCAGAAAGGTCTCAAAAAGGGTAGAAAACACTGTGGGAAAAGGAGAAATTGCTCGTTACGAGCAATTTCTCCTTTTCCCACAGTGTTTTCAAAAGACTTGTACTGCAGGCACGTGAAAACCAGGGCTTGTTTGGGAAAGGGTTAAGCCAATCAGAAACTGTCTTACTTGCTAAATCTAGAATAGGACTAAGAATGCAATTTCAGCCTTTTCAATGAAAAGTCCCATCATTTGAGCCCCATTTGTAAAAATGTTTTCTTATGCTTTTGGCTTTGCCAAGTCTGGTGTTTTGCTGTATGGTAAAAAGTTAACCTTTTGAAAACAGTGGGAAAAGGAGAAAATACAGGTTACCAGCATTTTAGTCTTTCCCCACAATGCTTTCTACCCTTTCAAAGACAAATCTCATTATTGCAGTATTATCTAATTTATTGTCTGCAAATGCTTTCAATATGGATATTCATAAAATTTTGGTACATGGTAAAGAGTCTAGACACTTTTTGTTGTAACATTATTGCTTTACACTGTTACACTGTATTGCTGTTGCATTTCAGTTAGAGAAAGACCTATCCAATGTCAGTCTAGGGCCCACACCAATGCCTGACCTGGCACATGTGATGATAGGTTTAGAGAGCTGCTCACACCAGGATGAAGATTTTGTAGCATTCTGTGTAATGAATTCTCTACTTGGAGGGGGCAGTTCATTCTCATCAGGGGGCCCAGGGAAGGGGATGTATTCACGGTTATATCTGAATGTTTTAAATAGGTATGTATTGGTACAGGTACATGTAGCTTACATTTTTTAGACATGAATTAATTAAAAAGTTGTGTCATGTCAGGACTGGATTTCATAGCAATTTATGGTTTAAACCTTTACCATTCAGTCCCGACCATGAGGAAGAAAACTTTGTGAAAAGGATTTTCTCCTCGCTGTTTTCTACCTTTTGAAAGAAAACATGCAGGTATTTAGTGACTTTTGTTGTCTGCATTTACTCTCCATTTAGACCAGTCTAGAATTTTGTAATTTGGTAAAACGTTAAGTTCTCTTCTTTGAGGGGAGACGGCCTAAAGATGGGATGTATTCATGGTTAAATTTGTTCTACATAGTAGTTTGCAAGTATTGTTAACAACTGAAGTATTATTCAAAATATTAAAAAATATCACTAACCCTTTACTAAACATTCCTGTGTTTTTACGACTCTGGAGAGTAAAGCTTTTGAAACCATTGTAGGAAAAGGAGAAAATGATGGAAACCAGCATTTTCTTCATTTCCCTCAATGTTTTTTAACTTTGCATAGGCAAATACCACCAGTAAAGCAATATTTACTCTGTCTTCTGCTAATGCTTTCAGGCTGGACAAGTCTGAAATTTGTTGTTTGGTAAAGAATTAAGACTGTAAAATATTAAAATATGGGATAAATGAGAAAGTTGTTCACATTAGAACTACAGTATTGTAGCGTTCTGTGTTTAAAATTCTTGACCTGGTGGTGATTGATTGTATGGTGTTTAACATTTGTTCAGTTATATCGCGGCAGCAAGTGCTTCTATCCATGCTTTCCTTGAGTTTTTTCACCAGTGCTTTGCACAATATTCTTCCCAGGCCTCGGGCTGCTTTTCCACATAACCATTAACAAAACAATGATCACTGGTGAGAGAGGAATGAATCCTGCCTCATTGACTATCATCAATCCTTGGAAAGAAATTGGCAGAGCTGAATTTTCAAGCCAGCAGCCCCTTGTTCTCAAGTCCTGTATGCTACCGACTGCGCTACTGGGGCTAGGCTTCTGCTAAGGGGGAGATTGTTTTCTCTGTGTACAAATGGATTTGGGTATGATAGTGAAAATGTTCCGACTTAACCTTTACTGCACGAACCAGACTTTTAACGATCCCTAGGAAAAACACACTTGAAAACATTTTGGAAAAAGGAGAAAATGCTGGTATCCAGCATTTTCTCCTTTTCCCAAAATGTTAACTATCCTTTCAAAGACAAATCTGATTATTTTTTCCTTATTGAAATTGTCATCTGCAAATGCTTTCAAAATGGACAAGTCTAAAATTTTGTCATGTGGTAATGGGTTAAAGGAGAAATTAACAGCATTTGGATACAGATATTCTATCATGAAGTTGCTTTTTTCACACTGATAGGAACTGCTATTGTATTGACTCTCGTGAAATTGTAGCAGATTAGTTGCTGTCTATTTTGATTGAGTGATTGGTTGAATGGTGTTTTACCCAGCTTACAACATTATTTCAGTCACATCACAGTGACAGCTGACACATTCATGTCTTTCCTGGGTTTCACCAGTACATGTACTAGGTTAGGGATCTGAAGTGTCTTGCCCGAGGACACTCCCTTCTATTCTGAGGAGGTGATGAGAATACTGAATATACATGTGTCATTATCCCTTTACTAAACAATCTCAAGTTTTGATGACCATGATATGAAAGGCTTATGAAAACATTTGGAAAAGAAGAAAACGCTGGTAACCAGTGCAGCTGACTAGCATTTCCTCCTTTTCCCATATTGTTCTGTATCCTTCCATTGACAAATTTCAGTTTTTTAAGTTCATCTGTAAATGCTTTCGATTTGGACAATTCCAAAGTCTTGCTATAGGATAAAGACTTAAACTCTTTACTACACAATCCCAGCTTTTAACCACCCTGAGACAGAAACCTTTTAAAAAACATCATGGGAAAAGGAGAAAATGCTGGTAACCAGCATTTTCTCCTTTTCCCACAATGTTTTCTAACCTATCGAAGACCAACTCCCTCATTTGACCCAAAAGTGTATTTAAATTGTTGTCTGCAAATGCTTTCAATTTGGACAAGTCTACTTTTTTGTCGCATGGTAAAGTGTTAGTAGAATTTTTTTTTTCATGTCCATTGCAGGTATCATTTTGTTAACGATGCGGTTGCCTATAATAATGCTTTTGGTGATTCTGGAATGTTTTGTATACATGGCAGTAGTCATCCTGA
Organism: Tridacna gigas; assembly: GCA_945859785.2. NCBI lineage: Eukaryota > Metazoa > Mollusca > Bivalvia > Cardiida > Cardiidae > Tridacna > Tridacna gigas. Next base: position 12,219,258 of record OX244028.2, read on the forward strand.
TCAGGTAAGATTTTGAGCTTGGCTCATTTAGGAAAAAAACATCATGTTGTCATAACCCAGACATTGCCATATGAAATTTTGATATCTGATGGTACTATCATCGCAGAGGATATTTACTTAACCTTTTACCGTACAATGCCGCCTTTTAACAGCCTGTATAAAAAAAGGTTTTTAAAAACATTGTGGGAAAAGGAGAAAATGCTGGTAACCAGCATTTTCTCCTTTTCCCACAATGTTTTCTACCCTAATGAAGACAGAAATTATCACTTAAGTTATGTTTATTTTGTCGTTTGCAAATGCTTTCAGTTTGGTGTGATCCAAAATTTTGTCGTATCGTAAAGAGTTTAAACTTGTGGTATATTTGACTTATCAAAAGGGGAACCCATACCAAATGCAGTCACTCTGAATTGAGCCATGCTCTGCAAAAAGGGGGTTTAATGCTTCTGCAAAAAGTATTGATCCATATAGGCCTATGCAGGCTGACCCGGGTCGAAACCTTTTGCTATTTGGTAAATTTCTGCATGTACAGGGACCCTATTCTACCTCAGAATTCAGGCTGTTGTTAGACAAAATGGATTTTATTAACCCTTAAGCTGCTAATCGCGACCCACTGACCTTTTGCGGACAGTGTAGATCAAGATCAGACTGCACAGAACGTGCAGTCTGGTCTTTGATCTACACTATCCGATGCGGTATTTTTCTTTCCGATGAAATCAAATGTGAAACCGCAATGTTTGGGCTTTTGGTATTGAGTAGAAATTTGTGTTTCATTTATTCAGCAGCTTAAGTGTTAATCCATCATTATTTGATAGGTTCCTTGATTTAATTCATGATTGCGATTGCGAGTACTCTTTATGTAACTTTCAGTCTTTATCAAAGGACAAAATTTCAGACTTGTCTAATTGAAAGCATTTGCAGACTACAAATTATATGTGACTCAAGAACTGAAATTTGTTTGTTGACAAGTAGAAAATATCGTTGAAAAAGGACGAAAAAGGACGAAAACATTGATTACCAGCATTTTCTCTTTTTTTCCACCAGGTCGTCAAAAGAGTTCTTCTTTGAAGTTGTTAGAATTTTAAATTGTGTGGTAAAAGCTTAAAGCAGATTCTACAATCTTTAGGGTCCATTTTCACTAACCATGCTAAATTTCATTGGAATTCTGATTTTTATTCTAAATTTAGAGGCACAATTTCTGATTTTGTAAACCAAATTTAAACCATTTGTTGGTCATGTCATTAGAAATTGCTTTCCGTTGAATTTGAAAATTTTTTGAGGATTTTAATGCAATTTGGAATGGTTGCTAACCCTTCACCACACAACAAAAACGTAGACTTGTCCAAAGTGAAAGCATATGAAGGTGGCAATTTACTTGTGGCTCATTGATACATTTTGTCCTTGATAGGGTAGAAAAGAAAATGCTGGTTACCAGTATTTTCTCCTTTTCCCACAAAGTTTTCAAAAGCCTTCTTCCTCAAGGTTGTAAAAAGTTGGAATTGCATGGTAAAGGGTAAAATAGAATTTAGAATGTTTTTTAGATAAAGAGCTAATTGACAATTTAAATTTGATGATTTTGTTTCAGCTTGGTAGCCTGGTAGATGTTATAACCAAGGAAATTGTAAGAACAGCTGGTAGAGTGAATGAAGTAAGTGTTTTGAACAGTGGTCTGCCCAGATGGGGGTGGGGACGGTGGAGGAGGGGGGAGAGATTTTTCAATTTACAATAAATGAACTAGAAAAATATCCAGTCATTATGTACACAGATGGGATATTGTCACTGTTAAAGTTATTTGATAATTTGTATTGAATGGATTATGTCTCTCTTACTTTGAAAGTGTCCCCTGTCTTTTCAGGCAAATTTTTAGAATGAATGGAAAAAAAAAATTGTAGCAAAACATACAAGTTTCATTGAAAATTCTTTATGAATGTTCTGGCTTTACCCCTTCTTCATCATGTTTTTTTTTTGCAAATTTATAGGACAGATGTTCTCTCTGAGTAATCCTGGGAAGAAATTCTCAGAGAATACTGCAGTTTCATTCAAAAGTGATGGTACCTTATTTGTGCCCAGCTGATAAAGATGTTTATATAGGGCAAAACATAGTTTGGACTGATTTTTTCCAGAAAAGCAGCCAGCGGTTTGGAAGAGTTAAATGTTGTACATAGTACCGCTTCATAAACACAAATTGAGACAAGATTCATTCCTCTCTCACCACTGATCATTGTTTTTGACAACTGTTATCTGGGAAAACAGTCAGTGACTTGGGAAGAATATTGTTTGAAGTACTGGGCCCGTATTTACCAACCATCCTTAAGAATATTCTTATTCTCCTAGTTTTTCCAGATTTGAAAGTAACACAACTTCTGATTGGCTAAACCGAATGGCTAATGATTGGCTAAACCGAATGGTTTAGCCAATCAGAAATTGTGTTACTTTCAAATCCAGAAAATGTTGGAGAATAAGACTAAGAACGTTCTTAACCCTTAAAGCACCGAATAAACCCAATGGTCATTTTCATTCTAGAATAAAACCAATATAATATTGCATATTCATGGCTACCTTTTGCCTGTACAGTTCTAACATAGCGGACAGTGTAGATCAAAGATCAGGCTGCACGTTTTGTGCAGCCTGATCTTGATCTACACTGACCACAAAGGCAACTATATTAGTGAAAGGCGCTTTAAGGGTTAAGAATGGTTGGTGAATACGGACCCTGGTAACAGAAACTCCAGGAAAGCATCGACAAGTGCATTGACCACTGCAGTATAACTGAAATAATGTTAAAACGGCGTTAAACACAATGCAATCAATCAATCCTATTTCAGGAAGAATTTAAGAGAGCAAAAAGATCACTCCAGTCTTTTTACATGATGAACTTGGAACAAAAGATAGTTGTCATGGAGGACATTGGTCGACAGGTGCTCTCTCAAAATATGAGGCATGAGGCAGAGTACTACTATGACAAAATAGGTATGTTGTTATACCCCCCACCTGTGAAGTAGAGGGTGGTATACTGGTTTCACTATGTCTGTCTGTCTGTCCCTCTGTTTGTCCATCAGTCCGTCAGTCCACCAATCTGTTCATTTCATTTTCGTTTCCAAGCTCTAAATCAAAAGATGTTTGACTAAGGACCCTGAAACTTTATACAAGTGTTTTTCCTGACCCAAGGAGGTGCCCCATTGTTTTTGGGTCAAATGGGTTCAAGGTCAAGGTCACAGGTGAACTTTGTCTTCTCTCATCGTTCTGCTTCAGGGACAAGGTGCTGGTGGGGGTATTTGTTCCACTTTGCAACAGTTCTAGTTTATTTTAGCTCTGGGGATGTAGTCAGGAACTGTTCTGAATTTTCCCTTAACTACACAGTCCCAACTTTTACCCCTTTACCACACAATCTCCAAGTTTTATTGACCTTGGGAAAGAGGCCTTTTGAAAACATTGTTGGAAAAAGAGAAAATGCTGGTAACCTGCATTTTCTCCTTTTTCCAACAATGTTCTCTTTATTTTTGATACAAAATTCAAGCATTTCAGTGGTATTTAAATTGTCATCTGCAAATGCTTTTGATTTGTACAAGTCTAAAATTTTGCCGTCTGGTAAAGAGTTAGGATCCATGAGGAAGAAAAAAATCAGTGGGTCGTTGGTTCAAATCCCCATCTTGGTCATTATCTCTCTCGGGTTTGATTACAGTCTTTTGGACAGGAGGGAATTCCTCTCTGCTGATCATTGTTTCAATGATGACTGTGTGAAAGCAGCCAGTGGCTCAGAAAGAATTTTGTGCAAAATACTGGTAAAAGACATTCTGGTAAAGTTTGGATAGGAAAAAGTGTCGCAGCCGTGGTATAATTGAAATTATTTTATTGAAAAGGGCATTTAAAACATTGTACAACAGACCACCATCTCAATTTGAACATGACAAACGGGCAAGCAATGTTTATATTTTGCAGGCAAAACAACAGTCAAAGACTTGAACAGAGTTGCAGAAAGAATGCTTAGCTCAAAACCAGCCGTAGGGGCTTATGGAAATCTGAAAAACTTACCTCCCCTAGAGAGGATTGAATCTGCCCTTAAACAAACAAGAAGTTTTAGTTTATTTGGAAATTAGTGGTGCTGCCATATGCATGTGCTCTTGATTATTGAAGATGGACTTAGTCATCAGTTGGAACCAACAACTTATCCCTTTACCACACAATCCATGGTTTTAACCAGCCTTGAGGAACAAGGCTTTTGGAAACATTGTGGGAAAAGTAGGAAATGCTGAAGATGACATACAGCCATGCAGTGTTAATCTTTTGCAGGTAAAACTACAGTCAAAGACTTGAAAAGAGTAGCAGACAGAATGCTTAGCTCCAAACCAGCCATTGGGGCTTATGGAAATCTGAAAAACTTACCTTCGTTAGAGAGAATTGAAACTGCTCTGAAACCGTGGTACTGATAAAGTGTGCTTATTCAGTGTTGCATCCAGCGCTCACAATGGCATGAATCTTGCTCTCTACACCCTCAGTACCACAATTTTGAATTCTCTTGCTTAACAACTCTCATGGAAATGAAAAGAATCCCTTGCTGAACAATATGAGGATAAAATGCTAGTAACCACAATTTTTTCTCACCTTTCATAGACAGGTCCCTTCATTGGAGCCAAATTTATTTTGTCATCTGCAGATGTTATCAGTTTTGACAAGTCTAAAATTTTATCGTTTTAGTGAAGGTATTAGTCAGTCTATTCTGAATAAAGTCCATCATTTGTTGCACATTCATCTTAACATCTGCAAGTTCGTGCATCTAATTTTGTCATCTGGTAAAGTGTTGATTTCTTGACCAAACAGTATAATTTAAGAAAATTTTAGACTAGCCTAAATTCAAACAAATAAAATAAAAATAACAACAAATAAAATGATAATAAAATTAAGGGATTTGTGACAGAAAGGGTGGTAAAAAACATTGTGGGAAAAGGAGAAAATGCTGGTTACCAGCATTTTCTCCTTTTCCCATAATGTTTTCAAACACCTTTTATATCAAGGTTGTTAAAACTCTGCATTTGCAGACAACAAATTAAATGCAGCTCAAATGATGATTTTGTCTTCAATATGGTAGAATCCATAGTTGGAAAAGGAGAAAACACTAGTTACCAGCATTTTCTCCTTTTTTCACAATGTTTTCAAAAGCCTTCTCCTTTAGGGTCATTGATACTCAGGATCGTGTGGTAAAAACTAAAAAGGGGATACATGAATGAAATAATTTTTGCCTATGTGAATCCCTTGCCACACAATTTCGAGTTTTGACGACCCTTAGGGAGAAGGCCCTTAGGGAGAAGGCTTTTGAAAAAATTCTAAGAAAAGGAAAAAATGTTGGTAACCAGCATTTCCCTTTTCCACATTGTTTTCTGCTCTTCCAGAGACAAATCCTATCAGTTTAGCCAAATTTAATTTATCGTCTGCAAATACTTTGAATTTGGATTGGTCAAAGAAATTGTTATTCGTGAAGAGTTAATCTTTGTCAGCCCCAAATTTATAAACTTGACCTCTTTTGACATCTTAAAGCACACACCACAGAGCAGTCGGTTGCGTACAGGATTTTAGAAGAGGTGGTCGCTGCCAATTTCTTTCTGAGGATCGATGATAGTTGTTGCAACTGGATTCGTTCCTCTCTCACCAATGAACTTTGTTCCAACGACGGTTTTTTTGGGAAAGCAGACAGTGGCTTTGGACAAATATTGTGCAAAGTAATGATAACAGGAACTCTAGAAAAGGATATTTAGATGCACTAGCTGCCGCAATATAATTGAAATAATGTTGACAATGGCATTAAGTACCATACAATTAATCATTAAAATACAATGCACTTAATCTTAGAAAGACGATCTTACATGCTTGATTACAAATGCGGGAGTTAGAGATCCAAGATCAGACTGCACATTCTGTGCTAAAATTGTTAGAGTTTGGGGTTGTATCGTACTTGAAGGGATAGAATGAGCAACTGATGTGGATGGAAAGAGACATGATGATAGGACAGTGTAGATCAGTACCAGACTGTAAAAAAACACACAGTCTGATCTTGGATCTTCTGTTCTTTATGTTGAGATACTTTTCCTGAAAACATCCATAAAATTGCAATTTGATATTTTAGACTCAAGTTAAATATTTCTTTTAGATGTAGATCAAAGATCAGACTTCATTTTCTATGTAGTCTGATTTTGATCTTCACTGTTGATAACAAAGGATCTCGGTCTGTCCTCCGCATTTTTAAAACACTTATGGTTTCAATCACAATCAAATTATTTGTACATGCTAAAGCTTACTCGTTCAACTTTTTTTAAATTGTATGTTAATGTTATATTTGTACATAGTAAAAGAATATCTAACTTGATAGTCTTGCTTAATTTGTGTAGATAAGAACATAGAGGTAGATCAGTTTAATCATTTAATCCTTTACCACACAATCCCGACTTTTAACGACCCTGAGAAAGAAGCCTTTTGAAAACATAGTGAGAAAAGGAGAAAATGCTGGTAACCAGCATTTTCTCCTTTTCCCACAATGTTTTCATATCTTTCAGAGACAAATTCTATTATTTTGGCTACATCCAATTTGTTATGTGCAAATGCTTTCAATCTGGACTAGTCTAAAATGTTGTTGTGTGGTAAACGGTTAATAGCCCTGGCGTCGCCTGTGGCGTTGTAAAAAAACTTTGACATTTTATAATATCTACTAATTTATTTACTTCAAACTCAGACTGGTTGTTAACTATCAAAAGGGGAACCCATACCAAGTAACCATCAAAATGTTTTTGGCACAGTTATGCCACTTTTTCGACTTAGAATTTTCGAAGACTTTGCCATTTCATTAATATCTCTCATTACTGAAGATATTTACATGTGCATGTGTACTTTTAACTTGGACTAGTGTTAACTATCAAAATGGGAATCCCTACAACGGGGAAAGGTAACCAACAATATATTTTTGACATGGTTATGCCCCTTTTTCAACTTCAAATTTTCAATAAAAGCATCTGTAGTCTTGCGTTGGCACCCACATGTGGAGTTCTTGTTAATTTCAGAAACTGTTGCCTTTTTCGTTATAGTTCAGTCCTTTCTCCCTCATGTTTGATGTAAGAAGCATATTGCAAATGGTGTAGATCAAGATCAGATTGGTAAGAAGATAAAGTCAGATCTCTGATCTACACCATTTGCCACTTGATTCTTGACATCACCAAATAGGGATTTTATTAACCCTTTACCAGACAATCCCGAATTTTACCGACCCTGAGAAAGAAGGCTCTTGAAAACATTGTGTGAAACGGAGAAAATGCTGGTACCCAGTATTTTCTCCTTTTCCCACAATGTTTTCTATCCTGTCAAAGCCTCCAGTCCATTTGTACTGCATTTGAATTTTTCGTCTGCAGATGCTCTTAATCTTGAAGAGTTTGAAATATGTCGTTTGGGAAAGGTTTAAACATTTGATCACTGGAAATATTTGAAGAAAAAAAAATATGTAAATGGCTGTAAACTCTTCATCAGACGACAAATTTTCGGACTTGTCTCTATCAAAACTTTACAGCACATGGAGATGACAAATTAAGTATAACAGATGTGAGGATTTTCCATGGACAGGAAAGAAAAAAAAAAAGCTGGTTACTATAGAAACTACCATATAAGCAGGTTCAAACTATAATTTTATCTTGTCATAGTCAAATCTTTACCAGACGGCACAATTTTTGACTGACCCAATTTGAAATCATTTGCAGACGATGAAATTCGCTTCAAATGAAAGGTTTGATTTTTTCTTTTAATTCTAAAAAAATTGTGGAAAAAGGAGAAAATGCAAGTTACCACCATTTTCTTCCTTTCCCACAATGTTTTCAGAATCTTATTTCTCAGGGTCGTTAGAACTCCGAATTGTTTAGGAAAGGGTCACCATACATGCTATACATGCATTATCACCTTTAGACGACCGTTCTCGTCTTGCAAAATACTTCCTATGGAAACATTATGCCAAAAGAAGAAGTATCTCGAAACATTTTTTTCTCTTTGCCACAATATTTTCACTTGTCTATCTCAGCCGTGCTGTGGAAAAGGGGGGATAATGCATTTCCGTGATGCACCATGCACCATGCCAAGCAAGTCATCACAAAACCTCTTTTGTCTTACAAGCGGCCCAATCCTGAGATAGATGGTCCTTGGACATGCAGAAAATTACCAAATGCAAAATTACTAAATGCAAAAGTTTCGACCCAGGTCAGCTTTCGCGTACTGCACAGGCTGACCTGAGTCGATACTTTTTGCAGAGGCACTGAACCCCCTTTTCAAGGAGCATGGCTGCTCTGTTTTCGACATTTATATATAAAGGTTTTAGAGTCGTTGAAAGTTGTTTCAAGAGGTAACGGGCAAAGAATTTGTCATAGAAAAGCCCAACATTGAGTGATAAGACGGTTCTGTATAAAAGATAAGATAAAATATTCTTTTGTCGTGTTGTTTGAAGGTGTAAGATAGAGGGAAAAAATGGTAAGTAGCTTATTTACCAGTCAGAGTCCAGTAACTCATAACTCATTCGGTAACTTACACGGCGTGAAGCCAAGGAGGTCGCTAGAGCGAATCTCCAGTACAGCCAATTTCTTTCCAAAGATAGATGATAGTCTTTGCGACAGTGTTCAATTCTCTCCCACCACTGAGCTTTGTTGAGTAGGAAAGCAGTCATTGACTTGGGAAGAATATTTTGAAAAATTAAAATACTGGTAAAAGAAACTTCAGGAAAGCATGGATAGTAGCACTGGCCCTCGCGATGTCACTGAAATAATGTTGAAAATGACGTTAAAGCATGCATGTAAAGAAACGAACAAAATGAAACGTTTTTAAATGCACAGAGCATGCTCATATTGCAGTAGGTAAATCTGAAGACTACCTCATGAAAAATCAGGATAATAAATACTTATAGTTAAATTGATTGTATTGTATTTAACGCCGTTTTCAACATTTCAGTTATATCGCTGCGGCCTGTGCACCTATCCATGCTTTCCTGGCGTTGCTTTTACCAGTGCTTCGCACAATATTCTTTCCAAGCCACTGGCTGCTTTCCCACATAGCCATTGTCGAAACAATGGTCAGCGGTGAGAGAGGAATGAATCCTGTCGCAATAACTATCAGCAATCCTCGGAAAGAAATTGGCCGAGCCGGGGATCGAACCAGTGGCCTCCTGTTCTCAAGTCCTGTACGCTACCGACTGAGCTACGGGGCTCGGCAAATACTTGTAGTGCTAAATAGATGAGCCATGGTCTTGGAAAAGGGGGTTTCATGCTTCTTCTATACTGTATTAACCCTTTACCAAACGACAAAATTTTAGACTCGTCCAAATTGAAAGCAGTTGCAGACGACAAAATAAATGTGACCGAAATTCTGAAATTTGTTTTGGGAAGAATAGAAAACATTGTGGGAAAAGGAGAAAATGCTGGTTACCAGCATTTTCTCCTTTTCCCACAATGTTTTCAAAAGGCTTTTCTTTTAGGGTCGTTAACAGTCGGGATTGTGTGGTAAAGGGTTAATTAAACCAAGCAAGTCATCTCGTAATCATGAATTCGTAAAATCCATTTTGTCGAACAACAGACTGAATCGTGAGGTTGGATGGTCTTTTGACATGCAGTAAAATCGACTAATAGCAAACCACTTTGATCCAAGTCAGCCTGTGCTGATTGCACAGGGCTGATCTGAGTCGATACTTATTGAAGATGCATTAAATCCCCTTTTCACATGATATGGACATTTTCACTCAGCACTACAGATGCAGATAAATTATTGCATTTTCAAAGTTGTTTTTGTCAATATACCCAGTAAAGCAGCTGACACTACTGATTCAAGATCAGACTAACTATCGGGTACAAAATTTGATTTGTCGATTTGTCGACTCAGTCATCTAAATATAGACAATAAATAGGAATGCGATATTTAGCCACAAGTGGACGCACAAAAAGTCGAAAACTTGCACGTCGATATTATGATTAGAAGTTGATTCCTTTAAACAAAACTACATAATCAATTTCTGTTTGTATTTCAGAGAATACTTCTATCAGTGATAGCACTAGTTGTTGGATGTTTATGCCAAGGACCTAAGTACACAGATTTATCATTTTTGAATTGTTAATTCAATATTTATTATGGCCAGTCCGATAAATATATCTCTCTTAGCACTCTTTAGTCTGGATTACCTGCCGCTACCACTACGTTATCGGTACTCTTGTAGTACGGCGGGGTACCAGACTAAGCACTCTTGTGCATATATGGTGAGAAAATGAAGAAGTCTCGCGAGACAGCGCGGTATTATCGGAAAGTACACGCTGCCCGTAATGTAGCCAAATCGTTGACTAACCCATAACGGGGAAAGATGAGACATGAAAGACGAAATGCACTTATTTGACACAGCATAGAGATGAAATGTGCAGATGGTTGCATTTGATTGTACTTCACATATAAGGTCAATGATTTTTGTTTAACCCTTATCCTGCTAAGTAACTGAAATGAAATTTTCAAACCGGTAGTAAAAACCCGAATGATGCTATTTCCAACTTATTTTTTGGGGAAAAAAGTATTTCCTTGTCGGACAGTGCAGATCCAAGATCAGACTGCACGTTCTGTGCAGTCTGATCTTGATCTACGCTGGCCGCAAATGGTCGGTGAGTCGCCCTTAGCAGCCTAAGGTTTTAGTGTGGTCCCAGTGGTAGGTCTAAACGCGCCTCTAAGTTGAAGAGTTTTACTAATGGAAAAGAGAAGTATTACATTTGCTCCTTCTGAGTCTGTTAAAAGATCACCCACGGCGAAGTCAACCTTTGGAACTACCAACAACAACATAGCGGAAGTACTGGGTAGATTTCCAGGAAGCAATCGATGACAGCGACTGCAAAATATAAAATTCAGACCGTATATCACAATCGATATATATATATATATATGTGTGTGTGTGTGTGTGTGCCATGCTTTGGCACAAGGAGGCTTAATGCATATTCGTGATGCATGATACCAAGCAACTTATCACAATATTATAAATCCCTAAAATCCGTTTTGCTTAAGAACTACGAATGCTGACCTGTCCGATTTTGCAAATTCAATAAGGCCCCTTTTCAAACAGCATGGCTCATACAGGTTTAAACTAAAACAAAAATATTTCTAATTTCAGTGTTTGTTCATGTGGTGTTTAATGCCTTTTTTTCAATATTATTTCTGTTATGAAGAGGAGGTCGGTGATCAGCGGTAAGAGAGGGAATGAATCCTGTCGCGACGATCATCACCTGCTTTCCGTAAAAATTGTCGGAGCTGGGCACTAGAACCAGCAACCCCTTTCAAGCCCATTTTTATTTTACGTTTTTTTTTTTTTTTTTATTTCAAATATACAAGTTTTCACAAGTTTACAAGTTTATTTGAAAAACAAAAGACAATATGTCTATCATGTACAGGTACATAATACAATATGTCTATCATGTACAGGTACATAATACAAGATGTCTATCATGTACAGGTACATAATACAGTATGTCTATCATGTACAGGTACATAATACAGTATGTCTATCATGAACAAGTACATAATACAGTATGTCTATCATGTACAGGTACATAATACAGTATGTCTATCATGTACAGGTACATAATACAATATGTCTATCATGTACAGGTACATAATACAATATGTCTATCATGTACAGGTACATAATACAATATGCCTATCATGTACAGGTACATAATACAAGATGTCTATCATGTACAGGTACATAATACAAGATGTCTATCATGTACAGGTACATAATACAATATGTCTATCATGTACAGGTACATAATACAGTATGTCTATCATGTACAGGTACATAATACAGTATGTCTATCATGTACAGGTACATAATACAATATGCCTATCATGTACAGGTACATAATACAAGATGTCTATCATGTACAGGTACATAATACAAGATGTCTATCATGTACAAGTACATAATACGAGATGTAAATGAAGGTTCCTGGTTTCCGGTCGATCAATAGTAAACAGCATATTAACCCTTATCCTGCTAAATAAGCTAAATAAAACTTTCAAGACGATAGTAAAGGCCCGAACTTTTTTCTTTTTTGAGAACAGTATCTCTTTATCGGACAGTGTAGATCCAAGATCAGACTGCACATCCTTTGCTCTGTTCTGTACAATGTCCGTAAAAGGTCAGCGAGTCGCGCTAAGCAGCTAAAAGGTTAACCAGATCTGTGTTTCAAACATAGAAAACTTGCCAACTGTCACTTTCACCCAAACAAAATCATTCTATACGCTTTGTAAGTTTTATTACAAATTGTCTTCTTACCCTTTTCCCCTCTAGCAGCACAAACACGCCGGACTTTTATGGGCTGATCAACATTCTCTACTTGAAAGCGGACATCAATATAGACGGTATTATTACCCACGACGAGCTAAAAGACGTCTTTGAGGGATTTGATAAAAATCGTAAGGACTTTGGGCTTATTTACCTGTAGAAGAAGATATAGGTAATTTTTCTCAAACCATAGGCTAATGATTTGCGTTAGATTCTTAACTGTATGAACAACACAGAAGACTTTCAAATTAAAAAAAAAAAAAAAAAAATGATTGATTGATTGATTGTATAGTGTTTAACGCTGTTTTCAACATTAGATTTATTCAGGTTATATCGCGGCGGCCATTGCACCAATTCATGCTTTCCAGGAATTTCTGTTACGAGCACTTAACACAATATTCTTCCTAAGCCACTGGCTGCTTTCCCACGTTTCCACTGTCGTGAAACAATGACCAGCGGTGTGAGAGGAATGGATCTTGTCGCAATGACTAGATCTATGAACATATTTAAAAAAGAGTGAGAAAGATGAGTTTTATTTTGTATGGTGGCATATTTCTGCCGCGAGATACGAGATAGCTATTGCGATAATTTAAAAGAATTATCGTGATAAAACAAAGTTTCCTGGAAATATTATCTAGATAAAAAAATTTTCACGATAAAAATATCGCGACAATTCTAACTGTTATCATGATTATTTTTGCTTTCGTGCCCATAACTGACATTCACGGTATCTATAATTAGATACTGTTTCGGAACATCTCCGTCTTCAACTCATGAATTCTGCTTGTCCCTAAATGGTTTTAAAGTGTTTCGTAGGAGGCATTTCGAGTTGTCTTTGTGATTTTACAGACTTCTGTTCATTTCCAGTCTTGTCAAAATTTACCAATTAAGGTATAATTGTTAATGATTCGAATTTTTACTTACTGCAATCTTGTGAAGTGAAAAACTACCGAGTTCATCCAAATGATAAAATTTGCTATTTATAGATATCGAGAAACAGATAGAACTATCACGATAATTTTATCTCGAATGTCAGCTCCGTGCAAAATTGAAAAATTTTGCTATAAAATATTAAGTTTATGGTGATATTTTTTTCAGGAAACTTTTCACTATCTCGAAAAAGTTTCCAGGAAACTTTTATTTATCGTGATAGTTTTCTAAAATTATCATGATAGCTATCTCGTATCTCGTGGCAGAAATATGCCACCATAATTTTGTTTTTATTTGAACTTTTTTTTCTCAGACGATAGTAAGGTGACATTCTCTGATTTGCCAGCTTTACACCTCCAGATACTTCTAACTCATTTGCAAAAATAATCATTGCAGCATAAAGGGAGGTAATGTTTTGAAGCCAAATTCATTCCTTTTAAATTTTTCCCTGTTTCAGACGACGGTAGGGTGACACACGCTGAATTTGTCGAGTTATGGAAGCTGCTCACAAGTCAAACAGACGCTTTAGCGAACGCATATTTCCACCTGGCTGACTTGACTGATGATAATGTGATTGACGACCATGATTATCCAACCATCTATCAGCTGTTTGATCTCAATCGTAAGTGAAGCCGTTCATGTATGCAATTTTCTTTGTATTTGAGGCATTGTCTGTGAAAAGGGGGCCCAATGCATCTGCAAAAAGTATCGACTCAGGTCAGCCTGCGCAGTCCGCGCAGGCTGACCTGAGTCGAAACTTTTTGCTATTGGTGAGATTTTTGCATGTCAAAAGACCAGTGTACCTAGTAACTCAGTCGGTTGTAAGACAAAATGGATTTTATGGATTCATGATTATATGTGATGAATTGCCTAGTATCATGCATTCAATAAACCCTCTTGTGCCAGAGCATGGCTTATCTGCATTATTCGAAATCAAAATGGGGAAACAATGGCTACTCCCCACATGACATAATGCCGGAAGGAACATCAAAAATACGATTTTCTTATCGTAAAATGAAAAGGTCTTTATCTTAATTTTTGGATAAGAAACTTTCAGACTTACTAAAGTCTATGACGAACAAAGGAGATTAAAGCTTCTCAATTAAAGGAAATTCTTATTTCTAAGCGGTATTGCAAAAATTATGGCAAACAAAGGAATTGCTTGGTTTAAGCAATCGCTCCTTTTCCTACAAAGGTTTTCCAAAGCTTGCTACTGCAAAGACCAAACGTCATATTGAACAGTATTGTGTTGAGAGAGGTGGCGGTTGCCGGTAGAGTGATATCCTTCCATGAAATGCTTTCAGCGCAAAACTAGGGGTACGGGGCTTATACGGAGGGGTAAGGGGCTTATACGGGCGGCATAGATCAAGATCAGACTGCACAGAACGTGCTGTCTGATCTAGGATCCATACTATCTACATGTTTAGGTATGTCTGGAATATAAAAGTCTTACTGGGTTTCAATGTATTGTATCTTCAGCCGTCGAAAGAGGGATTAATGCATCTCCGAAAAGTATCAACCCAGGTCAGCCTGCGCAGTCCGCGCAGGCTGACCCGGGCCGAAACTTTTCTGTAGTGGTCAGATTTCTGTATGTCAAGGGACCAGTCTATCAGAATTTGTTAGACGATATGGATTTCATATATAGATCCATAATTATGTGATGACTTGCTTGGTATAATAAATCACGGAGATGCATTGGACCCCCTTTGGAAGAGCAGGGCTCATATACTTTTGCGCTGAAAGTGTAAAGGTCCAGAGTTTGAGTTCAACGGGGATTTGTTTCTTAACCCTTAAGATGCTAAATAAATTAAACTAAAGGTTTCTAGCCAGTTGTATAAGCCCAAAGCTTACGATTTAGAAATTTTCCTCGCCAGAGAAAATTCACCTTATCGGACGGTGTAGATCCAAGATCAGACTGCACGTTCTTTGCAGTCTGATCTTGATCTACGTTGTCCGTAAAAGGTCAGTGAGTCACGCTGCAATCATTTAGGGTCAACAGAATTCTTTTTTTTTTCTTTATTTACAATATCCTTTATTACAGACGATGGAAAAGTTACAGCTCAAGAGTTTGTTTCAAAGTGGGAAGATGTGAGTTCTTAAATTTGTTTGTGTTTGTTGGGTTGTTTGTTAGTTTGTTTGTTTGTTTGTTTGTTTGGTAGTTACGGTCTTTTTACTACATGTCCTTCTACATAAACATTGTAGATCGACTTCTCTTAACTCTTTACCGGACGACAAAATTCAGAACGGACCAAATTGAAAGCATTTGCAGACGACAAATTAAATGTTGCTAGGATGATGATTTCTCTTTTTGATAGGGTAGAAAACATTGATGATTTCTCTTCTTGATAGAGTAGAAAACATTGTGGGAATAGGAGAAAATACTGGTTACCAGCAATTTCTCCTTTTCCCACAATGTTTTCAAAAACTTACTGTATCTTCAAAAAGTATCGACCAAGGTCAGCCTGCGAAGTCCGCGTAGGCTGACCTGGGCCGTAACTTTTTGGTCAATTTAGTGCATGTCCAAGGATCAATCGACCAAATAATTCAGTCGGTTGTTAGACAAAATGGACTTTACGGATCCCTAACTATGTGATATCCTTCTTGGTATAATGCAAGACGAAGATGTATTGAGCCCCTTTTTGCCAGAGCATGTTTCATTTATTTTTACTTTGTTTTAGATCATACGGGAAACACCGTTTGCAGTGCTGTTTGAAAGGGCGGATACAAACAGGGACGAAAAATTGTCCAAGCAGGAATTTTTGGGCTTCTTTTCTTCCTTTGACAGAAACAGTAAGGAGTACAAAATATTAATCCCTAGGCACAAATTAAGCGCAAATTAAGGACCTTTTGGGCACAGTGTAAATCAAGATCAGACTGCACAGGACGTTTTGTTAAACATTTAGACTGCAAATAAATGAAACGTATCTTTTGAATCAGTTGACCCTGAAGATTTTAGACTCATTCATAGTGAGAGCATTTGCAGATAACTAATGAAATGCAAGTAAAATCATGAGAATTGTCTTATATAGGGCTGGAACATTGTTGGAAATGGAACAAGTTTTGGTAACCGGCATTTTATCCTTTTCGTACAATGTTTCGAATAACTTCTTTCTCATGGTCGTTAAGACACAAGATTGTTTAGTAAAGGGCTAATTTTGAATTAATCCATTTTGCTATCACTTTACAAATGGAATACGAAGTTTCAAAGAAAAAATACAGAAATGTTAGTAATTCTTCATGTTTTCTGCATGTATTTCTATCTACATTTTAGTTTAAAAGCCATCTTTGCACGCGAATGAAAATTACAGTCGTTCACTTGCGAAACGAAATCTGGTTGGATGCCTTTTTAATTTTCAAGGTTTGCTTTCTGATTGATCTAGATGTTCTGTATAAGTAACGCTACATTACTGATAGCAATGCAGTTTTTGCCAGTACTCGTCTTTCTTCTACCATTTTTTTTTCATTCGCACTGTTTTTTCCATTTCTTCCTTTTTTTGCAAGACGACGGTAAAGTAGATATCCAGGAATTTAAGGATGGTTGGTCCCACGCTGACTTCGCGCTACAGTCTGACGCAGAAAGCCTCTTCCATGAAGTCGATCACAACAATGATGGCTTTATTCAAGGAGCACCGGATTATAATCGTCTGTTTGGTCTTTATGATGATAATGGTATGGTGCATAATATACGTCAATATTTGGCTTTAAATTCTTTCTAAAAATATTCCTGTTGCAGAAGGACGCTGAGTAAGTATGAGCCGTGCTCTGGCAAAAGGGGGCTTAATGCATCTCTGTGATCCATGATACCAGGCAAGTCAACACATATTTTTGGACGGGGTAAAAGTAGAAATGATGGCATATGGTTGATAAAAATAGATTAAATTTTCTCACTGAAAAACTGAGATTACCAATCAAAATGCCTCATGAATAATTCATGAGAACGAGAAAACATACGCGAGATAATCCAGGGGCGATTAATGTAGTTTACGGAATACATCGGAACTGGATCAACAAAGTTCAAAGTTCAAATGTTTAATGGCAAATTTACGGCAAGGCTAGTTGCCTTTGGCCATTTACATAATTGTACATAAATATGGCAAGAACGTATAATCAAAAGAAAGAAAGAAATTTGTAAATCAAAGGGGAAGAATAACACAAAAGATGCAACAACGAGATTGAAAAATGTAGCCAGCAGCTCTGTGAAAAAAGACTATTATACCAGAAAATGCATAAAAAACGGTACTGGCTGCTGTGAAGAAGCTGAAATATTAAAAAAAAAACACTGAGCTAGAACTATGAAAAATAGACTAGTTTTACAAGGATAGCGTTACTACTTAGAACCTGTCAGCGTTAGGGTATTTTGATTAAAAAAATGGCTTTTATTTTTCCTGTAAAGATAAATAGATCAATGTTAATAAAGCATTACTGAGATAATTTTAAATAGCACAAAACATTGCACATTTTCTTTTTAATCTGATTCAGGAGATGGAAATCTAACACTGCAGGAAACTATTCAGGTAATTTTAAGTCTGCCTGTACTCTAGGCTTTGTTATTACTTGTCCAAGAACCTGCTTGTAACAATATACTTTTAGCAGGAGTTAAAGTCTTTGATTAATGGTGTGCAGCACACAAATCACTATTAATACAACATAATAGCATAAATGCTCTATCATAGTACCGCTAGTACAGAGTAAGAAATGCTGAATCATATTGCAGTTAGTACATGTTGCAAAATACTCTATCAAATTATGCCAGTGCATGGTGTGCAATACGCAACAAGGTTACTGCAAGTACATGTTGAGCAATACTCAAAAAATTATTACCTGTACATGGTGCCCAATTCTCAGTCAAGTTAATGTCAGTATGTACTGTCCAATTCTCATATCAAATTACTGCTAGGTCATGGTGCGCACTACTCAATCAAGTAACTGCCAGTACAAGGTGCGCAATACTTGATGTCAAATTACCGCCAATACATGGTGTCCAATTCTCAATCCAATTACTGCCAATTATACTCAATACTCATTTGGAGTAATTTATGAAAATGCAGTGGAACATTCAATTAAAGTATTCCCAATACTCTGTCTGCAATGTTTGATCATAAAACTGCCAGTAAATGGTGTGTAAAAACAATTAACAATTTACCCTTAGGCTGCTAAGCGCGACTCACTGACCTTTTGCGGACAGTATAGATCAAGATCAGACTGAAAAGAATGTGCTATCTGATCTTGATTCTTCACTGTCCGATACGGAGAGTTTTCTCAAAAAAAAAAAAAAAAAAATGACATAGCATTAGTCGGATGTTTACTAACGACTTGAAAGCTTCATTTAACTTATTTAGCAGCTTAAGGGTCATACTATTGCAAGTACATTGTGTGCAACATTCAATGCACCGCCAGTACAGTTTGCACAACAGTTAAACAAATTACAGTAAGTAAACTGTGTGTAAACACTCAATCAATTTAATGTAATACAAGGTTATAAAACGTTCCAATCGATTTCGATGATAATGACAATTGTACTGCGGTGGTGATACATGTATTATTATTATTATTATTATTGAAGATGAAGGGAACTTTGGTAATCTCACAGACAGTTGGAAATGTAGGATGAATGGAAAGAAGGCACATCTCAAAGCCCGAAACACCGACGTCACATCACTAAAGCTGTGCCCTTTCACAATCTGATCGGTTTATTTTGATTGTAATTTGTTTTGAAAATTAGTTTGATAGAATGACAATAAATCTTGAAAGAAATATACTTTTCTCTTTTACATTTATTTCCATCTTTTGCGTTTGGTTGTTGTTGTTATTTTGACACCATTAAAACTTTTAATC
This sequence comes from Tridacna gigas, assembly GCA_945859785.2. NCBI lineage: Eukaryota > Metazoa > Mollusca > Bivalvia > Cardiida > Cardiidae > Tridacna > Tridacna gigas. Next base: position 12,238,342 of record OX244028.2, read on the forward strand.
CATTGGATGGCCCGATGCAGCTAGCCTAGAGGTATGTAAGAGGTCTTGTAACTTGAAGGATGGCTGTTGAAACCCCTAAAAAGGTAAAAAGTTTTTTTTTTTCAAAACCGATACTGTAAAAATACGACTAAATACGTACACCCTCTCACTCAAACGACAAAATGTTCAACTCTTCCATATTGAAAGCTTTTATTGACTACAAATCAAATAATGCTCTCATTGATAATATTTAGCTGTGGAAGAGTCGAAAACAGAGTGGGAAAAGGAGAAATGTTTGTTATCAGCATTGCCTCCTTTTACCTCTGCCACGATCTTTTTCTCATGTTCGTTAAAACTAATGATCGTGAATGACAGGGCTAAAGCATTGTGGGAACAAGAGTGATTGTAACGTACAATTTCTCCTTTCCTTTACATGTTTTCCGAATATTTCTGCTGCAGCATTTTTCCTCCTTCCTAAAAAAAAAAATGTACATGTATGATCACTTTGGCCTAGTAACATGTAATGAGCGCGTTGATTTTATCTTCTTCGAAAAGTATATTGAAATTTTTAAACTGTTTTCATTTTATCCGCACTTACTGATATTTGGATTAATTTTATAGCCCTATTACATCTCTTCTATAATAGACAGAATTTTAAATACTCAAAATCTTAATACCTAAAATTCTAAACACGTTAAATTTCAAGTACTCGAAATTACGACTACTCTAAATTTTAAGTGCTGGAATTTCAAGAACATATGCCATATTTTTCCTATGGACAGATTTTTCTCATTTCTGATGATAATATAATGTATGCAGAGTAAAAAATGAAGAGAAAATCATATGTTGCAGAGAAAAACTACAAATGCACAATTATTCTGATGGGATAACTCTTGTCAAAGTTACAGCAGAAAATAGGCTTTAATTTCAAACCTAAAAGGAAGGTTCTAAAAGTAAAACTACTGCCCAAACAAATGACTGTTCTTATAGATGTGATGTTTGCCAATAGTAATCAAAGTACTGAAAGTACTGTTGGAAGGCGAGTTTAGAATAGGCTTAATATACAATGTATTTCAAATGTAGTACAAATCCCTATAACAAGAGGGCCATGATGGCCCTGAAGTTGGTCACCTGAGCTTCTTGACCAAACATGACTTATTTCCAATCGTTTCCCAGATAACATAATCATTCTAACAAACTTAAACAAACTTTAATGAGTATTGGACTGAAAACATGGCTTCTAGAGGGTACACAAGGTTTTTTCAAAGATTTGGCTCCATGACCTAGTTTTTGACCAGAAATGACCCATTTTCACATTCATCTAAAAAGAAGCGTAAGGAAGGTTTTTCAAAAATTTGATCCAGTGACCTAGTTTTTGACCCAATATGACCCATTTTCAAAAACATTAAAGAAATCATCAAGATAAACATTCTGACTACTTTTCATAAGTATTTGATTGAAAGTTTGGCCTCTAGAGCGAACACGAGGTTTTCCAAATATTTGACCTAGTGACCTAGCTTTTGACCCAGCATGAACCATTTTCAAACTCATCCAGGATATCATCAAGACAAACAATCTGACCAATTTTCAAGAGTATTGGACTAAAAATGTGGTCTGTTGAACAGAAGGGTTTTTTCCAAAAGATTTTATCTGGTTTCCCAGTTTTTGGCCAGACAGGATTTTTGTTCTAAATTATCAAAGAAATCATCACGACAAACATTCTGACCACTTTTCATGAGTATTAAATTTGGCATCTAGAGGAAATATAAGGTTTTCCAAAGATTTGACCTGGTGACTTGGTTTTTGACCCGGTATTAATTATTTCTAAAACTCGTCAGAGATATCAAGAAAAACATTCTGACCAACTTTCAAGAGTATTGGACTGAAAATGTGGTCTCTAGATCATACACAAGGTTTTTCAAAGATATGACCTGTGACCTCGTTCTTGATCCGACATAACCCATTTTTATACTCATGTGAAATATCAAGCCATAAATTCAGACAAAGTTTCATGACTATTGACTGGAAATGTGGCCTCTTGAGCGCACATAAGGTTTTGCTAAGATTTGGTGTAGTGACCCAGATTTTGACCCAACGTGACCAGTTTTCAGTCTGGACTGAGATATCATAAAGACAAATATTCTGACAAAGTTTCATCAGTATCAGACTTAAATGTGGCCTCTATCTAGAGCATACACAAGGTTTTTCTAAAGTTTGATCTAGTGACTTAGTTTTTGACCCAACATAAATCATTTTCAAACTCGTCCGATAAATATTATCAAGACAAACATTCTGACTTACTTTCAAGAGTATTGGACTAAAAATGTGGCCTCTAGAGCGTAAACAATATTTTTAAAAGTTTTTCAGTCGATGTGACCCATTTTCAAATTTGTCTGAAATATTATCAAGACTAAAATTCTGACCAAGTTTCATGAGTATCTGACGGAAAATGTGGCCTCTAGATCGTGCACAAACTTTTTCAAAGATTTGACCTGGGAAACCTAGGTTTTGACCTGATGTGACCCATTTTTAACCTTGTTCAAGATATCAGCAAGACAAACATTCTGTCAAAGTTTCATGAGTACCCCACCGATAATGTGGCCTCCAGTGTGTACACAAGGATTTGATGTTGTGACCTTGTTTTTGACCCGACGTGACCTATTTTCAAACTTGTCCAACATATCATCAGGATAAAATTCTGACCACTTTTCATGAGTATCAGACTGAAAATGGGGCCTCTAGAGCGAACACAAGGTTTTTCTAAGATTGGACCTGCTGACCTAGTTTTTGACCTGACATGACCCATTTACGAACTCATTTGAGATGTCATCAAAACAAACATTCTGACCAAGGTTCATGAGTATCAGACAGAAAATGTTGCCTCTAGACCGTACACAATGCTTTTCTAAGATTTGACCTGGTGACCTAGTTTTTGACCTGATGTGACCTACTTTCAAACTTATTTGAGATATCAAGACAAACATTCTGACCAACTTTAGTGTGTATCTGAAGGAAAATATGGCCTCTAGAGTGTACACATTTTTTCTTAGATTTGACCTAGTGACCTAGTTTTGACCCGACATGCCCCATTTGTATACTCGCCCGAGATAACAACAAGACAAATATTCTGACCAAGTTTCATATGGGTATCCAACGGAAAATGTGGCATCTAGAGTGTACACAAGGTTTTTTCTAAGATTTTACCTAATGACCCAGTTTTTGACCCGACGTGACCCTTTTTCAAACTCGTCGGACATATCATCATGAGAAACATTCCGACAAACTTTCATGAGTATCTGAAAACATACGGCACCAGAGATATTACCAGATACCTACACTTTCTCCACATCCCACAATGTTTTCTATATTTTCAAAAGCAAATTCGATTTATGGAGCATATTTACGTGTTCCAACGGCAAGCTAACGTGCAGAGATTGAAAAGCTTTTTGTAAAACACATCAGTGGCTCGTAAAAAGTGATTGCTCCTTTTCCCTTTTTGCTCTCAACAGGAAAACATACTTTTTCGTAAAACATTGTTGGAAAAGATTAAAATTCTGATTACCCGCATTTTATCCTTTTCCTATGGTGTTAAGAAGATTCTTCTTTCTCTTGGTCATTTACACAGGATTGTGCCGAGCCCCGTAGCTCAGTCGGTAGCATACAGGACTTGAGAACAGGAGGTCGCTGGTTCGGTCCCTGGCTTGGCTAATTTCTTTCTCAGGATTGATTATAGTCATTGCGACAGGATTCATTCCTCTCTCACTGCTGACCATTGTTTCCACGATGGTTATATGGGAAAGCAGCCAGTGGCTTGGAAAGAATATTGTGCAGAGTACTGGTAAAAGAAACTCCAGGAAAGCATGGATAGGTGCACTGGCCACCGCGATATAATTGAAATAATGTTAAAAATGGCGTTAAACACCATACAATCAATCAATCATTACACAGGATTGTTTGGATAGGGCTAAAATGGAGACTTTACACACAACAAAATCTTTACCATGCTCAATTCATATACTTTTTGGATAAAAACATGGAAAGAGAAATTATTACTTGTTTGAGTAATGGTTTCTCCTAACACATTTTTTTCTTAATCTTCCAAGCACCATTATTTCCAAAACCCTAGACAGAACTTTTAGCTAAAAATCATTCTCTTTACCAGGGAAGAAAAATTTCTGACTGTCAAATAAAAAGCATTTGCAGCAAACAAATAGATAATGGCTCAAAGGCTGTAAATAATGTTAAGAGTTATGAAAATATTTTGTCAAAAGGAGAAAAGCTTACTACCAGCATTTTCTCCTGTTGCCACAATGTTTTAAACTTTCCCATGGTAAGAAAAACTAAGTTTCAAGGAAATTTAAGTACACAAGTAATAAGACTTGTCCAAATTGAAATTTTGCATCACTCATTGCAATAGTCTTCAAAGGGCTAGAAAATATTGTGAGAAAGGAGAAATGCTAGCAACCACCATTTTCTCCTTTCGCCACAATATTTTCAACTTTCTTATGTTATGTAAACCTCAGTTCAGGAAATTTAAGACTTGTCGCATCACAATTTACAACGATATTTTCCATCGATCTTAGTATATGGGACTATTCAAGTCAAACCATTTGGTTCAATTTTTTTTAGAGAACTTGCAACCTTTCGAAGGGCTGGCCGATACACTGAATATCACTGTCTCTATCAACTTTGACAACTTGCAAAATTTTGGACTCAACTCATCATTTAGTGTCAGTTTTGCTGCAATAACTTTCATTACCCCAATACTCTATCAAACAATGCAGAGTATTTTGACAACAATTGCTCTACAGAACCAACTTGGCGAGTCCAATTAATTTTCTTCTAATCAAGCTTGAGTTCCATTAACCCTTTACTGCACAAGTCCGCCTTGTAATGACCCTAGGAAAGAAGCCTTTTGAAAACATTGTGGGAAAGTAGGAAATGCTGGTAACCAGCATTTTCTCCTCTTCCCACAATGTTTTCTACCCTATCAAAGAAAATTTGCACCATTTGAGCCACATTAAAATTGTCGTCTGCAAATGCTTTCAATTTGGACAAGGCTAAAAATCTTGTCAACTAGTAAAGAGTTATCAAGTTTCTTCCAAATAGAGAAGGACTGGTCATCTCCACTCACAACAATTAATGGTAGACTTTTCTTTTGATGACCATATTTGAGAGTTACTTTACCTTGTCTAGAACTCTATATATCATGTAAGTTTTCAGCAACACAGTTGCTCAAGTTTCACATGACTCAAAGTACTTCAGTGATCTCACTAAGATTTTGCAAGTTGGATTCCAGGAATCCAAAGCAGGAAAAAGTTGGATTCCATGCTGAAAAATTGGTTTCCAGCCTGATCGAAGAAGTTGGATTCCCCTAGAGTCAGGATGAATTTTTATACACAAGCAATAAACATCTAAAACCTGTAAATTTAGATTTGTGCATCATGGAGACATAATGTCTGTAATGGACAAGTCTACATTTACATTAGAAATTACTAGCTAAGACTTTATTTGTAAAATTTTTGCAAGGATAAAAGAACTTTTCACTTTATCTTTTATTTAGATGAATGTAAATAATTCAACATGATAATGCATATTTTAAATATTCATGATAATAATGGACGGGTTAGCTCAGTGGGCAGCATACAGGACTTGAGAGCAGGGGGTCAATGGTTTGATCCCCGGCTCAGCCAATTTCTTTCCAGGGACTGATGATAGCCATTGCAACATTCCTCTCTCATCGCTGCCCATTGTTTCAATGATGGCACTGTGGGAAAGTAGCCAGTGGCTTAAAAAGAATATAGTACTGGTAAAAGAAACTCTAGGAAAGCATGAATAGGTGCATTGGCCGTCCCAACATAACTGAAATGATGTTGAAAACGGTGTTAAACACCACACTATCACTATCAATTATCAATCAATAATAATGATGGAAACAGTTCTTGACCCATCTTCACAAACATTTGTAAATTCAATTCTAATACCATTTTAATTTGTAATTAGAATTTAGAATTATCTGTCCATGTGAACCATGATCTCATTTAAATCTTTTCAATGACAATGTCTTACACCTGTCCAAATTTAAAGGCTTGCATAAATTTGCAGATGACAAGATAAAGATGGTTTGAACAATCTATTTGGTCTTTAAAATGTTGAAAACTATGCGGAAAAGAAGAAAACGCTTCTTTAATCACAATGTTGTCTGAAGCTTTCTTTCTCAAGATTGTTAAATTCTGGACAATGGATTGTTTGGTAAAGGATTAATTAGCTTTATGTACATTTTTTTTTTTTAACTTTTACACTTGCCTGATCACTAGGCTGACCTGGAGCTTTCCTTTTAATCCCCAGAAATTTCTAAGAAATTCTTCATTTTGAAAGTTGTTCTCTGATCATATCAAGCACATGTAAAAAGAGAAAAGTTTCATGGAACATTGTTCTTAATTAGGTAACTGTTTTTACTCGCGAGATTGATTAAAAAATTCAGCTGAAAGTTGATAGGTCATGGACAATATTCAATTATTTATTACCATTGCTTCCTGTTGATTGCTTCATAAGATGCTCACCACCTTTCTTTAATCGAGTACATAGATCAACATTATCTCTGTAAAATAGTCTGTAATCTGTTGATTGATGCATAATTTGAAATTGTCAACATGTGGGTAATTAGGGTGTCAGCTACTCGTCATCCACAGTTTAACAGGTACTGGACGGGTAATCAAGAATGACGCATGGAATTTTTCCAAAACAATAGTCATTGAGGCCCCTGCATCTAATCCCATATCACAATCTGTACTCTCAATCTGCACTGAAACATTGCTTTCTGAGCTAGATGGTGATCTTAGGTTCAAAAGTTGCTATTTTCCCTCATTTTCGTTTTCAGACTGACTGAAAATTCGATGTTCATTCAGCAAATGAATTTTGGACTTTTCCTTATTTTTCTTGTCCCGTTTTTTGCCTTAGGCTGTGAACATATTTCAGTCTTTTATAGTCTTTTTAGGACACATCTTGCTTATATGACCTGACCTTTACAGCTAACACACTTTGCATTATTGTAGAAACATGTCTGTCATGATTAGTTTTACCATACCTAAACCACTGTGTAAAGACTTTTGTAATCATGGGCCCTTGGTTTCCGACGCCTCATTGCCCACCAGTTCCAAACTAACAGACACACCAACTGCCTTTTTCACGGTTAATTCTACTTCTGACAATAACATTCTCTGAGTAACTGTTCTGTAACCCACAGACAAACCAAGTTCTGTAACCCACAGACAAACCAATCTCTCGGTTCATCTAGAAATGTCCCAAACTCACAAGACTCACTTAGCCACATCAATTATAGTCTGTCAAATATATGGTTACAGTTTCATTTTCACTTTGCATCTTACAATCAAACTTAAACCGTTCTCCAATGATGAGCGTTTTCAGTTGTAGGTATTTTTGAATAAAGGTTTTCAACGCTGTCGAAAGTCTTATCACTTGGATTTTGAGATGTAACAAAATTACGGAGCAGAATTTGATTTCATTCTTTTTGTACATTTGAAGTTTCTCCTTGTTGTTCTGATTCAATTTACAATGATCTGGAACTGTTTTTGTCCTTTTGTACTCGAGATGTATCGAACTATTTGAAACGTGGTAGGATAAAACTGTTCAGAGGCATTTGCAGCAAGCTGCTGAGTGATTACATATGAAGGCTCTCGCCTTCCAAAAAGGATTAAACGAAAGAATTTACGCACCAGACAGATCGCAGTAGCAATTAGAAAAGTTCTTCAGTATTAAGTGTCAACAAAGACTTATTTTCCCATCAATTTTCTGCAATGTTCAGCGGATAGATTTTTTTTGTTTTTGTTAAATTTTGCACAGAAATAGTGTTTTCTAGTATCGTGTAAAGCAAATTTATAAAAAAAAGTATATCAAACGGGGCATTTGTGAGAGATACGGTGCAATTTTAAGTTATTTACGTAGTGAATTACCTCCCTTTATTATACACGTCTATTTTTGCGTGATTTGGCATCCCGATCATTTATAAATCTCCACATTTCGTTCCGTTTCTGTGATTTCCAGATATTGGAAAGACAACCGACATATTTACACATTAAAATATACTGTTTCTTTGCAATACGAACCCAGTGTAATTTAATAGAGTTTATAAACAGAAACAAACGCACAACGGTGAGCAGGAAAAACTGTGACATGTTTCCTTTAATATTCGAAATTCTTGTCATATTCAAATACTCGAGGCGAGTTACCGCATTTCTATGTTACCACTTTAAGTGCTGAAAGAGTGAGCCAGACATTTTAAATCAACAGAAACGACCCAAGTGTCACCCTCTTATCTACGACAGGTTTCGTCAGAATATCTCACGTATTGTCTTTAGTAAATTTGCCACAATGGCAGCAAAATCACTCTTATTCTCACTCAGCATTTTAAATGTTTTTCCTAACTTTATATAAGTTAAATAAAAACGACACGTTTTTGGTACAGCTTTTTTACGGAATTCTATTCAAGCCACATTATAATCTAGTTTTGGTTTTCAACGGAAACGGGTCGACACCCTTAATCAACAAGATGTTAACCCTTAAGATAGCATTTATACGTGGAGGACGCTGAGAATCGTTAACCCTTAAGCGCCACTCACTGGCCTTTTGCGGTCAAAGTAGATCCAAGATCAGACTGCACAGAACGTGCAGTCTGATCTCGGATCTACCCTGTACGATAAGGAGATATTTTTGCAGAAAAAAAAAAACTTTGAAATAGTCATATTAAGGATTTTACCGTCGGCTTGAAAGTTTCTTTTAAGTAATTTAGCAGGATAAAGGTTAAAATTACTCATGCACACTAGTATATATTTTACTAGAAAGGAGACAACACGACGATCGTCTCGTCGTGTTTTTCAAGGGCTTGATTTCAATGTGGCAAGAATGGAATTCCGTAGTTTTCACTGAAGATAAGATACATATGATTGACCGAGGACTGGTTCAAAGGTCATTTACAATTAAAACGATCAACAATGGTAAGCTGTATATATTTTACTGCATTTATTTATTAGATGTAGGATTATATAAAAAGTGGTTATTTGTTAGAGTTTATATCTTACGAGTCATTCTAAAAACCGAATAAACACGAGGTTTTTATCATTTTTGTGGCATTTGTCGAAGACAATGCCACTATGAGTTCAATACGGCATTTTGAAAATCATGTATCGTAGTTTGAGCAAAACCGAAGGAAATAAACCCAATTAAAATAAATTTATCTGAGACAAATAAGTGTTTCGATTGAACTCAAATATGAAATTGAAAATGGCGTATTGCCATAAATTCGATTAGGCTATCGATCGTGGAAATACTTCCTTTTTATCGAAAATAGCTTGATCCGCTATGGCCTTCTAAAGTGTCGTATTGATACACGCATACCGTGCTTGTTCGTCCCAAAACCAGTTCGTCCCTGGGCATATTCGTCCCAGGGCTTGGTCGCCCGGACTTGTTTGTCCCACAAGATTGCACCCTTCTCTATCAAATTTTGCATGACTATATAGTAGGCTGACTTTCAAGCCAATATTTTGAAACTACTTCTGTTGTTTATTTTTTCAAATTATTAATTCCATATAATGGCTCGCTTGACAGATGCCACACCAGTGTTTTCAACGCTTTGATTGAATGACGAGTTAGATAAAACTATAACCAAATGTGGTATTCCGTATTCAACTAAATTGGATGCTTTATGAAAAATAATCCATATCGATATGAAACTTTTCAGTTCCTTTCGGATTTTCGTTTGAATATTATATAGGGAAAATACAATCAAGTGCACTTATCTTTACTAACAGAGGTACATTTCATTGTGATGCAGTGTCTAATAAGTATATTAATGCTTTTTTTCATTTGTTATTCTCGTTATGGGTTATTAATTTTTTGCCAAAGTTGCAGCCACCGTATCTGACCTAATGATACCGCTGTCTCGACTGACATGTTCATTTTCTTATCAAATACACAGAAGAGTGCTCAAAGAAAGATATATTTATCGGAGTGGCGACAGTAAGTATCGAGATTCAGCATTACATTTTTCCGTAATCGCACTTCGCAGAACTTTCGCCCAATAAATCTAATTTCATACAGTGAAAATCACTTTCAAAAACGAAAATTTCCAAATTTAGTAATGAAGTTCCCAATTGTTGAGGTCAAAGCCAGACCCATTCTGGGTCCACGGGATATTCACTTCTTTAGCTCAAGAACATTGGATTGTAAACAGAAAGACTAACATGGGAACCGGCGATGCATAATATTATGCAAGAGAGTAGGGCATTGCAAATAACATCTGCTCGTGGTATTGCATTATCTCCCGCTAGATGGCATTCTACAAATACACATCTATCTAATTTAGGCATCCTGGGTACCGTAGCGGAGTAATTTTTCAAAACAACAACCGTGACCTTGAATTTCAAATAAAATAAACGTTTACTCAATAAAACGCTACCTGGTGCCATTCATTCAGCTATGATCGGCTAACATGTAACCTATGCACCGACCATTTATTAAAACAGCCCCTACATGCTTTGGTATTAGGCTAATAGCTTCAATATAAGCCCTACTTTTCCCCGGTATACGGGGGATGGGTGATGCGTCATATAAGACAGGTCGAATCTTCGAAGAATATGACATGCGCAGACAACGCGTGGCATTGCAGTTGATAGCATGCAGGACAATGGGTATCCATGTGTCTATCTTTAAATGCAGAGTAAATCGCAAGCGTATGCAAGAACAAACAATCATGTTCGCATTCCAGTTACATGTAGCTCCATCCGTGACCTTTCAAAATATAATTTAAGTTGCAAGTTTTAATGTTTGATATCATGCCATATTTTATACAAATGCGCCAGAACTGCCGATCATGTACGGAAAATACCGAAGCAAGTGGTCGTGATGATTATGTAGGGTTTATGTCTGACATTTCGGATTTTGCCCGTTTAATCATACTCTACACCAGATACATTAACTCATTACCTCCTTAAAATGGATCAACCCATAATACATGAATACATATAGAAATATCGTGATGAAAGGAGAAAATGCTCGTCATTGTTAAAAAAATGTAAAGTGGGGAAAAAACGTCCCTAATTTGTTCTGTTACTCGTCTAGATAACTTGAGCCATGGACTGTGAAAAGGCGGATTTATGCACCTGCTAAAATTACCGACACATGTCAGCCTGTGCAATGCGCGCAGGCTGACCTGGGTCGAAACCTTTTGCTACTGATCAACTTTATCCATATCAAAGGACCAGTCTTCCTCATGATTTAGTCGGTTGTTTAACCCTTTCCCAAACACGGCCTGGTTTTCACGTGTCTGCAGAACAAGTCTTTTGAAAACAGTGTGGGAAAAGGAGAAATTGCTCGTAACGAGCAATTTCTCCTTTTCCCCACAGTGTTTTCTACCCTTTTTGAGAACTTTCTGCCATTTTCATCAAATTTAAAATTGCCGTCTGCAAACTCTTTCAATTTGGACCAGTCCAAAATTTGTCGTTTGGTAAAGGGTTAACAAATTCGATTTTACGGATCCATAATCATAATGATGACTTGCTTGGTTTATTGTGTCACGGAGATGCATTGAACCCCCTTTAGCAAGAGTGCCGGTCACTTATTTACTGTATTTCTATTTCCACATTTAGTTTCGGTCAGTTGTCCTCCTTGCCTTTATCATTGAATATTGCAGGTAAGCCTTTTTTCTAACCCTTAACCCATAAAACTGCTAAATAAATGAAACGAAAATTTCCACACAATAGGGAAAATTCCAAATATTGCGTTTTCAAAGTTGGTTTCACTGGAAACAAAACACTGTATCGGACAGTGTAGATCAAAGATCAGACTGCACGTTTGGTGAAAAAAGGCCCCGAGTCGAGCTTAGCAACCTAAGGGTTAATCAAACAACCCCTGTTGTAAAGTCTCTGGCGATAAGCGACTTTGAAAACACATGGGAGTGGAGAAAGTACTAGTAAACGGCATTTTCTCAATTTTCACACAATGCTTTCAACAAAAGGTTGACATCGCTCGGTTCGGGTTTCGTACCTGAACCGCTGATGAGAAATGCTGATACAATACACCTACCATTATCCCTCGCACAAGTTGATTTGATTGGCTCTTTGCCAAACGACAAATTCTAGACTGGTCCAGATTGAAAGCATTTGCAGACAACAAAATAAATGTGACTCAAATATTGAAATTTGTCTTGGGAAGGGCAGAAAACATTGTGGAAAAAGGACAAAATGCTGGTTACCAACATGTTCTCCTTTTCCAACAATGTTTTCAAAAGCCGTCTTTCTAAGGGTCGTTAAAAGTCGGGATTGTGTGGTAAAGGGTTAGACAAGACTAGGCTAGACCTTCCTGATGATAGCAAAGTTTACTTACTCAGGCGGCTTCGAAGATATGCTTGTTAAAAATTTGGCGGTTTTATAACTTTAGGAGCAATGCTCTGGCAATAGGGGTTGGATGCATCTCCGTGTTGCATTATACCAGGCAAGTCATCATATAATTATGGATCCATAAAATCCATATTATCTAACAACCGAGTGACTCATAAGATAGACTGGTCCTTTTACATGCAGAAAATTGCCAATATCAAACAATATCGATCCAGGTCAGCCGGCGCAGACTGCACAGGCTGACTTAGTCGATGCCTTTTGCGAATGCACTTGAAACACCTTTTTTTCGCCGAGCAAGGCTCAAATGAATTAAGCCTTAACCCTTTACCACACAGTCCCGAGTTTTAACGACCCTGAAGAAGAAGGCTTTTGAAAACAGTGTGGGAAAAGGAGAAAATGCTGGTAACCAGCATTTTCTCCTTTTCCCACAGTGTGTTCTACCCTACCCAAAATAAATTTCAATTTTTCAGTCACTTTTATGTTGTCGTTTGCAAATGCTTTGAAACTGAACTGGTCCAAAATTTTGTCGTTTGATAAAGAGTTAATTAAAACACGTATGCATGTGAAAACAAATGGCACACTTCGTTACGAGCGGTTACACCTTTTGAATAAATTTTTAGTTTCCAATTAGTTACTTAAAATAAAGACCCAGATCAAACTGTTCTGGGAAAACCACTGTGCGGAATCTCAGTAGCATGTACAACCTGTCGCTGGATTGTACACTCCTGTTTCCTGCCTCGATTGAGACACACAGGTCACGTGACTGGTTTGACCGATGAAATTTTGTATTCAATTTTTTTTGAGGTTTGTCCTTTAGGGAGTATTTGTTTTTAGACAAGGACGTGGTACGAGTTAGGCGGCTGTTGCTGTATGTTGAAACTGGGTTGGGGGCGTATCGTATACTTGTATCACTGAAATTTAAATACCTCATTAGAGTCAGACACTGCTAGAAATAAACAACATCTACATGTACTATAAAACATGATGGTAGCTATTATTGTTATAGCGTATCTGACTCGTTACCTGGTGTTTACGGGTTCGATACCCAGTTTGGACAAACTGTCTTTCCGGCAATTTTTCGACCCTCGCCTCTCATGCATGTGACAAAAGTAGTCAGTGACTTGGAGAGAAAGTTGTGTCAGTACTGGTGTTAGAAAGCCAGGAAACTCATGCGTAGGTGCCCTTACCTACGCGGTAAAAACGGCGTTAAACTCCAATACAACCGAATACTATTGTAATGTGAGGTACACCTATGACCATTGCTAGTCAGAAGACATGTATGATGATTCTATGATCATCGTATGCATGTTTCTCTGAAGATACATAACCATTAGAAGTCGAAAACTTATTCTTTTACCTTGTTTAAAGTTGGTCATTGGAGGAACTCGCATTGTTAACTTCAGATTTGACAGGTCGTGGAAACCCATAACAATTGCACATAAGTCATTCCATACGCCTGAAAAGCGCATGAAATGCATTTTATGCAATCAGATTGACTCTAGGAATTGATAACTTACTTGTATGTATTATTTCTTGCAATCAATGGCATTTGACCTGCTCCTGTTTGTAAAACTTGTTTAGATTTTTAGTCGTAAGGACAGCCGGTGATTCGGAACTACTTGTCTCTTGTAAAATTTACTTTTAAGGTAGAATTACCCTCCCTTGTACTAAAAGATATGTTACACTGACTTTATCTAAGTATTTACGAGTGACTAGAATATTTGAGGTCTAGCGCTCTGCCAGTGTTATTAACTTTTAAAAATCCGAAAGGAACATTCTGCTATCCGAACATGGACTAGATTTTGTTCGGCGGACTTACACATCTTTCGGATTTTTCCGAAAGCGGAACCATTGGACAAGCTTAATACAGACTCTGTAGGAGCCTATGTTGTGATTGGTCACTCAATGCCTGTGTACGCATTTGGAAGTTTTGAAGTGTTCAAGGGCGCGGTATTATAAACGGGAAAGCGCACAAGGAACGCTAGCTTTTTCACTCTGGATTTCGGCCTTAACGTATCAAAACTCCGTCTTTTTAGTTCTACTACAAAATTTCTCATTTTTTCTTTAGTTTACGAATTTTCTCTATACAATTAAAGTAGATTTATAAAACATTCAAAACAAGAGTAATCGGATCAGGAACACAGGATACAGCCGTCGGACGAGGATCAGACAGTCTACAAAAAGGAGAGGATTGAAATGTAAATGACAACACTGGAATCTAATTATCTGAGAAATCTTTAATATCGTTTTAAAATAACGTAATCGTAACTTTCCATTTACAATAGATCTAGTAAAGCTAGATTATAGATATTTATGCATTATTAAAATCAATTTTCTTAACCTTATTTATTTAGTCTACTAAGTCTGTCGTCTGAACCTACCCCCCCCCCCCCCCCAACTTTATTTTTGTCGGCCAATTTCTGTCGTCTGCTCTCGGGAAGTCTTATATTTCCATCGGTTTTTATCTCTGATTCGGCGAGGGATCGGAGGTTGCAATATTCAGGAAGGAAAGTTACCAGAAAGAACGGCCCTATATAGATATTCCTGTTACAATTGGTGTCAGAAGTGGGATGCTGATATATTTTCAGCATCACGGACAAGTCTAAAATTTCTTTCTGGAACAGTTTTGGCGTGTTTGGACTGCACAGAGGAGACACTAGCAGACGATTTTTGGCAGAGTAAAGTTTTGGATAGGTCTACTTAGGAAACACAGGTCGGGTTTGGACTTACAACCTAGACCTTACGACAGCGCTAGGCTCGGATTTTAGCTTACTTAAAAAAAAAAAAAAAAAAGAGAGAACTTTATCTGACTTTAACCTGAGGATTTTTTACTTTCGGATCCGAACACCACTGCGACTGTGCGTCGTTGCTGGAATTTTATTACCGGAGTATTTCCGTTTTGCAGGCCGAATATCGGGAGTCTTTGAGATCCGAAAATCGTGTCTTTAACTTTAGAATTAGAAAGCTTCGTATCCAAACACTCACTTTCGGAGCCGTGCATTGTCGGATCCGAACATCGGGAATTGTTTAGACTAGGGACTTTCGGATCCGAGCGTCGTTTGGATATTCGGATCCGAACTAGGGACTTCTGGATCCGAGCGTCCTTCGGATATTCGGATCCAAACACTAGGTCTGCACTTTCGGATCTGTGCATTGCTGGATCCGAACATCACGGATTATAAAATCGGATCCGAACACCGGGTATTTTCGGATCCGAACAACGTCATTAGATATTTGGATCCAACCATTAGGCTTCATTTTCGGATCCGTGCGTTAGGAATTTTTAGAACCACACATTTTATTTTTTTTAAGAGCTAGCCTCGAGAGCTGTTGTCCGGATATACAGCCTTTGTTTATTGGAGTTCAAATCCAAACAGTTTGAATTATTTAACTTTACTGGACTTTCTAGTAAATCTAGTAAAGGGCCGAGAGAAGAAATTTCCTCGGAATTAGTCTGGAATCCTGGTAGACGGAGTTTACTCATTTTCATTCTCTAGGAAAAGCTCAATTAACATCTTAAAAAAAAAAAAAAATGGCAAATCAGGAAGACTCAGACTCCGAGGTAAATTTCAATATCAACCATCCTGGAGGTGGGGAAGATGATTATAGAGGTGAGGACGGAGATAATAACTATGTATCACCTGAACGTAGGTACAGACAGAGTTCTCATAACATCAAGCCTGATCCATTCACAGGTGAGGAGGATTGGGAACAGTATATTTCATATTTTGAGGACTGTGCTGACTTGGCACAATGGTCGGAAAAAGAAAAGTTACTGTACCTGGCAACTTCATTAAAGCACCAGGCAAGGCTACATTATAGCTCTCTTCCGGCCCATGAAAAGCGCTCCTATCGTTTGTTAACTACCCGACTACAGCAGAGGTTTGGAAGTACTAGACAAACCACTAGATGGTTATCGAAAATTCAGAACAGGACAAGGGGCAAAAACGAGTCAGTTGCCACCTTCGGGGATGAGATAAGGCTATATGCCCAGAAGGCGTATGTGTCACTTGGATCAGAGGCACAAGAGATGTTAGCGTTAGAACATTTCTACAAAAGCTTTTCACCTGAGATGAGATGCAGACTGATGGATAACGGCTGCAGGACGATCAGGGAGGCTGTGGAAATAGTGGAACGCTACGAAGACGTGTTAGGGAGATCCAAAATCACTTTTGAGGCGTCTCGTGTACGGGGTATAGCGGTGCACGGAAATTTGTCAAGTTCTGATTTAAAGGATAACAGGGATCTTGATGCCCTGAGAGATACAATCAAACGTATAGAACAACGACTCGATAAGCTTGAAACCTCCGCTAGAAAAGGTGACAAGGCATGCTTTACTTGTGGATCTAGCGATCACCTCTATAGAAATTGTCCTAACAAGGATAAGCCGAAAAGGAAAACTTCAAAGAACCAGGAAAACGCCAAACCGTCAACCCAGTAGGTCGTGGGGTGACGGATGATGACAAAAATCGACCTATCTATAGTAATCAAACATTTAAGGCCAGCTCGGACACTATTTCAAGGATTGGGCAAGTTGGTAGGAAACCATTTAAATGGGATAATGGTTTATACATTCAGGGTAATATCAATAATAACGAAATTTCATTTTTGCTTGACAGTGGTGCCACGGCAACACTAATATCTGAGGAAACATATGACCAGATTGGCGGGGAGAAAAGCTTGCCACTTTCTCATCGCGACCTGCGAATTCAGGGTGTTGATGGCGCCAATATCAAAGTGCGTGGATATGTTAACACAAATATCACTTTTGGGAATTATACAGCAAAAGTAACTGTAATTGTCTGTGATATGTCCCTTCCAGGAATACTTGGTCAGGACTTTATCATGGAGAATGTCAAGCAGTGGAACATTGAAACTTTAGAATTGTATACTAAGGATGGCAGTGTAATTCACTGTTATTCTGGGGAAGAAACTACTACAGTCTGTAGAGTAGAGATCAATGAGGGGGTAGATATCCCAGCATTGAGTTGTATGTTTGTTTCTGTTCAGGTACCAAATCATAAAATCCTCCCGGAGGTAGCCTTCATCGATGATTCTGAAATAGAAAATAATGATAACCTGAAATTGCTTAGTGGTATTATAGACATAAATAGGGGCGATGCACTTACTGCTTTAATGAATTATACTGATAAAACTATAACGGCAGAAGTAGGGAAAAGGGTAGGATGTTGTTACCCAATTATAGAAGATAAACCACTGAGCGTGGTTGAGACAGACCTGTGTGCAGCCTCTTTTCAGGAATCTTTTCAAGATCCTAAAATATCTGGGGAGGCTCGTTTACCGGAACATTTGAGAGAAATGTTTAAGAACAGTACAGAAAACCTGGAGGATGAAGAAAAGGAAAAATTTGCAACATTACTTAATAAATATCAGGATGTATTTGCTAAATCCTCTGATGACCTTGGATGCACAAATAGGGTTAAGCATACAATCAATACAGGGACAGCCAATCCAATTCGCCAGCCTGTAAGACGACAACCCTATGGGAAAAGGGACACTGAAAGGCAAGAAATAGAGAAAATGCTCGGGAAGGGGATCATAGAACCTTCAAAAAGTCCATGGTCATCGCCTATTGTGCTGGTTTCGAAAAAGAACGGATCAACCAGATTTTGCGTTGATTATCGGCGCCTAAACGAGGTAACAGTGAAGGATGCGTACCCTATTCCGCGGGTGGATGATTGTTTTGATGCACTATGGGGTTCGAAGTGGTTCAACTGTATGGACTTGAATTCAGGGTTCTGGCAAATAGAGATGGACGAGCCAGACAAAATCAAAACTGCATTCTCTATTAGTCAAGGATTATATCAGTTTCGGGTTATGCCTTTTGGGCTGGTAAATTCTCCATCCACCTTCGAAAGGCTAATGGAGGATATTTTGCGAGGCATACAGTGGACCGAGTCATTATTATACATGGACGATATAATCACACCAGGCAAAACGGTAGACGAGTGTCTCCAACGCATTGAAAACGTTTTTATTCGTTTGCGGGAAGCCAACCTCAAGTTGAAACCGTCCAAATGTTTATTTTTTCAAAAGTCTGTCTCTTTTCTAGGTCATATTGTGTCTGAAAATGGGGTTGAAACTGACCCTGAAAAAGTGAAGACTGTTCGAGATTGGCCAATACCTAGGAATAACAAGGAAGTTCGGAGCTTCCTGGGTCTTGCATCATACTATAGAAAGTTTGTAAAGGGATTTTCTGACATTGCAAGGCCTTTGCACAAACTTTGCGAGAAGAAAACTCAATTTAAATGGACGGATGATTGCCAAAATTCATTTGAAACGTTAAAACAGGCATTAATATCAGCTCCAAGTTTAGCTTATCCAAAATTAGGATCAAAATTCATTTTGGACACAGATGCTTCGAACAGTGCAGTAGGAGCTGTTCTTTCTCAAATACAAGATAACAAAGAGAGGGTCATTGCTTACATGAGCAAGTCAATGAATGTCCACGAAAGAGCCTATTGCATCACACGAAAGGAGCTTCTTGCTGTTGTAACTGCTTTGAAACATTTTCACAGTTACCTGTATGGCCAGTCAGTGCTGTTACGCACTGACAATGCGGCAGTAAGCTGGATGCGCACCCTGAAATTACCTACCGGCCAAGTAGCACGTTGGTTACAAGAGCTTAACACATATGACCTAGAAGTGATTCACAGGGGAGGAAGAAGTCACTCTAATGCAGATGCACTTTCTAGGATGCCATGTAAGGCATGCAAACATCAGCAAAAACTACAAGAGGAATTTGATTCAATTAACAATCCTGATGAGGTGTCCGAGGAGACAATAATGATTGTAACAAGAAGCCAGGCAAATAGCCAAACCTCTGAGATGACAAACAACCAAATTCTTCTAAATGGTTGGGATCCTGTGGAAATTTCAACTAGCCAGCTTAATGACATCAGTATAGGAAAAATCAAAGTTGATCTACTGGAGGGACGTCAACGGCCAGGGTGGAATGAAATATCCGTTGCGTCATCAAAACTCAAAACCCTTTGGCGACAATAGGATCGTTTGGAAATCAAGGGAGGTATGCTATATCGGAGATTTGAAAAGGATAACGGGAGCCTTCTGTATCAACTTGTGACTCCAAAGGATCGTCAAAAAGAGGTCATCAGGTATCACCATGATATCGCAAGTAGTGGACATCTTGGGGTAGAGAAAACACTTAGTAGAATTAGACAAGGGTTCTACTGGCCAGGGATGACCGACTCAGTTAAACGATATTGCAGGGAGTGTGATGATTGCACTGCAAAAAGACTTTCAAGGGAATCAAATAAGGCACCTCTCGGACAGTATCTAGTAGTAGAGCCAATGGAATAATGAGATAATGATGGACATACTTGGTCCTCTTCCTTTGAGTAACAAAGGGAACAAATATATATTAGTAATATCAGATTGGTTTACGAAATGGACAGAATGTGTAGCAATACCAGATATAGAAACCAGAACAGTTGCAAAAGCATTTGTTGATACTTTTGTTAGCAGGTTTAGAGTGCCTTTGCAAATTTATTCGGACCAAGGCAGATGTTTTGAATCTAAACTTATGCAGGATCTATGCGATTTAATGGGAATTGACAAAACTCATGCCACATCACTGCGCCCACAAGCTAATGGTCTTGTAGAACGGTTTAACCGAACTCTGATTTCAATGTTGAAATCTTATTGTCAAGTACAGCAAAATAATTGGGATTTTTATCTCCAACAAGTAATGATGGCATACAGGTCATCACCTCACAGTAGCTCTAAAATAAGTCCAAATAGGATGATGCTAGGACGGGAGATAACTCTGCCTATGCAAGCTGTTGTCGGGCGTCCTAGGTCTGATGACTTTGTCAAGGACTTTAATGACTATGTGATGGACCTGGAGGATAATTTGCAGAAACGCCATGATATAGCAAGGGAGAATATTAAGGCTGCATCAAGATACCAGAGGAAATACTATGACTGCAGCTCTAAAAAAAGATCATTTAAACCAGGTCAACTGGTATGGCTACATGATCCTTCACGTAAAGTTGGGATTAGCTCAAAGCTGGTGAACAAATGGAAAGGACCTTTTGTTGTCACCAGGACTTTAGATGACATTATTTGTATAGTAAAACAGTCATCAAAAGGACGACCAAAGGCTTACCATATCGATAGATTACATCCATATTATGGGACAAAGATTCCGAATTGGATACATGCGGAAGTTAAAAACAAAACTTAATTCAGACATATAAATCATTTAAATAATTGCTGTTGTGTTTTCCGTTAACTCTATTTCTTTTCTTAAAATATGACCATGCAATTTACACGTTATACAAACAAACAAACAAATAAAAATATAACAAGTATATGTATATGTATGTATATAAATATAAGTTTAACAGACAACATTTGTAAACTTTTATAAAATTAACAATTCAATAAATAAACAAATATGAATAAAACAATATTTGTCGCGCGTTTAAAAAGGATTGTATTCACGAGGCGGAGATTTCCTGTAGGTGAGAGCGGTTGTATCTACACATCGGGGATTACTTTAGTTGGGAGCGGTTGTATTCACGCGGCGGAGATTTCCTGTGCGTAGACGAACTAAGTAATGGCCAAAGGTCCCGCCCTTGACAGTTACCTAAGTCACATTTGTTTGAAGGAAAACCATTTTTTTTTCATTTCAGGTTTTCACCATTGTTATAAATGGATATTACGAGAATTCTCTTTGTTTCAGGAAGAACTGTTGGCTATGTGAGGCGATGTTCCACTCTCGGACGGCCCTGGTAAAACACCTTATCTCTGCAGAGCATCGGTGCCTGACTGTATTGTGCCCATGGTGCTTTGGAAAGAACAAAACTTTCACAAGAGTCAGTGACTTGGAAATTCACATGAAAACGAGCCATCAGGATCTGACTATTCCGAAGGATCGGTTCAGCAGAGCTAATGGGTTTTACTTTTCGGTGTACCCGGAGGATTATGCTAGGACAGTAGATACAGTTCAGGCCTATGAAAGTGACGCTGCGTATGATGTAAGGAAAGCGATTAGGAATTGGGCAGAGGGATTTGGAGACAGAAAGGAGAGGATTGAAAAGTGGAACAAGGGATGGAAGGCTGGGTTAAGGTTATCTGAGGAGAGAAGTAAGTCTAAGGAGCAGCTAGACACAAGAAGAGTAGTTGAAAAGGAGGCAAAAGGCGCAACGGAAGAAACGAGACAGGCTTCAGGAAAAGCAGGTCGCACAGGTTCAGGAGGGAAAAAGAGAAAGGAGATTGATCGACATGAAGAAGAGAGGACAGTTAAACAGGGTCGGGTAAGTGAGAAGGCTGATGAGTTAGAAAATTACAGGGATGACATCGAAGTGGGGGATGGTATTGGGGAGGAGCAAGAAGAAAGTAGGCCAACGGTAGAAGCAGAGGAGACTAGTGAGAAGGGTAATGACATAGAGGGTAATGATAGGTCAGAGGTTGGACTAACAGGAGACGGATTCAGGACAGACAAGGATAGTGAATACGAGAAAAGGATAGACAATAGTGGAGCTTACCAAGATGAGAGAACCAAGCAAGTCAGAGAGGAGGAGATCAGTGAGACAAAAAGTGAGAGTAGCTGCTCTGGTTCATCTAGTTCGTCCGATTCTATTTCAGTTGTGACAGGAAAAGGAGATTCTTTAAGGGCTAGGGCATACCGTATTTTGGAAAGAGGAGCAATGCCCTTGTGTCCCCCAGCAAAAAGGGATTGGAATTCAGTAAGACAGGTAGACCTGGAGTTGAATAATCAACATCTTTTATGGCCGCCAACAAACTGGAGAGCCCTTACCCCTGATCAAAAATTAATGGCGCACGAATATGTCGCGGTCCTTCTAGAGAACAGGAGTTCGAAGGAATTTCCAGTGATATCAAGGAAAACTTTATTGGACAAGTATGCGTTTTTCACACTTGATGGGGAGAGGAAACCACAGGAAGAAGAGGATGAGGGGGATAAGATAGAGGCAAAGATAAGACAGTATAATTTTTGTTATGTGATGAAGGTAGCGAGGGGAGAGTTTACAGGCAATAAGACATCCTGGAACATCATCAAAAGCCTCGAAAATGCTGATCGTTGGACAGATACAGATCAAATATCAACCGAACTGGACAATGGAAACATAAAGATAAAAATGTAATACTGTAAGTGGTAACAAAACTTGGTTGTCCAGGGTATTATAGGCTAGTAATGCTTAAACGTGCTATTATTTTAAGATGTTTTAAATTTTGATTTTGCAAATTTATGTAAGATACAGAGAAAGGATGTTTTCAAAAGATTAAAGTCTCTGTAAGCACTGTTATGAGTAAATGATTTATTCAGGTTCATTGAAATGTGTATGCTCAAATATTAACTTTGAACATAGATATTGCAATCAAACTTTGTTCTTGGTTGTTTTTCTTTTTAAGTATAATCCAGGAGGATTATTTAATAAGGAAGGGGGAAGTGTAATGTGAGGTACACCTATGACCATTGCTAGTCAGAAGACATGTATGATGATTCTATGATCATCGTATGCATGTTTCTCTGAAGATACATAACCATTAGAAGTCGAAAACTTATTCTTTTACCTTGTTTAAAGTTGGTCATTGGAGGAACTCGCATTGTTAACTTCAGATTTGACAGGTCGTGGAAACCCATAACAATTGCACATAAGTCATTCCATACGCCTGAAAAGCGCATGAAATGCATTTTATGCAATCAGATTGACTCTAGGAATTGATAACTTACTTGTATGTATTATTTCTTGCAATCAATGGCATTTGACCTGCTCCTGTTTGTAAAACTTGTTTAGATTTTTAGTCGTAAGGACAGCCGGTGATTCGGAACTACTTGTCTCTTGTAAAATTTACTTTTAAGGTAGAATTACCCTCCCTTGTACTAAAAGATATGTTACACTGACTTTATCTAAGTATTTACGAGTGACTAGAATATTTGAGGTCTAGCGCTCTGCCAGTGTTATTAACTTTTAAAAATCCGAAAGGAACATTCTGCTATCCGAACATGGACTAGATTTTGTTCGGCGGACTTACACATCTTTCGGATTTTTCCGAAAGCGGAACTATTGGACAAGCTTAATACAGACTATGTAGGAGCCTATGTTGTGATTGGTCACTCAATGCCTGTGTACGCATTTGGAAGTTTTGAAGTGTTCAAAGGCGCGGTATTATAAAAGGGAAAGTGCACAAGGAACGCTAGCTTTTTCACTCTGGATTTCGGCCTTAACGTATCAAAACTCCGTCTTTTTAGTTCTACTACAAAATTTCTCATTTTTTCTTTAGTTTACGAATTTTCTCTATACAATTAAAGTAGATTTATAAAACATTCAAAACAAGAGTAATCGGATCAGGAACACAGGATACAGCCGTCGGACGAGGATCAGACAGTCTACAAAAAGGAGAGGATTGAAATGTAAATGACAACACTGGAATCTAATTATCTGAGAAATCTTTAATATCGTTTTAAAATAACGTAATCGTAACTTTCCATTTACAATAGATCTAGTAAAGCTAGATTATAGATATTTATGCATTATTAAAATCAATTTTCTTAACCTTATTTATTTAGTCTACTAAGTCTGTCGTCTGAACCTACCCCCCCCCCCAACTTTATTTTTGTCGGCCAATTTCTGTCGTCTGCTCTCGGGAAGTCTTATATTTCCATCGGTTTTTATCTCTGATTCGGCGAGGGATCGGAGGTTGCAATATTCAGGAAGGAAAGTTACCAGAAAGAACGGCCCTATATAGATATTCCTGTTACACTATTTTTCTATTCCCAGCTGCGACCAGGGACAGCCAGTAGATGCTTTGTTTATAAAGGTAGACGTCAACAATGACGATCAACTGACGAGAGTTGAATTCTACAATTTACTGTTTCTCTTCGACACTAACAGTAAGGGTTGATTTATAGAACTTTATCGTTTAACATATTATGTCTTGTTCAAGACTTTCCTGATTTGACTTGTAGCCGACAACTTCAAGGATCAATGGGAAAAAAGCAATTGCTGATAATATCAAGTCTTTTCAAATGTCTTTAATCATCCCAATTTCACGATGAAACAAGACGAATAGGCGAACTTGAAGGTCATCCAGAGTAAACTAGTGTTCAAACATAATAAAGACCACAAATTTGCATACCAGTCAGCGATTTCTGTTTGAAACCCACGAATTTTGTATATATACGTCTCATTTCTTTTTTGCATGGCGAAAAATAGACGTACTGTTATCTCATTCCTCGCACTGCTGAACATAGGTTTTACTTAGTTTCTCTTTGGAAGGTAAGGGACTGGGGAGGGTGGCAAAGAAGATAATGCCAGAGTCTCGGGAAAATGCTGTTAGTAGAATTGGTTGAATAAAGTCTTCGAATGTGTGAATAGGGGTCATTTAGCGCCTAAGAAACATTCAAGTAAATAGACGAACGATTACATGTAGCAGCACTTTCACAGACAGCCGAGATGTGTAATCAATGCTTGGTTATGAGTGTCGTTTTGATGTCTTTTTATCCGTTTCAACTGATTTCTTATCTTGCAGAAGATAACAGCATGAACCCAACCGAGTTCGTCAACTCCTGGGTGAATATTTATAACATCGGTAGTGAGGACGAAGCCCAGGCCTTGTTTACACGTGTTGACACCAATGATGACGGTTATATTACGTCAGAGGACATCCCTGCCATCTTCTCGTATTTTGACACTAATGGTATGTCTCTGAGTATCCACAAGGAAAATGTTCAAAATATGACCCGTTTAATTGTGTCTCATTAACAAAATGAGTAGCTTATGAGACAAAGTTCTGAAAAAAAAAAAAAACGTTTTCAAAGAAACATAGCTTATTGGTCAGACTCTAGTAGGTTGCTGAACCCTAATATGTGGCAATCTAAATGCTGTATTCCGGCTCGCATGCAAAAACCTATACCATATCTTCTCGACTATAAGATGCATTTTCCATAAATTTTGCTCTTGGAGTAAAAGATGCGTTTGATGTGAAGGGTGTATTCGAGTGCGATTATATAGAAAACCTGAAGTAAATTGCAGCTAAAGTCCATTGGAGGAAACAACCTCAGACTTCATAGGAATATTATAGAAGCTGGTTGCTTTGTCTAATAAGCTACTTGACACTACTTGTTTACATTTTCAGGTGACGGACTGGTAGATATCAGCGAGTTTCTGACGCAGTGGGGAAGTCTGAAATCGGAAGCCACGGACGATCTGAACGAAACCATTGATATAACTGGGTAGTCCTTTGCACGGATTGTTTTATTATACTTGATGTAAACTAGTTACACATGACTTTCTGGGTTTTTTTTTTTGTTAAGAGCATGAAACTCGTTAATATCATTTCAGTTATTACATCTTTCATTGCATTTTTGTTGACATTGTACATCAAGATCAGACTGCAATGCAATATTTGAGTTTTTACTATCGACCTAAAACTTTTGCTTAATTGATTTTGCAGTTTTAAGGTAAGTAAATTGGTTAACAAGCACTGCTGGTGTCTCACGATACTCTGATTATGTTTCGAGTATATGTACCGTGGGACATTGTGCTAACAAAATCTTGCCCTCATGCTTAATCGGTGATCTGTTAGAACCAGTTATGATGGTCGCATCTACATGTAAATTAGACACAAGGAAGAACATGATAACTGCTATATAACAGGTTGTGTTATGTTAGATCGATGCAGAATAACCCTTGCAGACTGGAACAACGAGCGCATCAAAGTTGTAAATGTTGAAAGTAAGAGTATTCTATCCCATCTGAAACTTTCCACAAAAGTATGGGATGTCACTTGTATCGATCCAAGTCAGCTTGTCATTACATCTAAATATAAAATGATAAGTGTAACTTTTGGTCAGACATTGGTGATAAACACAGTACGTCAAGTTGATTGATTCTGTAAAGGAATCTGTTTTAGCTAGAAACAATTATTTGTGTCATTTGTATCACCGGAACCAGCTGTCAAAATAATCAGTCTAAATGGAGAAATGTTGAAAAAGTTTTCTACAGATCAAAGTGGAAAAACTTTGTTTGAAAGTCCCTGGCACCTTTGTTTGAGCTGGGACAAAAATACATTGTTTGTCATTGACCGTGGGACAGAATCAGTGACAAGTCTAAATCTTCGTGGCAGTGTTCAAAGTTGTTATAGGGACAGTAATTCGAAACTTCCGCACGGACTAACGGTAGATATATAAAGATGATATTTGTATTTTTCAGTGAAATATCGAAATTTATTTCGTCTCGTGAACATCATCGGTAATATTTTCACGAGTGGCTATCGAAATTTATATCATCTCGTGAACATCATCGGTAATATTTTCACGAGTGGCAGCCACTCGTGAAAATATTACCGATGATGTTCACGAGATAAAATAAATTCGATCTTTTACAAAAAAAAAAAAAAAAAAAATCTATTTATTTCATGCTTCTAACCCCAATTTTATTGGAACTCTCGTCAAAATCCAGCACAGTTGTTTTCGTTCATTCCCCGTGGCGTACCCCGTCACATAGCAACGCCTTACAATATTACGTAGAGCGCGAGAAATGTAGCATAAATAACGTTATATTTTCCCCCACTTGAATGGCACGCGCTTATTACCTAAGGTAACTAGCGCGCGGGAACTACTGTTTCCGCCTTCGACTGAAGAGTTGGAAAATATGAAATCGGTATTTTCACTGGCCGTAACCATGAAATATCAAACCATAATCCATCATTATTTCTCGATAAACTACCGAAAAGCATAAAATAAATGATAATATTTATATATCTGGAGGCTATTCGGACAACATAAACCAGATATCTACACAATGTAGATCCATACAAATATTGCTGGACAAAACAAGGACTGGTTTATCCACGGACAATGGCATATTATGAAATAGAAAACAAACTCAATATAAGTCACATTAACACTACAATTATATGTCTGTTTACCAACTTAAGTAAATAAAGTAAATAACATTGAGGATACAATAGCATTCGCATCACATGTTGTATTAAATTGGGGGAACTCAACCCTTTACCAAACAATCCCAAGATTTAACGATCTTGAGGTAGAAGGCTTTGAGAACATTGGGAAAAAAGTGAACATGCCCTTAACTAGCATTTCCTGCTTTTTCTCCACAATGTCTCTGAAAAGCCTTTTCAGAGACAAATCCTGTCATGTGGAACACATTTAATTTGTCGTCTGCAAATCCTTTCCATTTACACGAATCTAAAATTTTGTCTGGTAAAGGGTTAAGGGTTTTGTAAACTGTGGATGCAATTCATAAATTTGAAATTGTTTAAGAAACTGTCCAAAGTATGCATTACATATACATGTATGTCAATATTAAATCAAATACGTTTTGGCCATGCTCTGGCAAAAGGGGGTTTAATGCATCACCGTGATGCATTGTACCAAACAAGTCATCACATAATTAGGGATCCATAAAATTTATTTTGCCTCACAAGTGACTAAATTATAAGGTAGAATGGTTCTTGTACATGCAGAAAATTTACAAATAATAAAAAAAAGTCAGCCTGTGTGTGCTGAAATGGGTCGATACGTTTTGCAGATGCATTAAACTCCCTTTTCACAAAACATAGCTCATTTGTTTATTTTTTTATGAATAAACATATAAGCAATGCTCTGTGAATAGGGGGATTAATGCATCTCCGAAAAGTACCGACCCAGGTCAGTCTGCGCAGTCCACGCAGGCTGTCCTGGGCCGAAACTTTTCGCTATTGGTCAATTTTCCGTGTGTCCAAGTACCAGTCTACCTCATAATTAAGTCGATTGTTTAAAAAAAAAAAAAGCGGCTACTATGGGTCCATAATTTATGTTATGGCTTGTTTGGTATCATATATCACGGAGATGCATTTAGCCCCCTTTTCCCAGAGAGTGGCTCATATAGTTGTACATGATATTCAAAATTAAACTGAGCATAAATCCATGAGTAAACAGGTAGATCGTATATTTGTTTAATTACCAATTCAGCAATCGAACTCAATTCATCAGCACGAAATGTTCCAGTCAGTCATTATAGAAAATAAATAGTACGTTTGTGTTTTATTTTGAAAAATCTCGAATTTTGCGACTCATCATGTATGCTTCACACCCCATCACTGTGGACGAGTCTTTACTTCAAGACTATCTCCATTAGTGGAACTCCGAAAGGCGCATGTAGACCTACCATAGGGACCACGCATACAATCAAATCGATGAAGCGCTGCTGAGGTGGGGTGCGTTTAATCCTGCTCAAATTGAAATCTAATTGTTGTACCAAATAAGAAGCACGTAGTGCTACTAGAAAGAAATGAGTAAAAGCAAGCAGACATTTAAAGAGCTGAGAGGTATCTCTCCCATAAATCAGAGCAAACTATCAAATTTATCTTTTTAGTGTGTATGGTGAAGGGGGTTCAATAGAATGTCAAAATTAAACGACGTGAAAAAGTATTATTAAGCAATATCTATACAAATAAAGCAATCCTATTCAAAGAAATTACCACAAGAGTTCTCATGATGCTTCCAAGCTTTCCATGGCACTTTTTGACGCTTTTTGACGCTATTTGGTGGAACTGATACATACATGCATATACCTACGCATGCCTCATGGTAGTCTGTTCTAACACTCTTTTTTTTTATTTTTGTTATGATAATGGTGTATTTGTTTACATATTTTTCGTCCAAGTCGTGCAAGTTCCGCTACTGTTACCTTTTTAGTGATGCCTTGATGCCAAAGTGAATGAAATGCTTTCTCAGTAGTACTATTTTTCCAGGTAATGATTTTGCAATGTTAGGTACCCCAGATTCAGATTTTTCATGTTCACTTTCCCACACGGTAAATCCGAGCTGGGATGCTTCGCACCCCACCTCAAAAACCAATGACATCATACAATGAATTATAATCAAATGCAGGAATCTTGCACTAACGGAGGTACATCGTCGTCTGCGCCTGTCAGATTTGACCTGTCTGCCTTGTACCGGACAAATATTAATACGTGATGCGTAAATTGCCGCTTAGAAAGTGCAGGTGGAAAATGGCAATAAATAATACGTCTGTGGAAAAATCAAGCCAGTTTTTCGCTACAAATTTCTTAAAAAAGAAAATAATTTCAAACTGGGAAAATATTTGTTTTTGAATATCAATTTTTTACCTGAAATCTCTGTAGACATTTTATAAATATAGACATGGGGAAAACCGAGATTCGTGCAATGGACTTACAATAAAGATAACGACCCCATCATGCTGGGCTTATACCGGGGCTTTTTCCCAAGCTTATATGGGCTATGTTTATAAATGGCTGGTGCATAGGTTTTATGCTAACCAACCATGGCTGGATGAATCGTACAAGGTAGGTTTTAGTGAGTAAACGTATATTTTATTTTGAATTTCGTTGCATTGATTGCCGCCTTGAAAAGTAGTCCGGTTCTGTACCCAGAATGCCCATATCAGATAGGTAATGTATTTGAAAAATGCCACCTAGCGGAAGATAATGGGAGGCACATTTCATTGCGGTACAGTGTAAGTATATCAAGGATTTAATTTTCCTATTTTATTTTCCCGGTATGGGTTAGTTGACGATTTGGCTACGTTACGGGTACCGTATAGGTTCCGATACTATCGCACTGTCTCGCGAGATTTTTTCTTTTTACCATATTTTACTATAGTGCTCAAAGAGAGACAACTATTTCGGACTGGCAAGAATAAATGAGCCATACTTTGGCAAAAAGGGGCTTAATGCACCTTAGCGATGCATTGTACCAAGCAAGTTACAAAGCCACGGATCCATAAAATTCTTTTTTT
The DNA here is from genome assembly GCA_945859785.2 of Tridacna gigas. Lineage (NCBI taxonomy): Eukaryota > Metazoa > Mollusca > Bivalvia > Cardiida > Cardiidae > Tridacna > Tridacna gigas. The sequence goes on from OX244028.2 coordinate 12,268,529, forward strand.
TGCAATAACCCTCTGATTAGTGAGGTTACAGTAGTCCGTGGAAAAGCAGATGCTGACATGAGTCGATACTTTTTGCCATTGTATTACGCCCCCTTATCACAGAGCATGGCTCAAATAGTGCTTAAAGTATACTCAGTCTCATCCAAGATCACTCTGAACGCGGTAAAACATGTTTTTTCTCAACAGAGATTATCAGCTTATGACCACAACGTCATTGCAGACAACTTCCATCGTCTGGCAGTCCACTTGTAACGAGCAATTTCTCTTTTTGCCATATGTTTTCAAATGTTTTTAAGCATTGAAACTATTATTCAGAAAATGCTCTCACAAATTATCGATTATAAACGTACCCAAACAGGGCTTATATACATGAAGTTGCCCTAGGGAACTAAAGTATTATTTGACAAAATTAAATTGAACAAGAAGGCAGTCTGAAGGACAGCTATATCCCCCGCCGCAGCTGGACCTAGACAGTACTTTATTGCACTGAGCCTTTTATAATCACTCTCCCATTGTCGTATCATGACTGAAATACTCTTGACGGTCATAAAACGCCGAGCCATCAATCCATCCATTCATCCATATCTTTGGTTGCATCGATGAAATCAAAGAAAACCGGTATACCGACATATTTCTTGATGATATATCTGCAAACACAAAATCCGCAAATACGAAAACTGCAAACACGAAAGCAGAGCTTTCAAACATTAGACCCATGCCTTGGACCTTGGCTGTCAAATTATTGTGACCTTGAACGGAAGTTAACATCTTTTATACCTGGAAAGTTATGCTCCGAGCAAAAACCCAATATGTAAAATAAAAAAGGGCAATAATTTCAACAGAATTAATACAGAGTTATGAACCTTATGCTCTACACCCGTCCTCAATGTGATTTATCTGCATATGAAGTTTGAAGTTGATAGCTTTCATAATGTAGAAGTTATGCTCTGGACAAAAATCCAATCATAAAATAAGAAAGGACAATAACTAAAAAAGAATGGAGATAGAGTTATGAATCTTATGCACTGCATTTCTCCTCAATGCGGTTTATCAGCATATAAAGTTTGAAGTCGATAGCTTTTAAACTTATGGAGTTATGCGACGGAAATTTTAAATCAAGTTTGTAAAAATACAAAGGGCAATAACTCCAAAACTAATGAAGAAAGTGTTATGGGTCTTATGCACTGCTTTCGCCGTCAATGTGATACATCTGCATATGAAGTTTGAGGTCGATAGCTTTTATACTTTGGAAGTTATGCTCCGGACAAAAATCCAGTTTGTAAATTAACAAAGGGCAACAACCCCAAAAATGACGACAGAGTTATGGAGCTTGTGCACTGCCTTTTGTCCAATATGTAAAATAAAAAAAGGCACTAACTCAAAAAAGAACGAAGAAAGAGTTATGGTTCTTTTGCACTGCACACCGTCTCACTGAGATGAATATTTGATCAAAGTTTCATGAAAATCTTTCAAAGGCTTCAGGAGATATGGAGCGGACAAGAAAGTGTTTCGGACAGACAGATGGACGGACAGATGATCAAGTCTGATGATCTAATAACCCCTAGAGCGTCGAATAAACCCCAGTCTAAAAATGCAACCATAATGATTGCAATTTCAGGGTTGTTTTTGTCCAGAATGTTTCAGCAAAGCGGCCAGTGAAGATCAAAGGTCAGACTATACGTTTTGTGCGGTCTGATCTTGATCTACATTGGCCGCAAAGGCAGCTATCGTTATGAAAGGCGTTTTAGGGGTGTAGGTACCGTTGGTCAAAGTTTCAGTCACTGGCAGAATAGCGAATATAAAAACTAGAATTGATGTTGCAAGTGACTTATATATGAGCCATGCTCTGTCGAGCATGCTGACCTGGGTCGAAATTTTTTGCCATTGGTCGGTTTCCTGCATGTCAAAGGACTATTTTACCACTGGATCTTGTCGTTTGCGAGGAAAAAAAAAAAAAAAAAACCCGGATTGTATGGATCCAAAATTATGTGATGACTTGCTTGGTATGATGCATCACGGAGATGCATTCACCCTTTTGGGCAGAGCATGGTTCATAAAAGAATCACCACTTTTTTAATTGGTATGAAGAAATTTAACTGTTACATTGTTGTTTACACTGGGCCTTAAAAAATGGACCTTCTGAGCAGATTCACCTTATGGATCAATGTTTCTTAAACTGGTCTGATGCAATGCTGAATCAAAAAATGTTGTCCGCAGGAGGTAACTAGGTGAGTCTAACGCAATAGTTATTATCGCCAGTCCGATAGAGTTATCTCTCTTTGAGCACTCTTCTGCACATTTGGTAAGAAAATGAATATTTCTAGCGAGACAGGGTAGTATTACATGCATTGGGTCAGATGCGGTACCCTTCATGTAGAGAACACAATAACTGACCCATATAGGAATAGGAAATGAGAAATAAAAGCTTCAATATAATTTTAAGACACTTCATCGTAATGATATATACCTCCGTTTGCACAGATAGTTGCATTTGATTACACATGCCTTATATATTGCTATTTTTTTTGCTCACGTGTTGTCCCGGTAGTAGGTCTAAACGCGCCTTTAACTTGAAGAGTTTCACTGATGACAATAAGAAGCATAGTTAACCCTGAGGCGGCTAGGATCGACTTTGCAGATAGTGAAGATTAGGATCATACTGCGCAGACCCGTGCAGTCTAATCTTGGATTTACACTGTTCCATACGGTGAGAATTTATGGCGAAAATAATTCTAGAATCGCAATAATTTGATTTTTACTGCCGGTTGAAAAATTTCACTTTAATTCTTTGGCAGTTTCCAGCGTTTTCACCTTTTCCTACAATGTATCAAGTATTCTATCAACACAAGTCCATTGACTCGAGCTGTACTTTGTATGTCGTCTGCAAGTGATTTCAATTTGGAAAAAAATCTTAACTTTTGTCTTCTTGTAAGAAGTTAAAATAAATACGGCTTTGCCTCAACCTGCACGAAATCCTTCCATGAGCTTTTCTTTCAAAATTGATTACTTTAATATAACATAGGAAAATATAAACAAGTTAAAGAAGTAAATTTTTATGATTCTCTGATAAGATAACCTTGACGGGATTTGTCATAATGCTTTCGCACTGTCCATGTGTAATGTATATATCACTTCCCTCTTGTCTGAAGTTCTCGTCCTATACTTAATTTGAAAACTGCACCGAAAGATTTAATGAAAAAAATGCTCTTGAAGTGACCTTTTGATAAGATAACCTTGACGGCATTGTGTCAATCGATTTTAGCTTGGTTTGTCCGCAACATTACATGATTTGCTAGGAGCTATGGTAAGCAGTTAAACAATATTTTAGATCTGAATAGACAGAAAGAGAGAGAAAAACAGACGGAAAGACAAAGACATAGACGAATAAAAAGAGAGAATGATGGAAAGAGAAATCAATGTGTACAATATGTCTATAAAAAGCGCTACGCTTTATCTTTTTTTGCTGTCTGATATCTTGCTTAAATAAATTTGCAGGACATTTTTGTGAAAAAAGGATACCTTGAATTATATTTCAGAACATAATTATTCTATATGTAAACGCATTGTGTCAAGAAAGAAATTACTCGCACTGGGCAATTTCTGCTTTTACCACGACTCACGACTTTGTGAGAAGGTGCTAAATTAACTAATTAAAACTAATATGGAAATCGTAATTATCATCATCATTATCAACTTCCTTGGCAACAGTAACCGTGGCACCCAATGCCATTATTAACAAATGTTTATAGCATTGTCGTCATTCAATGATGCCGTCATAAATGTAAAATATAAATTCGTAGCATTTTATTCGTATAAAAGTGCACGAATGTATTTAAAAAAATTCTCTACAAATGAAAATAGAGAGTGTACGACGAATGACGTAAATCTTTTACCTATCATCACCGCAGAATATTTCGTGACGGTAACACGACTCTACTTCCGTCTGATCACTGTAAAATCGCCAAGTAAGAACGGGCTCAGAAGTTTTGCCCTTAGCAAAGAGACATTTGGTAAAGAAAAAATATGGCGTATCGAATTCTTTAAATAAATGACTCAAAAAACCACTGCCAACAGTATGTACTGGTATATTAAATTTAAATAATAAAGTTTATATCTAACAAAAACATTTTTTTTTCAGGCCACGTTTCTCTTCATTACTTCGCTATTGGTAGTGTCGACGAAGTAAGCTCCTTTCTTTTCATCTTCTTGTTCGTTTGTGTCACTGTATGGCAACGAAATTCTGCAATTGAAGAATTGCAGTCTACATTCTCAATGCATAAATCATCTGAGAAAAATGCCAATTGCTAACAACAAGCATTTATATTGTTTTGCTCATTTTCCACAATGTGTTTTCTATCATAATTATTTTTTTTACCTTGCCTTAAAATGTATTTTCTTTATTTCACTTGAATCTGCTGATGAAATATCTAAAATGTTCGATGTTTTGTTAGGATTTTGTTTTCTTTACGCATAGATGCGATGAAGGACAACCGGAGGTGGACTTGTTCAATCAAGCCGACGCCAACAATGATGACAGACTGACGAGGATTGAACTAGACACCGTGTTTCTCTTGTTTGACATAAATAGTACGCGTCTTGAATTAATGTTTCTTTACTCAATTTGCCATGTTTGTGTTGCAAAGTAAGATACTAGGTAAATGCTCTCAGAGGGGTATAATCCTCTACACATGTAAGTCAGTCTATTTCGGTCATATACCAAATTTTGTCTCTACAATAAATGGACACTGATTTGACTTTAGTACTTTAAATTTGGTACAAGTATTCACTATAAGGCGTACCTACCGGTGTTGATTTTGGTGTCAATAGATCGATATAAGGTCAAGGCCTCAGAAACTTTTATTTACAAGGCACTGAAGGGTAGGCATATATTTATCATGTAACTCTTGTTTATTTGTTCTGTTTTTCTTTGAATTGTTTCAAGTTTAACAGGATCCAGTTTTAAACGAATGGTGTTTTCAAGAACTTTCCCCGGTTTTTCGGTTATTGATCACCGTAAAAGCTCACAAAGTCATTTAGCGAACCTTGCTCTCCTACAAGATTTTTACAAAAGAAGAGGTAAGACAGATAAAAAAAAAAAAAACTCTGCTAAAATATTTTTTGTTTGTCTTACCAACAAAAAGTACATGCAAGACCATCAAACAATTCTAAAAAAAAAAACTAAAAAAAAAAAAAAAAAAAAGAAAAAATCTGTCAATCAATCTGTCTTCACTAATGATATGGTCGTTAAATCTAACTCATATACATAGTTTTAAGGAGAATTTTAGCGTCTTTATCAAAATTCTGAAATTTTGTCGTTTGATAAAGAGTAAAACGAGTTATCACAATGTTGTGGTCCGCTCAGGAAACATTGCACATGGCTAGAATAGGAATATCAATTTCCACTTTAAGATGACACCAGAATTTCGCCGACGGAGTTCGTCAAAGACTGGGTCGACGTCTATTACCTAGGGGGTGGAACCGAAGCCCAGATTTTGTTCACTCGGGCCGACAGTAACGATGACGGATATTTGGATGCCAAGGATGTCCCCACTGTATTTACATACTTTGATATGAACGGTAAGGCAGCCCACCAATACACAAAAAACGAGGGCTTTTCATAAAATTGAGATCCAGAATTTCATTTGGTATCAAAATGAGCCCGACTTTATTTTTCCAGTCTCTGAAATCTATGTTCGAATTTGAAATGGGTATAAACTTTTTGCCATTGGTCATTTTCCTGCATGTCAAAGGACTATTTTACCACCAGATCCTGTCGATTGCTAGAGAGAGACAGAGACAGAGAGAGAGAGAGAGAAACAAACAAACAAACAACAACAACAACAAAAAAAAAAAAAAAAAAAAAAAAAAACAAAAAACGGATTTTATGGATCCAAAATTATGTGTAATCAATATTCAGTCACAAAGTCGAATTTGAAAAATGATATATCATTTCTCTCTTTAAACCTTTCGTATAAGGTATATGTAATGCCTATGCACACACTATATAATTCAAAATTGTAAGAATCAATGTGTGTGTGCGTGTGTGTGTGTGTTTTTCTTTTACTTCGACTTGTTACTTCCCCGCAAAAGACTGTGTTTTTTATCTTTAGATATTTAGACAAAGCAACCAATTACATGCATAACTGTTTTGACTTTTGTCTTCACGGGTGACATGAAAGACAGGCAGTTACCCATCAAGACGTAAAGAATACATTGATTACTCATTTACTAGCCATTTTTATCACTACCATGATGATGCTGATGATGGTGCTGAATATCAAAATGATGATGCAGACGATAGTGTAGATGATGATTATGATGAATTTTTATGAAAATTTAAAGTATGGCAGTTGTTTCTATTTCTATTACGACTATTATAACTATGACGATGAAGAAGATGATGATGATGATGAAGATAGAAATTATAATTATTACTATTATTATTATCAGCTGACGGTTTCATTGGCATTAGCGAATTTCTAACACAGTGGGGAGAACTGAAGTTACACCCAGTTGGGCAGATAGCTGTGAGTGTAGATATAACTGGATAAAAGTATTGTTTACTGGAATTTGTGACGATTGGAAATAAATTTGTTTTACCGTTTGTCAAAAGGAAAATGTCATAAAGTCTTACTTATCAGTCAGTTCTATCATTGTTAATTCTTTACCACCAACGGAGTGCATCATACCACAATGAGAGAGAGAGAGAGAGAGAGTTCTATGATTGTTGATTCTTGATCACCAAGGGAGTGCATCATACCACAGAGAGAGAGAGAGAGGAGCAGCTAAAGACGGAGACTTTATTATACATACAAACATATCTTTATTTGCATAGAATACAAACATATTCATAGCACAATGGTTAACGAAAATATATATTACACAAAGTAAGTAGGACAAGGAAGATTTAGTAGGGAAAAAATGGGAGAAAAAGGTGTTAACAGAGAAGGTATCTGTTGTTTACTCTTTCTGAATAAAGGGCGGGTAGATAACACTGGGATCAATTTTGCATGTACATGCATGTTGATCACAGTCCACACTTCCAGCCAAAGAACAAAAGGTATCGGACATTCCTATTTTATGGTAAGTAAGGTAAGGTATCAGACATTTCAGATTAATAGAAAGTAAAGAAAAATAACAAGATTTGAGTATTAAAATACAATAATATAGCAAAGTACCCTGACGAGAAAATTAGACAATTTCAAACTGAAAGCATTTTGCAAACGACCAATTAACTGTGACTCATAAACTTAGAGTTCTCTTTAGAAGGGTTGAGAAACATAGTGGGAGAAGGAGAATTTGCTGTTTACCAGTATTTTCCCCTTCTCTCACAATGTTTCAAAAATTATTTTCCTTAGAAAATAAAATTAAACATTCTTAAATTGAAAGCATTTTGCAGACGACAAATTAAGTATGACAAGATTTGGTTATTAAAATACAATAATATCGCAAAGTACTCTGAGGAGAAAATTAGACAATTTTAAACTGAAAGCATTTTGCAAACAACCAATTAACTGTGACTCATAAACTTAGAGTTCTCTTTGGAAGGGTTGAGAAACATAGTGGGAGAAGGAGATTTTGCTGTTAACCAGCATTTTCCCTTTCTCTCACAATGTTTCAAAAATTCTTTTCCTTAGAAAATAAAAATTAAACATTCTTAAATTGAAAGCATTTTGCAGACGACAAATTAACTGTGGTTCAAAAACTTAAGATTCTCTTTGGAAAGGTAGAAAACATAGGGGGAGAAGGACAATATGCTGTTAACCAGCATTTTTCCCTTCTCTCACAATGGTTTCAAAAATTCTTGGCCTTGGGGTCATTAAAACTTGGGATTGTGTAGTAAAGGGGTAAAGCATGATGGTCACAGGTTCACACTCCAAGAAATGTTCATACAAAGTCAAAATTTGCTAATGATTTGTTTCAGTTCGCTCACGTTATCTAAAGGCAATGAAAAGATACTTGGATAAATTAAGTAAAATTTCTATGTTATTCGTACTCATGAGTTTCTCAAAATTTTGCACAGTTGGCCAACGATAATAATAATTTTTGATAAATTTTTCTCTTGTCTTATAGTATTTAGGACAAATGAGTAAGAAATGATATTCATTTTCGATGACTCTCATGTTACAATTTAAGCATTTTCTATTGTCTCTACTTGTACCATCATGTCTTCCTTTTTCAATTCTTAAATCGTGGGATGATAGTCTAAACTTACTTAATGATACTTTATATTTTTCTGTGTTAATTTTATGCAAATACGGTTCCATATCGAAATTGTGTTTAAATAAACTATATGTTGAAAGTTTACTTGAATTATAAATATTTGAATACCACGTCTGTTTATATGTATCTATAAGTCTTTGCTTAATTGTATTCATATTGATATTCCAATCATTTTGATGATTCCATATATAGGTTAAGCCTAATTCATTAAGTAACGTTTTTATTTGATAAGCCCAATTGTTTCCGTTGTACGTTATGTTTAAATCGGCATCGTTCTTCATTGATTTGTAAAGTAATTTAATAAAAGAATTTTCTTGTTGTTTTGGAATTTTTATCCAATATTTAAATACCATTATTTAACGTTGTACTTATATTGGGTATCTGCCGGTTTCTCCATATAGCCCATCTAAGTTAGTAGATTTTTTTACGCAAAGTATCCGTCTTAAGAATTTACAGTGAATCGATTCTAGATCTTTTTCCTTCGTGTAAACTTAAAATTTCAGACCCATAGTGTAAAAATTGAACCGACAAGACTGTCAAATAATTTGCATTGTTCCCGAGTATCCAGATCTAACTGATTAAAAACAATGAATAAATTGTGTAGAGCAGACGACGCATGTTGAGAAAGAGTTTTCTGCGTTCTGTTCAGGTTTGCATTTTTAAAGAAGGGAACACCTAGGTATTTAAAGGACGTTACAATTTTAAGTATCGTGTTGTTTAAACTGAAGTCAGACTTGGTATGTCGACCTCTTTCAAAGATCATAATTTTTGTTTCATTGGTGTTTATTTTTAAACCCCAGGTGTTACAATATGTAGATAAATCATTTAACAAAGATTGTAGAGCTCCTGGTGTATGTGCGAAAACCGCATCATCAGCAAAAAGTAAGATAAATAATTTTATTTCGTTTAACTCGAATAAGCCTTCTATGTTTTCATTAAAACTGGAAGCAATGTCATTTATGAAATATAAAAACAGCAGAGAAGAGCTTGAATCGCCTTGTTTAGCTCCTATGTTAGAGATGAAGTAGTTTGATAATTAGTTAAATCTAATTGTAGCTTTAACAACACTATGCATATTTTGAATTGCGCTGACAAACTTAGTACTGACATTTTCTTTCAGTAATTTTTGAAAAATGAATATTCTATCAAGTTTATCAAAACATTTTTCAAAGTCTATAAAAGCACAATAGAGTTTCTTATTTAAACTGAATGATTTCAAAATGATCGCGTATAGCATAAAAACGCAATCTATGGTAGATTTACCTTTTTGAAAACCAAATTGATTTTGTATTAATTCATTGTGTTTTATGGACCATTGAGTCAGTCTGTTAAGTAATATTTAAGAGTATATCTTTGCAACAACATTTATAAGTCTAATACCCCTATAGTTCTTTGGATCATCTATATCGCCTCCTTTATGTATTGGGGCAAAAATGCCCGCTCCCCATTCTGTAGGGTATGTTCCAGTCTGATAAATACGGTTAAATAATTTTAACAAAAATGGAGATATTTCAGGAAATGCATGTTTGTAAATTTCAGCGACAAGATTATCTAATATACTGCTTTTGCCATTTTTTTGCGAAAATACAGCGTTTTCTAATTCTAGCATACTTATTTCCCTATCGAGATCCTCGTCGGTATTTTCTTCGTTTTCAGAAATGTTGCGATTAGTGATATTTGGATCAATTCCTAGATTATGTGGATCATATTCTACACTATAGAGAGACTGAAAATATTCATACAATTCATCAATTTCGAGATTTTCTGCATATTAGCGATTATATTTATATTGGTTTTTTATTTTGCTCCAAAATAATTTGGGGTTAGATTGACTTAATTGTGTCAAAGTACTTTTTTTTGCTTTGAATTAAAATTTGTCTTAGCAGAACGTTTAGTTGTATTGTAATGCTTCTTTGCTTCTAGATACGCGTTACGTATATTATCGTCGCTTTTATTTCTTAAAAAGCGATTTCTAGCCAAATTGAATTTGCGTCTGGCTTCATGGCATGTTTGGTTAAACCAAGGCTTTTTATTCTGTGATCGATAACAACATTTTTGACTTTTCGCAGTTAAGCCAAAAACCGTCTGAGAACAAATATATAGAATATCCTTTAGCTTTTTTGAGATTAATTAACATCACAATTTTCCAATTGGAGTGAAAGTTCTAAAATTGAAAAATCATCTACTTTCATAGCGACAGTATTCTTAAATTCGTCTATTTTCTTATCATCCCATTTGATAGATGGATTATCATTTTGGTTATGTATATTTGGTTTATTACGTTAAACTGACTTAATGCTTATTTCTAAATAAGAATGGTCAGAAAATTCATTTGGTTCGCCTAAATTGAAATGCGAGAAACAATTGACATCATTTTGACCTAATAAGAGATAATCGACCACGCTAGACCCGTGGACTGAGTGATTGGTAAATTCCCCCTGGGTCGCGTCATTATGTAGACGCCCATTTCCGATGAGAAGTGAAGTTGATTGGCATAAATTAATTAAGCTCCGCCCATACGTGTCGATCACGTGGTCTCTCGAAACACGCGTATCAATATTAACAAAATCTGACAGTTCACTGTCGTGATCAATGTATGGGTTGGGACCAATCAGGTCAGATTCGTTTGAAGTTCGGGCATTAAAATCCCCTATACAGAAGCATTTTCCATGAGGTTCATACTTTTCTAATAGTGTTTCTAATTGGTCAAAAAAGTCATATTCTTGGTCATTTATAACATTTGAATTGTTAGGTGGAATATAAGTACAAAATATATATACATCTTGTTTATAATCGAACAGTTTCTTAGCAAGTTTAACACATATTATACCATTTTGGTTTTTCTCAACAAAACCTAGATACTTTATCAAATGTTTTCTGAAATAAACACTTATCCCGCCACTGAATCGACCTTTTAGGTTATTATTTTATTTATTTCCAAATAAGTGCACTGAGTCAAAGTCTTTCACATTCAAATTGACATGACTTCTTTTAGACAACCAAGTTTCGGTTAAAAATATTAAGTCATAATTATTGATCAAAGAAAGAAAGTCTGGATCTGCTAACTTACGCGTTAAACCATTAATATTCCAACTCAGTAAATGAATGTCCTTCTCTTGACACCCCTAATCGTATTGATCTGGGTCTACAACATGCCCATTGTTATATTTTTAAAACAATTTATTATTTACGAACAGTTTTGTACCGACGATTCTAGTTTTCTTTCCGCGGTCACTCTCCTTTTTGGCTAAGTCTGTCAAGGCCTTCCTTGCTTCTCGGTGCTGGAGTGGTGATTGTACCCCTATACCTAAGTTTAATCCCTTAAGGGTGGTTCGGATCTCTTCTTCTCTAGATTTCATGCAGATAGTTTCTCTATCAGAATATTGATGGAATTTGACGACTACAGGTCTAGGTTTCTTGACCCGAAGACCCCCAAGCCGATGTGCTCTGTCGAAAGGCATCTCACTAGCGTCAATCTTCAGGTAATCCTTGATTAAGTCTTTAACTAACCTTTCACAGTTCTCTGTTTGTATTGGCTGTCCTTGTACCGGTGGTGGCGCTTCCGGGATTCCATAGAAAATCAGGTTTTCTCTCATAGATCTCGCTTCCAGGTCTAACAATTTCTCATTCAAACTTTCATTTATGTTCTCACATAATTTTAGATTATCCTGAATGTTTGTGTTTTTCTTCATTAAGCATTTCACTTTTATTTTCCTCAATAGTTTTGATATGTTCCGTTATATTGTTGTCCACGTATTGAACTGATTCCTCTATTTCACTGACTTTAGATTCTAGTCCGGAAAGTTTCTTATCTATTTCTGACACTCTTTGGCTCAATATTTGAATTAACGCCTCTATTTTATCGATCTTCGGCACAACCATTTTAATCACTTTAACGTCCTCCATTAACTGAACTGCCCAAACTGGAAGAGAGCCTTATATCTCATAGGTGAATTTGGAGTTGATTGGTATGTAGTAGAGAACTGTTTCTGGTTCTGTGGAGTTTGTGGTGTCTGAATTCCACAGGGTACATTAGCCCCAATGTTTACCACTGGTGAAGGGTTATAACTCATCACGGATTGTACGTACTGTTCACTAGAATCGAGTAGTCCGTGAGTAGTGTTTACTGTGTTTGCGCACGACCCGTTCTGTGTAAGCTGCTGTGTATTCACCGATGAATTATGGCGAATGTCTTTCTCTAGATCCCCCGGCGAGCTACTAGCCTTTCTCTTAGCATCTTGTCTTTGCTTTTTCTTTTGTGATTTAGTATGTTTTGACTCATCCGACATTTATATTTACAAATATATTCCAGTTTCTTTCGAATTAGAACAATGAAAACCATAAATCCATTTAAAACGCGGAGCGATAAAAAAACCTGTCCTACCCCCTTGAGTATTTACAAATGAAAATCAAGTAATTAGGAGGTGCACAAATTGATTGGTTACCCTACAAACACCCTGAGGAATATCTTAGCAATTTTCTTTTCATTTTGTAAATATAAAAAGTGCTCTTTTTCAATCTTTATCTTTGAATTTAATTATTTCCACTCTAAGAGTTGAAAAAAAAACCATCAGTTATTTTCATTCCTGCAGCAGTTAAAAATTTCTGATTTATGTTCACGTTGGCTTTTTTTTTTCTTCATGACACTTAATAAAATACGCACATCAAAATGCACAAACAATTGTAGTCTCTTTGTTGTAAGGGCCATGCTTTCTAAAATGATTTTATGGAAGTGTGTTAAAATTTAAATTTTCTTCTTAAATTGGAGGGTAGAAATTAACTGACCCATTCTAGGAAGCGGACTTTTCTATTCTTTTTCCCCATATCAAGTTTACAAGCACTGGTTCTCAATATCGTTTTTAAACTGATCGCTTGCTATCAGGAACAGTTTCTACAGGACAGAATTCTACCCCAAACGGACCTTAAAAATATATACCGGAATTGTACAAGTCTTGAAAAATAAAATTTTAACATTATGTAAAATAAGGATAATTGTCTTTATAGAACAAATTTAAACTCTTTAGCATGTTTGATACTGATCTTGGACTAGATAGTCTTTTTCTGCAATGAACTTTTAGCCCCATGTAGAATTCTTCAGCTATTTTGGAAGAGAATCTAAGACACTCAGTCTGATTGTTTCATATTGATTCTAAAGTAAGATGCATCATTCAGAGACATTACACGGTCGGGCCACCCACTTGTAATTAATCAGGGTATATATGCAGGTTCCCTATTAAATATCCCTGATTTAATCCAAGTGGATACGACGTTATAGATATCCACCGTTACTTTAAAGATTCGCTACATATCTTATTGCTGCAATCAATAGATTGGGCGTTGTCTAACAGACACAAATTTAAACTGGTACCCGTTGTATCTCCCGTAACCGCCCGATAGATCGATAACAGGCTGTCAGTTTAACACAGATTCACATTTAGTTGTTTACCGGAGAATACCGGGGATAAAATCAAGCGTTCTCCCAATAAGCTTTTCCCAATAAGAACAATAACGGTAACTCTGCATTGACTGTATCTCGACACATCGGCCCATAACCATTTCGACCCATAACAAAATCAGCTCGTACTACTTTCGGTGTACGTTTTTATAAAGGTAACGATGGTATGATAACTGTTTCTGCATATTATTTGTCAAGCTGTATGATCAAGTTGTTAGCCCATAGTTAAACATGAAATCTGGGATTATTTTGTTTAATCTAGTCTGAAAGTCTGTGTGTGTGTTGGGGGGCGGGGGTTAGTGGGAATTGCGACACCTACCCAAATCGCCAAATAACTTCCCATATAGTGCATTTTTTGTAGTTTTTGTAGTCGTTACCATATTTTACGACACAAAGAAGCTTTAGTGGGACAAAACCTTCTGATATAGGGAATTTTTATTTTATTTATGTTTTTTTCTATGATGCAGCATTACGAATATTTTTTTTTTAAACTGACCCCTCTTGTGGCTCCTTAATGAGGATTGAAATACCTACCACTGTAGGCCGAAATTTACAGAGGGTGTTACAGAAGTTTGAGACAAATACAGTTAGTAGTACAATGCCACCAGTCACTGGAAATTCTCCCGTGTATTTTGTTGTCCGTGTTGCAACATTAAAATACATAGGTTGGCATAAACAAATCTCCACGTAGAGCTTCTTCAGAGGGATTGTGACATCTAGCCTTATATCCCAATATTCACCGTGGGTTGAATAGTTAATTATGATAAGAACCTTAAGTGGGGCAGTACCATCAGACACAGGATTTTTTTTTTTTCCCGAAGAAAATTTTGAAAAATCTGAATAATTATTGACCAACCCCTTTTGGAGCCCCTTTATTGGGATTGCGATACTTACCCCTATAGTCCACTATCTGCAGTGGATATCAAGGATGATAAAAACAATAAGCTTTAGTGGGGCAGTACCAGCTATCACAGGGATAGTTTTGTTTTTTACCTCCGAGGCAATGTGACAAATATTAGATAATGACACAACAGACCCCGCTTGAGCCCCTCCGTCGGGATTGTGACGGCTACCACTATAGCCTAATATTTACTATAGGTTGCATATTTAATTGTGTTAATGAGCTTTAGTGGGGCAGTACCACAGAACACGGGATTTTTTTTATGTTTTTCTATCCCCGAGGACAAATAAAAATTCTGATTAATTCTTGACTGACCCCTCTGGAGCCCCTTTATGGGGATTGTGACACCTACCCCTATAGCCAACTATTTGCAGTGGATATCAGGGATGATAAAACCAATAAGCTTTAGTGGGGCAGTACCACCTATCACAGAGATTTTTTTTTATTTTTACCCCCTAGACATTAAAAATATTAGATAACGACACAACAAACCCCTTTTGACCCCCTTCATCGGGATTGTGACGCCTACCACTATAGCCCAATATTTATTGTAGGTTGCATTGTTAATTATGGTAATAAGCTTTGGTGGGGCAGTACCACAGGACACGAAATTTTTTTGTGTTTTTCTATCCCCGAGGAAAAATGAAAAATCTGAATAATTCTTGACCGATCCCTTTGGAGCCCCTTTATGGGGATTGTGACATTTACCCCCATAGTTATTTATTTGAAGTGGACATCAAGGATGATAAAACCAATTAACTTTAGTGGGGCAGTACCACCTATAACAGGGATATGTTTGTTTTTTTACCTCCGAGGCAACATTACAAATATTAGATAATGACACAACGGACCCCTATTGAGCCCCTTCATCGGGATTGTGACGCCTTCCATTATAGCCTAATATTTACTATAGGTTGCATGTTTAATTATGATAATAAGCTTTAGTGGGGCAGTACCACAGGACACATGATTTTTTATGTTTTTCTATCCCCGAGAAAAAATAAAAAAATCTGAATAATTCTTGACCGACCCCTCTGGAGCCCCTTTATTGGGATTGTGATACCTACCCCTATAGCCCACTATTTGCAGTGGATATCAGGGATGATAAAACCAATAAGCTTTAGTGGGGCAGTACCACCTATCACAGAGATATTTTTTATTTTTACCCCCTAGACAACAATAGAAATATTAGATAACGACACAACAAACCCCTTTTGACCCCTTTCATCGGGATTGTGACGCCTACCGCTATAGCCCAATATTTATTGTAGGTTGCATTGTTAATTATGGTAATAAGCTTTGGTGGGGCAGTACCACAGGACACGATTTTTTGTGTGTGTTGTTCTATCCCCGAGGAAAAATGAAAAATCTGAATAATTCTTGACCGATCCCTTTGGAGCCCCTTTATGGGGATTGTGACACTTACCCCCATAGTTATTTATTTGAAGTGGACATCAAGGATGATAAAACCAATTAACTTTAGTGGGGCAGTACCACCTATAACAGGGATATGTTTGTTTTTTTACCTCCGAGGCAACATTACAAATATTAGATAATGACACAACGGACCCCTATTGAGCCCCTTCATCGGGATTGTGACGCCTCCAATTATAGCCTAATATTTACTATAGGTTGCATGTTTAATTATGATAATAAGCTTTAGTGGGGCAGTACCACAGGACACATGATTTTTTATGTTTTTCTATCCCCGAGGAAAAATAAAAAAATCTGAATAATTCTTGACCGACCTCCTGGAGCCCCTTTATTGGGATTGTGACACCTACCCCTATAGCCCACTATTTGCAGTGGATATCAGGGATGATAAAACCAAAAAGCTCTATTGGGGCAGTACCACCTATCACAGGGATACTTTTGGTTATTAATGTCCGAGGCACCATTACAAATACTAGATAATGACACAACAGACCCCTTTCGAGCCCCTTCATCGGGATTGTGACGCCTACCACTATAGCCTAATATTTACTATAGGTTGCATGTTGAATTATGATAATGAGCTTTAGTGGGGCAGTACCACAGGACACAAGATTTTTTTAATGTTTTCCTATCCACGAGGAAAAATTTAAAAAATCTTCTTAATTATAGACCGACCCCTCTGGAGCCCCTTTATGGAGATTGTGACACGAACCACTATGGTACATTATTTGTAGTGGACATAAAGGACGATAAAACCAATAAGCTTTAGTGGGGCTGTACCACCTATCACAGGGATATTTTTGGTTTTTTATCTCCGGGACAATATAACAAATATTAGATAATGACACAACAAACCCCCTTTGAGCCCCTTCAAAGGGATTGTGACGGCTACCACTATAGCGTAATATTTACTATAGGTTGCATGTTTAATTATGATAATGAGCATTCGTGGGGCAGTACCACAGGACACAAGATTTTTATGTTTTTCTATCCTCGGAGCAAAATAAAAAATCTGTTTAATTATTGACCGACCCCTCTGGAGCCCCTTTATGGGGATTGTGACACTTACCCCTACATTCCACTATTTGCAGTGGATACCAAGGATGATAAAACCAATAAGCTCTATTGGGGCAGTACCACCTATCACAGGGATACTTTTGGTTATTAATGTCCGAGGCACCATTACAAATACTAGATAATGACACAACAGACCCCTTTTTAGCCCCTTCATCGGGATTGTGACGCCTACCACTATAGCCTAATATTTACTATAGGTTGCATGTTAAATTATGATAATGAGATTTAGTGGGGCAGTACCACAGGACACAGGACTTTTTTACGTTTTCCTATCCACGAGGAAAAATAAAAAATCTGCTTAATTGTTGACCGACCCCTCTGAAGCCCCTTTATGGAGCTTGTGACACGTACCACTATGGTCCATTATTTGCAGTGGACATAAAGGACGATAAAACCAATAAGCTTTAGTGGGGCAGTACCACCTATCACAGGGATATTTTTGGGGTTTTTTTTATCTCCGAGACAACATAACAAATATTAGATAATGACACAACAGACCCCTATTGAGCCCCTTCAACGGGATTGTGACGGCTACCACTATAGCGTAATATTTACTAAAGGTTGCATGTTTAATTATGATAAAGAGCATTAGTGGGGCAGTACCACAGGACACAAGATTTTGTTATGTTTTTCTTTCCCCGGAGCAAAATAAAAATTCTGTATAATTATTTACCGACCCCTCTGGAGCCCCTTTATGGGGATTGTGACACTTACCCTTACAGTCCACTATTTGCAGTGGATACCAAGGATGATAAAACCAATACGCTTCAGTGGGGCTGTACCACCTATCACAGGGATAGTTTTGGTTACTAATGTCCGAGACAACATAACAAATACTAGATAATGACACAACAGACCCCTACTGAGCCCCTTCATCGGGATTGTGACGCCTACCACTACAGCCAAATATTTACGATAGCTTGCATGGTTAATTATGATAATGAGCTTTAGTGGGGCAGCACCACAGGATACAAGACTTCTTTTATGTTTTCCTATCCCCGAGGAAAAATAAAACATCTGAATAATTATTGACCGACCCCTCTGGAGCCCCCTTATGGGGATTATGACACTTACCCCAATGGTCCTCTATCTGCAGTGGACATGTTGGATGATAAAACCAATAAGCTTTAGTGGGGCAGTACCACCTATCATAGGGATATTTTTCGTTTTTTATCTCTGAGACAACATAACAAATATTAGATAATGACACAACAGACCCCTATTGAGCCCCTTCATCGGGATTGTGACGGCTAATTATGATAATGAGCTTTAGTGGGGCAGTACCACAGTACACAAGATTTTTTTTATGTTTTTCTATCCCCGGAGCAAAATGAAAAATCTGTATTATTATTAACCGACCCCTCTGGAGCCCATTCATCTGGATTGTGACACTTACCCCTACATTCCACTATTTGCAGTGGATACCAGGGATGATAAAACCAATAAGCTTTGGAGGGGCAGTACCACCTATCACGGATATTTTTGGTTTTTTATCTCCGAGACAACATAACAAATATAAGATAATGACACAACAGACCCCTATTGAGCCCCTTTATCGGGATTGTGACGGCTACCACTATAGCCTAATATTTACTACAGGTTGCGTGTTTAATTATGATAATGAGCCTAAGTGGAGCAGTACCCCAGGACACAAGATTTTTTTTATGTTTTCCTATCCCCGGAGCAAAATAAAAAATCTGAATAATTATTGACCGACCCCTCTGGAGCCCCTTTATGGGGATTGTGACACTTACCCTTATGGTCCAATTTTTGCAGTGGACATAAATGATGATAAAACCGATAAGCTTTAGTTGGGCAGTACCACCAATCACGGATATTTTTGGTTTTTTATCTCCGAGACAACATAACAAATATTAGATAATGACACAAGAGACCCCTCTTGAGCCCATTCATCGGGATTGTGACGGCTACCACTATAGCCTAGTATTTACTATAGGTTGCATGTTAAATTATGATAATCAGCATTAGTGGGGCATTACCACAGGACACAAGATTTCTTTATGCTTTTCTATCCCCGGAGCAAAATAAAAAATCTGAATAATTATTAACCGACCCCTCTGGAGCCCCTTTATGGGGATTGTGACACTTACCCCTACAGTCCAATTTTTGCAGTGGATACCAGGGATGATAAAACCAATAAGCTTTAGTGGGGCAGTACCACCTATCATAGGGATAGTTTGGTTATTCATGTCCGAGACAACATTACAAATACTAGATAATGACACAACAGACCTCTATTGAGCCCCTTCATCGGGATTGTGATGGCTACCACTATAGCCTAATATTTACTATAGGTTGCATGTTTAATAATGATAATAAGCTTTAGTGGGGCAGCACCACAGGACACAGGATTTTTTTTTTTTTTTTTTTTTTTTTATGTTTTTCTATCCTCGAGGAAAAATAAAAAATCTGACTAATTATTGACCGACCCCTCTGGAGCCCCTTTATTGGGATTGTGACACATACCCCTATAGCCAACTAGTTGCAGTGGATATCGGGGATGATAAAACCAATAAGCTTTAGTGGGGCAGTACCACCTATCACAGGGATATATTTGGGTTTTTACCTTCGAGGCAACATTATCAATCTTAGATACGCCTACCACTATAGCCCAGTATAAAGTGTCTGTTGTTAATTATGATAAAAAGCTTTAGTGGGGCAGTACCACTGGACACGGGATTTTTTATGTTTTGCTATCCCTGAGGAAAAATAAAAAAATCTGAATAATTATTGACCAACCCCATTGGAGCCCCTTTATGGGGATTGTGACACTTACCTCTATAGTCCACTATTTGCAGTGGATATCAAGGATGATAAAACTAATAAGCTTTAGTGGAGCAGTACCACCTATGACAGGGATATTTTTGATTTTTTACATCCGAGGCAATATTACAAATATTATATAATGACACAACGGACCCCTATTGAGCCCCTTTATCGGGATTGTGACGTTTACCACTATAGCTCAATATTTACTATAGGTTGCATAGTTAAGTATCATAATAAGCTTTAGTGGGGCAGTGCCACTGGACAAAGGATTTTTTATGTTTTTCCATCCCCGAGGAAAAATAAAAAAATCTGAATAATTATTGACCGACCCCTTTGGAGCCCCTTTATGGGGACTGTGACTCTAACCCCTATAGTCCACTATTTGGAGTGGATATCAGGGATGATAAAACCAATGAGCTTTAGTAGGGCAGTACCTCCTATTACAGGGATATTTTTGGGTTTTTACCTCCGAGGCAACATTACAAATATTAGATAATGACACAACAGACCCCTTTTGAGCCCTTTCATCTATAGCCTAATGTTTACTGTAGGTTGCATGATTTATTATAATAATAAGCGTTAGTGGGGCAGTACCACAGGACACGAGACTTTTTTTGTTTGTCTATCCCTGGGGGAAAAAAATCTGAAAAACTATTGACCGACCCCTCTGGAGCCCCTTTATGGGGAGTATGACACCTACCTCTATAGCCCACTATTTGCAGCGGATATAAGGGATAATACAAACAATAAGCTTTAGTGTTATTGTTCCCTATATTCCCTATCACAGGGATATTTTTTAATTTTTTACTCCGAGGCAACATGAATGATATGAGATAACGACACAACAAACCCCTCTTTAGCCCCTTGATTGGGATTGTGACACCTACCACTATAGCCCAATATTTACTATAGGTGGCATGGTTAATTATGATTATAAGCTTTAGTAGGGCAGTACCACAGGACATAGGATTTTTTATGACTTTCTATCCCTGAGGAAAAATAGAAAATCTGAATAATCATAGACCTACCCCACTGGAGCCCCTTTGTGGGGATTGTGACACCTACTCCTATAGCCCACGTTTTACAATGGATATCAGGGATGATAAAACCAGTAAGCTTTAGTGGGGCACTACCACCGATCAGAAGAATTTTTTTTTTAACCTTTGCGGCAACATGACAAATATTGGATAATGACAAAACAAACCCCTCTTGAGCCCCTTCATTGGAATTGTGACGCCTACCACTATAGCCCAATATTTACTGTGGGTTGCATGGTTAATAATAATAATAAGCTTTAGTGGGGCAGTACCACAGGACACAGAAATATTTTTGTTTTTCTATCTCTGAGTAAAAATAAAAATTATGAAATAATAATTGATCGACCCCGCTTTAGGACCTTCATTGGGATTGTGACACCTACCCCTATAGCCTACCATTTGGATTTCATGGATGATAAAACAATAAGTTTGAATGGGGCATTATCACTTAGTAGGTAGGTAGGTAGGTAGGCAGGTACTTCGGCAAGTAGGTAAATAGTTAAGTAGGTACTTCGGTATGTAGGTCGGTTGGTTGGTCAATCGGTTGGTCTGTCAGTTTGTAGGTTGGTCGGTAGATGGGAAGTAAAGGATGTAGCTCTGTAGGTAGGTAGGTAGGTCAGTTGGTTGGTAGGTTGGTTATTAGGTAGGAAGGTAGGTAGGTCATTTTGTCCATTAACTGGCAGCTTAGTCGGCCCTGTCAGTCAGTCGGTCGGTTCGGAAGGTCAGTTGGTCAGGTCCGAAGGTCAGTCATTCTGTCAGAAGGTAGTAAGGTAACTCAGTAGGTTTATATATAGGTCATTTGAGGGGTAGGTCTGGTAGTATGATGGTCTGTCAGTAGGTAGTTCAGACAATTGGCTGGTTGTTTGGTTATAAGATAGGTAGGTAGGTTGGTTGGTAGGTCATCAGAAAATTGGTAGGTAGGTTGGTCGTTTGGTCAATTGATCCATAGCTTGGCTTGTCTTCATATAGTACGTAATATGTTTTTCCCTCTTTGTGTAATTTTTGTCGAGTCCGCTTGCGATAAGCAAGACATAGTTGCAACAATTTGGGTTTGGTGTATGTACGTTTGTGCGTCTGTGCTTTAGTGCATGCATGCGTCCGAATTTGTCCGGACCATAACTTCTACATTTGTGATTGGATTTCAAAATAATTTGGCACAATTGTTCTTCTTTACCGGCAGGAGTGCCGTTTGAAACATTTGTTCTGGTAGGTCCAAAGTCAAATGATAAAATTGTCAAGCATAGAGCTTGTCCGTGCTACAACTTCTACATTTATCAATATATTTTAAAATAATTTGGCAAAGTTGTTCTCCTGTACCAGTAGACATGCCATTTGAAACATTTATTAAGATAGGTCTGAAGATCTGTCATACATAGAGCTTGTCCGAGCTACACCTTCTACATTTATCAATGAATTTGAAAAAAAAAAAAAAAAAAAATTGGCAGGCAGGCAGACAGGCGGGTGGATGGGTTGGTAGGTAGGTAGGTCAGTAGGTAGGTAGGTAGGTAGGTGGTCGGTCGGTCGGGCCAGTCAGTCGGTAGATAGGTAGGTCAGTAGGTGGGTTGGTAGGTACGAGGGACACTTTTTAAGTTCGTAGAGTAAGCCTATAACTTTTTAACGCGATTATGAAGTTGCACGATTTTTTACACAGAACTTGCGTAATCATTCCTCTCTAGAACGGTGTCACGGTATGCGGCGCACGAGGTCCACGTGCGCGCTGCGCTGGGTATTTTCAACAGGTGGTTTTATACACTATAGTAAAATATAGCGTTCAATACGGATGGAAAAATCTCTGAACAGAGGGTATATTGTAAGATTCAAGCACAGCTCGGGTTTCCGCCAACAGAAATTCATGCTGATTTGCAAAAAGTTTATGGGAATGGTGCTTTAAAATATGCTACAGTTTGCAAGTGGGTACGTCGTTTTAATGATGGTCGGGAGTCAATTGAAAATGACCCTCGGGTGGGTGGGTAGGCCGGTTTCCGTTTTGACGGAAAAGAACGTTGCTACTGTGAAAACGTTAATTGAGGAAGACGCACGTTATACCGTGCAAGAGATAGAAGAATTAAGTGGCATTCATTCGTCAAGTTTTTGAAGATCTTACGTGAACGACTTGGGCTACGTAAGATCTGCGCGCGCTTGGTGCCCCATTTGCTCACTGACGAGCAGAAACAAAGTCGGGTTAGACTTGCATCGCAAGTTATAGAAAAATATGATAAATGTGACCCACGTCGTTTGGAAGAGATAGTTACAGGTGATGAAACCTGGATCTATCATTTTCAACCCGATTCTAAGGCTAAAAATAAGGTTTGGGTTTCATCTGAGGGCGACAGACCTGTCATTGCGCGCCGTTGCAAAACGTCAAATCGCATGTTGTATGCGATATTCTTTTATTCGAAAGGTCCAGTCCTTCCCATTCCAGTCCCGAAAGGTAGTTCTGTCACTGGAAAGTTTTACAGAGAAAGTGTTCTTACTCAACTTGTTGATTTCTATCAGAAACGCAGACCGCGCACCGGTGTCCGCGGCATCAAATTACTCCATGATAACGCACCGGCCCATAAATCCGCTACGGTACAGGAATATCTGAAAGAATCTGGGCTCGATGTCTTAGATCATCCCCCATACAGCCCTGACCTGTCCCCCTGTGACTTTTGGTTGTTCCCAAGACTAAAGGAAATGCTGGCAGGGCACCGTTTTGAATCCCGTTGTGGTATAGGCAGTGCGGTCTACCAGTGTCTGCAACATATACCTAAGAGGACTACCGGGCGGCGTTCCGGAAATGGGTAGATCGGTGTAAAATGTGTGTGGAGGCAGACGGGGCATATTTCGAAGGTCTTAGATAAATAAAATTTTGATATTTCAAGCGGTTTTAAAAAGACCGCCCTACTCTACGAACTTAAAAAGTGTCCCTCGTATGTTGGTAGGAAGGTAGGTAGCTAGATTGGTAGGTAGGTAGGTAGGTCGATAGTAGGTTGGTAGGTATGGTTGTAGATAGGTCAATAGGTAGGTAGGTTGGTTGGTAGTAGGTAGATAGGTAGGTCAGTTGGTAGGTCGGTTGGTCGGTCGGTCAGTCGGTAAGGTCATTCTGTCAGTATGGAGGTAGGTATGTACGCTGGTATGTAGGTAAGTTGGTAGGTAGGTTGGATAGTTGGAAGATCAGTGAGTAGGCAGGAAGTAGATATGCTGGTAGGTAGGTAAGTAAGTAGGTAGGTAGAAAGGTGGGTGGATAGGTAGTTTGGTCATTCAGTAGGTCCGTTTGTCGGACAGTCATTTGGTCAGTTGGCATGGAGGCAGGTATGTAGACCTGTAGGTCAGTTAATCAATAAATCTAAGTAGGAGAATGGTAGACCTGTAGGTATTTGGGTCGGTAGGTGGTTGGTTGGTAGGTTGGTTGAAGGTAGGTAGGTAAGTGGGTAGGTCATTCTTTGGATCGGTAGATTGGTCGGCTGGGTTAATGGGTGGCGTTGGAAGGTAGGTCCATCAGTCAGGTTGGAAGGTTAATGGAACAATGAATCTAGTCACAGGATAATTATTATTATTATTATTACATGTATTAATAATATATCTGAGGTGCTACGTTAATCTTCAAGTAGCAAATAGACATTTACCAACCCCTCTTGAGCCTCCTGTTGCAATATAACAATAAGCAGATTCACAATGAACTGACTAAGGCTTCCTGGGGATTGTGACACCTACTCTTGTGGCACAGTTTGTAAAATAAGCATCCTGTATGATTGTGGTAATATCCTTTGATGGGGCAGTACCTGCAATCATAGGGTTTTTTTTTTTATTATTCTTTCCGCGGTGCAAAATTAACAAAACGATACTCAGCCAACCCTTCTGGTGCCTCTTTATGAAGATCCTGACATCAAACCTTTAATCGAAAATCGTCTTTTACTTCCCCTGAAAATGACGTCATAACAACGTCACGCGTTCCGAAAGTAGAGGAAAAAATGTAGTTACCACTACAAGTGTGTTTTCAGAGGTACATGTTTCATATTTTTTCTCTGTAGCTTTAAATTCACCAAAATTTGATATGTACAGTTGGCATCAATGGCAACAAAATAACCTGTATACCGGTATTCTATTCTCTGTTCCCGCTGTCCGATCTTTAGACTGAACAGATCTAGATCTTATTAATTTCATCAACCATTCTGTTCAATAAACAAGTTTGCTTGCAGCGTGGTCGTAAAGAACTAGGCAAATTATAGGCAAATTTATTCATTATACCCTCTCAAAATGGTGCTCGAAATCGCCTTTTGACGATTTTATTAAATTTCGAACTGAATGTGGGCCGAATAGTCCAGTTATAGTCAATACAGAGTTACCGTTATTGTTCTCATTGGGAGAAGCTTATTGGGAGAACGCTTGATTTCGGTAAGGTGACAAGAAGATGGGATCCGGTAAACCGCCCTGCGTCATTTCTATGAATATGCATGACAAAGTGCTCGTATGAATATATTAAATGTCGGAAACGTTTGTTGCCGAGTGTTTCTTCGAAAGCGGCGATGGCTGGCGGGAAACACAAAATCCTACTCATCATGTTGCATCGTTTTAATGGTAAGCTGTACTTGCACATGATTCTAAATCTATTAAAATTACATGGACCATCCTTGGACTTAAGCTTTTGTTCTGTGGAGGGTGGTCAAATTGATTTTTGCTACTTTTGTATTCACGATACTGAGAGAAAGAATCGTTCCCTAAAATATTCGCCCTCTGTAAAATTTAGGATTTTAACAGTATTTTCCAATGGCCAGTGCTCTTATTTCACCCTGTACAACTCAATCCCGAATTCTAACGACCCTAAGGAAGACCCTAAGGCTTTTGAAAACAGAATGTAAAAAGGAGAAAATGCTGGTAACCAGCATTTTCTCCTTTTTCCACAATGTTTTTTACCCTTCAAAAATCAAATTTCGATTTTTCAGCCACATTTTTTGGTCATCTGCTAATTCTTTAAATTTGGACTGATCTTAAATCTTGTCGTTTGGTAAAGATTTAGGCATTCCGTAAATGTTTTATACAAGTGCACTCAAGCCACTGGCTGCTTTTCCACAGTGGAAAAAAATTGGTTGAGTGCAGTGTGTGATGGAGAATTAATCCTGTTGAGTGATTGTTTTATACCTTATCTAAAATTCAGTTAGCCTACACTGAGTAACAGCTCTTCTCTTTTCACATATTTTATGGGGTCCTGCGTGGTTCAGTGGTAAAGTGTGGGACTCGTGATCCGGAGGCCCTGGGTTCGAGCCCCATCTGATCCGCTGGGTTTTTCGTGGGAGTGTCCCTGGGCAAGACACTTCAGAGCCCCAGCCTAGTACTAATGGAACCCAGGAAATACATGAATATGTGGGCTGTCACCGTGATTTAATGTTGAAAGAAGCATAAAACACCATTCAATCATTCACATATTTTATAATTTCCACATGTTGAATGCCTTGCCCAAGGACACTTGTGACAAACCTATCACCCGAGCCGAGGATCAAACTCTGGACCCTGGGTATCTACTTTTGCACCCTATCCACTTGGCCATGCAGGATTGATCAAATTTTTTGTTAATTTATAGTTGACACTATAGGGTCGATTCCCCATCCCTCCATAGACATGTTACGGGGGATAGAAAGACTAAGTAATGTTAGATTGCCAGCCCTGGGAATCAAACCGACACCCTAAATACATGCTCCATGACTTGAGCTAGTATTTCGGCCGTCACCTTTGATTTGGACTAAGCAGGCCATGCAGGACCTGCTGCATTAACAATAAATAGTGAGATGAAACTAGATCACAGGTTGACTATGTACTCTACAGAAAGAGTCATATTTTGACTTACTGAGTGCTACGCTGACTGAGTGATACTCTGACAGTGGTACATGACTGTATAACCTGTTTTTCTTGAAAAAAGATATCCCCTCCTTTCTTTGTGCACTTAAATTCTGGTGTAAATGGTCACTTATTTGTACTGCCTTGTCCCACAGTGGGTATTAAATGCCATTGGGAGAATGAAAACTTGCAGTCTGCCCAGATATTGGAACCAAATTCTTATCAATACTTTAATGACTAAACTACCTGATCACCTTTTATGATCTATACATGTGTGTGTGTGTTCTTTCTTACAACGACATCTAACATTTAGCTAAGTCAACTTTTTGATCTTTTTCAGATACAATGAAAGTGAAACTGACAGAAATATAATTGCCTATTTTGAGTGTTCATTCAGCTGAAAACAGCAAAATGCGTGTAGTGGGTACTGAGTGGACAAAGTTTGATGTCACCATAATTTTATTATGAAGCAACTGGCAGGATGACATGGTAAACTTTTTACTCAATAGCTGAATGCAGATTACTTTCATTCAAATACATGTAATCATGCTTTCATTGACTCAGCTGTATTGGACCATTTTGAAGCAAGTCCCATTAAGATTCTCAGTTAATGGCTCAGTGGTTATGCTATTGACACAGGAGACCTAGACTACACTGGGAAAGCCATTACGTCTGTTTGTTATGTAGTATTTGCCTTTCTATTATGACCTGAATGGGGATCAAATCGGTGAAACTCTGCACCAGACAGACAGTGTAATAACTATCTCATGCTAGTAGTCAATATAATCAAGGCAATAACTTCACCATACTTGAAATGGAAAAAGGTTAGGTTAGTTTATGGTATTTTCAACATTCATGAAACGTACCAAGTCAAAACACTCAGAATACTGGTTCTTCTTATTTAAAGGTTGTTGAATTACAAATACTGACAACAAAAAGGTAAAATGTGTTACAGGACAGTAGGAACAGGTTTAGGAAACTAAACTTGTTAGATGGCCAAACCATTTTCCCCCTTCTAGTCAAAGCTTTAAACAGTTAAGTGAAAAGTTAAACTGAAATAAAATAAACAGCGAAATATAAACCTGCCTAAGCATTATTCTTAGTTGGTCTCAAGCCCTAGCAAAGGGGTTTATAAACATCATACAAAATTGACATTGCAGCCATGTATTTTTCTATAGCATTCCCCCCTTCTTCCTCTGAAAATACTTATTTCTTGGTTGTAGGTCATTGCTGCGCTCTACAGAGACAAGAAGAAAATGGTAATTTGCACTGTGCCATTATATACAAAGTTGTACTCTGGGATGTGAATAAAGTGACTAGAGGATATAGTTGGCTCAAGATGATGGTAAAATAGTTTGTAATTTGGACTCAACATTTATCCTTTATAAATCTTTTGCTAATTGTAATCACTAGGAGTAGAAGTGACATTTGAAACATTTGTTCAGGTAGGTCGAATGTCAGGGTCACACTTGAAGGTCAAACGATAAAATTTTCCTACATATAGCTTTTCTGTACGACAATTTACATTTATGGGTGGATTTCAAAATGATTTGGCACAATTGTTGTCCTTTAGGAGTGCCATTTGAAACATTTGCTCTGGCAGGTACAAGGTCAAGGTCACACTTGAAGGTCAAATAATAAAAATTGTCATTCATAAAGCCTGTCCAAGCTACAACTTCTCTATTTATGGATGGATTCAAAATAATTTGGCACAATTATTCTCCATTATATTTAGAATTGCCATTTGAAGCATTTCTTCTGGTAAGTCCAAGGTCAAGGTCACACTTGAAGGTCAAATAAAATTGTCATGTTTAGAGCTTGTCCGAGCTACAACTTCTCTATGGATGGATTCATAATAATTTGGCACGGTTGTTCTCCTTTACCAGCAGACATGCCATTTGAATAATTTGTTCAGGTAAGTCAAACATCAAGGTCACATGAAGGTCAAATGATAATGTTGTCATAAATGGAGCTTCTCTGAGCAATAATTTCAATATTTATGGATGAATTTAATGATTTTTTTGCACAATTGTTCTACTTTACCAGTAAAATCATTTGTTCAGGTAGGTTCAAGGTCAAGGTCACCCTCCAAGGTCAAATGGTAATATTGTCATACATAGAGCTTGTCTGCTCAGCTACAATTTCTACATTTATCAATGGATTTGAAAATAACTTTAGACAAGTGTCCTCCTTTACCAGTAGAAGAGGCCTTTGAATCATTTGTTCAGGTAGATCCAAGGTCAAGGTCACACTGAAAGGTCCACTTGCAAAATTGTCATTAATAGAGCATGTCTGAGCCATAAATTTTATGTTTTAGATGGATTTCAAAATTATTGGGCACAATTATTCTCCTTCATGAGTAGATGTGCCATTTAAAATATTCGATCATATAGGTCTGCGATCAAGGTCACACTTTGACGTCAAATGATAAACTATCATAAATACATCTTGTCTGAGCCATAACTTCTACATGAGGATGGATTTCAAAATAAATTTGCATAGTTGCTCTCCTTTATGAGTAGATGTGCTAGTTCTTAAATTTGTTCAGGTAGGTCCAAAGTCAAGTTTACATTTGGTAGTCAAATGATAAAATTTTTGACAACTTTTCTACTCAGTGAGTAGTAAGTGGCAATGTAGAATGGCAGGCTAGACATATGTTGCCCACGGGCAACTTTCTAGTTTATCTCTAGTTGCGGGTGAACTTTTTTTGAAAATTGTTTTGTGCTCTTAATTTAATTCAACAGCCAGTTGACCTAGGAACCTGGAACTGAATACAAATATTGCTCATGACCCAAGGAGGTGCCCTATTGTTTTTGGGTTGCATGGGTCAAAGGCCAAGGTCAGGGATGAACTTTATTTGAAAATGGTTTCCTTGCTCTAACTCAAAAGCCATTTGATCTGGGACCCTGAAACTTTATACAAGTGTTGCTCATGACCTAAGGAGGTGCCCTATTGGGTGGCATGGGTCAAAGGTCAATGCCACAGGTGAACTTTGTTTTGAAAATCATTTCCGTTTTCAGATTGTGTCGAGTCAGTGACTAGGTGCTGGCAGGGGGTATTTGTCGGCTTTGGGACAGCTCTAGTTTATAACTGAAAATTTACATAAGTTTACCACTGAAGTCTGCATTTTATCCATTTCCTTTGAATTTGATCTAGGATCATTTGTATCATAATGCGTTGAAATGTATGAACATGATATCTTTAAATGTGACTTCAGTAAATAGTGAAAAAGAGAAAATGCTTGTAACAAGCATTTATCTCCTCCTTTCCCACAATGTTTTCAACCCTTTTAAAGACAAATCCTTTTGTTTGAGAAACATTTTCTTTGTTGTCTGCAAATGCTTTCAACTTGGACAAGATTTTGACGATCAGTAAAGAGCCAATAGCATTTTCTAACCAGATTTCCAATCATATATTTTCAGTTTGTAAACAAAATCAACAAAATGGAAACCTCAATGGCAGCCAAATGAAGAACTGTGTACACATATTTATACAGCTATGGAACCCTTCGGTTTGGTGGAGAAACAAGTAATCTGACAGATGTGCTGCAATGGTTTCTTTACTTCTTTGGCTACTTTGACTGTGGAGCAATATGATCAGTAACAGCTTAGGAGATGAGTTGATCCCAGTGATATATAGGACATGTTCATTACCACGAAGTTTAAATCAGTATCTGTGTTATGCTGGTATTCCATGTATTGTGTGTGTAAAAGGTTGTTGCTGTCTTAGAGACTTAAACTAGGACTGGTGGTATTTAACCCTTTACCACACAATGCGCCTTTTAACGACCCCAAAGAAGAAGGGTTTTGAAAACATTGTGGGAAAAGGAGAAAATGCTGGTAACCAGCATTTTCTTCTTTTCCCACTATGTTTTCCACCCTGTCAAAGACAAGCCCTATTATTTGAACCTCATTTAATTTGAGGCCAGCAAATGCTTTTAATTTAGACGAGTCAAAATGCTTTTAATTTGGATGAGTCAAAAATATTGCTGTGCAGTAAAGGGTTAAATTACGACTGATTTAAAGGAAAGATCATAATGTTCAGTAAAACAATCACTTTTTCCATATAATAAAATCAGTCAAAAATGTTTTTTAGCTGGCCTAATCATAAATTTCTTGGGAGGGGGGTCTATTGTGATTGGCCTTTACCTTCTCAGTCCTTGTCAACTTTTGCTTATTTTTATCTTCTTCTCCAAAGCAGTGTTGCTTTGCCTATTCTGCACAAAATGGGTCTTAACTCAGAACTGTTCAGCTCCATTGAACAAGATGATCACTCTAGCTAAATACATGTAGACAAAAGGTAGAAGCAATTCTTTTATGCACAGGGATAGAGAAATTATTTTAGATGGGCATTCCTTTGGTGTTTTTGTATCAAAAATGCTCAACGTGTTCTATCAAGCTGAAAAAGAATATCATAATGCACCTTATATTAACTGTGATAGCAACTTTACTTTTAATGTCCCTAGAAGTAAAATTTGGGAGCATATAAACTAGGTTTTGCTTAGTCCATCGGTCTGTTTCGTGTCAGGGCAATAACCTTTTTCCTGTTTGAGGCAATGACTTTTTTCACACGAAATTGACATGTCATGCACAAAATTCAGGTACAAAGGTTAAAGGTCAAGGTCACAGGAATGTCAAATATGTTGTATCTGGCACAAAACTTTTGTAATAATGGATGAATTTCTGTATAATTTTGCAGAATTGTGAACTACTTGTAAACAATATGTCATGTCAAGAGTCATGTCAGTAGGAGAAAGGTCAAGGTCACAGCAAAGTCAAATATGTTTAAAGATACACCTTTACAGTCAGAGAGAAAAAAACACTGTTAAAACTTGATAGTGAGTAGAATGGTTCAGAATTTAGTCAGCTGTATAAACATAGATAAATTACCAATATATATGGTGTGAGGGATAAAGAAACTCAAGGGGTTTGTCTTTGATTCAAAACCAGATACGGCAAAAGTGATTTCTTTGAAGGCCTCCAGAAAATGAAAAACATTTTCTATCGGTCGTAATCTGTGCAACCTTGCAACCATCAGTGGCAAGATTTGGCATGAAGACAAAAGAATGATAATAGTTTCATAAATTAATGATGAAATGGGCTAAAAACTGGCAGAAAACGCATATTTACGGTATGTATCTTTAAAAAGAGAAAATTGGGGTATGGTCAAGTCCGGCCTGTAATTTTTAGCTCCACTGGCTGTAAGCCAACAGGGCTCATGTCATGGCATGTTTTCTGTCTGGCCGTCCCCTTGTCTTATTCTTGTTTACGTGATAAGTCTGCATTTGTGGTGGGATTTTCGTGAAACTTTCACGGTTTGTTTATCTTATTAATAGCTGGAACCTTATTGATTTCGAAAAAAGTCGGACAATCAGTATAGGAAAAGTAGGCATTTAAAGTTGAAAATTTCCATTTCTTGTTTATGCTGCGCCAAGCCCCATAGCTCAGTTGGTAGCGTACAGGACTTGAGAACAGGAGGTTCAATCCCTGGCTTGGCCAATTTCTTTCCGAGAATTGATGATAGTCAGTGCAACAGGAGTCATTCCTCTGTCACCGCTGACCATTGTTTCGACGATGGTTATGTGGGAAAGTAGCCAGTGGCTTGGAAAGAATATTGTGTGGAGTACTGGTAAAAGAGACTCCAAGAAAGCATGGATAGGTGGACTGGCTGCCGCGATATAACTGAAATAATGTTGAAAAGAGCGTTAAATACAATACAATCAATCAGTTGTTTTCACGATAGAGTCTGCATTTGTGGTTGGATTTTCATGAAACTTGCACACTTGCTTTGTATCATCAACAGCTTTTTAATTGTGACCAAATTTCAGTATAATTGCACAATGGTCAATTACATAAAGACAATCTGCAGTGTGCAAGAACAATGTTCAGTGGTCAAGGTCACAGCAAGATCAAATATCTGTTTTCATGTTTGGGGTCACAATTTTTTTTCTGTTTTTTAAATGCAAAACAACTTTGCACAAATGTTAACCACATCAGGATGACCTGTCATGCACAAGACTCATGTCCATAGGTTAAGATCAGGGTCACAGCAAGGTGATGTGTGTTTTCAAGGGAGGAGTAGTGTTTGTGTTAGGCGCAAAATAACTTGGCAAAAAATGTCAAGATGATGTGTCATTCACAGGTCATGTCTGTAGGTTAAATGTCAAGGTCACAGCAAGGTCTAATGTGTTGGGGGGGTTGTTAGTGTTTTAGTCAGGCCTGTAACTTTTAATTGTGAATGAATTTCAACATACATATCCGCAGAATGGTCAACCACATAAAGAGCATATCACTGCAAGAATCATGTCTGTAGATCAAAGTCACAAAAATGTCAAATGTCTGATTTGTGTCTGGGCCATAGATTTTTATCCTATCACTGTAATCTAAAATAACTTTACACAAATGTTAGCCACATCAAGGTGATCTATCATGCTCAAGAGTCATGTCTGTAGGATAAAGGTCAAGGTCACAGCAAGGTCAATTGTATTTTCAAGGCAGGGGTAGTGTTTTCGTAAGGCCTGCAACTTTTTCACTTATGAATGAATTTCATTATAACTTTGCGGTATTGTGAACCACATATAAATGATAAGTAGGCACAAGAACCATATCAGTAGGTCAAGCTCTTAGCAAGGTCAAATATATTTAAAAAGAGAAATTTGCAGGGATTTTTCAGACTGCCCTCTTGTTTTCAGGGGCATTAGTCACTTCTCAATGAAACATCTTGTTTGATTAGGTGAGTGATCTAAAGACACAACGGCTCTATTGTATATCTTAAAGCTGCCTGCCCAGGTAGCTCAGGGGTTAGTGTATCTGACTCATGACCTGGTGCTTGTGAGTTTGATACCTGGTTGAGGCAAACTTTCTCTCAGGCTATTTTTCACCTCTCACCTCTGATGCATGTGAGAAAAGTAGTCAGTGACTTTGAAAGAAACTTGTGTCAGTGCTGGTGGGAGAAAGCCAGGAAACACATGCAGAGGTGCACTGACCACCATGATATGACCTAACCTGTTAAAACAGTGTTTAACTCCAATACAATCAATCAATTAAATGAAAGCTGTGTCAGTTAGCTTTAAAGTTTATTTAAAAAAAAATAAAAGCTCCAGGCCTTTTTTGGCAGACTTGAAATTAAACCTGCTTTGGAAGGTTTTCTTTATTTTTTCAACCCTATTGTTTTTCTTACCCTTTTCTTAGCAAATGCATTTTTAAGACCTTAAGGAGAACGCTTTTGCAAACACTGTGAGATAGGCAGAAACTGCTAATTATATATATACTGCGATTTTTTTCATAACCCTTTCAATGATCAATCCCATTATTTGATTCAAATTGAAATTGTCTTAAAATGTTTTTAAACTTGAAAATGACAAAAAAGCCTGTCATATGGTAAAGAGTTGAAGGACGCAAAGTTTTGCTCTTAGAGCTTAACCACTGGAGCCAATACAGTACTAAGAAAGTGATCAAATACATTTCAGTTTAGTAGTTTCAAGTTTCTTAGTTAATTTTGATGACTTAAGTAGCAATATTGTTTATATTTTTTCTGTGTTTTGTTTGTGTGCCTTATTTACATGAAAATTAAACAGTTTTCTTGTAAATTTATGAATAAACTTAAAATCACTATATCTTGTCCAAGTTTTTCAATGCATAGAGACCCAAAATATTTTACCCTGACAGAGATCTGATCATACATGGTTATATGAGATAATATTGTTTGATTTATTTCTATAAAAAGGATGAGAGGAAAACTGTAGATCTACTGTTAGATCAAATGCTGCGAAGTCGCACTTCTGGTGAGCGTCCACTGTTTTTGCCATTGGAATAGAAGTATTTCAAACTTTCAAATGTCTCAATGATTGCAAATAGTCTCATTGAATTTTAACGAATGTATTATCATTTAGCCTGGAATAGATGAGAGAAAGCATATATGAATCGCTATTTAGTGCTGTGCATGTATAATGAGTTATGAAGTAGGCAATTTCCATTTAAAACCATGCTTCTCCCCTACCAGACGTTGAAAATGATCTTTTCTTTGGGTTTTACACGATAATTTTTGTTGTAATAGTGCTGCAAAGTACATCTGTAGATGTGTGCTTTGTTCTTTATAATGTGTGTGCAATGATAAGTGCATGTAAGAAAGACGTTCACACATGATAGGAATGTTCTGAATTTATCTTTTTTTATGGTCCTTTGTATCTTAAGTTCCTAACTTCTTTTCCACAATAGTTCTCTCATCACTGGATGGAATTCAACAGAACTTCATGGATTGAATGGTGTTTTATGCTGCTTTCAACATTATTTCAGTTACATCAGGGCAACAGCTCGCATATTCATATATTTCCTGGGTTCCACCAGTACTAGGTTAGGGCTCTGAAGTGTCTTGCCCAAGGGTACTCCCACGAAAAAACCAATGGATCTAGTGAGGACCAAACCCGGGGCCTCCAGGTCATGAGTCCTAGACTTTACCACTGAGCTACACAGGACCCCCAGAACTTTGTTGAAAGCTGTTCCATAAGAAGGTCATTGCATATTGTTAGCATATTCTGGTTTGGTGATTTTTGTTACAGCAATGGCCCTTTAAATTCTTTCATCCCTGAGTTTGTTTCCAGCTGGGGGTCCTGCATGACTCTGTGGTAAAGTGTAGGAGTCATAACCTGGAGTGCTGAATGGTAACCCATTAGAGAGGGGTATATCCTATACCACAGTTATTTTTTATGTGACAAAAACAAACCTATACACCTATGTATACACCAACCTACATACACATACCTACACATCTACTATACACCTACCCATACACCTACCTGTACATCTACCTACACAACTATGAATACACTACATATACACCTACCAACAGTCCTATCTATATGTACACACCTATATTTACACATATCCACATTCCCACCTACACACCTTTACAGCTACATACACATCTACCTAAACACCTACACATCAACTACACACCTACCTTAACACCAACCTACAAAGCACCTTACACACCTACCTATAAACTTACCTACCACTTACCTTCACACACCAACCTACACATCTATCTACATACCTACCTATAAACCTATCAACATACCTACACCCTACACACCAAACTACTCACCTACCTCCCTACATACAGACCCACCTATACACCAACCTTCACACCAAGGAATAAAACCTACCAACACTTTAATCTACTCGCCTTCCTACACACCTAACTACATGCCTATACACTTACTATCCAACTACCTACACCTATCTATACATTCACCTACCTAAATACCTACCTACACACATACCTGTAAAACTACCTACACACCTGCAGAGTTACACTTACTTAAACTCCTATCCATTCACATACCTTCACACCCACCTAAACCCTACCAACCTGCACAACTTCTTCCGTACCTACATACCTAACTAACTATCTTCCAACTCACATCTTACCTACAAACATACTTTCCTGAATACCTACCTACATTCCTATGTAACTAACCTAATTACATATACTTTTACTAACCTACACACCAACCTACCTACAGACCTACCCACACAATTTTCTTCCTACACATCTCCCTACCTACACCTTCCAAACACCTGCGCATCTACCTACCTACACACCTACCGTCCATATACACAACTACCCTTTTACACACCTCCCTATCTACATACCAACCTACAGACCTTCAAACCTTCCCATACACCCACCTACATACACACCTACGAAGTAACTTTTTTTTATCCACACACCTACCTAGCCACATACCTACCTACTCACCTACGTTTACATGTTTCCACCAGCCTACTTACCTACTTACACACATACCTACCTACACAACGACCTACCTACACACCAACCAATATACAAACCGACCAGCAGGTATACTGACTTACCTAAACACAGTCCTCTACTTCAAACTACCTACAACCCCTTAACTTTATCCTCACTTACCTTCCTAAACACCTAATTACCTACACAAATATATACCTACACAGCTAGTTATCAACACACCTATTCACACAGCTTCCTACCTATATACCTCCCAAGGTAAGTCTCTGTCTACCTACCTATCTTTCCATTCACCTGCCTACCTATGCAACTGCCCATCCTCCTACCAACACCCAAACTAATAACCAACCCATTTATTTACCTACCGAGCCACCTACCTACACATCCACCAACCCAACCACCCTCTTACCAAGCCATCCAGTTACCTACCTACCTACCTCCATACATACATACATACATATCTGCCTTCAACCTGCACACCTAAACATCTATATACTTAACTACCTAGTTACCTATACACCTACACACACCTTCATGTACTTACACTCCTTCAAACCTACCTACACACATACCTACACACCTAACTAACTATCTTCCAACTCACATCTTACCTACCAACCTCTTCTGTTTCAGATGAAAAGGTTTGTCCTTGGATTAAGGAGGGAGATCCAGGGAGGGGGATGTACGCCGTTGCCCTTGTCTCTTTTTGTTGTTTGAGCTGAATAGTTTGTCAGTGAACTAATTAACGTTCACGTGGGGTCTAAAATAGCATAGCTCTTCTTACCATTGAGCTGAAAAAGTATGTTGAGGGATACACAAACGCTCACTTCAGGGTCTTGTCATATATCTTAGGTGACCCTCTTGCATTGTATAAAATTTATAAATAGAAATTCTAGGTTGGAATACAAGGGGAGTGGGAGCAGTAAAGCGACCTCGGGTCCAGTTAACCGCCCATGAATTCATTCGTTTCAGCTGAGCGAGTTTCTTGGGAACTAAGAAACGTTCATAATGGAGTTTAGAATAGCATATCTGAATCCAGATTCCATTCCATGAGAACATAAGAACATACGAAGAGTTTCTTGGTTTCTTTATTTACGTTATTGGTAAGTGAGATGTCAGGCAAAACGATCTTGGGTCAAGTACTCCACCTCTGCCTTTATTCTTTGTTTCATTTTAATTATTCTGTTGACGATAAAGGAGTGTTGAAATAGGGTCCAAATTGGCATGTGACCATTTCCAAGATACGAACAAATACTTAAGTTACATTAAAATGGTAGTAAGACAATGAGGGGACAAATAATAATAAACATTACTCGTAAAGACGTAAATAGCATTACAATTGATTCCATTCTATAGGTAAGATTATACATGTATAAACATCAGTTACGTTAGATGGAGAGTCAGAAAGACATGCAGGTCCAGTAAAGCACCAAAATAGCATGTGTGACCCATTTGCATGAGTAACGCAAGTTATTCAGTATGTTAGATAGAGAGCAGTACGAGGGTCATGAAAGGAACTTGGGGGTCCAATAAACCGCACTTATCTCTGTTCAGTGCCTTAATCTAGTAAAATTGTAAGCGGGCACTGACTAATAAGCCCGAAAAAGCATGTCTTACGTATTTGCTTTGGTTAGATACATAAGCAAGTAATTGGATTATCGGCTCGAGTAGACCGCAAGGCGGGCATCCAGTGAAACGACCTGGGGGATCAAATAAACCAACGTTTTCATTTTTCATCGTTTTCGCCGCAAATTGTTAGCGGGCAAAAAGAGTTGACCATCGTGGCGTAAATAAAATTTTTAACCTATTTGCATTGGTTAAAATGAATAAACAAGTACATGTACTTTATTTATGTTTGGGGGAAAATAGTAGGGGTGTCCAGTTAAACGACCTGACCTGGATATCCAGTAAACCGCACATGTCTTTAATCATCTTTTCAGATCAATAAGTTTTCCAGAGGACTAACAGCATTGACCCTCGTGGCTAAAATATCATATATGAATTCTCTGCATTGGTTTATTTTTATATAAACAACGGGGGCCTAACCCAGAGGTTCAGATCATTAGGCACTCCAATTTGGGAGTGCTATGTCATCCTTAGGCTGCTAAGCGCGACGCAGTGCGCTTTAGTAGACAACGTAACTCAAGATCAGACAGCATAGAAAGGTAGTGCAATGCAGTTAGATTTTCCGTCAAACAGAAATAGGAATAGCAATATTTGGCTTTTTAGACTCGGTTGGAAATCTTCAAGTTTTAGCGGTTTTAGATTTAATTACATGAAGAAGGGGTTGTTCTAAAAAGTGACAATGTTTCGCCTGCTCCCATTTTTTTCTATATTATGCAGTTGTGTAAATTGCGCGTGATGGAAGCTACGCCTTTGAACAAGAACAAAAATGGTCAATGGGGGATCCACTGAAATGACCTGTGGGATCTAGTTAACTGCCTTGGTCTTCAATCATTGTCTTAGTCGAGTAAGTTTGTCAGCAGCTACGAGCATCAACCTTTGGGTCCAAAATTGCACATCTTACCCATTTGCGCTGGTTAACTTATATAAGTAACTACTTCATAATGTTTTAAAAAGAAAGTAAGATGGTGGATCCGATAAAAAGACCTGAGGGGTCCAGTAAACCACTCTTGTCTTTATTTGTTGTCTTAATTGAGTAAGTTTGTCAGCAGGCTCGAGCATCAATATTTGAAACGTTTTGGTCCAAAATTGCATATCTTACCCATTTGCACAGTCTAAGTTATATTAGTGACTATTTCATAATGTTTTTAACATAAAGTAAGATGGGGGATCCAGAAAACAGCCTTTGCCTTTATTCGTTGTTTTTGTAGAGTAAGTTTGTCAGCAGGCTCGAGCATCAACATTTGGGTCCAAAATTGCATATCTTGCCACTTTGCACTGATTAAGTTATATTAGTACCTACTTCATCATGTTTAAAAAGAAAGTAAGACGGGGAATTCAGTAAACTGCCCAGTCTTTATTCATTTTCTTAGTAGAGTAGGATTGTCAGCAGGCTCGAGCATCGACGTTTTAGTCCAAAATTGCATATCTTACCCATTTGCACAGTCCAAGTTATCGTAGTAACTACTTCATAGTGTTTTTAAAAGAAAGTAAGATAGGGGATCCAGTAACCCGCCCAGTAGGATCCAGTAAACAGCCATTGTCTTTATTCATTGTCTTTGTGGAGTAAGTACGTCAGCAGGCTCGAGCACCAACCTTTGGGTTCAAAATTGCATATCTTACCCATTTGCATAGTCCAAGTCAAATTAGTAACTACTTCATAATGTTTTTAAAAGATAGTTACATGGGGGATCCAGTAAACCGCCCTGTAAGATCCAGTAAACCGCCCTAGTCTTTATTCATTGTCTCAGTTGTGTAAGTTTATCAGCAAGCTCGAGCAAGAACGTTTTGGTCTAAAAAAATGCATATCTTGCCTATTTGCACCGGTAAAGTTATTAAGAAAGTACTTCATATCGTTTTGAAAAGAAAGTAAGATGGGGGATCCAGTAAACCGCCCTGTGGGATCCAGTAAACCGCCCTAGCCTTTTTTTCCTTGTCTTTGTACATAAGTTTGTCAGCAGGCTCGAGCATCCACCATTGGGTCCAAAATTGCCTATCTTACCCATTTGCACTGGTAAAGTTATCTAAGTAACGACTTCATAATGTTTTAAAAATAAAGTTAGGTGGGGGAACCAGTAAACCGCCCTTGTCTTTGTTCATTTTCTTACTAGAGTTGGTTTGTTAGCAGACATGAGCATCAACGTTTTTTTCCAAAATTTCGTATCTTACCCATTTGCATAGTCAAAGTCAAATTAGTAACTACTTCATATTCATTTTTAAAAGATAGTAAGATGGGGGATCCAGTAAACCGCCCTGTGGGATCCAGTAAATTGACCTAGTCTTTATACATTGTCTCAGTAGTGTAAGTTTGTCAGCAGGCTCGACTGTCAACCTTTTGGTCTAAAATGGCATATTTTACCCGATTGCACAGTCCAAGTCATATTAATAACTACTTATTATTATTTTTTAAAGATAGTAAGATGGGGGATCCAGTAAACCGCCCTGTGGGATCCAGTACACCGCCCTTGTCTTTATTTATTTTCTTAATAGAGTAGGTTTGTCAGAAGGCTCGAGCATCAATCTTTTGGTCCAAAATTGCATATCTTACCGATTTGCATAGTCTAAGTCCAATTAGTAAGCACTTTATAATGTTTTTAAAAGATGGTAAGATGGGGGATCCAGTAAACCGCCCTGTGGGATCCAGTACACCGCCCTTGTCTTTATTTATTTTCTTAATAGAGTAGGTTTGTCGGAAGGCTCGAGCATCAACCTTTTGGTCCAAAATTGCATATCTTACCGATTTGCATAATCCAAGTCCAAATAGTAAGTACTTTATAATGTTTTTAAAAGATGGTAAGATGGGGGATCCAGTAAACCGCCCTGTGGGATCCAGTAAACCGCCCTAGCCTTTTCTTTTTCCTTGCCTTTGTACAATAAGTTTGTCAACAGGCTCGAGCATCCACCATTGGGTCCGAAATTGCCTATCTTACCCATTTGCACTGGTAAAGTTATCTAAGTAATGACTTCATAATGTTTTAAAAATAAAGTTAGATGGGGGAACCAGAAAACCGCCCTTGTCTTTATTCATTTCATTACTAGAATTGGTTTGTTAGCAGACCCGATCATCAACGTTTTTGTCCAAAATTGCGTATCTTACCCATTTGCA
Organism: Tridacna gigas; assembly: GCA_945859785.2. Lineage (NCBI taxonomy): Eukaryota > Metazoa > Mollusca > Bivalvia > Cardiida > Cardiidae > Tridacna > Tridacna gigas. The sequence goes on from OX244028.2 coordinate 12,309,760, forward strand.
TAGTCCAAGACAAATTAGTAACTACTTCATATTCATTTTTAAAAGATAGTAAGATGGGGGATCCAGTAAACCGCCCTGTGGGATCCAGTAAACCGCCCTTGTCTTTATTTATTTTCTTAATAGAGTAGGTTTGTCAGAAGGCTCGAGCATCAACCTTTTGGTCCAAAGTTGCATATCTTACCGATTTGCATAGTCAAAGTCAAATTAGTAACTACTTTATAATGTTTTTAAACGATAGTAAGATGGGGGATCCAGTAAACCGCCCTGTGGGATCCAGTAAACCGCCCTCGACTTTTTTCATTTTCTTCGTAGAGTAAGTTTGTCAGCAGGTTCGAGCGTCAACTTTTTGGTCCAAAATTGCATATCTTACCTGGTTAAGTTATATTAGTAACTAGTCCATAAGGTTTTAGAAAGAAAGTAAGATGGGGGATCCAGTAAACCGCCCTGTGGGATCCAGTAAACCTTCCTCGTCTTTTTTCATTTTCTTTGTAGAGTAAGTTTGTCAGCAGGCTCGAGCATCAACTTTTTGGTCCAAAATTGCATATCTTACCCATTTGCACTGGTTAAGTTATATTAGTAACTAGTCCATAAGGTTTTAGAAAGAAAGTAAGATGGGGGATCCAGTAAACCGCCCTGTGGGATCCAGTAAACCGCCCATGTCTTTTTGGTATTTTTTTCAGTAGGAGTGTTCTGAGGGAATTGGGAACATTTTTATATTGGGGTCTTAAAGAGCTTTATTTGACTCCATTTGACGGGTTAAGATGTATGGACAAGTCTAGTATATTCATTATGTTAAATTCATTGACTTGATGTCGAAAGGTAGGTTCTTGTAAACAGTGAGTGTCTTTATTATTTGTCTTAGTAAATTCAGTATATCTGGGACCTAGCAGTTCTCACTATGAGGTCCGAAATAATATGTCTGTCCTCTACATAGATGAACAACGTCTTATTTTTTACCAATCATTCGGTTTAATAAAGAAAAATGTAACTTGTTTTTAATCCTTTTCGTTGAATCAACTACTTTTACTTTCAATTTCGGACTCATTATCTGAAATCACGTAAAATAACGTAAAACGGTAAAAACTAATCAAAAGGTTTTCTTTAAGTATTTTTCATCATGTGCAGAGCAATTCCCATTACTCTATGAAATCCTCCAGAAAGTTTGTTTTTCCTACATTAGATAGATTTCAGGCTGCAGTTTTGTAGTCCAATCCGGATGACGGAAAATGCCGATCTTTTATTTGCATATTCATGAATCAGACTACGTCATCAGCCGAAATGACGTAGGGCGGTTTACTGGATCCCATCTTCTTGTTACCTTTCGGTAATACCGGGAGCAGGTACCGGTAAGCTTAGTCATACAAACGCTCTTGACTAAATAGAAAAACAGACGTCTGAGGTACAAGGAAGATAAATAATTAGTTTTCGCGAGGACGCTATAAACGAAAACGAAACAACTGAACTTTTTTTTCAACACAAAATAAAATGCCAAATTTTCGGCGTTTGTTGCCCAAAACACGACCCGACACATTTGCATTTTTCTTTACGTTGTTCGGGATAAACCTTATTTTTTATTTTGAGCTGTTTTGCCTACTGCCGTTGCTGGATCACCTTTCAACATTTTGGTGGTGTTTTAACGTAACCAATGGAATCTTTCTGTACGTGAATAGTCTTGGCAGCTTTTGGAAAGTCATATCAACCAATTCTAGCACGGCCGGTATTTTGTTACCAAGTATATTGAAACCGGGTATGTATAATTCCAGATTTTAAGGTGGGTTCAGTAGATTTGATGATCCGACAGTATTGTAGGGGCAGTGTTTCCTCGTTATTTTATATTTTTGGTGGTACATACCCAGCGATTCACTTGTAGGGATGATAGAAAATACTTGGTGGTAAAAATTATTTCAAGCATGCCAACTGTTTTTCTCGCAGAAACTTAAAAAAAAAAAAAAAAAAAATGGCAGTTACTATAAATTAAACATCACTAACTAATGTTGATTTAACTATTTGCCCCCTCACATCAAAATTCAGGGATATAACCAGGAGTTCAGAATCATTACCCAGTCTGAATCAAGAGCGATATTGCATCCTTTGGCTGCGAAGCATGATGCAGTGCACTTTTGGAGACTGTGTAAATCAAGTTCATGCTGCACAGAACAAGCAGTCTGATCTTATTCTACCGTGTTTGATGCTGTTAGACTTTCATTCAAAAAGAAATAGGAAAAAAAATTTATAATATTTGTGTAAGAATGTTTGTGTTGTGAAGAATAACCATCCAAAGCAGGGATTGAACCCAGGACCACCAGGTCTCAAGACAAACACTCTACCACGTTGCTACAAAAGGTAGCTATAGCAAGGCAGTATAAGTGTTCCCTTATACGACCACAAGCTTTACATTTATATCTATCGGTGGGATAGACCAGTGTGCTACATCCTCTCCCGCCATATGAAGATTCGTCCACGAATCCTTCAGGCCCTGTTACTCTATTTCTCAGCTAAATGTGTTTGCAGACGACAAATTAAATGTAGATAAAATGATGGAAATTGTCCTTCAAAGGACAGAAACATTGTGGGGGATGAAAACTGCTGGTTACCAGCATTTTGTCCTTTTTCCAAAATGGTTTTTTTTTCCCCAAAAGCCTTTCTCATCAGGGTAGTTAAAACTCAGGATTGTAAATGTTAAAAATTATGATAAAGTTTTAAAACAGCAATGTATGAAACATTACCATGCTAAGCCTGTATTTAAGACTTTCCTACACAATCCCAACTTTTAAAAACCCTGAGGAAGAAGGCTTTAGAAAACATTGTGGGCAAAAGAGAAAATGCTACTAACCAGCATTTTCCTCTTTTCCCACAATGTTTTTTTACCCTTCTCCAAACAAATGTCAATTTTTGGGTCACAGTTATTTTCTCATCTGCAAATGCTTTCAGTTTAATCTGGTGTAAAGTTTGTTTTAGTAAAGAGTCAAATACTTTGCTTCCAATGTACAGTTATAACTCAGCTGTCTGCAGGCTTGTTTATACTCCTTTTTACAGTGAATAAGTGAGGATCTGTCTGATTGTTTCATTCTTGAAAAAACTTTTGCTTTCTAGAAAAGTGCAAGACACTTATTCTGTGCAGTCAGACTTTGTGGAGGAACTTAATCCTTAACCCTTTCCCAAACGACAAATTTTGGACTGGTCCAAATTGAAAGAGTTTGCAGACGACAATTTTAAATTTGATGAAAATGGCAGGAAGTTCTCAAAAAGGGTAGAAAACACTGTGGGAAAAGGAGAAATTGCTCGTTATGAGCAATTGCTCCTTTTCCCACAGTGTTTTCAAAAGACTTGTACTGCAGACATGTGAAAACCAGGGCTTGTTTGGGAAAGGGTTAAACTGCTAAATAAATGAAACAAATATTTCCGCGCAATAGTAAATAGCCAAATAATGTGATTTCCAAGTTGATTTCACTGGAAAGAAAACACTATATCAGACAGCATGGATCAAAGATCAGGCTGCACATTCTGTACAGTCTGATCTTGATCTACACTGTCAGCGAGTCACGCTTATCAGCTTCAGGGTTAAGTTAGGCACAATGCCCACAAGGCTTAACCCTTTACCAAATGACAAAGTTTTGAACTTGTCCAAATTTGAAGCATTTGCAGATGGCAACGCAAGTGTGACTCAAAAAGTGAAATTTGTTTGTGGAATGGAAGAAAACTGTGGGAAAAGGAGAAAATACTGGTTACTAGCATTTCTCCTTTTCTCACATTGTTTTCAAAAGCTTTATTTCGCAGGATCATTAAAACTCAGGATTGTGTGGTAAAAGGTTAAATCTTTACCAGGTGTCAAAATTTTTACACTTGTCCAGATTGAAAGAAACTGCAGATGACAAAGTAGAATTCAATGTGGCTAACTTGATGGAAATTGTCTTTGAAAGGGTATATATGTGTATTAGCATTTTCTCCTTTCCCTACCATGTTTTCAAAAGTCTTCTTCCCCAGGGTTGTAAAGAGACGGGATTGCTCTTAAAAGGGCCTTTAGTATTTGAAATACTGTATGATGAAATACACTGCATGCTGCATCTAAAAATAAATTTACATGCACTCTTTTTTTTTTTTTTTTTCATAGGTTGGAGATTCTGTTCAGCTTGTGAGTGCAACTCCCCACCTCGGTCTTTCCACTGCCATACTTGTAAAAGATGTATTCTTCGTCGAGATCATCACTGTGTTTTCACAGGAAACTGTATTGGATTGAAAAATCACCGTTATTATCTGATGTTGTGCTTTAACTGTTGGCTTGCAGGTGCATATTCTGCAATCATGAATTTTACAGTTATAGATCATATGTATGGAGGTATCTCATTCTTTTCGCTAATAAAAACGATTTTTCCTTTTTTCATGTGGACTCTAGGCTATGTAACTTTTGTCCAGATGATGAAATCCGGGGTCATTGTTTTATGTATAGGTGTAGCAATTGGAATAGGAGCTCTACTTGGTTTTCATGTAAGAAATTTATACTATGGGCAGATAACTCATGAACGTGCGCATGGAATTTATAAATACAATTTAGGTTGGAAAGAAAATGTGAGGACAGTGCTTGGAGAAAGATGGGTTATTGCCTGGTTATCACCATGGATACCATCAGAAATACCAGGGGATGGTTTGTCTTTCCCTTTGAAAGGAGAGTATGAGAGACCCAAAGATATTTGACAAGTTTTTCAGCCTTTAAAAAAAGTGTCTAATTTAAAGATTTAATTTTTTACGAAAGAACACAGTTTTAGACTTGTATATACAAGAAGCCTTTGATCTCAAGAAACTGAATACAATTTAAATGGTAGGAATTGTCTTTGAGAAGACAGGAAATAATTGTGAGAAAAGGAGAAAATGCTGGAAACCAGCATTTTCTCCTTTTTCCACAGTGTATTGTAAGTTTTCTTTGCCATGGTTTTTATAACATTGAATGGTTCCGTCAAAAGTTAACTTGAGGCATAGCAAGTACAACAGTTTGTGCCTTTGCACACAGCATAGATCATGATCAGACTGCACCAGGACATGCAGTCTAACCTTGGATCTACATTGTTAGATATTTTCTGGATTTTCATGGGATGATATGGGAGAAGATCAACTTATACCATGTCAAGGGCAATAGTAGATGCTTTTGCACTACATCTTAGTGTTGATCAAGATCAGACTGCTTTAGATCTATGATTTACACAGTCTCATATTTTGTTTACATCTTTACAAAACAACAAAATATTAGACTGGACCAAATTGAAAGCATTTACAGACAACAAATTAGATGTTGCTAAGATTATGATTTCTGTCTTTGAAAGGGTTGAAAACATTGTGGAAAAAGGGGGAAATACTTGTTACCAGCATTTTCTCTTTTAAGCACTAAGTTTTCAAAAGTTTTCTCTCTCAGGTTTGATAAAAGTTAGGATTGTGTGGTAAAGGGTTAAGATTCAGTACAACACAGCCTTCACACTCTACAAGTGGGTAAAACCTTAACTATTTGTCACAGGACAAAATTTTGGACTTGTCCAGATCGCATACATGTGCAGACAACAAATGAAAATTATTTTTGCTAAAATTTGTCCTAGAAAGGCTAGAAAACACTGTCGGAAAAGGAGAAAATGCTGGTTACCAGCATTTTCTCCTTTTCCCACAAAGTTTTCAAAAGCTTTCATGTCCAGAGTTGTTAATACTCGGTATTGTTTGGTAAAGGATAAAAGGATTATATATGAAGAGAAAGAAACAGGCAGCATTGTATTTTACTCATGTATGAAATATATAGCTCATTGTGATATTACATGTACAATGTATATGAATTGAAGTTTTACAGTTTGAAGTTGTGTCACAATAATTATACTTTTACCATATGATAATAAATGTTCATTAGAATATATCACGATAATTATTTCTTTCCCTTTCTTAGGTCTCCTTCTTAGGTCGCTTTCTTAGGGTTGTTAGAAAGTCCGTGTTGTGTGATAAAGGGCTAAATTCAAAGGTGATGTCACATCAGCTTTCATTAATCCTGCGAAACAAGAATTTGGCTTACCAGGCTTATGCCAGTTTCCACAATATTTTCAAAAATCTTCTTCCCTAGTGTCCTTCAAACACGGGATCATTTGATAAATGGTTTAGTCTTTAACCAATAAGCGTATAGGGTTTCTGTCATTCAGTTTTTTGTTCAAGAACTTTATCACTGAAAACATGATTTTTGCATAATCTTCTTGTCAAAGCATTCTTTGGTCAATTTCATTGACATTTGGTATGAAAGATACTTGATTAGACCTGTATGTCTTCATTGACATATCATTGCATTTGAATATGAACCAACAGCAAAAAACAACTTTGTGTGTGTGGGGGGGGGGGGGGGGGGTGAGGCTTTTTTTTTTTAGTATGAGAATTTATTGCCATTTAATCTCCCATGATTTTTGTCTCTGTTAATGCCAGTTTATGTCATAAAACATTTATTTAAAAGGCAGTGGAGTGATAGAGTGCAGGACCTTTATGGCCCTCTTGTTCAAGTAGATTTACTTCTTGATATACAGTTATGTGATTGAAAAGAATTTGACATTAATTGGCCGGCGTTTGAGAAAAAAAAAAAAGTAAGCTTTCTAAAGGCTCGCATAGATAAAAACATTTTCCTAGACTTGTTTAACTGTTCACCACGTGACAAAAGTTTAGACTGGTCCAAATTGAAAGCATTTGCAATGTGGCAAAATAATGGAGTTTGACTGTGAAATGTTAGAAAACATTGAGGGAAAAGGAGAAAATGCTGGTTACCAGCATTTTCTCCTTTTCCCTCAATGTTTTCAAAAGCCTTTTTCTTTCAGGGTCGTTAAAAGTCGTGGTTGTGTGGAAAAGGGTTCGATCTTCACCAAAATGACAAAATTTTGGGCTTGTCTAACTTGAAAGAATTTGCAGACAGCAAATTAAATTTTACTCAGAACATAAAATTTGTTTTTCATAGGGTAGAACACATTGTGGGAAAAATGAGTAACCAGTATTTCTCCTTTTCCCACAATGTTTTCGAATGCTTTTTCATTCAGGATTGTTAAAACTCGGGATTTTGTGAATTTCCATGAAAAGATGAATAAGATACGACCGATTGCCCAGAAAGTTGTAATAAATGATGGCTCGTATGATGTCACATGATCCTTATCTCAAATGTGCGTAAGATAAGAAAATTCAAATTTCTGCAAAACAGTGCTAGTTCAATGTGATAAAATGTATCTCTAAATGTACATCTAAATTAAAGATAAATGATAAAAAAGAAAAATGAAAGTCTGTATAGTTTACTTACATACAGAAAGATTGTACAAACAGCAAACATAAGATATAAGATGAAAATAAAGACAAACCTGCTCTGTGAAAAGGGGGCTTGATGCATCTGCGAAAACGCGAGACTCAGGTCAGCTTGGGCAGTCCGCGCAGGTTGACCTGGGCTGAAACTTTTCGCTATTGTTCAAATTTCTGTATTTCCAAGGACCAGTTTACCTCATGATTAAATCGATTATTTAAAAAAGGGGTTTTTATCGATCCATAATTACTGTATGTGATGACTTGAATGGTATCATGTATTACTGAGATGCATTAAGCCCCCTTTGGCCAGAACATGACTCAAATGCAATGCCCCCATCCATTCTGAAGAGGATGCATTCTATTTTGTACATGTAGGTCTGTCGGTCGGTAGATTTAGTGGTCTGTACATGGATCCTTTAATATGCCAAGCTCGGACTGAATAATATCCGAGCCAGATAGCTTAGGCAGTCACATACCGGACTTGAAACCATGGTCCGTATTCACCAACCATTCTTGAGAATATTCTTAGTCTTGCACTTCAAGATTTTCTAAATTTAAAAGTAACACAACTTCTGATTGGCTAAACCAAATGGTTTAGCCTATCAGAAGTTGTGTTACTTTCAAATTTAGAAAATTCTAGAGAATAAAACTTAAGAGAGTTCTTAAGAATGGTTGGTGAATACGAAGCCTGCAGGGCGTCGCTTGCCAGAGTCTCTTTCCGAAGATAGATGATCGTTATTGAGACAGGATTCATTCCTCTCTCTACACTGATCATTGTTTCGATGAAGGTCACGTGAGAAAGCAGCCAGTGGCTTTGGAAGAATATTGTGCAAAGTACTGGCAAAAGGGACTCCAGGAAAGTCCGGACAGGTACACTGTTCGCAGTGGTGTAAATGGAGAAATGCTGAAAGAGATGCTGTACAGGCAAAAAACTATTTGAACACTTAAGTAGACGATAGTTTTACCTAGGGTTATTTTGCACGGCTGACGGCCTTTTTTGTACGCCAGTCCCTTTTTATTAAACTTTAAAATATTCTGTTATGTTCTTCTTGAATTAACTTTATTTATTCAATTTAGCGTATTTGATAGGAATCAAAATAATGCTGCAATACTTCATTAACACCCGTTGCCCTGATATAGCCTTTTACCAAACGGAAAAAAATTGACTGGTCCAAATTGAAAGCATTTGCAGATTACAAATTAAAAGTTTCTCAAATGATTAAACATGTGTCTGGAATAGTAAGAAAAAAATGTGGTTAAAGGAGAAAATGTTGGTTACCAGCATTTTCCCCTTTTATCCACATTTTTCTCCAAATTTTTATTCTTCAGGGTCGTTAAAACTCGGGACTGTTTGGTAAAAGTATTACTGAAAAATTGACGACAATGACGTTAAACACCATTCAAACAAATGAGCCACGCTCTGGCTAAAGGGGGCTTAATGCACCTTCGTTATGCATAATCCCAGTCAGGTGATCACGTAATTATGGATCCATAAAGCCACTTTTTTTTTTTTAATGATCGACTCAATCAAGAGGTAAACTAGTCCTTGGACATACAGGAAAATGACCAATAGCGAAAAGTTTCGACCCAGGTCAGCCTGCGCAGACTGCGCAGGCTGACCTGAGTCGATACTTTTTGCAGATGCATTAAGCCCCCTTTTTACAGAGCATGGATCAATTAATGTAATCATCCCTTTGTCAAGCATGTCTTTTAATAAAGCATACATCATACATATGTGTAATAAGCATCTCATAATTTAGCTGCTTACTTCCCGAGCAATCTGTATAGGGCGAGTAACCATAAGTAAACATAGTTTCTAGGATAGCTTTCCCACTTGGCAATCCAACATGCAGTATCACTTCCATCTGGACAAAACGGACATCTGCTGTTTTGAAAAACTCTTTTCCAGATTCCAATATGAGATGTTCGACCCCCTGAACGTCCATTTTAAGGTAGACCTCTTGACCTACAAACAATTCTGCCAGATCGTCCAGCACAATGGTATCTACGGCTATATCACAACCAGCAACAGTTTTGTTCACCGAGTCGATGGCTGCTCCGCCCACATTTTCTAACTCTTTTCGAAGCACAACTGTCTGGCGCTTCTCGGAAACTGCGTTCCATATCAGAGTTATATTTCTCCATAGTTTCCCTTGGGTTACCGACTTTGATACTAGAAACAAATTTTCGTAATTTGCGTCTACGCAATAAACTCTATTTAGATACAGAGCGGCAGCTAGCGAATACGTGCCAATATTACACCCAAGATCTAGCAACACCATATTTGGTCTTGTTTGAGATATATTAAGCATTGGCCAGATCATTTCCTCTTCCCACAACCCTCTTGTGTATAAAGCGCGCGACACGTGAATGTCTTCATGGACGTCATAGATGCATATCGGTGTCCCTCGACCGAACTTTAGCTGTACACAACCTTCCGTGACAGCCAGGAACTTGTCCGGTAGAGATACCGTTCTGACACATTTAGCGCTTGCTTCTGAATGATGTGATCGGCTAAGGTTTTTAAGACACGGAAAATGTTCAAAGTCCTTCAATGGCTGATAGAGTTTGTTGATAAATGTACAGAGAACTTTTGGTTTTAAAAATTTCACAATGGGCACAGGGCATGTGGAGACCGACGTAGGCCTTACAATACCGGTATTGCAATTGTAACAGGCCATGGATATCACAATGCAACCCAAAGCAAAGATAAAACAATACTTGATTAGTCTTGCTGTAGATTTTCGATTCATCTTAACAAAATATGCCCTGAACATTGTAAACTATAAAGCCAAAATTGGAAGAGTAATTTTTTGAAATGCACTTTGTAGGAGTGACTTCACTATATTTTTTTTGTCAATGGTTTCCTGCGTATTACTCTGTATTTTTCACCGTAGTTATCGAAGCGCAGTCGAAGATTTTTTTTCTTTCTTTCTTTTCATCATCTGAAATGATAAAGTAAAAGCACATCAAAAGAGGAGCTTCATACACTCGTCACAACTCGGCCGATTCCGTACCTACATCTAACCTCGTCTGTATAAAGGAGACTTCCATTTTGAACTACCAATCACATGATCTTAAACATGGCGGCACCCCTGTAGATCGCTTAGCAACGACATGAACAATCACTGAGAAGTTACTCACTTCTATCGATCTGTCGATGAAAGCTCCTAACGGAATTGATAAACCACGCTAAAAATTGAATGTACAAACTGCTTGCCGACTGAAATACTCTTAGAACGATAACGATAGAAAATTTACTCATGTGTTCTTTCTAAAGAGGAGCCTTACAATTTCAATAACGGTAAAGCGATGTGCTTCCGGAGATGTGCGAAATGTACCGTGTAGGTGCATATCAAGCTACGTGATACAGCCGAGGGATTTGATCACCGGATCACCCGAGGTATGCCGAATGGAGCTTCATATTGATGGATACCTATTTGAGACATACTCCGGCAAAGGGACGTTAATTGCATCTCCGTGGTGCATCATACAAAGCAGGTAATCACATAATTATGGATCCATGAAATCCATTTTGTTTAATAACAGACTGAATCATGAAGTAGTACAGTACTTGACATGTAGAACATTTACAAATACATGTAGCTAAAAAGTATCCACCCTGCGCTGGGACAAATTTTAAAAGACTGTTAGTTTTTGTTACGGTGGATTGTGCAAGATACACGGCGAAACCCGTCCTAAGTTACGCCTTGTTCTGTAACGTGTTCAATGTGTAGCACCGTCACACGGGACCTCGGTTTAACCCTTTCCCAAACGACAAATTTTGGACTGGTCCAAATTGAAAGAGTTTGCAGACGACAATTTTAAATTTGATGAAAATGACAGAAAGGTCTCGAAAAGGGTAGAAAACACTGTGGGAAAAGGAGAAATTGCTCGTTACGAGCAATTTCTCCTTTTCCCACAGTGTTTTCAAAAGACTTGTACTGCAGACACGTGAAAACCAGGGCTTGTTTGGGAAAGGGTTGAAAACGTCTCATCCGAAGACTATTGGTAATTTTAGATGGCCAGTCGTGGGGCTCGAACCCACACTCCCAAGTGACCCAAGACTTGATGTTTACAAGTCCTACGCTCTACCACCTGAGCTATGCTGGCCGGTCTATGCTATAGGCGATTAGATGAAGCAGGTTGTATTATACCTATATGGTTCTAAAATTTAAAAATTGGACTATGCTGATATGGTTTTGGAGATGTTTGTTTAAATAAAGCTGTAGGCAATGAAAACGCATTTGAACGTGTTCCCAGCAATTCATTTATATTTTAAAATCGATGTGACGGAATGAAAATATCATCGAAATTTTATGACAGAGTTAAAAACAGCGGTATACCTTTCTTTTGGGATTGCATTTCGTTTCAGAAGTCCACTAACCAAGTTGAGATGCTCTGTGCTGAAACCGTCTGTGTTTAAATAGACATATGAAAGTATCGTATGGACAAAGAATTACTTAAATCTGGAATTTGGGAAGGGTAGGAGATGAATTTAACATTGTCATTGAATTTCCTTTTCATTCACTACTGAGAAATTCGAATATTCCAGTTATCAAATGAAAAGTTATGTTATTAATAAGCAAAGCTTATAGAATTTTGAATGGAATTAACAGTACATATACAGATGTAACTAAATTTGTTTACAATGCTATTAACCTTTGGGCTGCTAATCGCGACTCACTGACCTTTTGCGGACAGTGTAGATCAAGATCAGACTGCACGGAACGTGCAGTCTGATCTTGGACCTACACTGTCCGATATGGAGATATTTCCCAAACCTCCATAACTTTGAAATACCAACATATTGGTTTTTACCATATATTGAAAGTTTCAACTAAGTTATTTAGCAGGATAAAAGTTAAACTGAGGGACGAAAACTTTTGACAGATTATTGATCAGGGATGTAAGTTATAGCGTACGTCAAACAATATCTTATAAAAATATTAATTTTGTGGACTACTGAAAAATGAATTGTGTTATCGGACATTTCCGACTTTAATCCACCATGGGGAAGAATGCTTTTACAAACATTGTGCAAAAAGCAGAAAATGCTGATAAACAGCATATTTTTCCTTTTCCAATAAAAATGCTTTGTAGCATTTCAAAGACAAATCTAATAATTTTACCAACAGTTGCATTGTTGTCTGCAAATACTTTCAATTCGGACAACTCTAAAATTTTGTCGCCTGGCAATAGGATAACTCGTTATCTCATGAAACAGTTTTACAACAGACAACTTCGATAATATTCTTGTAGTGTAGTGCGTGACTAAATGTACGTGTAAATGAGCCATGCTCTGTGAAAATGGGGCTTAATGCATCTCCGTGATGTAAGCTACCAAGCAACTCATCACAATATCATGCATCACTAAAATCTATTTTGTATAAAAACCAACTGAATCATGAGATGCACTGGTCCTATGACATGCAGAAAAATGACTGATAGCAAAAAGTTTCGGCTAAAGTCAGCCTGCGCAGACTGCGCAGGCTGACCTTGGTCGATACTTTTTGCAGATGCATTAGTTTAAACATATGTTATTCGATATACTTGTATTTACACGTATTATATGGCCCGCAACATGCGAAATGAGACCTTGTGACATTTGCGTAAAGTGTTGTCTCGGGTTAGCCTGAGCAGTCCGCGCAGGCTAATCCAAGACGGCATGTTACGACTACATAAGATTTTGTCATAGAGTAGACTTTCGTGAAACAGAAAATCACATAAGAGCGGAAAGTGTCGTCTCGGATTAGTCAATACGGACTGCACAGGCTGATCTGGGACGACACATTTACGCATATGTCCGAATGCCCCTTTTCGTGTGTTGCACGCCATACAGTGTACAACATAGCAGTGTGACAACGACAAGCGAAAGCATAAATGCTTATATAGTTGCGCTTCCTAAAATAGTCACGTCATGTATCAGCTTCATCAAATCAAATCAAAATCTTTAAGTTCAAAAATTTTAACTGATAGTGAAAACATCAGAGATTGACAGTAAAAAAACGAAGAAAGAAGTTATAATTGGTGACTGGGCAGAGTGAGAAAAAACAGACAAATAAGATTGCGTGTATGTATCTATGTCCGCGGCAGTACAATGTCAGAAGAGGGGAACAAAAGATTCAACACTATACAAATTGGAGTTTAAGTGAATCTCCCACTATTATTGATGTAAACATGGACTGCATTAAAGATCTATTCATTTTCTGCAAGGAAGAGGTTATTATCACCAAAAAAGACAGTTCCAATATTAAAACAAGTTGGCTTCTTTGAAAAAGAGGCTAGGAGAGGTCAGCATCAATGTTTTTAAATAGTTTATTGGCTTTTAATTTCAATATATTATACTGGTACATGTAAACAAACAAGGAAGGTATTATGTAATTGCCGCAGAGTAGAAACCTAAGCATTACATGACAGACACGTGATCTTCCCGCGTTTTCAAGTCGCGTGATCTTTTTCCCGTGATGTTCTCATTTTTAATGATTTTTCCCCCGCTTAGCTTTATTTGTTTAATGAAAGATTACACATATTGGAGAGATCATCTGAAAACAAATCAACAAAACAGATCTTTTTTGAAATCGTCATACTCAAACAAACCACGTCTATTTCCTATTTCAGTTTTTTCATTTCGGTTTATTTATAAAAACCATGACGAAACAGACTGTGTATCAGAACAAATTCGTAACAAACATGGACTTAGACAGGAATTTCTGAGGCGGTCTGCCTTTTAAACTCACCACTGTTGGAGAGGTCTGATCACCTTCCCAATCAGGTATTTCGCTAATAGATTGCCTGAAGGCTGTCCTGAAATTATTAAGCCCCCTTTTCCCAAAGCAATGCTAAAATGTATATTAGTTTTTTCAATACAAGAATTGATCAGTAAAGATAAAAAGTAAAGAAAGTATCTTGATGAAAATTACGGTTATCAAGTCATACATTAGAGACGGAATAAGGCCAGTTGAAATAAACGAACAAAGTATCGTGACAGGAATGTCAGTGCAGATACTTTGATATCTAAAAGTCTTATTTTATTTGAGTTATTCTCTGTGAAAAGGGGTATTAAGGCACAAGCAGACCTGGGTAAAACATTTTACTTTCGGTAAAATTTACTGTATGTGAAAGGACTAGTCTACCTCGTGATTCAGTCGGTTTTCATACAAAATGGATTTTATATTTATAATAATAATGACTTTCTTCATACGCTGTATCACGGAGATACATTAAACCCCTTTTGTCAGAGCATGGCTCATTTACATTCATATTGTATTCATAGGTCAGTGCGGTCTAGGTAACTGTACTATCATTTTATGGTGCTGATCAATCAGTTTTGCTTTTCTCCCTCTCTCTCTCTCTCTCTCCCCTCTCTCTCTCTCTCTTGACGAATGATTATAAGAAATAGTTTCCTAACGATGCACCGGTACTATGCTTCTGATGTTGAGAAAACTGTCCTTTTTTTTGCCTAGAAGAGAGACCTGAACGTTGAAAAACATTACGACAAAAAAGGTCAGCTAATAGACGAAAGCATCGTTGGCAGGTGTAAAGAGTCCGAAAATAGCTTTGTGCAGTTTTACAGATCGCTCTTTGTTATTGTTTGTTTGTATGCGAAATGTAAGGCGTCGCATGGACTGCTCTTTTGTCCACTAGGTACTTGCATGTCAGATAAAGTTATCGACTCGTTTATAACGACCTTGAACAAAAAGGCTTTTGATAAAGAAAATCGTGGAAAGAAAAGAAAATACTGCCAGGAACCAGCATTTTCTCCTTTTCCCACAATATTTTCTACCCTTTCAAAGTTCCCATGATTTGATACATCTTCAGTAGTATGCATGCAAATGTTTTCAAATCGGACAAGTCTAAAATTTTGTTCTTTTGGTAGGAGTTAAACAAATTTGAAGTCGACAATTTTGAATATAACCTTGCAAATTATGTCTAATCAACATTAATTGGGGCTAAGATACAGGTATACAGGTGAATCCATGAATTACATGTAGACAATTCTCTCGTGACAAGGTTGCTTTTTTGCCACAATGTTTTCGGCAATGGTTTGCTACAAGACGCATAACTTGAGCCCACAGGCATTCGTTTTGTGACGAACTTCGCCATCTACATAATGTAATATATAAGTCTTATACATTAAATTATCGCGAAGTTCATCACAAAACGAACGCCTGTGCTTGAGCCGTATAAAGGTGGGAGTGCAACAAACGAATATTTTAGTTACGAAGCAGAGGTTGTAAGCGATACCTTTACGACACAATAAAGATAGCGTATAGTTCCTGACGTAATTGTTTTACGGACATTAAGTTTTTCAGTATCAATTTATGCATCGCTTCTAATCTCATCGACTGGATTGAATTTTTCGTCTACATGTATTTGTCGCCACCACAAGTTTCCCATATGTGCGAGGCCCCAAGTCGTCTATCAATTATTTTACTGATGATATTGCAAAATACAGCACGAAACCTATCCTAAGTTACGCTTTGTTTTGGAACTTTTTTAGTGTATAGAACTGTCACACAGGAACTCCACCAAACTATAGAACTAATCGATAACTTTTCCTGTAAAAAATGTATTTCAGCCATGCTCTGTGAAAAAAGGGGCTTAATGCATCTGCGAAAAGTATCGACTCGGGCCAGCCTGCGTAGTCCGCTATTGGTCAATTTTCTGCACGTCAAAGGACCAGTCTACCTTATGATACAGTCGGTTGTTAGACAAAATGTTTTTAATAGATCCATAATTATGTGATGACTTGCTTGGTATCATGCATCACGGAGATTCATTAAGCCACCTTTTGCCAGAGCATAACTACAATATTTATTTATGTAATAACGGCTATAATGGGTTTGTACTATTGCACTGAAAGTTTCATTTCTTTTATTAAACAGGACAAGGGTAAACACCTTCAAACGACTTTTCCCGTCTTGCAACAGACCGCTCTTACAAGTATTGTGGTGTTAGGAACCAATGCTCGTCACAACCATTTTCTGCTTTTGTCAATTTTTTTTTTACATGCATTTAAGCTATGCTCTATAAATAGCGGGTTTAAAAATAAATTTGCAAAAAGTACCGACTGATGTCACCTTGCGCTTTTCGCTTCGCAGGCTGACATGGGCCGGTACCTTTTGCTATCGGTCAATTTTCTGCACGTCAAAGTACTCATTCTCAGGTTGAGATTTCAAACAAAATATGAAATTCGGCCCGATTTTTTAGGACCTGTCTACCTGCAGATTGAGTCGGATGCTAAACAAAATAGAGTGTATGGTTTCATAATCATATGATGACTTGCTTGGTATAATGCACGATGAAAGAGGATTAAACCTCCTTTTGCCAGAGCTTGGGTAATTTGTTTATAAAAGCAACAACTCGTGTTCAGTATCCCAATTTCAAAACAGAATTATGCCCCTTTTTCGACTTAGAATTTTCACTGTAAATCAAGCATCCGCAGCTTAGCGTTGGCACCCGCATGCGGTGCTATTTTTGGCTCCACTGGCCGAAGGCCAGCGACTTTATGTCATGGCCCTGTGTCCGTCGTGCGTCTGTCCGTCCGTTCGTCCGTGCGTTAACTTTTATTTAAAACATCTTCTCTGACACTACACATAAAATTTTGACCAAACTTCGCAGAAATGATCTTTCCATGGTCCTCATTTATAATTTTTGAAAGAATTCGATTCCTTAAAAAAAAAAAAAAAAAAAAGAAAAACTCTGGTTGCCATAGCAACAAAACAAAGAAATATTGGAAAATCTTTGAAAATCTTCTTGTCCAAAACCATAATGCCTCGGGCTACCAAATTTGGCTGGTAGCTTCATATAATGGACCTCTACCAATTTTCTTCAAATTATAGCCCTGCGGTTAAAAAAAAAAAAAAAAAATGCCCCGCCACGGGTGTCACAAGTTTTACATGAGCTTAAATTGTGAAAACTTTGAAAATCTTCTGGATCTAAATCATGAGGCCTAGGGCTACCAAATTTGACATGTAGTTTTGCCTAATAAACCTCTACCAAGTGTCTTCAAATTATATCCCTGGGGTCAAAATTGGCCCCGTTGGGGGTCACAAGTTATACATGGCCTTAAATAGTGAAAACTTTGAAATTCTTCTTGTTCCTAGCCAAAACATCTAGGGCTACCAAATTTTGCATATAGCTTTATTTAGTGAGGCCGCTACAAAAACTTCCAAATTATAGCCCTTGGTTCAAATTTGGCCCCTCCTGACAGTCACAATTTTTACATGGGCTTTTATAGTGAAAACTTAAAAATCTTCCCACTCCTAACCGTACCATAAAACCCGTGCTACCAAATTTTACATGTATATTTATCTGATGAACCTCTACCAAGAGTGTTGAAATTATAGCACTGGAGTCTAAATTGGCCCTGTCCCACAGGTCACAACTGTTTCTAAGGCTTATATAGTGAAATCTCTCAAGATCTTATTGTTCCTTATCTTGAGATACAGCTGTAATATTTTGTGAGTATTATCATCTAGCAGGCCTCTTTAAAATTGTTCAGATTGAAAGAAATGGCCCTACCCATGGGTCATGACGTAAAAAATCTCGCCTAGAATTCTAATGTTTCCTATGTATGGTTTGTACTTTTTAGCCAGTGGAGCGCGATACAGGGCTATCATGGCCCTCTTGTTTTAAGAAGGAAGAGTTATATGTCCATTTTGAAATGCATGTATTCCAGTAAAATCGGCCTTTTGCCGTATATACCCAACGTGAGTTCACATAAAAAAATAAACAACTTTATTCCTCACCAAACAATCCCGGCTTTTAAAAACACTGTATGAAAATAATAAAATGTTTTTTTTTTTTCAGAATTTTTATCATTTTCACGCAATGCTTTCTCTACTACCAAATACAAACCGCAATCATTTGGTAACACTCGATTTGGCACCTGCAAACGGTTTTAAACCTTTCAGCGTTTACAAAATAATTACGAGTTTTATCGACCCTGATGAGAAAGGATTTTGAAAAAAATGTGGGAAAAGGAGGAAATGACACCAGATGGTTAACAGCATTTTCTCCTTCTCTCACATTGTTTCCAATCCTTCCTGATACCAATTTCATCATTGGAGCCATATTTCATTTCTCGTCTGCAAAAACGACTTAATTCAACTCTGTCAAACAATACCGAGTTTGATGCACCCTGATGAGGAAGGATTTTGAAAACATCATGGGAGAAGGAGAAAATGCTTTTCATCAACATGTTCTCCTTTTCTCACAATGTTTTCTGCCCATCCAAATATCAGACCCATCAATTGAGCCTAGTTTCAATTGTCGTTTGCCAACGCTTCCAATTTAGACGAGTATAAAATATTCTTAATTAGTAAACAGGAAGTCAAAGGTAATTACTGCGTATTCAGTGACACTATATAATTACTATAACGTTTACATTTGAGCCACCCTCTGGCAAAATGGGGCTTAATGCATCTGCGTGATGCATGATACCAAGCAAGTCAACAAATAATAATTGATCCAAGATAGCCACATTTTTAAAACAATTGACTTAATCATGAGGTAGACTGTTCCCTGGACTTACAGAAAATTGACCATAGCGAAAAGTTTCGGCCCAGGTCAGCCTGCGCGGACTGCGCAGGCTGACCTGGGTCGATACTTTTCGCGGATGCATTAAGCCCCCTTTTCACAGAGCATGGCCCATATTTTCTCCAGCAAAAAGCGTATTCTCTCAAGGACGAAAAAGACAATACATACACATTCTTTTCAGTCACACAATTTGCTATGATGATACCAACTATAAAAAGGTCTTGCGTGTGCTCCTTGGTAGTAGTGTAATTATTAT